>CAWUFW010004887.1:721952-1443905 GCA_963921515.1 Calotriton arnoldi | reverse complement strand
TCCCACAGCAATACCCAGTGTCAGCCATCTTGTCAGTTCTTTTCCACTCCTGTGATGTGCGCATGGTTCAGGGTGGTGTTGATGGGACAGTTGTGGGGGTGACCAATATCTGTGACTACCACTCCCATCATGCTATTGCCTCCACCCCCCTTCCCAGCATGCCCATGCTTCCTTCCTTTGACTCTGCTTCCCTGTGGGGTTGTGTGCCTGTGCTGACAAGATGGCTGACAGTGTTATCCTGGGGTTAGTTTTGCTACAAGTCCCATGTGTGTCCCTGTGCTTCACACTGCATGACCCAGGCTTGTGGTTCTTTGTGGGATATTTGATTAGAGTGTGAGGCAATGCATTCTCCCAGGTGAGTTGTGTGGAGTTTGTGTTAGGGGTGTGTGTGAGTGGAGCTGCTGGTAACTATGGTCAGTGCTGTCAGTCCTCCTTCCCACCCAGCCAGATTCTCCACCATGGAACGTGCTTCCGTTGCAGGGAGTGCAAGTTGTCTTTCAGGATGTCAGTCAGTGGTGTCCTGCTGTTGGTTGGTGCACAGTTGCCAGCAGGACCTTGTGCTCCCCACAGCAGTAGCCAGTGTCAGCCATCTTGTCAGTTGTTTTCCACTCCCTGGGATGTGAGCATGGTTCATGGTGGTGTTGATGTGCGCATTGTGAGGGTGGGCAATATCTGTGACTACGACTCCCATGATGCTATTGGCTACACTGACTTGCCCAGCATACACAGGATTCCTTCCTTTCAGTGGGCTTCACTGTGAGGTGGTGTTGTAGTGGTGGCTACATGTCTGGATGTGTTTGTTAGTTATATTTGTGCCACTGCCTAGCTGTAGTTGTAGTTGTGTTTGTACATGTGATGAGACAGTTACATGTCACTATGAGATGACATGTGTTGTGTTTATCTGACTGACATACACATTTTGGGATGATTCTGTTCTGGTTGGTGTGTATTTGCTAAGGGTGCATGGTTTGACTCTCCCCTTGACAGTGATGTGTGTGTATTGTGGCACAATATTGTGTACATACCAGGCTCTGGGATGTTTTCTAGTCCATATACGCTCACTGGTGGTAGGATGGCCCGCACCTTCTCCTCCCAGGGCCTGAGGTATACTGGTTTGGCAGGAGGGCCACTGTCGGTGTGTTGGCTCAAGAGGTAGTCCTTCTTCAACAGCTCCCTCACCTCTCCTCCGCACGTCATACCACCTGTTCTGGATGTCTACCTTGTGCGCAAACATGGTGATTGTGCGTTCACCCTGTCGCACGATCCTCTCCCACATCTTGGTTTTCTGCGACATGGGTGTCTTTGGACCAGTGTACCAAACAGCTGTGGCTCTACCCTGAGGATCTCATCTACCAGGACTTCCAATTCACTATCTAGGAACTTATGATTCTTCTTTGGGGGCATGGTGATGGGTGGTGATGGTGAGTGATGTGTGTGTTGGTGTGCACGTGAGGGTGTGTGAGTGTGTGTTTTGCTGGGTGTATGTGAGGGTGCTATTTGTTGAGGTGCTGATGGTGTGTGGCTTGTGTGATGGATGAGCTGTGGGTGGGTGTGTGGTTGCTGTCTGTTGAGTGCTGGCAGGTAATTTGAATTTGCAAAGGATCATGGTAGGGATTTGTGTCCTTTATATGGGTGGAGTTGTGGGTGTGTCTTTGTTCCCTGTTCCCCCCCAGTATTTATTGATTTGTCATTGCTTGTTTGGCCTTTTTTGTGTGTTTTTCCCTTTGTACTTTTTGTGCATGTAGGAGACGTTCTTGTGACCGAAGTCGGACCCTGCAGTTGTCTCTGCACGAGCTTCTCCGAGTCGCTCACGCTGTGTTTGTGCTGTTTTCTATGCTGCGTGACGCGTCGGTCGCGGTGTATTGGGTTGCTTCGGCTCGCAGTTTTGTATGCGTGTCGGTCGTACGGCTTGGCCTCCGCTGCGACTCGGTCGTGTTTTCCACGCGTTGCATCGTACTTGGCGGGTAGGAGTTCGCGGGTACGTTTCGCTTGGGATTCTTCCTGGTGCGTGTCGGTCGGTTCGATTCAGCGTGGTTTACCGGCCGGATGGCTGCTTCCGCCCGGCTCGGTCGCTCGGCTTGTGTTCCGTATGTAGTCGGTCGGATTTTGCTCGCTTCTCATCGTACTTTGCGGGTCGGGTGCACCGGTACGTGTCGGTCGGATAGAATTCGGCCCGGAGTCGGTCGGTACGCCCGCCCGAATCGGAATCGCCCCTTAGTCTGGAAGCATAAGCCAGTCCATGTGATTGACTCAGCCAGTCCAAGTCATCAAGATTACCTATAGTTGTCACACCTTTCAAGGAGCCTAACTGACCAGTAGATTGACCAGCAATCTTGGGCCGAATAATGCTTCAAGACCCAGGTAGACTCATGGCACAACCTGGCACTCGCTCGTGGACCAGCACCGGCATCAAATTCACTGGGGAAGTGATTGGGTGATTGCTATCAAACCTTACCACATCCTAATTTCTTTTATGTTTATTATGAGTCGCTAAATGTTTTAAACTGGGGTTCCTAGTACACAAGTTAGTTGTCCTACTAGGAAGCCTTTTTAATTGCCTAGTGTAGTAATATATTCTGCTAGCCCTTCGTTGCGCATTGGGCCTTGGTGAAAACCGGCCCATGCCTGCCAGTGCTTGAAACAGGAAAATCCCCTAATTTAGTGCTTCCTAAACTTTTTAGAATCATGACCCAATTTTTAGAACAAAAACATTTGCGACCCACCTAGCTTTAAATGACATAAGGTGGGGGATTTTTAATGAAACTAAAGCATTGTGTGGTAGTGCACTGTCATTTACAGACAGCACATTTTCCATTGAAATGGCCACTAAATTTGCACAGACATACAATTTTACTGGTACAACTGTATGGCACACAAATGATAATGTGTAGAAATTGGGTTTCAGTAAAGAGTAATCATTGTGCATCACCAAGTAAAGTGTCTTGATTTGTTTTGCTCCTATTAAAATATATGTTTCCATCACACTTCAGAATTATGAAAAAAATGTGCTTCATTTTTGCTTTCCTAACTGCTGAATGTGTACAGTTCATTTACAGCTATTTACATTTTGTTGTGTGTTATAAACCTTTGCCTCATACAGCCTTTCCTTGTACACTCCCTGTACCCCAGCAAGCTTGTCGCATAATTCATTTTACTACATTCTCTGACTGCAAAGTGAGAGGAGTTCGTAAACACCAATCCCTGTGTTAAAAAAACAAAGCAGTAATTGGTCAGAAGACATAGATTGGCATTTGACGTCTGTCTATTAAAGCGCATCAAATGCCACAAGATAAATACAGAATTTAAAGGCATCTTTATTTATTGCCTGGACTTAAGCGACCAACCAAAAATCGGCTCGGCTCGCGACCCACTGTTTCAGAAACACTGAATGCCAGTAGAGAGGGACAAACATTATCTTAAGTCCAAATTTAAGAGCTCATGTACTAGTGAGTTACCAATTGTATTTCAAAGCCAGTCGCGGCAGTCGCGGCAGCTGCAGGAAAGAGCGGTGGGGCCGGATGAGGGGGGATTTCGAGAGACGACCACGAGGGAAAACTAAATAAATAATAAATTTTCCCTCGTGGTCGTCTCTCGAAGTCCTCCCTCACTTGGCCCCACCGTTCTTACCTGCAGTGGCCATGGCTGTTCAATGCCACTTTTTTCTCAATGGCTAGGAAAATTCGAAAACAAACTAATTCTTGCCAACATGGACCAAAACGGCTCCAAACAAGACTATACCTGGCACGGCAAGGCCAGTGGATTACTTTATTCCTCAACTTTTGCGCTTCAGAAAAGCCACAAGTAACGGGATGGACACTTTTCAAAAACAAAGTAATCTTGGGCTCATTCAGATGGTTAACATAGCTCCCTGCTCTGTTGCTGCTGGCTAGTGTTTTATTAAGAGCTAAAGTTGCTCTCTTTTATTACAAGACTAATGTTAATGCTAAACCAAAGGATTTGTGATTTTTGATAAGAGGGTTGCAATTATCTTAGTGTGCATTCAAATCCTGGCTTTCTGCATTACGGACTTTAAACAATAAGTCACCTGCTTGCAAAAATAAATATCTTTACCTGTAGACTGCTAAAACGTAACTATTAAACATAATTCTGAGTTTCAATCTGAAACTCATTTTTGTCTTGTTTTCTGTGGACAAGACACAGGAAAACGTTAACGACTGGGAGATTCGCAAAGATGGAACTTTACCTCAATCTATTCCAATATGTGTAATCTAAATTTACCCTGGATGAGTGAAAAGGCTACCCTAAGGAGCAAAATTGATGTTTAGAATTTGGTATTTTTCTCTTTCCAATTCTAAATGTTTGGGCTACATTAAGCACTTATAGGTTTAAAGAATTGAAATGAACGAAAAACATGTATTGCTTTGATTGAAATGCTAGTCTTCAAAATATGCATTTAATGGAATGCAACACGCGCTGTCTGTTTTTAGAACCAGTGTATTAAACTCGTCAGCTCACACAGAATAAAAGGAAAATTACCAAGAACCATATTGAGGATTTTTATTTTGTAGACGGAAAATATTTTACGAATTAATAGTACATATATTTCAGTGTAGCACCATGTTCAAGATAACAGTTATTTTTGATTAATTTGTCTTATGATGAAGAATTTTCAGGTGGATTGCACATGTTTCCAAGACACATTTTGTGAAACCGTTCCACCAGGTGCACTTTGATGTAATGGCAAGTCAAGAAGAAGAGTGCCATGGTCCACATCTTGTCTGAATTATTTTGTCGAATGTGCAATATTTGGTTTGCACGAGACCAAGTATATGAGAGAATATCAAATGAAAATCGATCATTTTCCAGGACTTAATCTGGATTTTGGTTTTTACTGGTTATTACCTGGAAAATCGGTTTGCGGTCATCACACTGGGCCGGTTCTGTAGATAGGCTGCCAACATAAGGACCAAACAGTGTTCGCTTTTGTACTGCCTTTTTAGCAAAAACTCCAAGAACTACAAACAAGAGAAGAAAGTCACACAAAATTACTGTCAAATATCAACATTTGTATTCAAAACCTGAATAGTATTCAGTTTGAAGCTTCAGGATAAATACCAATGATTTTTCAGTACTCTGGAACACATTACAATTATTATATCATGCAGGCTCCTCAGAAATGATTTGATCCTATGCGTACTTTAGGAGTTAGGATGTCCTTTCCAAATCCTGCTAAACTGAAAGTGATGTTTAAAGAGAGCCTATTTCTGATTTTCACCAGCTGAGATACAGTCATTGCTGGAGAAACGTCAGTGCTCCCAAAATAAAATAAGGAAGGGTCTGGCAGCTCTCAAATCATAGGGAAATTATAGTGTGAGAAATTAATAAAGGATTACGTTTTTTGATGATTTGTCGGCGTTGAACTGTAGAGCTTACTTAAGAGTTTGGCGGACAGAAATTCTCCGTCAAAACTTAGCGGATATCCTGTCCGCCATATTACAAGTTCCATAGACTATAATGCACTTGTAATACGATGGATGGGGCATCCGCAATGTTTGTGAAAGAGTACTCTGACAAGCTTTGAATAAGGTCCTATATTTTTGCAGCTGTTATTTCGGGGTTCATTTAGCTAGCTATGTTTGGATGAGCAGGTGCCACTTACTGTTTAAGTATTGATGTATGTTGCTAGGGTAAGGCAGTGGGGCAGGATTTAAAGAGGTGCAGTGACAATTAGCAGCATGCAGGTATCTGGGCCTCCAGGATTTGGGTGGTGGCAGAGTGAAGGTGGCACATTGAGGGTTGTTATGGTGGGGGTGGAGTGTCATCCATTGAAACGGTAGTGGTGAAGTAGACGATGGCTCGAAGGCGACTCATGTACAGGTGTACATGGTGTTTATCAGCATGCTATATATGAGTTATTGGAAAATTATGGCAGCATGAAGCGAAACAAACGCTGGAATGCTAATGGGCGAAGCTCCCCCAAGCAGGAACCACCAAGTATCTATGGAATTTCTGCCCAGACAACTGTATCTCAAGCAAACTCAAATGTTGAATGGAAAATGATCACTTTTAAGAACGTTTGAGGCATAAAGGTATTGGGTAACCACTCAAGAAATAACCTGGAGGGGCATATTATTTCATAACCCAGTCATTTCTTTAGCTAGATCTGAATATCATAATAATGGCTGTTGGGTTGCATTGCTATGTAATCTGAAGAGGCGGAGGGTGATGTGAGGGAGACCATTTTTCTGTATGCTTGGTTTATGTTCCAAATGTGGAGGACAAAGATTTGGGAGTGTCGTTGATAGCCTCGGACCTGGGCGCTTCAGTTTTAAACCCTGAAGTGACCCAGGCCAAGTGTCAATCACTGACATCTCATCACAGAGTGGGGTAGGGTCAGCAGTCTTAGTGACCACATCCCACTCTGTGACAAGGTAGGGACTGCCGCCTCTTCTCATTTGCCGATTTAGGGTCAGCAAATGGGAAGAGGCAGCAGTCGGAACCCTCCTGGTACCTCCAAGGCTTACTTCCAGAGACACTGCAGAAGGTAAGTGGTATGAGTTTATCTAATGTTTGATGTGTGCGTGCGTGCGTGTATGTATCAACAGATGTGTAGATGTGAGTGAGTGATGTGAATGGGTGTGTGTGCATGAGTGAATGCATGGGTGTGAGTGAGCATGCATGTGTATGTGTGTAACCCCCTTACCCCGCTGTGCTCTAATTACGCCTGCCACTGACTACCATGTGCTACCTCTTCTGTGCAGTAATCCAGCTAGTAAACATTTTTGTTTTTAAATATACTAAAGCCACTTCTAGTGTTTAAGGCAGTGGCTCTGAGAGGCTGCTTAAACACTCAGTTCACCAATCAAGCATTGAATGCTGGGACAATAAGATAGTTTTCTCTACCTCTGCTGCAGCCGTCTCACTCTATGCAGCATATAGCATCTGTGCAGAAAATGCCAGTCAGCTTTAACTTTAGCAGCTGTAGTTCCATTCTGTGAAGTTAGCAGAAATCTTTTAACATGTTAAACACAAAATAGTATTTTTTACTAGTAGAACATTTTGGCTGGAAACGAGATGTAGGAAGTACAATATTTTCAAATAAATACACTAAGCAAACCAAGCAGACAAAAGTAACAAAACATATGTAACTAAGCAAAATGTCTCCAAACGAAGGCAGAAGGTTTTGGAGACTTGTGAGACAATATCCTAAAAGGGAACCTAGGTTCAGCTATTTATAGAGGGATCTTCCTGCTCTATTGAAATATTGTTTCATTTATGTGCTGCGGACAAAGCACAATTAATTGCTCACATAATGTAACCCTAAAAATATGTATTCTGTTTTACCACGTCTGTTCCTATTGAGTTCTGTGGGAAATGCTGTTGCAAATTAGCTGGAATAGCACACGAAGTCAAGAGGTTACAATGTGTCATCGCTTAAAGAACAAGAGTTGGCAAAGCCAATAGGAGACGCCTATGTGAGAAATATTAGCTTTGGCTGTGTGTTTTAGTCATGTTATACACCGGCGAGGCTGCTGTCCAACATGGCTAAAGCTTAGTGGAGTGGGGTAAATAGGGGTAGAGTGGAGTGGGATAGATTGTAGTGGGTAGAGTGAGGTACATTGGAGTGGGGTAGAGTGGAGTAGATTGGAGTGGAGTAGAGTGGGGTAGATTGGAGTTGTGTGAGGTGGATTGGACTGTAGTGTAGTGGGGTGAAGTGGGGTAGACTGGAGTGGGGTAGATTGGAGTTGCATGGGGCAGATTGGTGTGGAGTGCAGTGGGGTAGATTTCAGTGGGGTAGATTGAGGTGGTAGATTGGAGTGGGGTATATTGGAGTGGGGTAGATTGGGGTGGGGTAGGGTAGAGTGGCGTGGGGTAGATTGGTTTAGAGTGGAGTAGGTAGATGGGAGTGGGATAATATGTAGTAGAGAGGAGTGGGGTAGATTGGAGTGGGTTAGAGTAGAGCGGGCTGGAGTGAGGTGGGGTAGATTGGGGTGGATTAGAGTGGAGTGTCAGCAAAAAGATGCGCTGTCCCCTTGAGATTGGGGAACGTCCCCAAACCACACTCGAAGAATGAAGATACGCCTCAATGAACATAAAAGTAACATTCGAACAAAAAAACAAAAATTGACTGTAACAACCCATTTCAATATCAACCATCACAATATAAGTCAACTTAGATTTTTGATCCTCGAGCAAGTTCCGTTTGTAGTAGGTAGAGACAATACCCGATTCTTGCTTCAAAGAGAAATATACTGGATTAACCATCTAGACACAGTCAACCCTAAGGGCCTCGATGAACGTATGGACTTAAGTTGTTTTTTGTATATTGGTTATCCGAAGGATCAACATAGGGACGCATACCTCAGAGAAGTAGGATGCAAGAAATTAAGTACAAAAGACACAAAGATATTCACTGTGTTATATGCGTTAAGACATTGTGAATTTTATTTGTATAGAATCATGACAAAGTTGGACTTGAACTGACAGCGATTTACTTTGATTACCATCATAAATGTTAAGAACCATCATAGCATATATCATTTACCTGGAAGTACATTATGTAACTGAGAATGTATTGTTACCAGGTTACTGTTCAGACGTATCATTTGTACTAAGAAGACTGTTGAACACTTTAATATTAGCACCTTCCAGGTAGCACGATACTGTACGTAGACGATCGCACATTTAATAAAGTATTCTTTTTTCTTATTACACAGGGGAGAACTTGCGCACAGATGGATAGTTGGAGCTCCCCTTAGAAATTCCCACAATTTTTTTTGACACGTATCATTTTTCATACAAACATTTTTTACATTTTTTACACATTTTACACCTCGTTACTGCATACGGTATTATTATTAAAAAAAATGTTGTTCTGTTACCGTCGTTTTTTAGTCGAGCTGATTCACTCGTCCCTTGTAGCTTTTCACTTCCAGGTGACGAAGCAATTTATATCCGGTTCTCCACATATCGGAGAAAGTCAACCATTACACCACGGGAATCGGCTCCGTCACACTTCGAACTTACCGGGTAAGTTCTTAGCTATCGTACGACCACGTACTCTCAAATGCCTTTCTACTGCAATAAGTTGGTGATACCAATTGTTGTACGTTATTTTTTTAAAGGTAAAACAATCGGACTCGTGATATGCAGAAATAGGTTTCTGTGAATAGTAAGTCACATTTGGGGTATACGGTCAACACCATCACGTTCATAAGGGTTGAATCCAACGGTTCACAATGGTCTGCATCACATGAGGTGTTATAATTACTTGCATGAATGATGAACTTATGAGGATACATTCAATGTCGGTCCGGCACGTTTCAATTTATCAGGCACTAGTTTCAATGTCGAACTTTGAATAACGAGTCACATCCCACAGATCTCTCTCACTACAGAACACATTTCTTCCTTCTTTCGGCTTTTTCACGAGTGCGCTTTTAACCGTTATGTCATCCAGGACCTTTTCAGATCGACAATTACTAACACACACCAGCCATCACTTTTTTCATAACCTGATTAATTTGTGGGAATATAAACAATGTATTGCATCATACTGAGTTAGGGTGTCTTCTATTTTCGCAGGATTAGGCACCTGATGAAGGGCGCAGCCCGAAATGCATTGGGCAGATTTGAGTTATGGATACATGAGTTTGGAACTAAAATGGATATTACAATGTAAATAAGGATATAATTCAGATCAGAGTGGGGTAGATTGAGGTGGAGTGGGTTTGGGTAGAATGATGTGGGGTAGATTGGGGTGAATGGAGCAGGGTAGATTGGAGTGGAGTGGGGTATACTGGAGAGGAGAGGAGTGGGGTGGGGTAGAGTGCGGTGGGGTAGATTTGAGTGGGGTGGATTGGAGTGTGGTAGGTTGGGATGGAGCAGGTAGATTAGGGTAGATTTGAGTGAAGTGGGGTAGATTGGGGTAGAATGGAGTGGGGTGGGTAGAGTGGGGTAGGGTAGACTAGGATGAAGTGGGGAGGATGGGGTTAGATTCTAATGGAGTGGGGTAGATTGGAGGGAAGTGAGGTAAAGTAGAGAGAAGTCAGGTAGAGTGGAGCGAAGTGGGGTAGATTGGGGTGGAGTGGGGGTAGACTAGGGTGGAGCCGGGTACATAGAGGTAGACTGGAGTGAGGTAGATTAGAATGGAGTGGGTAGATTGGAATGGAGTGGAGTGGGGTATGGTGGAGTGGAGCAGAGTAGAGTGAGGTAGAGTGGAGTGGTGTGCATTGGGGTGGAGTAGGGTAGACTGAAGTGGAGTGAAGTAGATTGGAGTGGGATCAATTGGGGTAGATTGGAGCAGAGTTGCAGAGTGGAGTAGATTGGAGCAGACTGGAGTAGAGTGAGGCAGACTGGAGCAGAGTGGGGTAGATTGGAGCATAATGGAATAGATTGGGGTAGAGTGGAGTTAGGTAGATTGGAGTGGGGTAGACTGGGGTGAAATGGGGTAGGTTTTGGGAAAGTGGAGTGGGGTATATTGGGTTAGAGTGGAATGGGGTAGATTGGAGTACAATGGAGTAGACTGGGTGGACTGCAGTGGGTAGACTGGGGTAGATTGAAGCGGAATGGGGTATATTGACTGGAGATTGGAGAGGAGTGGGGTAGATTAGAGTTGGGTAGACTAGAGCAGGGTAGATTGGAGAAGGGTAGAGTGTAGTGAGGTATATTAAAACGGAGTGGGTTGGAATGGGGTGGTGTGCATTTGACTGGGGTAGGCTGGAGTGGAATGGGGTAGATTGGGGTGGAGTGGTGTACATTGTGGTAGATTTCTGTGGCGTAAGAAACTTAAGGGGTCCCCCCATGCAAAGTACATGGAGGGGGCCCCCACGCTCCGGAGCCAGTAAGGAGCTCTCAGGCCAGTGGCCTGCCACCAGTGGACAGTGCCATTGGGGCCCTCTTGAGCTCGGGGGCCCCCCACACCGCAGGAGCTTCGGGGGCTATTGTTACGCCACAGGTAGACTGGAGTGGAATGGGGTCGATTGAGGTAGAGTGGAGTTAGGTGGGGTAGATTGGAGTGATGTGGGATAGATTGGGGTAGAGTGGAGTTGGGCAGATTGAGTGGGGTAGATTGGAATGAAATAGGGTAGATTTTGGGAGAGTGGAGTGGGGTAGACTGGGGTGGAGTGGGGTAGATTAGAGTGGAGTGGGATAGATTGGAGTAGACTGAAGTGGGGTAGATTGGAATGGAGTGGGTAGATAGGAATAGAGTGGGGTAGAGAGGAGTGAAGTTGGGCAGGGTGGGGTGGATTGGGGTAGATTGGAGTGGAGTGAGGTAGATTGGGGATAGACTGGGGTGAAGCCAGGTAGGTAGGGGTAGACTGGAGTGAGGTAGATTCGAATGGAGTGGGTAGATTCGAATGGAGTGTGGTAGAGTGGAATGGAGTGGAGTAGAGTGGGGTAGAGTATAGTGGAGTAGAGTGGAGTGAAGTAGGGTGAACTGGGGTAGATTGGAGTTGATTGGGGTAGATTAGAGTGGAGTAGATTGGAGTGGGGTAGATTGTGGGAGAGTGGAGTTGGGTAGATTGGGTGGATTGCAGTGGGGCAGATTGGAGAGGAGTGGGGTAGATTGTGGTAGACTAGAGTGGGGTAGATTGGGGTGGAGTGGGTTAGATTGGGTTAGATTGGGTTAGATTGGCGCAGAGTGGAGTATATTGGAGGGGAGTGGGGTACATTGAAGTGGGGTGGGGTAGGTTGGAATGGGGTAGATTGGGGTAGAGTGGGGTGGGGTAGATTGGAGTGGGGTCGACTGGAATGTAGTGGGGTGGAGTGGGGTAGATTGGAGTAGAGTACAGTGGGGTAGGGTAGATTGGAGGGGGTAGATTGGGGTGGTAGATTGTAGTGGGGTAGATTGTAGTGGTGTCGATTGTAGTGGGGTAGATTGGGGTGGTAGATTGTAGTGGGGTAGATTGTAGTGGTGTCGATTGTAGTGGGGTAGATTGGGGTGGTAGGTTGGAGGGGGTAGATTGAAGTGGAGTGAGGTAGATTGGAGTGGAGTGATGCAGATTGGAGTGGAGTGAGGTAGATTGGTTTGGAGTCGAGTGGAGTGGGGTATAGTGGAGAGGGGAAGAGTGGAGAAGGGTAGAGTGGGGTACATTGGAGGGGGGTGGAGTAGACTGGAGTGGGGTGGGGTGAGGTAGATTGGAGTGGGATAGATCGAGGTAGATTGGAGTGTGGTAGACTGGAGTGGGGCAGAGTGGGGTGGGGTAAATTGGAGTGGAGTTGATGGGGTCAGGTAGATTGGAGTGGGGTAGGGTAAAGTGGACTGGGGTAGATTGGGTGGAGTGGGGTAGATTGGAGCAGGGTGGAATGCAGTGGGGTGGGGAAGATTAGAGTGGGGTAGTTTAGAGTGAAGTGAGGTAGACTGGAGTTGAGTGGGGTAGAGTGAAGTGGGGTAGAGTTGAGCGGGGTAGATTGAAGTGGGGTGGAGAGGAGTGGGTGGGGTACATTGGAGTGGGGTGGAGTAGATTGGAGTGGGGCAGAGTAGAGTGGGCAGGATTGGGGTGGGGTACATTGGGGTAGATTGGAGTGTAGTAGACTGGAGTGGGATTGAGTGGGTTTGGGTGGGGTAGATTAGGTGGAGTCTGGTAGATTGAGGTGGAGTGGGATGGGGTAGATTGGAGTGGGGTGGACTGGGGTGGGTTGGCGTGTGGTAGATTGGAACGGAGCATAGTAGATTTCATCTGATTGGGGTAGATTGGGGTGAAGTGGGGTAGACTGGGGTGGAGTGGGGTAAATTGGGTTAGATTATCGTAGAGTGGGGTATACTGGATGGGAGTGCGGTACGCTGGAGTGAGGTGGGGTAGGTTGGAATAGGGTAGAGTGGTGTAGGATAGATTGGAGTGGGTGGATTGGAGTATAGTAGATTGGAATAAGGGAGTGGGGCACATTTGGATACATTTGATTGGAGTGGATTGGGGTAGACTTGTGTGGAGTGGGATAGATTGGAGTGGAGTAGATTACAGTGGCATGGGGTAAAGTGAGGTAGGGTAGAGTGGGATGGAGTGGGGTGGATGGGTATATTGGAGTGGAGAGGGGTAGAGTGGGGTGGACTGGAGCGGAGTGGGGTAGACTTTGGTGGCGTTTGGTAGATTGAGTGGAGTCGGGTAGACTGGGGTAGGCTGGAGAGTGGTAGTTTGGAATGGAGTGGGGCAGATTGGAGTGGGTCAGACTGGAGCATAGTCGGGTGGAGTGAAGTGGGGTAGATTGGAGTGGAGTGAGTTAGTTTGGGGTTGGAGTAGGGTAGATTGGAGTGGGGTGGGGTGGACTAGAGTGTGGCAGATTGGAATGGAGCAGGTAGATTTGAGTGGGCTGGAGTAGAGTGGATTGGGGTGGAGTGGGGTAGATTGGGTTGGATTGGAGTGGAGTATATTGGAGTGGGATACATTGGAGTGGGGTAGATTGAAGTGGGGTGGATTGGAGTGTGGCACATTGCAAAGGAGCGGGGTAGATTTTGCTAGACTTGACAGGAGTAGGGTAGATTGGAGTGGAGTAGATTGGGGTAGAGTGGAGAAGATTGGGTCTATTGCAGTGGGGTAAACTGGGGTGGTATAGAGTGAGTTAGATTGGAGTGGAGTCTGTAGATTTGAGTGGGGTGGAGAGGCGGGTTAGAGGGGGATGGGGTAGAGTGGAGTGGAGTGGGGTAGATTGGGGTAAATTGAGTGGTGTGGGGTAGATTGGATTAGAGAGGAGTGGAGTAGAGTAGAGTAGAGTGGAGTGGGGTATATTGGAATGTGGTAGATTGGGGGGACTGAAGTGAAGTGGGGTAGAGTGAAGTGGGGTAGAGTGGGGTACACTGGAGTAGACTGGAGCAGATTAGAGTGGAGTAGGATAGATTGTGGTAAATTGGAGTGGCATAGAGTAGAGTGGAGTGGAGTGGAGTGACATAGAGTTGCGTGGTGTGTCATAGTGTCTTAGAGTGGAGTGGTGTGGTGTGAAATGCCATGTCATACAGTGGAGCTGTGTGTCATGGAGAGGATTGTGGTAGAATAGAGTGGCATGTCGTTGAGTGGTGTGGCGAAGAGTGAAGGGGCATACAATGGAGTGGAGTGGTGTAGAGTGAAGTGGCGTAGTGTGGAGTATGCATGGTGTGGTAGTGCACTGCCAATACAGACAACACATTTTCAATTGAAATCACCATTACATTTGCACAGACATACAGTTTTACTGTACACAAACGATAATGTGTGGAAATGTCATCACCTAGTGTATTGAGGTGTTTTGATCCTGTTCAAATATTTGTTTCCACCACACTTCAGAATTATAAAAAAATTAATTTAACTTGAACTTTTCCTATACTGATATATTCTGAAGTATCACAGAATGGTTAATTTTTGTTGTGTGCCAGAAAAAAAGCCTTTCGTTTCACAGCAAGATTGCCACAAATTCTCTCACTTTGAAGTCAGAGAAAGAAAAGTAAACACCAAGCTCACTCAGAATACAGAGTCTGACATTTGAGTTGCAGAAGGGGTTTAGTGTATATACCCAAAGTTAAATAAAATACTAGGAAGCCTTTATTATTCTTTTTTGGAATATTTGCTTTATTTGCAGTTAGAAATTCAGAATGTGATCCAACATGATTTGTTCCAACAAATATTTACACATATTAGTGGTACTCTGTAGGCAGCCGACACGTGTTTCTCCCCTGAATGGCTCAATAGATGGGTCTTTCTCAAGGCTCTTTCTATAGAATATATATCTCTACAAATGCCCCATTCCATGATAAAAAATCCAATATTTCTTTGCTCTTTATGATGCAATTCGGTAGCGGGTCAAATCCCGGAACACAGTCTTTCTGATGGTTGACATTTGACCCCTGTCACTTCAAATGTGACAAGATAATACAAAGATTTAAAGGCCTGTTTACAGAAAACGAGTACTCAGAAGGATACAATTAACAATGGATGCTCGACGGAAGGAAAAAAACTCAAGTAGACAGCCATAAAGCAAACAAAGCCAACAAATAGAAAGCAAGCAACTGAGTTACAAACCACAAAGCCAATAGTAAACAATGAGGAAAATGCATTCCCACAGAAGCTTTCAGAATGCCCACAAGAAGTCGCTAGCAAACCAGAAAGTTGCACTGTCTGGTATGCTTAGACATAAAAATGAAATCTTGCATTTTGCTTTTGCCCTAAAACACCCATGGGTGTTCTCTGTGGCTGTTATTTCAACCACCAAAACAATCAGATTAAAACCAAAAAGCAATTTGACATACATTCTAGACACAAGCATGTGTTGCATGCACAGAGCCATTTACAAGCAGATCTCTCTTGTTTCCCTTGGAGGTTTGTGTGCTCTTCAAAACAGGTGAAAACTCCAGAAAAATTCAAGGGGGGCAAAGGGGAGTAATTGGGACTTAGTAGATTAATTGGATCCAGAATTACTGATTCACCTTGTAATTTCCCATTTCTTAGTGGGACCATTGGATTCTACCCAGAATGCCGGCTAACTCTGCACGCCTGGAGTTAATGGGACCCCAGGTAACTCTGGGTATAGGTCAGCACTAGGCTGGACTGGCCGTACCAGGCATCGGACATTTCCCTACAAGGCTGGAAGGGTGGGGGATGGTTTTGCTACTGAGAGCCGGTTTTATAGCAGTGCCTAGATCGGTTTTGCAAGTGTGAGACTCTTAATTAAGGTCCAGCATAAGTCCTATGCCATAGTCTTTACAGGTCCCACTATACTTAGGGTGACTCACTGAGAAAAACAAACATTAGCAAAGAGAACAGGTCTGGCTTTATTGTACTAATGTATGTAAACAAAGGCATGCACAGATGTGCATAGACTCTTTGAGCCTCATTTCTGTACAACCGGTCTCTTTCTGTGCCACATATATCTGTGCCGTGTTTTTTATTCTGCCAACTTGCAGCATCATGCAGCAGATTACAATGTGGCACAGAGCAAATAGTCTATGCATTTGTGCATACCTGTGTTCACATATATTGGTACATTGGTAAAGCCTTTTGGCTTTGACAATTATATTTCCAATTTGCTTTTGTAAATGAAGAGTTGTACTCTTTTCGAGCTGTACGTGTGGCTGGACAATGGCATATATCAGCTGTTGCTACAGTATTTTACAGTATCTGAGTTCCAAAATCCTTATCAGGTAAATCTTGAATACTCAGTCACAGTACCCTGTGCATACACAAGACCCAAACAGTACTACTTACACAAAATCATGCATTTATCCCATTCCTCCCGCTGGTTTCTGCTTGAATAGCTGCACCCCCCAGCTGAAGGCCGGGGCCACGGGCCAAGCTTGGGTCCGCTTACCACCGCTTCTGGGGACTGAGGCCTGACGGCGGCCTGTCCTAGCCATGGATACCCAGGCTCATATACATCAACATCCGGCGACTACAGGGGTGGTCACGGCGGTGCCGCTGCGGTGTGACGGGGAACAGGCCCCAGGGCGGTGACTGAGAGGAAGGCCATCCGGGGCTGCTCACTAGTAGGGCAAAGCGGCAGCCCCCCCTTACTTTGAGCACACACGCTCCTGAGGGTCGAGTTCGGAGGTGCTGCGATAGACACGGGTGGGCCCTCGGTGCCAGAGGATTGGGGCCTGTCCGGGCAGCAACTGCAAGGTGGACCGTGAGGGACGCCTGCATCGGGCGGGCGAGCCCCATGGTGCCGGGGCTGCCTGGGGCTGCTCTGTGACTGAACCGGCACAGCGGGAGGCATCACACGGGGGACCACTAAAGGATCAGAGCGGACGCTTGGCACGGCCCATGTTTGCCCATGAGGCCCCCATGTTGGACTGGGGATGCCTTGATGCAGGGCTGTAGATGTGACTTGCCGCCGCCTAGTAAGTCTCATCCCTATCTGGTGAGTGATCTCATCTCCCCTTTGGAGTGTGGCTGGGGCCCCGGCTGGAGGTGCGGGCGAGTCATCCAATTCCCCTCAGTCAATTACTGTGACTTTCCTGCCCTGTCCTGCTACTACTACGCCCTTTGAGAGACACTTAAAGGGCACTACGGGTCATCTGGCAGGACGGGACCCCGGCTACTGGCAGGACTTGGGCCAGGTATAGGGTGGGCAGCCTTGGGACTGTGAGAGTGCTTGCGGTTGCAACTGCAATTTCTCATCCACTCTTCCTCGAGGGGGGGAGTACGCTGAATCCACATGCCCCCGGCCAGCCCGCTGCTCTGGAGACTGACTCGTTTTACCCGCCTGGCTCTAGAGACTACGTTGGGGAACAACCCGGGCTGAGCTGAGCTCGGTTCATTGTCTTGGGAAGAGCGCCATGGGAAAAGACAGACCGCAGAGAGGGTCACAGCAGACTAAGATGGATCACTACATGGCTCAGGACAGCCCACCACGGTCGGACCCGCCGTCGGACCCAACCCTGCTAGAGGCCACACATACAGACCCCACCGGGGCCCAGATCCTCACCGCCATGAGGCCTCAAGCGCAGCGATGCAGGCCAAGATGGAGGCTGTGTCCCTGGACATGGGCCTCCTGAGGTGGTAGACCTCCGCGTTGTGTTAGAAAGGTCGCTGGCCACTGAACAGACTGTCACAGAACTGCAGATCGAGGTCTCCACATTGAAGTCGGCCTTCACGGATCTCTCCGCGGAGTCTGCGGCCCTAGAACGCAGGGCTGAAGATGCAGAGGGCCGCTCCTGAAGATGTAAACTACCGTTAGTTGGATTCCCGGAGGGAGCTGAAGGAAGGACCCCCAAACTGTTCCTAGAAAATTAGATTAAGGCTGCACTCCCGGCGGCCTCTCTCTCTCCCCTCTGTTTATGATTGAACAGGCTCATCGGGCCTTGGGGCCGGCCCCTCTGGCCGCTGCTGCGCCTCACACTCTCATCGCAAAGGTCCTGAACTACAGAGACCGTGACTGCATTCTACAGGAGGCCAGACGGATAGATAACCCGATCTACGAAATCCACACTATCCGTATAGTCCCTGATTATACGCGCCTTGTGGGACAACAGAGGATGTCTTTCAATGGAGTTAAACAGAAACTGAGCCCTGCAGTTTCAATACACGCTGCTTTATCCAGCCAAATAAAAAATCATCCATGATGGGCGCACACATTGCTTCTCTACCCCCGAGGCAGCATGGGACTGGCTGGAGGGGTGGGGGGGAGGGCCGTTCGTGGCCCAGAGATGGGCAGACGGCCGCTCCCGAGGGTCGCAGCACTTGCACAGGGCGACAGGCGAGGACAATGCATGGGACAGGCATCTCGCTCCTCACAGAGGGTAGTGTTATGACAGGATTGTTCCCTGGACTTGGATCGGTTGATTTCTGACAGCGAGGATGAGCGCCAGCCTAGTATCAATCCAGAGCAACTGCAGATGGAGCAGGAAGAAGCCACGGCACTAGTGGAGGTGGTGACTGCCTCCAACTCAGACGCCAGCTTGGGTGATATAGTGGAAGACACACCCAGACTGCCGCTTCCTGACCTGGTGCAGCCCTGTTGTAAATATGTGCGTCAGTTTTGGGAGCGTCACTGAGGGAGAGCCATTAGGCTGATATGTGTGGGAGGGGAGACAGATGGCCTGTCTGATGTGTGTGGGTCTGTGGCAGCCAGATGCTTCCTTCTGTATTGGCTCGGGAGGGGTACTGAGAGATTGCGTGGGCGGGCTACCCCCCCTTTTCCTATCCCTTCCCTGACTGAGTGATTGTGTGCTTGGGATTGCTGAGTAAGAGCACCTGAGTGGGTGTCATGGCCAAGGGTGGGGGGGGAGTTCTTGCGGCGCACTTACTGGTGTGGCGGTTGAGACTCTCCCTCAGCCCAGGACGGTAATTTCAATTGGGTGACTGAGGAGTGTATGGGTGGCGCATAGCATGCTAGTGTTACAACCTTTTGGTGTGTGGGTATCAGGCGGCCTACGCCATTCTATACTTGGATCTGCAAAAAACCCACGCTGCTGGGATGTGAGAGATGTTTGCGATCATTGGTTGACTCTACGTTGTTCTTCTGTTCAGGTTGGGGGTTAAGGGTTGGATTATGATTGGGGAGGCACGTATTGCTATTGCAGTGTTTACCCGGGGAGTGGGAGGGACTGTTTATCCTCATAGATATTATTGGTGGCAGCACTGGCGAGGTACATCTGAGGGAATCGTACTATGTCATAGATTGACTGATGGCTCGGTTTAAAATTGTAACATAGAATGTATGAGGTCTTAATTCCTTCGTAAAAAGATACAGAGTCCAAACCTACCTCCATAGACACGGCATTCACATAGCTACGTTGCAGGAAGCACATTTGTCTGAATCCGTGGTGCAAAAGCTCCACAAGAAATGGAGGGGCCAGATGTTCTCTGGGACTTACTTCACCTATGTCAGGGAATGGCAATTTGGGTGGCCCCGCAGGTCCCATTCTGGGTCCTTAGTTGTGAGGCAGACATTGAGGGGAGATTTGTTTTGGTGCAAAATGAGTTGGACAGTACAGAAATCTGCCTACTGAATGTCTATGCCCCGAATGTAGACAAAGGCGATTTCTTCCTACACTAGGAGACTCTTCTGCTGCCGCATGTAGGCACCCCAGTGGGCTTGGGACTTCAATTCTTTTCTTATGGTACACTGGACAGACACCCTGTTATGTTTCATGTAGAGGTCCTAATATAGCCATGTTCATAAATGCCCTAATATAGACATAATCGTATATGCCCTATTATGGTCATAATCGTATATGCCCTATTATAGTCATGATCTCCTATGTCCTTATATAGGCATGATCTTTCACCTACATTAGTTCCCTACAGTACACAACGAACACTGAGGGTTGAAAGTTATCTAGTCTGTGGTTTGAACACTGAAGGGTTTTTACCGAACACAGGCCTACAATGTACTCATAAATTATGCATGAGCATTCACCAGCTACATCTCCTGCATAATGTGTATGTACAAAGTTCACCCCTGACGTCTTCCTCATGTCTAACAAAGATCAATACACACCATACTGAGGGACGAGACACTTTAGGGTATAAATACACTGCATTTTGCCACGGTAGGATAGAGGAAACGAGACTTCCATGCCGACACACTGACCAGAGACGCTGAGGCTCCTGCATGCAGTCGCTCCAGCTGACAGCGGTCTAACACAGCCCTTGCGGGGTGTCCTACTCGAGACCAGGTCGGGGTCCCACACTCTCTCTATTCAGGTAATGGGGTTCGATTAAATCCTAGAGGGATTCTTGGCTCTTAGGCTTTTAGACCTACACACATGCTAGGTACACGTAGGTACATCTAGTTAGGCAACGTAGGAGTATGCACACTTTTATAATGCATTTTATATATTCATGTATGTAACCATTATTATTGCAATATGGTAGAGCTGTACTATCCTTTCACTTTTATCGTACTGCTGATAATATATCTTTGCTACTGTCTGCTGGTTGTTGCAGCACATATATTCTACACTAGAATAACAACTGTTCAATAAATACTTATTGAAACGTCCAGACTGTTTATTCTGTGTAACTCTCTGAGACAAACCGAACAAGTAAGCACGAGTGACTGAGAGAAAAGTAGTACATTGTTTCCATGATTCTGAGGGATCAGGGTTGTCATGATCTAAGGTTGCCAGAAACTAATCTCTCCCCGATAAGGGGAGATTCTAGTGGCACAGTGAGCTAGCTAATGCAAAACAGGCTAACATACGCGGTGGGGGTACACAGAGCCAGTCTGCCACCAAGCCCACTGTTAGAAATGGGGGTCTCTAGTTGGCAATGGCTGGCCACTGTCCAAGTAGGGACCCTTCTTCCTAAGTCAGAGTGAGAGGGCTACCCTCTTTAATACCCCTGCTCAACCCTGTGGTAACGTAGCACGAGCAGGTAGGCTTATCTCAGAGGCAGGGTGTGAAGCATTTATGATCATACACAGTAACACAGTGAGGAACACTACAAAGGGACACCACACAAGTAGTTATTATAAAAAATAAGTATCTTTATATAAAGGCAGATTTATCACAAGACCAATAACTGTAAAAGCCACAATACTGTCAAAAATAGGATAGCTGTTGAAAGGCTGTCAAAAATAGTTCAAAGGTTGCAAAAATAAGGTTCAAGTTCAAAGCAGTGGTCTCTGCGACCCTTTCTTTCACAAAGTACCTGGGTTTAGTAGCAAAACCAACAAAGTGTCGCAAATAAGCTGTAGCGATGATTCTCGGCACGCGAGGCCGGCGATGCGTTGAAATCCTTGCCGCAAGGGAGGATGATGCGCCGATCTGCGGGATGCGTGCGGAGACGATGCGACAAACTTCTGCACGCTGGACCGCCGATGCGATGACTTTCTTGCCGCGTGGGAGAAGTCGATGCGGTGATCCTGTTGCGCTGTGCGATCGTGTTGCGATGCGAAGACAAGACGCTCCGCGAGGGAGCGACGAAATTCGGTGCGATGCGATCAAAGTGGCGAACGCACGGCGTCCGCACTGCGATGTCTCGAAGCGATGATTTCTTTAAGGGTTGCGAGTGCGCGGCGACAGCAGCGCGATGATCTTTCCAGCGCGTCTCGGCTGCAGCGGCTCGCAAAGGGGCGTCAGCGATGGTTTCGGGTTGCGGGCCCTCGGCGGCAGTAGCGCGATGATTTTCCCAGCGCTCTCGACTGCAGCGGCCCGCAAAGATGCGTTAGCGTCGATTTCTTACCCTCTTCTCTCTGATGCAAACTAGAGGCCCTGGAACTCACAGGAGCCTCCTCAGCAGATAGCAGTCCTCGCAGGGAGGAAGCAGGAGGTTGGTGGTGGAGTCTGTTGTGCCTGAGACACCAGCAGGAGGTTAGCTCTTTTCCTAGCCCTTGGGTGATTGCTGTACAAAAATAAAAGTTCTCTCAAGAGTTCCTTTTCCTCTTCTTCAAGGTCCAGTGGTCACTGCTGCAGGCCAGTGCAAGAAACAACACACAGCACAGGGACAGTCACTTCCTGCAGATTCCTCCAGTGGCACGGACAGAGTTTCCTCTCCAGATCCAAAAGCAATACAAAAGTAGGGGGTTTGAGCACAGATATTTATACCCCAAAAACCTTTGATCCTTGAAGCTACCAGTCCCTGAACCTAGCCAGAACCAGTTCTGCTCAGGCCTGGAGCACTTTGTTTACCAGGCTGCATCCTTCCTTTCAGAAAGAGGGGGTCTGCTAGCAGACACACAGTGGGAGGTGGAGCCAGCATTCACCTTGCCAGGCACAGCCCTATTCAGATCAAAGAGCCACCCCTCCCCACACTCTAAATGCAGATCTCTCTATTCCACCCAGGTCTGACTCAGCCTGTCCTGCCCCTCTAAAACCAGACAGCCAATACACATAACGGCAGAGCACACTGGAAGGCTTAGGCAAGAAAATACCTACTTTCTAAAAGTGGTATTTTCAAACACAGAATATAAAAATAAACTTCACTAAAAGGTGTATTTTAATATTCTGAGCTCAGGCATACTAAATTCGTTTTTCTACCATGTTCCTGGGGTCAGTTAGGACTATAGCATGTAATAGTCAAACTGCCCATTCTAGCCTATGAGGAACAGGTAGCCTTACAGTAGTGAAAAACGAAATGGTGCATAATTCACTACCAGGACATGCTACACACACCAAGGCATGTCCTGCCTTACACATACAAGGCACCCTACCATAGGGGTGACTTACAGGATGCTAAGGGAAGGTTCAGGGGCTGGGAAGTGAGTGCACTTCACAGCCAAGATGGCAGTTCTGGACTGCACACAGACACTGCAGTGGCAGGTCTGAGACACACTTTACAAGCTGCTTCTGTGGGTGGCACACATCAGTGCTGCAGGCCCACCAGCAGCATTTGGTTTACCAGCCCTGGGCACACATAGGCCACACTACTAGGGACTAACAGGTAAACCAAATAAGCCAATCAGGGATATACCAATTCACATAGACATATTTATACAGGGAGCATTCGCGCTGTGACACTGAATGGCAGTGGCACAGCGCCCAGAGCATCTAACACCAGTAAAACAGAGGAGACAACAGCGAAAAATGGAAGGGAGACCCACGCCAATGGTGCCAGGTCTAACACACGTCCCCTCCAGCTGAAATGTGGGGAGAACTACCCATCCCCTTGGAAGTTCTCATCGCTAAGGCGGAAAATCTGGACAGACCATCAGCATTGGCGTGTTCTGTACCAGGGCGGTGTTCCACCGTGAAGTCCATACCCTGTAGGGAAATGGACCACCTCAACAACTTGGGATTCTCACCCCTCATCTGCATCAACCATCTGAGGGGCCTGTGGTCTGTCTGAACCCGGAAGTGAGTCCCAAACAGGTAGGGTCTTAGCTTCTTCAGTGCCCAGACCACAGCAAATGCCTCACGCTCAATTGCACTCCACCTCTGTTCCCGGGGAAGTAACCTCCTACTGATGAAGGCTACAGGTTGGTCTAGTCCCTCCTCATTTATCTGTGACAGAACGGCCCCCACCCCATGCTCTGAAGCGTCTGTCTGGACAACAAATTCCTTAGCAAAATTGGGCGCCTGGAGTACGGGTGCTGTACACATAGCAGTTTTGAGGGCATCAAAGGCTTTCTGACAGGTGTCAGTCCAGTTCACAATCTTTGGCCGCTTCTTGGAAGTCAGCTCAGTCAAGGGGGCAACAATGTTGCCATACCCCTTGACAAACCTCCTGTAATAACCCGTGAGTCCTAAGAAGGCCCTCACCTGGGTCTGGGTCCTTGGGGGCTCCCAAGCCAGGATGGTTTCAATCTTGGGCTGCAGGGGCGCCACCTGGCCGCTCCCCACCTGGTGTCCCAAGTACACCACAGAACCCTGCCCAATCTGGCACTTACTGGCCTTGATTGTGAGGCCTGCTCTGCGCAGCGCCATCAACACTTCCCAGAGGTGGCGCAAGTGGTCCTCCCAGGAGGAACTAAACACTGCAATGTCATCCAGGTAGGCGGCACTGAAAGCCTCCAGCCCAACCAACACCTGGTTGACCAATCTCTGGAAGGTGGCAGGGGCATTCTTCATCCCAAAGGGCATCACACGGAACTGGTAGTGCCCATCTGGTGTGGAGAATGCTGACCTCTCCTTTGCCCCATCAGTTAAGGCGATCTGCCAGTACCCAGACGTCAGATCAAACGTGCTGAGGTACCGGGCAGCCCCTAACCGGTCTATGAGCTCATCAGCTCTGGGGATGGGGTGCGCGTCGGTCTTGGTGACCGAATTGAGACCTCGGTAGTCCACACAGAACCTAAGTTCAGGAGTGGCACCAGGCGTCGCAGCTTTTGGTACCAAGACCACGGGGCTGGACCAGGGGCTGCTAGAGGACTCAACCACCCCTAGGGCGAACATTTTGGAGACCTCCTCCTTAATGCAAGCCCTGACCCTGTCAGTTACCCTGTAAGCCTTGTGCTTGACAGGAGAACTGTCCCCGGTATCCACTTCATGGACGCACCAATCAGTGACACCAGGTACCAGGGAGAACAAATCAGAAAATTGCCCCAACAGGTGGTGACAATCTCTCTGTTGCTCAGGGGTCAGTGTGGTGGAGAGGATCACACCCTCCACTGACCCATCCTTCTCTTCTGCACACAGGAGGTCAGGGAGAGGCTCACTCTCCTCCTCAACCCCATCATCTGTGGCAAGAAGCATGCCCACTTCAGACCTCTCAAAGTGGGGCTTTAGGCGGTTCACATGCAGGACCCGCAAGGGGTTCCTGGGAGACTGAAAGTCCACCAAGTAGGTAACCGGACTTTTGCGCTCCACCACCTCAAATGGACCGGTCCACTTATCTTGGAGCGCACAAGGCTCCACTGGGGCCAGTACCCAAACCTTCTGACCAGGTTGAAATTCGACCAGAGTGGCATTCTGGTCGTGCCAACGTTTCATTTCTTCCTGGCTGGCTTCCAGATTTGCCTCAGCAATTTTTCTGAAACGCCGAGTCTGGTTCCTGAAGGCCAACATGTAGCTAAATACATCTTGGGGAGGTTTCCTGGGAGATTGCTCCCAGCCTTCCTTGACCAGACTCAGAGGTCCTCTAACCGGGTGGCCATAAAGGAGTTCAAAGGGACTGAACCCTAAGGACTTCTGGGGCACCTCACGGTAGGCAAACAACAGGCATGGCAAGAGGACGTCCCACTTACGCCTCAGGGGCTCTTCTAGGCCCATGATCATGCCCTTCAAGGTCCGGTTGAACCTTTCAACCAGACCATTACCTTGGGGGTGGTAAGGAGTGGTGAACTTATACGTTACCCCACACTCCTTCCACAGAGACTTCATGTACTGGGAGATGAAGTTGGTCCCCCTGTCAGACACCACCTCTCTGGGGAATCCCACACGGGAGAAAATCCCCATCAGTGCACGTCCCACCACGGGGGCCGTCACCGTCCTGAGCGGGATGGCTTCAGGGTACCGGGTGGCATGGTCCACCAAGACCAGGATGAACCTGTTGCCCATGGCTGTCTTGGGGTCCAGAGGCCCCACAATGTCAATGCCCACTCGCTCGAATGGGGTACTCACAACTGGAAAGGGCTGGAGTGGGGCCTTGATCTTCCCCCCACTCTTCCCACTTGCCTGGCAAGTCTCACAGGTCCTGCAATGAGTGTCTGAACTCTTGTGCATCTGGGGCCAATAAAAGTGGGCGGCCAGCCTCTCAAAGGTCTTGGTCTGCCCCAGATGTCCTGCCAATGGAATGTCATGAGCCAACCCCAGTAGGAAGGTTCTGAAGCACTCGGGTACCACCAGCACACGGGCTGACCCTGGCTCAGCAACCTTAGGCTCACTATACAGGAGACTGTTCTCCCAATAAATCAGATGTGAACCAGACATGTCACCTTCTGCCTGGGCTGCAGCCTGTCGCCGCATACCCTCAAGAGAGGGGCAAACTCTCTGCTGCTCACAAAATTCCTCCCTGGTGGGTCCCCCTTCCTGCTGCCAATGGGTCAGCTCAGGCAGGTCCCCCAGTTCGGTGATCTGCTCCCCGGTAGGCTCCAGGGCATCCCCCTCAGGGTCTGCTCCTTCCTGGGCCGTGGGAACCAAGGGGCCGGCTTCCCGCGCCCCTGCCCCTTCTCTCTAAGGCAGGGATCTGGGCCCTACTCTCAGGCTCCAGATCCTTTTCAACACCCTCCTTGGCTGCCATGGACCGAGTGGTAGCACACGCCCACTCAGGCAGACCCAACATCTCTAAGTGAGCCTTCCTCTCCACCGTAGCCCACGGGGAGTCCTCTAAATCATTGCCCAGCAGACAGTCTACAGGCATGGCGGGCCTCACAGCTACCTGAAGAGTTCCTGAGACCCCCCCACTCAAAGGGAACCTGAGCCACCTCACATTGGCTCTCTGAGTTGTCGGCGGACACTACTGGGTAGAATGCATGAGGGACAACCTGCTCTCTGGACACCAACTGGGAGCTGACAGCAGTTACACTGGCCCCTGTGTCTCTTAGAGCCTCCACCCTATGGCCATTGATGGTCACCCACTGCCTGTATTTCTTAGTGTTAGCAGGCAGTGCAGGCTTGGGGACCATCTCAAAGTCCCCTAATGAGACAAGGGTCAACTCTACGGGATCCCACCCCTCTTGGGCACCCATCTCCTCCTCTCCCAGGGCTACACTAGCAATCTGGCGGGGTGGTGCACGGGGGTGCACTGGCCCCCTTTGGGGGCACTGGGGATCAAAATATCTGTGGCCTACTTGACCACAGTTGTAACACGTGGGGGCCCCCTGGGAACAGGCCTACCTGTTGGGGGCCCGGTCCTCCTTTCTTGTGGGGGCTGGGACACCACTGCTTGGTTCCCTGGGGGATTACTTTGGGGCCCTCGGTGGAACTCCCTCTGTTGACCCTTGTCCCCCCACTCCTCTGCTGGGGACCCTGCCCACCTTTGGCGACGTCTCCCACTGGACCCTTGCGGACCCGGGTGCTCACCCAGCGGTCCGCCTCCTCAGCAAGCTTCCTAGGGTTAGTCAGCTTGCAATCAATTAGGTGCTGGCGTAGCTCAGGAAAACAATTACTAGATAAATGCTCCCATGCAATCAAATCATAAAACTGTGCAAAAGTTTCTACTTTGCTACCTTTTACCCAGCGTTCCATGGCTCTGCAAAAAAAGGACACATATTCAACCAACGTGGCACCCTCTAGCTTCTTACAGACCCTAAACCTCTGCCTATACATCTCAGGGGTCAAACCATAGCGGGTCATCAACGCTTCCTTCATGTGGGCATAAACCATCCTACTTTCTGGGGGCAGGTCCAACAAGGTATCCCTCCCCTCACTCACAAAGCGTCCCCACAACCCCGCTCCCCAATCCTTCTCAGGGACCCGGTGGGACACCATGGCTAATTCATAAGCGGCAAACCATTGCCCAATATCTTCACTTTTGTGGAAATCTTTAATAACCTCCTTGGGTATATACACCCTACTCTCAGGGTGCACTACAGGTACGCTGCCACCAGAGGGGGAGATTTCCATGCTCTTAGCTTTAATCTCCAACTCCCTCAATACTCTCTCATGCTCCAGCTTCATCCTCATAATCTCAATTTCTAACTTCTTGTTCTCTAGGTCCCGGTGACCATCCATTTTAAGCTTAGCCATCTCCATATTATGCCGCCTATCTCTCTCCCTGTCCTCCAGCTCTTCTGGGGACAGACCCTTAGCGGACACACTAGAGCCCGGGTTGGAAAGGGCTGGATCTCCTACTAAGTCTACTACATCGCCCTGCTGCTCTCCTCCCTCCACAAGCTCTCCTAGATCCTTAGGGGCCTCCCTAGCTTCTAGCCAGGCCTTCAGCGCCTTGTAATACTCTTCCCTTCTAGTGAGACCTGTGATAGGGACTGTGAACTGCTTGCAAAAATATTTGAGCTGCTTGGCATTGTAGGTTTCTATTTTCTCTTCTTCCCAGGAGAGATCCTCTGAGGCATTGGATCTGGGCTTGCCCATTGTAGAAATAACTGGCAATATCAATAAAGGACAGAAGAAAACTTCTCAAAATGTACGGGTGAAAAATCACCGGCAATATCAATCACAATATAGGATCCTAAAAACTCTCAGAAATGTGCGTGGGTGAAAAATCACCAGCAATATCAATCACAATAGGGGATCAAAAAACTTTCAATAAATGGGCGCGGGTGAAAAATCACCGGCAATATCAATCACAATATAGGATCCCAAGAACTCTCAGAAATGTGCGCGGGTGAAAAATCACCGGCAATATCAATTACAATAGGGGATCAAAAACTTTCAATAAATGAGCGCGGGTGAAGAATCACCGGCAATATCAATCACAATATAGGATCCCAAAAACTCTCAGAAAATGTGCGCGGGTGAAAAATCACCGGCAATATCAATCACAGTATAGGAGCAAAAGAAATTCTCAAAAAATGTATGCGGTACGTTATGGTCTGCACTCACTAGTAGTGTACACTATAATTACTGTATGCGATCATAAATGCAAGTCCAGATCCTCACCGCTGACCACCAATGTTAGAAATGGGGGTCTCTAGTTGGCAATGGCTGACCACTGTCCAAGTAGGGACCCTTCTTCCTAAGTCAGAGTGAGAGGGCTACCCTCTTTAATACCCCTGCTCAACCCTGTGGTAACGTAGCACGAGCAGGTAGGCTTATCTCAGAGGCAGGGTGTGAAGCATTTATGATCATACACAGTAACACAGTGAGGAACATTACAAGGGAACACCACACAAGTAGTTATTATAAAAAATAAGTATCTTTATATAAAGGCAGATTTATCACAAGACCAATAACTGTAAAAGCCACAATACTGTCAAAAATAGGATAGCTGTTGAAAAGCTGTCAAAAATAGTTCAAAGGTTGCAAAAATAAGGTTCAAGTTCAAAGCAGTGGTCTTTGCGACCCTTTCTTTCACAAAGTACCTGGGTTTAGTAGCAAAACCAACAAAGTGTCGCAAATAAGCTGTAGCGATGATTCTCGGCACGCGAGGCCGGCGATGCGTTGAAATCCTTGCCGCAAGGGAGGATGATGCGCCGATCTGCGGGATGCGTGCGGAGACGATGCGACAAACTTCTGCACGCTGGACCGCCGATGCGATGACTTTCTTGCCGCGTGGGAGAAGTCGATGCGGTGATCCTGTTGCGCTGTGCGATCGTGTTGCGATGCGAAGACAAGACGCTCCGCGAGGGAGCGACGAAATTCGGTGCGATGCGATCAAAGTGGCGAACGCACGGCGTCCGCACTGCGATGTCTCGAAGCGATGATTTCTTTAAGGGTTGCGAGTGCGCGGCGACAGCAGCGCGATGATCTTTCCAGCGCGTCTCGGCTGCAGCGGCTCGCAAAGGGGCGTCAGCGATGGTTTCGGGTTGCGGGCCCTCGGCGGCAGTAGCGCGATGATTTTCCCAGCACTCTTGACTGCAGCGGCCCGCAAAGATGCGTTAGCGTCGATTTCTTACCCTCTTCTCTCTGATGCAAACTAGAGGCCCTGGAACTCACAGGAGCCTCCTCAGCAGATAGCAGTCCTCGCAGGGAGGAAGCAGGAGGTTGGTGGTGGAGTCTGTTGTGCCTGAGACTCCAGCAGGAGGCTAGCTCTTTTCCTAGCCCTTGGGTGATTGCTGTACAAAAATAAAAGTTCTCTCAAGAGTTCCTTTTCCTCTTCTTCAAGGTCCAGTGGTCACTGCTGCAGGCCAGTGCAAGAAACAACACACAGCACAGGGACAGTCACTTCCTGCAGATTCCTCCAGTGGCACGGACAGAGTTTCCTCTCCAGATCCAAAAGCAATACAAAAGTAGGGGGTTTGAGCACAGATATTTATACCCCAAAAACCTTTGATCCTTGAAGCT
Organism: Calotriton arnoldi; assembly: GCA_963921515.1. Lineage (NCBI taxonomy): Eukaryota > Metazoa > Chordata > Amphibia > Caudata > Salamandridae > Calotriton > Calotriton arnoldi. Next base: position 1,414,249 of record CAWUFW010004887.1, on the reverse strand, counting down.
ACCAGTCCCTGAACCTAGCCAGAACCAGTTCTGCTCAGGCCTGGAGCACTTTGTTTACCAGGCTGCATCCTTCCTTTCAGAAAGAGGGGTCTGCTAGCAGACACACAGTGGGAGGTGGAGCCAGCATTCACCTTGCCAGGCACAGCCCTATTCAGATCAAAGAGCCACCCCTCCCCACACTCTAAATGCAGATCTCTCTATTCCACCCAGGTCTGACTCAGCCTGTCCTGCCCCTCTAAAACCAGACAGCCAATACACATAACGGCAGAGCACACTGGAAGTGCTTAGGCAAGAAAATACCTACTTTCTAAAAGTGGTATTTTCAAACACAGAATATAAAAATAAACTTCACTAAAAGGTGTATTTTAATATTCTGAGCTCAGGCATACTAAATTCGTTTTTCTACCATGTTCCTGGGGTCAGTTAGGACTATAGCATGTAATAGTCAAACTGCCCATTCTAGCCTATGAGGAACAGGTAGCCTTACAGTAGTGAAAAACGAAATGGTGCATAATTCACTACCAGGACATGCTACACACACCAAAGCATGTCCACCCTTACACATACAAGGCACCCTACCATAGGGGTGACTTACAGGATGCTAAGGGAAGGTTCAGGGGCTGGGAAGTGAGTGCACTTCACAGCCAAGATGGCAGTTCTGGACTGCACACAGACACTGCAGTGGCAGGTCTGAGACACACTTTACAAGCTGCTTCTGTGGGTGGCACACATCAGTGCTGCAGGCCCACCAGCAGCATTTGGTTTACCAGCCCTGGGCACACATAGGCCACACTACTAGGGACTAACAGGTAAACCAAATAAGCCAATCAGGGATATACCAATTCACATAGACATATTTATACAGGGAGCATTCGCGCTGTGACACTGAATGGCAGTGGCACAGCGCCCAGAGCATCTAACACCAGTAAAACAAAGGAGACAACAGCAAAAAATGGAAGGGAGACCCACGCCAATGGTGCCAGGTCTAACACCCACAGTTTATGTTATCCAAACGTGCAGGTCCTGCATGGGTACTATAGGAACTACACAACATGGCGTCGCCAACGTTGGTTGGGTACTTCTTTAACAGTAGAATCTGAGTAGTTCTGTTGTGCTATTCTCAGAGAACCTACTCACAAAACCCCAGAGACGTCTGGAGTGGGTGGGCACAAAATCCGCAGCAGCTGAGTAGTACAAAAATACTATTTATTGGCTGTTGGTTATTCAAGCTTGAAAGGACATAGTGTTCCTAAAATTGTGCATAACACCTTATCTTAGTTCCCTTGGAACACTTCTTCCTCTAAACATGACTGATGCCGAGGTAAGGGCAGAGAGAGTTGAACTGAATTTTTCAGAAGAAGGAGAAGATCCTACGGATGCAATACAGATTGCACCAAAATTCAGAATGACAGTCACCCTAAGACTATTAGAAAATGGTTTACAAGCTAGGGGTGGCAGGGTAGTTTTCGTGATTGAGGCACACGAATCACAACAAAACAGAGGTATTCTATTCATGGGTTACATTCCCAGCAGCAAATGCAACAACAAAGACATTTCACTACTATATAGAAGTAAATGCACCACCGGAATATTGTCCCTTTGAGGACATAGAGATTCCACTCACTTACCAGGAACATTATTACTGGTTTAATGGCGTCCTACCCCACGTACGAAGAAGAGTAAGGTTAGGCCCACTCGGAGGAGAAGGAGCCACAATGCCAATATTAGCGGCCTACACACCACATCCTGACATTGCCACAATGCCACCAGGAGACTTACTCGTACAACACACAGATTTAATTAAAATCTACAGAAACCCTACACAATTTGGCATGAGGACTTTAACAATCCAACCTGCACCAGGTGCAGCAAATAGTACTCCAGCTCAGGGTACAGGAAATAAAATTACTTCTCAAACATTACACGCGGTAATGGGCAAAATGCCCGCAAAACGCGAACAAATACCATTCTGGATAGCTCAGAAAATAACTCAGCTTGAGGCAGTATTCCCGAATACTACCACATGTGATAAACACAGAATACTAACAATCTGCTTGCCCATGGGGATCACACCACAAATAGAGGACTGCACCTCTTGGGGTACAGTCTTTGCTGCCATATATACCAGAACGCATGGTATCCCGTCATTAGCAGTGGTACCTGACGGATTGAGACAGATACAAAATGAGTACGGAGCAGAGCCTGCCCTTAACTTAGGGATGAAGTTACTAGGTAACTACGAACAGGTTTCAGCGATAATACTAGCTAACATTAAGATGGAAGCAGCTTCAGTGGCGATCCGCCAACACCTAAGTGAGTTCAGTCCAGTAGATCAACAACACGAACTACCCAAAATAATTGAAACTGCATATGCAGAATTAGGCAGAGACAGTTTAGGGGGAAAGCATTAAAACCACAACTAGTGGGCAGTTCTGAAAAGGACACTACAAAGCAGACACCTACTTCTTCTAAAAAGAAGTGGGAGAATAAAAAGCAACAAAAGTCTAAAGACAGCAGATCTCAATCCCGAGGCAGGTCTCCTCAACAGGAGCCCTCTGAAAGGAGGTATAACCTCAGGAATAGGGATAATATTAGGAAACCTGACAGGTATCAGGATACTGATACACGTTCCTCTCGTTCCTTTCAGGGTTCATCAAAAAACTCCGAGAGGGAAGGACGGTCAGAACTAAGAGAAGAGGAGCGTACAAAGTCCAGAGACACGCAACGTGCTGCGGACTACGCACCTAAAAAAGAAGATAAACAAAAACAAAAACCTCAGTTAAAAAAGAAGAAGGTAGCAGGTCTTAAGATCAGACATGCCCAGAATTCTGAGGACACAGCTTCTGAACGGGGCATGGGCTCTGACGATGCTAGACAGCGCGGCAGAAGTAACAATAGCTCGCCAGAACCTGGAGGAATTTCTGGTGACAGCGGAGTTGAGTGAGTATATCACGGTGGAGACACCTGATACTCGGGTAAGGGTCCCACATAAGTTACATGAGATAACACTCCGGATGGAGGGGGACAAGCCCAGAAAAGTTAAAGGTCTATTTTCGGAAAATTTGTCATCTGGATATGACATCCTATTAGCAGAGCAAGACTGGCCGCCAGCATTCGTCATGGAGTGCCCTAAGGGAGAAACGATAATTTTTCCAGCCTTTTCCGACCTCGTTCCCGTACATTTAAAACATGCATATGCGCAGGAGTGGGCGGTTGCCCTAGCTCCAGCACTGTACAAAAATCATGCTGGTTGGGATGAGGATTCAACCCACCACGTGATCCCGTTAAAAGTGTCACCAAATGCTCAAAGGCAATTTCCTATAAAGCAAGAAGCTAAAAAACAGGTCAGGGAGATCTTAGATCAACTTGAATACCAAGGGGTGATAGAAAATTGCACCTCACTAATGAACAATCCATTGTTCCCCGTATCAAAACCAGACAACACATATCGTCTAGTTTTAGATTACATACATTTAAACACTTGCACAAAGACATTCGCTGTCCAAAATGCACACAGTGCCGCATTAATGAATAACATTGTGCGGAAAAAATACAAAACTACACTTGATATCTCAAATGGATTTTTCTGCCAAAATATAGCACCTGAAAGCTGGTATTTGACCGCATTCTCAGCACTAGGGTCACAACGGCAATTTTGTCGACTCCCCCAAGGGTATAAGAATAGCCCGGGTTTGTTTTCAGCAAGGGTAACAGAGTTACTCCAAAATTTGGATGAAGAAGCATTGTCCTATGTGGATGATATTTATCTGACGGACGATGACTTACCAAGGCACTTAACCAGGGTGAGCACCATTATTATGAGATTCGCCTCTGAGGGCTATAAATTTTATTTAAAAAAATCTAAAATTGCCCATCTCAATGTCCTGTTCTTAGGGTATGAGCTGTCAAGTGAAGGAAAAAGCCTAGCAGCTAACTTTTTAGAAAAGTGTGCGCTGCTCCAACCTCCAAAATCGTTAAAGAATTTACAATCAATTCTGGGATTCCTAAATTTTGGTCGAACATATATTTTGGATTACGCAGAAAGAGTAAAACCTTTATACGACTTAATAAAACCTGATTTTTCAGTCAGACAATGGACACAGGAACATATAAACATCCTATGTTCACTACAAGAAGACACGATAGCTTCAAAACACTTACAGACACGCGTAAATGTACGCAACTTAGTGATCTGAGTAATAGCGGGTCAATGCGGGAACACTTACTTAACCTTCAATGAAGGTGAAACGGTACCAATCGCATACAAATCACACCTGTACACAAACGCAGAGATGCATTTTACTTCAACAGAAAAAATCATGACAGCAGTGTAGACCGCTGTAGCAAGAGAAAGAGCTCTGGCTCAGGGAAAGCGCATAATAGTCGTGACCCCAGTACCAGCCTTAGAGGCTGTTACAAAAGCTAGCATTCCAAATGCGAAAGCCTTACATCCCAGACGGATACAATGGGCTAATTCTCTTACTGCAACGGATGTTGAATACAGATTTGATCCAAGTTTAAAAACACAAGCATTTCTGCAATACGAACAAGAATATCCTCTACCAAATTAGATTTTGCCTCTAGATCAGTATGAATACATTATTTACACTGACGGATCTGCTCAACCGGCCATAGGGAGTTAGCAAGCTTACAGCGCAGCGTGTGCAATCGTTAAAGGTCACATGCGCGATGGAAAGTTCCATCCAAGTTGCACTAAAACGCAATCTCTAGGAGACTGCACCGCTCAGTTGGCAGAATTAAAAGCACTGATACTGGCACTTGTAAATACGGATAACGAATTCCCCACACTAATTGTGTGTGATTCCTTTTACTGTGTACAGTCATACAATGAATACTTGTATCATTGGGAACAAAACGGGTTTAAAGATGCAAAAGGTGGCACAATTAATGGGAATAGGTAGTGGAGTTGAAAAACGACCTACCGAGGGCTCACGTGACACATACACTGAGTCATCAGCGTGATGGCGATCACGTTGAAGGGAATTCATTGGCTGATGAAGCCGCAGAGGGGGCTGTACACACAGCGTCCGTAGCTGCAATCACTCGTTCAAAAACGAGGATAGACGGTGAGATTATGGTAGCTGTCATTGCTTCACGCAAAGGCAGCACTGCAGTACCTAAAAAATTTCCACTCAAATACTCCTACAAGTTAGATGCACACAACATTCCATATGCTCAGATTCCTGGAGTGGGGGATAGAGTAATACCAAATATGGATCGTAGGAAGGTTTAATTCTAGCAGCACATAAGGGTTTGGGCTCTGCGCATACAGGCGTTACAGCGACTACTTCTTTATTGAAACAGCGATATTGGTGGCCAAGGTTACCAAAACAAACTAAAGACTACGTCTTGAAATGTGACATCTGCCAGCAGATGAAAGGCTCCACCGTAGCACGCCCAGTGCAGACACGCCCAGTGCAGACACCATTGTTGAAATCAGACAAACCTCTCGCTTGTATATATTTGGACCACTGCGGCCCCTTACAGTCAGATGGGGTCAAGAAATGTATCATGGTTGCGGTGGATTCCTGCTCTAGATTCCTATGGGTCTGGCCTCAGCGCTCGGCTGCCGCTCGAACTGTTATAAAAGATTTGCGAGTCTTTATCGGCACATACGCAGTTGGCACGTTACATTGTGACCGTGGCCCGGCGTTTAGCTCTCGGGCTTACAAAGAGGCCATGGAAGGAATGGGCGTAGCATTTAGGTACTCCTCTCCGTACCATCCTGAGGGAAATTCGGTTGTGGAGAGGAAAAACCGTGACTTAAAGCAATCTTTAACAGCTAGGGTATTAGGCAAGGGCGGTAGTTGGGTCAGTCACCTTTATGGGGTCCAAAGAGCAATTAACAACCAGCCAAGAAGCTCTCTAGGGGGTGTCACTCCTTAAGAGGTCCTATTTGGGACAAGAATGTGGGTACCTGATCTTGATTGTGACGGCGCAGTGGCGGATGAAAAACAATTTGATATCCATGATCGTTTGGCTGTTTTACAGGATCTAAATGAATCCAGGACACAACAAAGCAACGTCCACTTAAAACAGACCGCCACTGAGGAAGTCAAGGCAGTAACGGCAAGACCTGTCTGGATCCCAAAGGTCGGGGATCTGGTCAGAGAGAAAATTGCAGACAAGAAAGAATTTGGGCCATCTTACAGAACAGCTGTACCGGTCCTAGCAATCCAAGGCACAAGAACTGTACTTCTGCCGCCTCTTGCTGGAAAAAAGGAGAAAAGATTTGTCTCAATCGACTTAATCAAACCACACTATGTGGCCGATACTAAACAGTAGGCCACGTGGACTCCACAGTAGCAGACGCCCTCCTCTCGCTACAATCCAAGAAGTTCAAACAGAAAGACTCATCACGTTTGAAGAGCCACCTGTACTGAATGAAGGACTAAGCAACAATGCTATGGAACTCGTTCCACTTCAACAAGAAGTTCGACTTCAAAATGAAAATCAACTTAACCACCAAGTTGCAATCAGACCGACTACAGATGTCTACGTCAACATGCCTCGTCAAGAGCAAAATCTGATTTCAACAAATCCTGATGCAATTCTAACAATTGATCGAACTGCTTCTGGCTACTTCATGAACTTTGATACGTTTTCACTGGATCCAAGCGAGCCGGAAACGACGCCAGCCAAAAAATCACACAAACAAAAACTCATTGACTTTCTGAATTTTTTTAAAAAGACTTACCTAGTGTCACCTTGGATAGAACTATGGTATATCACTGGGATTCTATTTTTCATTTTCTGGCTAGGTTTAATTATAACTTTTAGTATGCTTATTAATGGATGATACCTTCAACAGAGCTCTACAGCCCAAAAGGTTAATTTAATTTTAAAGCCACACCAATCTTCACATCATGAATCAAGAGACTTGTCTTCAGTGAATATCACAGCAGTTCCTATACCGGACGGTATAATATGGGACAAGATTGATTTCGATATATTCGGTCCGACTGAACTTTTAAAGCTTAAACATGTATTTAAAATTTCTTTAAGTGATATCATTACCTCCAGTACATTTTCTGATGATTGGGACTCTGAAACTGTGAATAACATAATGTCTGATTCAGAAAAAACTGCAGCATTTCCGAACAATGAAATGTTAGAAGGTACTTCAGACTATGATACATTGTACTGTTACCAGCATTATGGTCATCATTTCTTACACAAATCTATAATACCTAGAAATGTATTTGAGTACCACCAGTGGGAACACTGCCCAACACCACCGAAAGGTAGCTCGCAAACCTTTGCACAGAAATTTACATATTTTTCAGGATTCAACACATCTGACCCAACGTCATTTTATTTCAAAGTGGCAAAAACATCAGCTCAGAAAATAATGTTGACAAACACCAAACAGATTTACTCTGCTTCCTTCATGGCCCAGTTGTCCACACAGGGTTTCGACCTATGGAAGGACACAATAGATTTAAAAACAATCTGGGGTTCTAGGGACTGGCAAGTCTAGGGAACAGAAGCGCTTTTTAGAGCATGTCTCATTCCGCAGCAGATGATATTTCTAAATGAAACTGTGCAACAAACATCTTGTCTTGGACTAGCCAAGAACATGGAACTAAACTCGCCTGGGTTTCCAACACCATCACAGATGGGATGGGGGCAGAATTCAACTACACATGGGGTAAGACTATATGACATTATCCAGTACAACAGATCAGACCCTGATTGGACAGAATGGCTGATTTGGCCCATTGACACAAACAAATGTCAGCAGAGATTTATGAATACATCCAAAGGGTTTAGTATCCATAGCCAAGATCCACGCTATGTACAAAGACAACACCCAGGGATAGTGACATCCTATAGTGTTGGGAAGTTGTGCCTTGATTGGCTAGAAACCTTAACACTCACAGAAGTGAAACATCACTTGACCTTACTCACACCTGACATGGATCTTAGGGATTTCTTATTAGGCCCTAGGAAATCACGTCCGAAACGTTTCATATATGCTGGCATTTATGCATATTACAATGAAAACTGGAAAATATCCCAACAAGAGGCCGCAGGGAGGATACGGGAAATAGACCGTATTAACTTAGAAAAGGCATTATCTGTGGTAGATAATGGGTTAACGACTTTGACCTCCAGGATTTACTCCTTAGGCAACATTGAATCTTCGGCAATCGACATATTAGAACAAGATTTGGCCTTGTTACAATACGGGCAATCTCAGTTGCGTTCTATTATGATGTTAAGCTGGACGCTACAATCTTTGCGTGCAGGCTATGTGCCCTGGCTTTTTATAAACACCACGTCCCTGTTTTCAGAATACAATCTAACAGATAAACAGACAGAAATGGCACAAAGGGGAGCCAAATATACAATGCTGCGTATTGAGAAACTGGACAGATTACCATTCACTGTAGCAGAATCGCCATCGACCGAATGGCTAATTCATGGCCAAATTACTCTACCGGTCACTACTTTTCAGTTTCAATATTGCCTTGAGCAAAGGCAGGCAGGCAGATATGAAAAGATGGGTAAGGGATACATTAAGGAAACTTGGGAGTTACCATATAGATATCGATGCCGGAGTGGGGATCGAGAAGTGTATCTGAGTGGTACAAACTGCAAGAACGCTTTAAGCGGTTCTCTCATGTGTCAGGATATTTCTCTGCATGGAGCATGTAGTGGTTCAGTAGTGAACTTATCTTGTCACATGTCAGGGACCCCAGTGGCCATGATCACGCCGGTTTTCCAGCTGCTCTCGAATGGGAGTTACTTGATGCTAAATGATCAAGGTTGTTGCGGGATGCTTCCGGGGGTCGCCTATCTGGTCACCGTTAACTCGAGGGTTACTTGCTGTATGCAAGTATTTTTTCCACCACTGAACACAGTCAGGGAGGCGCCGCTGTGGCCTTCGTTGAATGTTTCCTTTATACGATTTGATACTTTGAGCAGACTGAAAGCCATGCTTTTACAGCAACCCGTGCCCTAAACCTCCGCTCCAGAAACCTTTGAACTTCAAGTTGCAAGGACCGCGACTGAGATACAAGCGCTTATACGTACAAACTGCCCCTTTCATTTCGCAGAAATGGTGGGTCGTATCTTCAATATGTCCGATACGAGCGGTATTGTACTCCTATTTAAGACCATAGGGTCAGGACTATTAAACACCTTTCAGACAGTCCTCGGAGTTATCCCAAATTGTATACACTCCGTATTGGGAAGCGTCTTTGGAGGTCTCCCGCTTATCCTATTCCTAATTGCTGGAGTCCTGATTGTAATATTACTGCTACGCAATGGACGGCCCAATTTCCGAGGAAATGGCGAACACGCTCATGGAGCGGAAATACCGTGAACGCATGTTACAGCTTCTGGGCATACCTTGCCTAAGAGAATTGAACGCCTTTTGGTTTCTATCGGTTAGACCAGTCTGAGTGGACTGCATCTTACCTGTTCTTCGATGCCTGTTTTGCGGAGAACAATGTGTGTTGGATCGCTGTCTAACGTTTCCATCAGATACGCCTCCGGACATGGATGCTATGCTGGACCCCCTAAAGGCCCATGCTCTGCGTTGTCCCCTGCATCTTCCAATTCTGATGAACGCATTCCTTGAGAATCCACAGGTGCCGTTTGCGCCTGCTGTGTTAGGTGACTCCTCCACAGGCACCGAGGTAACAACTGCCGCACGAACTGCCACAGCAACGACTGTTGGCAGTGCTGAATTCCATCTATGTGCGATTGACGTTCTCTGTGAGGCTTTGGACTCGTCGTCTGCAGTAGCTAACACCGATAATGCTGTATTTACCAGCCAGGACACTTAATCTCGAATTGGCTCATCGCGTACTGGAAAAGAATTTGACCTCTTCACTCGTTTCATAAATAAACGAACAAAATTTGGAACATTTCCTAAATTGACACTTTCGCTTGAAAAGGCATGGACTTATTCTGCTTGTAGTGATGCAACTTTTATAAGTGGGACAGAATTGACTTTTTCAAGTGACGACTATGAATAGCTAATTTTTAAAAAATGTTAACATATTTTTTTAAACGATTTTTAAAACCATGTTTTTGGCTGCTTTTAAAAAATGTTTTTTAAATTTTCCAGATTTTAAGTATGGTCATTGTCATCCAATTCGAAAGAGGAGTGGGGGTTATGTTTCATATAGAGGCCCTAATATAGACATGTTCATATATGCCCTAATATAGACATAATCGTATATGCCCTATTATGGTCATAATCGTATATGCCCTATTATAGTCATGATCTCCTATGTCCTTATATAGGCATGATCTTTCACCTACATTAGTTCCCTACAGTACACAACGAACACTGAGGGTTGAAAGTTATCTAGTCTGTGGTTTGAACACTGAAGGGTTTTTCCCGAACACAGGCCTACAATGTACTCATAAATTATGCACGAGCATTCACCAGCTACATCTCCTGCATAATGTGTATGTACAAAGTTCACCCCTGATGTCTTCCTCATGTCTAACAAAGACCAATACACACCATACTGAGGGACGAGACACTTTAGGGTATAAATACACCGCATCTTGCCATGGTAGGATAGAGGGAACCAAGACTTCCATGCCAACACACTGACCAGAGACGCTGAGGCTCCTGCATGCAGTCGCTCCAGCTGACAGCGGTCTAACACAGCCCTTGCGGGGTGTCCAACTCGAGACCAGGACGGGGTCCCACACTCTCTCTATTCAGGTAAATGGGTTCGACTAAATCCTAGAGGGATTCTTGGCTCTTAGGCTTTTAGACCTACACACATGCTAGGTACACTTAGGTACATCTAGTTAGGCATTGTAGGAGTATGCGCACTTTTATAATGCATTTTATATATTCATGTATGTAACCATTATTATTGCAATATGGTAGAACTGTACTATCCTTTCACTTTTATCGTACTGCTGATAATATATCTCTGCTACTGTCTGCTGGTTGTTGCAGCACATATATTCTACACTAGAATAACAACTGTTCAATAAATACTTATTGAAACGCCCAGACTGTTTATTCTGTGTATCTCTCTGAGACAAACCGAACAAGCACGAGTGACTGAGCGAAAAGTAGTACATTGTTTCCACGATTCTGAGGGATCAGGGTTGTCATGATCTAAGGTTGCCAGAAACTAATCTCTCCCCGATAAGAGGAGATTCTCTTGGCACTGTGAGCTAGCTAATGCAAAACAGGCTAACATACGCGGTGTGGGTGCACAGAGCCAGGCTGCCACCAAGCCCACAGTTTATGTTATCCAAACGCGCAGGTCCTGCATGGGTACTATAGGAACTACACGACAACCCCGGTGAGTCCACACTAAACCTTGCATTACTGTTGCCCTCCAGGGGGTCATGGATCGCTTGGGTTATGTAGACGCATGACACGTGAGGCACCCGGGGAAGGGGGGCTACACCTGCTAAACCCCGCGCACACAGCTTTCAGTAGATTAGACCGGTTCCTACTCTCTGAAGGGGCGGCCGCAACAGCACTAGATACAGGTGCTGGGGTGATTTCTCTCTGACCATGCCCCGTGCTGCTGGAATGGGGGACTGGGAGTGGTAGACCACGGGTCCCCTTTTGGTGACTGCAGCCAGAAGCTATGAAAGACGATGTATTCCAGGGGACCTTGGAGAGGTGACCAGCACTTACTTCGAAAACAATTTGGGCTCCACCGCTGGGAGGGGGACGCAATGGGAAGCGCTAAAGGTGGTGACACGTGGAGAATGCTGCTCCAGGGTGGGCGGGCTGAGAAGACACCTGGAGAAAGATCTATCCACAGCAGAAGATGCCCTGGCTGGATTGCAGGGAGCTGAGCCCATAGGGGAGGCACAGGGGAAGGCACTAATACGTGCCCAGTGTAGGGTACAAGAAATATGGGACAGATTTGCCTGTCTAGTACGCCGTGAATATCGCCTATCACTCCACTATGAGGGGGGGACAAATCAGGATGGTTAATGGCATGGCTGCTTAAGCGTAAGCGCCCTACCCCCCGGATCATTCTCACGCTTCGACAGACAGATGGGAGTCCTGTGTCCACCCAGACTGGCATCAATTCCCTACTGCATGCTCACTTGTCAACTGTGTATAGTGAGGATGCTCTGGCTGACGTGGTGGACGTGGGACGCTTCCTGGATGACGTTGAGCTTCCCTGCCTCACGGAGGGCCAACATGATGGTCTAAATGAGGACATTCGCCCGGAGGGCCTCAAGGAGGCAGTGGCTAGCATGGCTCGTGGTAAGGCGCCGGGCCCAGACAGTCTGCCAGTAGAGTATTTCCAGGCCTTTGCCGACCTTCTACTCCCTCGCCTGCTGGAGACACTGCAGGAGGCCAAATGGAAGGCAATTCTACCGCCATCAACGAGGGAGGCCAAATCGTAATGCTCCTCAAACCAGGTAAAGACCCTCATATTCCTGGCTCCTTTCAGCCCTTACCAATGCAAGGTGTCGACACTAAGATATTGGCTAAAGTATTGGCGATGCGACTGGGTAGAGTAGTGAGCCACTTGGTTCATGGGGACCAATGCGGATTAATGCCAGGCCGGGGAATGCATAACCTGCGACGAATATCTCATGTTCTGCACGTGACAGAGACCATGAATATAAGAGCTGCCGCCTTAGCTTTGGATATTGCAAAAGCCTTTGATACCCTGTGATGGGACTATCTATGGGAGCTTCTAACACGAATGGGCCTTAGTAGAGATTTTATTTCCTGGGTGCGCCTACTATACGGCCAGCCGACGGCGAGGGTTCGCAGTGGTGGTGTGCTCTCCGACATTCTCTCTATAGAACGGGGAACGAGACAGGGATGCCCATTTTCCCCACTCCTTTTCGCACTGGTGATGGAGCCATTGGCGATCAGACTACGATGTGACATGGCTCACTGGGGTGTCGTTGTGAATGGCTGTACCCATGTCGTGTCCCTGTATGCAGACGATGCATTACTTTATGTAACTCACCACGAAGAGGTGATACCTACCCTTTTAGTTGTCTTGGCGACATTCGGAGCGGTATCGGGGATAAACGTCAATAACCAGACGTCGGTTATATTCCCGCTGTCAACGCTGGTTGAGAAAGAGGTCGCAGACCTCCCCCCACTGGAGTTTCAGTGGGAGAGCGACCATTTCCGTTACCTGAGGATCCAAATTGTGCACTCAGCCTAGGCTCAATGCACCTTGAATATGCAAGCGGTTCTTTCTGGTCTGAAGTCCTCCATTAGTTTCTGGAATCGCCTGGCCCTGTTTATTATAGGAAGTGTGGCCTTGGCACGGATGGTCCTGCTGCTACGCTGCCTCTATGTCCTCCAAAACTCATTTTGCTTAATTCCTAGGACCACCTTTGACGCCCTTTACAGTCTCCTTATTTCTTTGGGATGGGCTGGGAAAGGTAGCAGGGTAAAACTAGAGATTCTGAAACTGGATATGGATCTGGGGGGGTTGGGTCTCCCAGACCTGTGCCTCTATTACCTTGCAGGCCTCCTCCAATGTGCAGCACAGTGGTGTGCGGAAGCCCAAATATGGAGAAGGAACCCTTGGCGGACTGGGGGCAGGAGGCTAATCTCCCAAGATGTCTTATGATGGGTTCAAGGACTCCCCTGGATTATCAATTCGTGGGTCGTCAGGTAGGATGGACCTGGGAATGGGCGGTCACCCTGGTCTTGCATAGGGCTCCTTATGCACGGATGCTCCTTCTGCAGTGGCTCTATAGTTTCCGCCATATACAGTCAGTGATGGATTTAACAGGATGGTTTCATGGTGGCTGTCTGGCAGCAGGTGACTTAGACCACAATGGGACCTTTCTCTCCTTCGCCGACGTGAGGGAATGCTTTCAGAACCCAGAGGTTCAATTTCTGCAATATGCAAAGCTATCCCTCATAGTTCATGAAATATGGACCTCTTTTCCTGATGAACTTGAAGAATCATATTCTTTGTTGGTGATCCTGGACCCAGGCTCCCTCAGGGGTCTGATTTCCCGCCTGTATGGGGCTCTGAAGGTGGAATGTAGAGTCGATGTCTCTCGGGTCCGGGACAGGTGGTTGGTGGACCTACCAGTACCTCTTACTGAACGGGAAAGGAAGCAAGCATTTTCACAGGTTCGTGAGGTGGCCAGCAATGCTCGCTTCAATCTCATGAAATTTCACTAACTGCACCGCACGTACCTTATCCCACACCGGTTGGCAAGGTTTGGCACAGCGTGTTCACCGGCAAGTCCCCGCTATGGCGTCGAGCCCGCGACTTTTACGCATATGACATGGGATTGTGCCCGGCTTCGGGTCTACTGGTCAGGTGTACTGGGGACGCTGCGGGAGGCCATGGGAATCCAGGTTGAGGCAACGGTCAAGCATTATCTTCTCGGTGTTCTACCGGTTCCCAAATCCAAAACCCGAATGCAACACAAATTCACACTACTCGGGCTTGTGCTATCCAAACGCTGCATCGCTATCCATTGTACGCACCCTCTAGGTTGACTAGATGAAGGGCCGATGTACGCAAATGGGTAGCAGCAGAGGAGCAAAGTTTACGCTTAGTTCGGACTGACGAGAATGCCGACCGGAATCAGGAGATGTGAGGGGGTCATGCTGGAGAAATTACAGACGGCCGGGTAACTGGGAGGAGACATGGATGCCCCGTCCCAGACGGGGAGCTTCGGGTCACAGTTGCAGTCAACGTCTGATACTCTATCGGATTAACTATCACAGGCTGGGGGGAACGGACGGATGTGTGTATTGTGAGTAGATGGTTGACCCTTTTGGATTAGGATGGGAGGGGCCAGATGATTGGAAGACCACCCCGCCCCCCTTTCGGGGCGTAGCAATGCTATTCATGAAAGCATGGTAGTGACGGTTGGGACCCTGATAAATCAGTGGCACCCGATGGTTATGGATTGGAACAAATGCCATACGGCATAGCCTCGTCAGCCTGTCACACAGTATACTATGGGTCCATGCAGAGGAAGGAGTGGGATGGCCTCTGCTATATGTTAAGCCGGTCTATGTCTCTTAAGCATGTATAGGACACATTGCCTCTGCCAGCTGCTGCCTAGGTCTTCCTTTCTTTCTTATATGTTTGGTTATTTGTTTTTTGACATCATTCATGCATGAAATGTTTACGTGCGGGAAAAAATGTGTACTGATGTTGTATACTCCGCAATAAAAACAAGTTAAAAAAAAAAGAATGGTTTTGTTTGATTCATGAGCACATTTATGGGGCCTCTAAACTGGGATGGCATCAGCTAAAAAGGATGAAGGTTTAAGAACTGGCATGATATTTAGTAAGGGCTCTTTATCAATGGTAAATGTCTGATATTTTATGGAATTATATGGTATAAGCTTTGATTGCTATTGAAGTTTGATTTTTTATGTTGGTTATCTTATCTCTAAATGATTATCACATTTTAAGCTGTGTTCCTGACAGTGAAGGATAGTTGGTTTTGATACTGGGTCAGTATAATGATAGATGGTACTGAACTGTGGCAATGGGCACCATTATTTTTCCAGTTTTGTCACCAGACTTGTTTATGTTGATAGTTTGTGAGTACCGGGTTTTTGATGATATCGGAATTTGGGTCTCAGCCTAAAGAGTCCTAAGGTGTGATGATGTCATTGACTACCAAGTTATCTAAGGGAGCATATATTTTTGGTTTTTGTTGGTATTTTTATGGTGGGGACTTAATTATCTTTGGTCAGATTTTTAGGGGCATTCAAGAGATATCCTGTTTTTTAAGTTGTTTATGTGTTCTCAGACTCTCTTGCTCTTTTGGGACTGGGGACTCAGTAATAGGGAAGGATATTACTGCATGGTCGACCAATCTAGTGGCATTGTATTTTGTGGGGCTTTTAGTAAGTTTTCATCTATGGCTAAGCTTAAGGTGTTTCTGCCGCAACGTGTTGACATACTGCTATTTTGTGACATAAGGACAAATTTGCAGATGCTCCTAAGTGCCCTGGAAGATGGATTAGATATTTCAATTAATATTAAAGTCTCCTACACATTGTTTGTGCGCTGGAGGTTAAAAGGGCAAAGGAGTCTGCAAATTGCTTACTGAAGTTATGTGTTTTCCCTCAGCATGGATTGTCTTAGTGGAACTGAAGCCTTATTAATTTATTTAATCATGCTGCAAGATATTTCCCCCCCAAAGAAATGTTGTTAAAAAGGGACAATGGCGATGCCTAGCATGATACGCTTATTGGATGGAAAACAAGAACCAAAAAGAGTGATGATGTCATGTAGGATGGTGTTATGTAACTGATGAACATGGAAAATAGAACCTTTAGAGAAGACTCGTATAATTTCACAGTTGGCATTTACAGTTCGGATAGTATGTGTATATTAATTTGTTCCCTCCTTCTGATTGAATGAAACTGCACTTAAAGGTAGATTCAAACTCACTAAGTGAGGGGCAACTTAGGATCTGTGGTGACTGACATAGGGGTGCAGCAACTGCTGCAGCACCCGCAGATTACCAAGAGAGATTTTAACAACATTTTGCATAATAAACAGGCATGAAAATTATTTTCGTCTGTAGCATTTGGTCTGTTCTTTTTGAGTCAAAACTTAAGTGTAAATAAATCATGGAGTAACTTCCTTTTGTGGAAACACTGCACGTTTCTGAAGCACCTCCATCTTTAACTGTAGATATTTTAAAATTTTAAGTTTATTCACACGTGCTGGGATTCAAGAGATGTTGATAACAAACTGCATAATGACATCAGTCTTTTAAACTTCAAAATTATAAAAGCATTTGCTGGCTTCCTTTCTAAAGCCTTGAATTATTTCAAAATATACAACCAACATTTAAATTACAAATCACACAGGTTGCCCCTTAATGCTGGAGTGCAACAGGAAGTAAATATTTTGGGATGATGAAAAAATAAATATGTGACGTACATTTTACTTCATGTGACGAGAACTGGACTGAAACCACTTTGCTTTATTGTTGTTTTTGTTTATTAAGATATCGCATTTTTCAGTTGACAGAGCCACCCTTGCAGACCTACAACTTAGTATATTTTATAACATAAAATGAAGATCAAATGTTATGTTATGTTACCAGATTTTCAGTTTTCCTACTCATGCTGTAATCTGAGGCTGTCCTATGCATGTATAGGCGGAAGATGAACCTGTGAATCCAGTAACTAACCATACTGTGGACCACTGAGTACATCATCCACAAAACCACTCACACACCCACTCACACCCACATACAACCTCTCATACACCACTCACACACCCACACAACCACTCACATACACACATTGATGTCCTTTGAGATGTCATGAGTGATTTCATTGACCATGTGATGAGTGATGTAATATGTGAGATCATAAGCAGTGCATTGCGGGGGCATATGTTATAGTTAGCTCAGGTAACTAACTGCTGAATTTCAATGGTTTTGTAAGAGTGAAATCTGAGCCTAACTATAACGTCCCTGTAACATTTTTTTTTCAGTGAATTTCTAAGGTTTTTTATAATACTTCTATTTCCTAACTATAACGTCCCTGTAACCTTTGGTTTTTTCAGGGAATTTCTAAGGTTTTTTAAAATTCTATTTCCTAACTAGAACATCTGTCTAACCTTTTGTTTTTTTCAGTGAATTTCTACGTTTTTAAAAAAAATCAATTTTTGAACTAGAATTTCCCTCTAACCTTTTATTTTTAGTGAATTTCTAAGTTTTTGTAAATGTTATTTCCTAAACGTAATCTGTAACCTTTCAGAGTGGGTGTTTTGGTGCTTGTATAGGTTGGTGAGTGGAACACGCGAGTGCCTTAGTGGATCTCTGTATGTGTGAGTGAGTGGCTGTGTGTGTCTGTATGGGTATGACAAGAAAGAAACCACTAGTCACAGACACAGCAGATCAGATTCCACTCCAATAGATTAACAATATGTTGACATTCAGTAAGGTTTTTCGATTGTTTTTCCGCATGGAATATGAGAGGGAACACAGTTTGTCTTCGCTAAGACCAAGAAATTAGAATCATTTGTGCTTTACAGAAGTGCAGTTTCAGCTGGGGAACCTGCTATGTATGTATTTGTAACTGCTTCCTATTGACGTTTAATTTGTGTGAAATGAGCACTAGGCACATAATGAAAGCAGTTTTTCTCCAAGAAGAGTCCACAGTTTCTTCATAAATGTGTACGTAATCTTAGTACTTTCTATTACTTAATTAGTAACTGCTACTATATTGGGTAAATACCTAGTCCATACTCTACACTACAGGTGCATTTACAGACCAGGAGGTAATGTCTGCAGTGACTTTGTGTGCATGATTTTTTTTTTATTTGTGTGACATTCGTGAAATATGCAGGATCTGCTGATTAAAAAAAAAAAAATGATATTCGTGAATCCTTCTGAAACTGTTTCAATATGTACTTTCCAGTACCGCAGCAACTCCGCGAAACTAGCATTATTTTTCCAAATACTTAAAATGAAATGTAGACATATTAAAATTTATATTTGAGGTAGGTGGTTTACTAATACTATGTATTAATTAATGTAGTCATAAGTGGTTTAATGTTATACCCATGTTTTAATATATATTTGGTATTCAAGATGACGTCTTTGTGAGGTCTTCGCGAATCCCATGTGACACATGAATAAAGCAATATGATTGGTTAAAATAATTTTCATATTTATGCAGAGGAAGTAACCTCCCACTTTTTTTTACTTCTCTGTGTAGTTGTGTTGCTTGACACCTGTTGCTGTAGTAGTTCCTTCATTTTCATTATCTGACATATTTGCGACTTGAAAAATGGCAGGGTCCTCCAGTTAAAGTCAGGCTCCAGATCTAGAGGACCAGTCTTCATTCACTGAAGAGGAGCAGCTTCCCAAGAGAAAGGAGAGCATCGAGTGGCAGTTTTTTCAATCCCCTCAGGGGAGAAAAAAGAAGTGGCACGGGTGGTGGAGTGCATAGTCTGCAAAAAAATGTTCTCAAGAAGTACAGCCATTAAACCACCTCAATGCTCAAATATTTGTAAATCATACATCCACAGGATCTGTTTAGAGCAATAATGAAAAGAGAGGCAGCATTAACACCAGCTTGGGGCAGCTGGCTGCTGGGGATATATTGCCTGCGCCAGGAACCATTGTGATTCCAGTTATTATACCGGACCTGGCTGATATGGGCACTTTTTGCTGTAAATGCAAGAAGGTGTTGTCTGTAGGAGAACAAACTTTTCCAGCAATTGTTGAGGGAAAGAAGTGCCACCGATGTTGATAATTTTTTTCTCTGCTGTTGAACCTTTTGCACAGATTTTGTGCATGTTGTTTTCTTTAGTTTCATTTTTAATGTTCCTGTTAGAAACATCAAAAAAAACTTGTTCCAAAAAATAAAAAAGGGTTCTATTTAGAAGCACCTTACCTGATTTAAAGAAAGAATAACTATATGTTTCTTATTGGTATGTCATAGTAAACACCTGTCAGTGTATGTCTATATATGTGTAAGTTTAAATGGGTGCTTGAATCATTGTATATGGGTGAGTGAGAGGATGTGTGAGGGGCTGTATGGCTGAGTGAGTGAGTGTGTTACTGGGTGTATGGATGGGTGAGTGGTTGTATGGATGAGTGAGTGGGTGCATGGGTGAGTGAGTAGGTGTGTGAATGGCTGTATGGGTGGTTGAGTAACTGAGTGCCTGTATGGGTGTCTGAGTGGATGTGTAAGTGGCTGTATCGGTGAGTGGATGTGTGAGTGGTTATATGTGTGACTGAGTGGGTGTGTGAGTGGGTGTATGGGTGAGTGAGATGGTGCATGAATGGCTGTATGAGTGAGTGGCTCCATGAGTGACTCTATGAGTGAGTGAGAAGGTGGGTGTGAGTGTCTGTATGGGTGAGTTAGTGACTCTGTGAGTGATTGTATGAGCAAGTGAGTGACTGTATGGCTGAATGAGTGGGTGTGTGGGTGAGTGATTGACTGAGTACCTATATGGATGAGTGAGTGGGTGTGCAAATGGTGTTATGTGTTTAGATTTATTGGTATATTGTTATGGTTTTAATTAACTAAACAATAAAATATATTCTGATTCTGTATGGGTGACTGAGTGGATGTATGTGTGGCTGAGAGAGCCGTTTTATGGGTGAGTGGGTGTGTGAGTGGCTGTATGGGTCTGAGTGGGTGTGTCAGTGTCTGAATGGTTGAGTGAGAGGGTGCATGAGTGGCTATATGGATCAGTGGCTGCATGAGTGACTGTATGGGTGAGTAAGTATGAGTGTCTATATGGGTGAGGGAGTGACTGAGTGATTGTATGAGCAACTGAGTGACTGTGACTGGCTGTATGGGTGTGTGAGTGGGTGTATGGGTGGGTGAGTGACTGTGCGAGTGCTTGTATGGGTGAGTGGGTGTATGAGTGGCTGTATAGGTGAGTGAAAGTGTATGAGTGGCTGTATGGGTGAGTTACTGCAGAGTGGCTGTATGGCTGAGTGAGTGACTGTGTGAGTGGCTGTATGGCTAAGTGAGTGTTTGTGTCAGTGACTGTAAGGGTGGGTGAGTGACTATGTGACAGGCTGTATGTGTGACTGAGTGGCTGAGAGGAGAGAGTTGTTCTATGAGTGAGTGTGTGAGTGGCTGTATGGGTCTGTCAGTGTGTGAATGGGTGAGTGAGTGGGTGTGTCAGTGGCTGTATGGTTGATTGTATGTGTGTGTGTATGAGTGGCTGTATAGGTGAGTGACTGCATGAGTGGCTGTATGGATGAGTGAGTTGGTGTGTGAGTGGCTTTATGGCTAAGTGAGTGTTTGTCAGTGACTGTATGGGTGGGTGAGTGACTATGTGACTGGCTGTATGTGTGACTGAGCAACTGAGAAAGTTGTTCTATGGTTGTGTGTGTGAGTGGCTGTTTGGGTCTGTCAGTGGGTGTGTCAGTGGCTGTATGTGTGATTGTGTATGTGTTAGTATCTGTAAAAGTAAGTGAGTGGGTGTGTGAGTATATGTATAGGTGAGATGGATGTGTTAGAAGCTTTTTTTGTCTATGAGTCATCTCACTGGATGTATAGGTGAGTGAGTGGATGTGTGAGTGGCTGTATGGCTAAGTGAATGTGTGTGTGTCTGTTGCTGTGTGGAAGGGTGAGTGACTAGGTGGGTTTATGTGTGACTGAGTGGCTAAGAGAGTGGTTTTATGGGTGAGTGGGTGTGTGAGTGACTGTATGGGTCTGTAAGTGGGTGTGTCAGAGTCTGCAGGGGTGAGTGAGTGTGTGACTGGCTGTATGGGTCTGTGAGTGGGTGTGTCAGTGTATGTATTGGTGAGTGAGACGGTGCATGAGTGGCTGTATGGGTCAGTGGCTGATTTAGTGACTGTAAGGGTGAATGAGTTGGTGTGAGTGTCTGTATGGGTGAATGACTGAGCGATTATATGAGTGACTGTGTGACTGGCTATATGGCCGAGTGAGTGGGTGTGTGAGTGCTTGTATGGGTAGGTGAGTGACTGTGTGAGTGCTTGTATGGGTACGTGAGTGGGTGTGTGAGTGCTTATATGGGTAAGTGAGTGGTTGTATGGGGCACACACTCACTCTCAAAGGTTAGAGGTTACAGTTAGGAAATAACATTAAAAAACATAGAAATTCTCTGAAAGAAACAAAGGTTACAGGGACATTATAGTTAAGTTCAGATTTCACTCGTACAAAACCACAGAAATTCAGCAGTTATGCCCCCGCGATGCATTACTTAAAACCTCACATATTACATCACTCATGACATGATCAGTGACATCACTGATGGCATCTATGATAACATCTTAAATGACGTCCTCAAAATAAAAACAAACAAAATGTAAGAGGGCAGTGTATGGGTACCCGGTCATCCCTTGCCCTTGTGGGGGACCTGGGAGGGAGCACCCCCGGCATCAAAGTGAAAGGCCTAGCATGTTGCAAATGCATATACTCATTATCAGTACAGAAGCTAGGGCAAATGTGCTCTAGATATAGCTCGCAAAATACCTTTCAGCAGTCGCGGCTCCTGGAGGGAGTGCTGCGGGGCGGTGGGGCGGGGGAGGGTGGGGGGTAGTAAACACCGGCATATGGCCAAACGGAGTTAAGTACATAAATAAATAAATAAATAAAACGAATTACATTGCGCGCGCTGCAACGCCAAATGGCGATGCAGCGCGGGCAATGTAATTTGTTTTATTTATTTATTTATGTACTTAACTCCGTTCGGCCGTATGCCGGTGTTTACTGCCCCCCCACCGCCCCGCAGCACTCCCTCCAGGAGCCGCAACTGCCTTTCAGTGTCAGAAGCAAATAGCAAACTGCCAACTCATTGAATGATGATATCAATGATGTCATCAATGTCATTTGAGGTTTCATCACTGATGTCATCAATGACATCACTGAACATGTCACAAGTGATATATTATGTAGGGTCATATGCAATACATGGTGGGCGCAAGTTATAGTTAGCTCAGTAAACTATAACTGGTGAATTTTTGTTGTTTTTTAGTTTAAAATTGTCTTTTTTATCAGACATTTTCACCTAACTGCCGTCACTTTAACCTTTGTTTTTTTCAGAGAATGTCTAGGGTTATTTTAATGCTAACTGTGACCCAACTATAACATCAGTGGCCTCTGGTGGTCAAGGGCTGCACCCAACCTATTGGGGCGGCCAACCCTCACCCCCCCCACCCCCACCCAGAATGGCCGCCAATGAGAGCGCTCATCACAATATAAATAGGTGTCATTTTAAATAATGCAGGTATACTGGCTTTCTCAAGGGGTCACCACATCAACATATAAAAGGCAAGGCCAAGAGGTTACCACATCAATATTCAAGACAATCCTATTGGCTTTGTCAAGGGATGAACACATTAATATACAAGACAAGTCTATTGGCTTTGACAAAGGGTCACCACATCATTATATGAAGACAAGTCTATTGGCTTTGTCAGGGGGTGACCAAATCAATATACAAGGTAAACTTATTGGCTTTGTCAAGGGGTGACTACATCGCTAAACTAAATAAAATCTCCAGCACAGTTTGCACTCTTATTAGATCAGCCATTCGGGGGACTGTGTTCCCTCCAATGAAGGTATAAACTGCGCAATGTATTAGCGCAGACACCTATGGTGCAGGAGTTTGGGGTTTTACTAAATGTTGTCCTTTACAGGCTGTGGAAAACCGCTTTTTGCGACAGTTGCTGAGCTTACCGCCGTCCACTTCTAGTCTCATTACCCACTTTGAGTTGAACCAGGGTTTTATAGAAGATAAGATTCAGCTGGCTTTTTTTTTATTATGGGTCAGTATCTAGTTGAACCCAGCAGCTAAGCTTTGTAAAATATTATATCTGATTGTCTGACGTTGGATAAGGCCTATTCCATACCGTGGCTGAGTTACACACGGGACACTTTTGGATCCCTTGGTATAGCCTCTTGGTTTACTGATCCCAGTTGTATTCCCAAAAATGCCAAGACAGGGGTGAATATTTTATTTAAGGACTATTGTCTAAACATTAGACTGAAAAATGAGTTATCTAAACCCTCGGTGTTGCATTATTGTAGTCTTTTACACACAGACAAATACCCCTTATATTTATCTTTGGACTAGTCAAGATGGGAGCGGTCACTTCTCTTTCGCTTCAGAGTAGGGTCAATTCATTGGTCCTTATTCTTCAAAACAATTTCTGGCCCCAGAGGGAAATATAGTTTGCACTTGTCCTTGTGGCAGTAATTCTGCACAGTCACTATTGCACTTTATGTTTTTCTGCAATTTGCACAGCCTAGCACGAAAGCATTTTTTAACACCTTTGTTACGGAGGCTAGGTTTCCAAAGCTGTAAACCAGCTCTCCTTTATTTACAATCTTTGAGTTTAGCAGAAGTTGTTTTCAGTGTTTGTGCCTTTTTGAAAGCAGCCATTTGGGCTAGAAAAACCATATTAGGGTAATTTGCTAAAATTATGGTTTAATACATGAAGCTTGGCTGAGATGTTTTGGCTTAATTTATGGGGATAGTAGGAGTGCATAGCGGATCCGATAAGAGGTTTTTGTTCTCCCTCCTTCCCCGTTATTCTTTCTAAATCTCAGCCATTCTCTGTATGAGTCTAATGGTGTATTTAAAAATTTGAATACGACTTGTACTTGAGGAATGTTAAAGCTGTTTATGTACATATATCTTTTTACCTGTTTTTAATGCAAGATCATTTTTAAACTTTATGTGTGAATATGGCTATGTGCAATATTTTTATGTACTTTTATGGTCTATTTTCATTCAGACCGCATAAAGTTATATTGATTGATTGACTACATCACTATACAAGACAAGCATATCAGCTTTGTCAAATGGTGACCACATCAATGTACAAGGCAAGCCTATTGGATTTGTCAAGGGGTACACCATCATTATATG
Organism: Calotriton arnoldi; assembly: GCA_963921515.1. Lineage (NCBI taxonomy): Eukaryota > Metazoa > Chordata > Amphibia > Caudata > Salamandridae > Calotriton > Calotriton arnoldi. Next base: position 1,389,923 of record CAWUFW010004887.1, on the reverse strand, counting down.
AAGGTAAGACTACTGGCTTTGTCAAGGGTTGACCACATCAATACACAAGGCAGGCCTTTTGGATTGATCAATGGGTGATCACATCTTTATATGAGCACAAGCCTTCTGGATTTGTCAAGGGGTGACCATATCATTATACAAGACAGGTCTATAGGTTTGTCAAAGGGTGGTCACATCAATGTACAAGGCAAGTCTATCAGCTTTGTCACGGGGTCACCACATCATTATATGAAGACAAACATATCTGCTTTGTGAAGTGGCCATCATCATTATACAAGACAAACTTATTGGATAAGTCAAAGGGTGACCACATCAATATACAAGGCAAGCCTGTTGGCTTTGTCAAGGGGTCACCACGTCATTATATGAAGGCAAGCCTTATGGCTTTAACAACGGTTGACCGCATCAATATACAAGGCAAGCCTACTGGCTTTGTCAAGGGGTCACCACATTGTTATATGAAGACAAGCCGATCAACTATGTCAAGGAGATTTGTATCAATACTTGAAGTCAGGCCTATTTGGCTTTGTCTAGGGGTGACCACAGCAATATACAAGGCAAGCCTATTGGCTTTGTCAATGGGTCACCACATTGTTATATAAAGACAAGCCTACCAGCTTTGTCAAAGAGTTATGTATTAATATATGAAGGCAAGCCTACTGGCTTTGTCAACAATTTAAAACATGTTTTAGAGTCTTTCCTTATACACTCTCTAGGACACATAATGCAGCCATAAGACCAACCACAAGGAGCCCTGCAATCTGTAGTCAAAGAGAAAACACCCCAGGAAACATAGGGTTACTTTCGAAAAATTATTTTTGGTGGGCTGGTTATCTCCCTGCTGCCTCCATCAACCCTTTTGGGGGCACCCTAATCATGTAAAAATACCAAATCAGCCCATGAATGGAATTATGGGGGTTCTCCTGGCAGGGAGCAGTGAATAATACATGAAACAAATAATAATTTTGGAACCAGTGGGGTCCCTCTGTGACCCCTCTCTTAAAAAGGGGTAGGAGGTCAAGGTATTCCTACACCCCCCCCCCCCCATGTTCTTTAAAAAAAAAAAAATGAACATTTTTAGGAAAGGGGGACCAAGTCCCCGAGCCTTGTAGAGGCCGCCGCAACATTTCTGTTCAAGTTGCGGAACGGCAAAAGGCTAGCTCTGAAAAAGCACCCTCAGCCAATTGACAGCTTGAATTTTAAAAGGTCAGCCCAACGATCCACTTATCTATACATTTTGAAACGTAATTTCTCAAAAACTACTCAACGGAATTGAACTAAATCACAAAAAGCATGCTTTCTGGGTAAAGATCTAGCTTTCTCACAAAATTGGCGTAATTCTGTAGCACTGTTCAAAATTCCCTATGGAAATTGCATGGGGAAATTTCATTTGCCCCCGCCCCCTTTTTGCTCGAACCCACCTGAAGGATACCCTGAAACTTTCCAGAAAGGAGGTGAAATGGAAGAACTTTTTTGGGAAAGTTTTGTGAAAATTCATCAAACGGCGCCAAAATTCTTAGCAAAATAAAAAACACTCTTCCTAGGGAAAGTCTATCCTAACTATAACTACACTGTGATGCATATTCAAATGCAGACCTCCCAACAACTGAGAAGCAGGCAGGACTCGCTGTAGTTCAAAGTACCAATAATATTTCTTAAAGTCGGGACGGACTGTCACAAACGTGATGGATATCTGGTCCGCCTTCTAATAAGTGAATTATATCCTAATGCACTTGTAATAAGGCTGACTGGTACAAGTCAAGTTGTGATGGTGTACCCATTAGCCAGACTCTAAATCAGGCCCTATCTCTGCAAATAAAACAAAAACGAGTCTGGGTTCTAAATTGGGATCTCCTGGAATAAATAAAGCAGCTTCAGCAGTCTGATCGTTTTAACACAATTAATTCTTCCTATGATAGAAATATGACTATCCTGATTTTAGTCTACAAATGTCTAGATTCCCACCAGTTTAGTAAAAATATCTGTTTGATAAATCTATTTTTATTCTGTGGATTTGTGCCCCAAACATCTGACTTGAGCTGTGATCTTCAACATAGGCAATAGTTGTCCATTAACTTCCTCTGTATTATTACGTCACTAATTCTAATTTAATCTAATTAATTTAATACCCTGAAATGTTCTGAATGTCTTCAAGAGTTTCCATAACTCTTCTCGCTACCACAGAATCAGCTGTAATAACTAACAGATCCACATAAAGTGTGACTTTCAAAGGAGATAAACACAATTCATATCCTGGGATCTGTAGATTGTTTTTAGTGAGCATCAAATGGTTCAATAAAAGGAGAAAACAACAACAGGGATAGAGGACAACCCTGTCTTCTTCTAAGTATTTGAAATTGCTTGCTACACAAATAATTACTGATGTATTTGGATTTTGGTACAGTGCTTCGACTGATTTTATAAATAAGTCTGCGTAAAAAAATACTAGAATATCTTCCCAAAAACACTGCGAGCATACCAAGTCAAAAGCTTTTTCTACATCAGGCAGACTGATTTACATTGGCTGAGCTGACATTGGCAAAATCTATTCAGTCAAGCAATTCAGTGATATTTTTGCCAATCTTTCGACCTTTGATGAATAAATGGTGATCTGCATGCATTATGATGGTCAACTTAACTTATCTTGCAATCTTTTGACACTACTTTTTGCATACATTTTGTATTTTAAAAAATAGTAACATTTATGGAAAATTCCAATTCTATGATGTTCACATGGTGGATATTCTTGTCTTGGTCCCATCCTCTCTGCCCTATTCTGGCACACACTGATTATAAACATGAAATTAATAATGCAGAGAAAAAGGAAACATTTCATGGTATGCTTCAGCATATAAGAGGCACCACTAGGAAATGGCTGAAAGTGAACTTACTCTGATTATTACCAGCTCGTATATCCAAGACACGTAAAGTGAGGTAGTGAGGTAGAGTAAGTCGAGCGCGGCTGGGAATGATCCTGTCTTTAACTCTAATGAGCGGGCCATGAAGTTCACATTCCCCCTGCAGGCTTTTTCCACAGTCTTCACACCCTGCAAACCAAGTCACAACTGTGAGCACACAACAGACAGGATACACATGTTGATGGTCATTGTAAACAAATTGGTATAGTATGAAATTATTAGGCAAAGAGTATGGTTTGAGATAAAAGTGAAACACAATTCTGTCCATAGACAAAATGTGTTACCATTTGTAGATCAACCCTACCTTGTGGCAGGGCTAGAAATAGTGCACTATATGTTTGTCGCACGTAAAGACCGTATTCCCAATGTTCGTGCAACAGACATGCTGACCGACCACTTTAACCACCCTTTCATCACCCTTCAGTGCGTAATGTAATAAGCCAGAAAAAATATAAGGCGGGGCTGTAACATATCTGGAGCTGGTAGGTGGACAATAGTAAAATGGCAATATATGGAAAAAGTGCACTAACTAGTAACTTCTTTACTTTGACATCCGGCATTCTGCACTGACAAATTCTGGAAATAAATTACCAAGCAGAAAATCCAGGAAGAAATGATATTGTAGTCCAAGTGTTACTAACTAAATTACAAGATCAGTGCCTTGTAATCTATTTAGTAAACAGGCACCTTCGATCCTGCTGAATATTTGACATTAACACATACAGTATGCATGTACAGCAGCTCTGGTTGCTGCACAACAATAAATAAATTTAAGACGTACGGTCAGAAGGCGAAAGTCAACTTTTCACTTGGGGTGAAGGAGAGGTCCCTTGAATATCATAGCAATTTAAGATGCAATACAATTCAGTAGTAAATGTCTAGATTACTAGCTGATAATAAATATTATCCTGCATGATCTCTTTGATGTCCCTGTCCTTGGTTATGGAGGGAGGGTGCTCAAAAAGAAGTTGCACTTGCTTTTACAACACCCTTTCTCTATAAAAAGTCCCGCCAAGGGAAGAATTTACGTCAAACCAAGTCTCTGTGTCCTTGGAAACTGGACAATGGGGACATCCTTATTCCAGGGCCTTATAAAAAGATCCTTGAAACCTCAAGAACCAGATATTATTAAGAGAACACTAAAAGTAAAGCATTTACTTTTTTAGGTTCTGATTTTTAAGGGATAGCAATGGTGAGGACTGAAGGCTTACTCTAGAGGGATGGTGTGGGATATAGTGCTCTGGTAGAGACGAGATGTGAACGATGAACAATAAATATGCTGGTCAGGACCCATTCTGTCAAAACACTGCTCATAACATTTTATGACTTTTTACAATGTAGAAGACATTTAGCACAGTTAAGGTTCACAGTAAATAGCTTCAGCTCTATGACTGCTGACAGCCTGGCTTTTGTAAAGTAACCGCGGACCTTAGACACATTTACACTAGGTAAGAATGAAGAACTTAGGCACGTCAGCAAATCTGCGCAAGTGCATTGTCTGCCAAGCTGATGAAAATATGAATTCTTGTGACAAGCACTGTGGCTGTCCTTGGAATCTTAGAAGCCAAGTACAACTGCAAACTCACTGAATAGTCAAGCACCACCTCTTTTGACTTTGGTGTTCAGAAAGCAGTGAGGTTGAATAGTTGAGGTTTAGTCCTGGAGGGTGGTGTGGGGGACAGTGCTAAGTTCAGCCAGCATATGCATCTCTCACAATAAATATGTTGTCCAAGTAGTGCTATTCTTTTTATAAATCATAAGAAATCACTTAGCGTTAATAAGATATGTACCATAGCTTCAGAAATCCTATGGCAAATTCACTCTCCTCAGACCTGCTAACTCGCATCGATCCACTCAATACCAGCTCCCGTCACACGGTCACCTGGTGAAGAGGTGACCGCATAGTGAAAAGGAAGGTGAGCAGGAGAACTGGAACCCCCTGCACTGAGTGTGTTTCCAGTTCGCCTTAGGAGGCTTTGAGTAGCTGATATCCATGAATTTTTTTTTAAAACACTAAAGACATTGGCAATGTATTAGCAAGCTTTTGTTTTTTGGGGGGGGATGGGAGGGGAGAAAATGGTGGAGAAGGGGGCAGTTCATCTAGCCCACTCTCTCCTCCAACTGTGTTTTTTTAAGTTGCCAGGTCTATATCTTTAAGTGTCACTCTTGCTCTGTAACCAGTTGTACGTTTTCTAAGTACCTACCGCTCTTAGGATACAGGATCAGCCTGCAATGCCACAGTCAGATATACACACAGGATGCAGAGGGAGCGCATCCAACTCTCAGAGATGAAATCAGATTGCCACACCCTTTGCCACTTCCTCCATGCAAATGTTGTTTCTTGCATTCCAGAGGCTACCCTTTTCAAACTTGCTCAGACTTGGTTTCAACACAAACAACCCCAATCTCTCCATTAATGAGTTAGTTTATTCACTCCGACACATAATAAATTGGGTACAATGACCGATGTAGAGAATAGGTGAGTAAGAGTAGGATATACAGGGGGTCAGTGGAGACTACTAGGAGAAAGCTTGCCAGGTCTAATATAGCAAACTACCTACTGTAGGCTAGTAAGTCAGTGACACCATGTTAGAAATTGGGTTGTTGGTTAACCTGGGTGCAAACCTTAGTCAACCAGCAACCAGAATCCTAGTTAGGGTAATAGTCGGGCAAACCCTAAATTAACCTTTGCTCATCCTCTGGAGGCTTGGCACAGAGCGGTCAGGCTCAACTTAGAGGCAGTGTGTAAAGTATTTTTGAAACACTACAAAGGGAAAAACCATGAAAACACCACACAAAATGATACCACACCAGGTTAAAAAAGTATTTCAGACTTTAATAAATAAAACAAGACCAAAATTACAAAAATCCAATAAGTAGTAACTGAGATATTTATTTTTAAAGGTTTTAAGCAAACATTGCGCTAAGAAGCGTAAAGTGCTAAAATGAGATATCTGGTCGCGCCGTACCAGGTCAAAGTCAAAGGTTCAGGCTTACCGCGATGGAGCATGGGCCGGATACAGGGACCCAGTTAGGCCAGTGGAACAAAAGTACCTTAATCTGAGGTTGCGGAGCATTGCGTGGGTTCAGGTCCAGGATGCGTCGTGCAGCAGAGGCGATGCGCCAGTTCCGAGATGCAGCAAGGCTGCTGTGCGAGATCCTGATTCGTCGATGTCCAGGATCCTGTAGATGGGGCTTGCGATGCGAAGAACGGTGTTGAGGATGCGTTGCGCAGTCGAGGAAATGTGTCAGCTCTGATGAGCAGGGAAGCTGCAATGCGAAGTTTCGCCGTCGTCGTCAAGGCTGCAGTCGACAGGGATGGGAGGACCTTGTGCTGGGAAAAGCATTGCGCAGTGGCAGTGGCAGTTCCGAAGGCGATGTGTTGAGTCCGATCCATGCAGCAGCAGCAATGTGTCTGTGCTGCTCCATGCAGCAGCAGCAATGTGCGGGTTCCGATCCATTTAGCAGAGGTAATGCAGCAGTTTCAATTCATGTGTCAGCATCAATTTTGTGCAGTCCTGCTGGAGCAACACCTGAGGCCCACTTTCAAGGGTCCAGGACTGGGGAGGCACCACTTGGTAGGACAAACTCACAGATGGCAGGTTCAGGTGCAGAAGCAGGGTGGTTGGAAGTCTTATGTCCCTGAGACTTAAGATCAGTAGGCCAATCAGCTAGCCCTTGGAGCTACTCTGGGTTCAATGATGCAAGTCCAGTCCTTCTCACCCAGGCAGGGGAACAGAAGGCAACAGGGCAGCACAGCAAGCCAGGGGTCCAGCAAAGCAGCAGTCCAGCAGAGTGGCAGTCCTGTCAGTTGCACAGTAGTCCTTCCTGGCAGAGTAGTCACAGGTCCAGAAGTGTACTGAAGTAGTGGCGTCAGAGATCCAGAACTTATAACCAGTTGGGCCTTTGAAGAGGGGGAGACTTCAAAAACAAGTCTTTGAAATGCATAGAGGTCCTGCCCTGTCTCCAGGCTCACTACATGAGGGTATGCAGCCCTTTGTATGGGGAAAGTCACAGCCACTTTAGGTGTAAGTGATGCTGGGTCGAGCTCCTCACTCCCATCCTCCCAGGATGGCAAATCAAGTCACACCTAAGCTCTCATTAAGTGTGGCTGTCTAGGGAAAAATACACAAAGCTCAGCTGTCACCCAGCCCAGACAAGTGATGAGAGACAGACAGCAGGCACCAAATGGCAAAAGTAAGAAAATGCCAACTTTCTAAAAGTCTCACAAGGGCGCGTAACTATCGCACCAATCTATCGCACTGCTGCAAATGGGGCTTTTCCCCTCAGTAAAGGGAAGGTGTGCATTCTCATTCATATCTCTTTTGTACTTAACTTTCTAAAAGAGGCTTTTTCAGAATTTCAATTTAAAATCTAACTTTACCATAAGCTGCGATTTTAAATTGACTCCAGAGACACAAAACTTGAAAAGTTTATCCTTTCCAGATTGTGAATTACACTTATAAGATGTAATAAAGAAATCCAAAGGGAGAGATAGGCCTTGTAGTATTGAAAGCGACTTTGGGAGTTTTTTACTCCCAGGACATGTAAAGTTTAAAAGTACATGTTCTGCCTTTTAAATACACTGCACCCTGCCCTCTGGGTTGTCCAGGGCCTACCTTAGAGGTGAAATATATGTATAAAAACGGGAAGGTATATGCCTGGCAAAAGGTTTAACTTGCCTAGTCAACACAGCAATTTAAACGGCATACACAGGCTCTACAATGGCAGGCCTGAGCCATGGTTAGAGGGCTACTTACATGGGTGGCACAATAAGTGCTGCAGGCTCACTAGTAGTATTTAATGTACAGGCCCTGAGCACATGTAGTGCACTTTACTAGGGACTTATAAGTAAATTAAATATGCCAATTGGTGATGAGTCAATATTACCATATTTAGGAGAGAGAGCACAAGCACTTTAGCACTGGTTAGCAGTGGTAAAGTGCACAGAGTCCTAAAGCCATCAAAAACAAGGTCAGAAAAATGGAGGAGGTAGGCAAAAAGTTGGAGGGAAGACCACCCTAAGGCTGCCAAGTCCAACAAACCCCCAGACTAGACTAGCCCTTCATCTCTAGTATATCACAACCACATTACACATTCAACTCTCACACTTGGTGTGAAGGGTCCCAGTTACAAACTCAGAAGCTGGCACGCATAGGGTAACTATGCCAGGGACTTTGGACCATATGATGAGTGTGATACCATGACGAGTAACTTCTATCCTCTTAACATCACTTATCCTGAAGCGGCAGCATTAGATATTTGTGATGAGTGGACTATGTAGTAGACATTTGTGATGAGTGGATTATATGGCTGCCCCACAGATCTCACAGACTGGCAGCCCTCTGCAGTAGGACCATGGCCCTTTACACACCCCTTGATGATATCAAATGGTGAAAAGGATATGATCCTGTTTAAATGCTTCTCAAGTGGTTTGGCTGATCCAATGGCTCATGTTCACAGAACAAGGCTCAATGCCCTTGTTGTATGCCTCAAATACGCTAAACAAAATGCCTAAAAGATGCAGGTCTGCCCAGATAAGGAAAATCAATTTCCATGAGGTGCTCATCATTTTACTGCTCTAGGCCCGTAAGAAATACTTCATGATCACAGTGCGAGTAGGACATCATCTTGGAGCTAAAATCCAGTTCTAGACAAAGAACCAGAGTGTCAAGGAGAAAACAGAGATATGACAAGCAGCAAATGAGCGTCCCAGTGGGCCACAAACTTCTTGCCAAAGTGATGGTGACTAAGAGGAGTGTTCTGAAAGAAAGAAAATTCCACAGACAAGGGTTAAAAGGAGGTTTCTAAAAAATATGGAGGCCTAAAGGCAGGTAGCATGTTGGATGGAATTTCCAAATGAGAGAGCAGAATAAGAGGTAAATTCTGAGATAGAATGCCTCAAGTGTCACAATATCCCTCCAGGTTCTCAGCTGTTATATACAGCCGCTAGCTGAGCTCACAGCATGGAGACAGGCAAACCTAAAGAAAAAAAAAATGACATGAAAGAAATCTATAACTTTTATTTGTTCACATGACAGGGCTTGGATACCTCTGACCATGCACCATGCTGAAACACAATTCCAGAGCTTTCCAAGGGACTTAATGATCAAGGATTTCTTGATATATAGGGGTCTATTTTTACAAAGGTAAACTTACAGGTGAGTACATCTACAAGTGTAAATTTCATCTGACACTTTTTAATAGCTTTACTTCTTTTGGCTATTCATTATTTCGACTGTAAAGTTGCCACATAGTGTAGACTTACATGCCTACACCTCGAAAAACAGGGCGGGGCAGATGGAGCCAAATTTACAAGCAAAAGGTTACTACTAGTAGCTTTTCACACATTGGGGGAGGTTTACGCCACCGAGAAATGAAACATTTAATTATTTTAAATATCTTAAATTAAATTGAAATGTTTTAAGATGTGTTAAAAAATTCCCACCTAAAGTAAAATGTTTGTATTAAAATTACTAAAATGTATCTATAGAATTAATTTAAATGAATGTAATTATTATTTAAAAAATAAAATTACATTTAATTTACAATTTAAAAAAGTTTATTAAAATGTTTTATGATAAATGTTTTTTAATTTATATCTAATTTTGTTAACATTGAATTAAATTGATATATATTTTCTAAAGGTCAAAAATTATTAATTAATTTTAACATTATTCCCTATGGGGTTTTATTTTAAGTTCCAGTCTCCATTATTTTCAATGGGTGAGTGCTGCAGTACCAGTGGTTGGTCATGTGTGGTGCTGGACTTACTCCAGGTCCGAGCTGTGGTACATTTACTATTGTCTTGTTGGCTGTTGTAACTTAAGGGCACTTTGTGAATATCAATGGGTTTACTCTTTAGTGGGTGGATGCATGTTGCTACTTAAACCCCTCTTTAGCACTGCCTAAACTGCTCCTTCTTCCTCCCTAAACCCCTCCTATTTAGTCATAAATATTCACTATTTTCCAACAACTCCCCCATTCCTTTCCACATTTACTATTAAAATGTATATATATGTGGGTGAAGAGCGCCACAGTCGAGACGAAGATCGCGGCACACAAAACATAGGAAAGATGGAGCCACAGACCTCCCCATGTAGGTTAGTGAATAGCATTTTATAGTGCATGATTAGTACTACTAGAGTACTGATAAACTTACTACAAGATGCAGTTTGTGAATAGGCCTGATAGATTCCAAATGGTATCTCTGCCCGCCTATGTCTTTAGGTCAACCCTTGCCTTTCAGCCTCTATACTGCAAGTCTTCTCTGGGTTTGGTGAGGAAGACTAAGACATCCAAAAATGGCTGGAACACGTGGATCATGTGATGGGGAACATGGCAGCTGGCTGACGCCGGTCGCGGGAGCTCCCGACTGAGGAAATGAGGGAGTCTGCCATCTGAAGGCGTGAAGCGGTTATCGGCTGCTTTATAATACTTTTGAGGTTCGGCGCTCTGTGTACGCTTACCTGATTCAGGTCCCCTCAAAATGCGTATGGGCACAGCCACGGAATCCACCGGCATTGGCGATCTGAGGGGGAATTGGTGTTGGGCGGCGGCTTTGCTGCGGAAGTCCCGTGTGGCGACGGTTCTAGCCGGGTTCCGGTATTGCGGTGGCAGAGTCAGCACAGGACGTGCATCCTGAAGGCAAATGTTGTAATGCGGTCTGCAGGGGGTCAGAAGCAAGCCGTGCCGGTCTGACACTAAGCCTGGTTAAAAAGGAGATAACACAGCAGCAGTGTTTGAGGGAGGTAAAGGTAAAGCGGGGGTGGATGGAAAACGACCCCCCCTCTCAGGTACCTTTTCTTCCTATGAGTTCAGTGAATGAGGAGGTGGGGGCTGAATGTCCTAGAGGAGTTTTGGTGCAGTCACCTAGTAGCAGTAAAGCTAGCAATTTTCTACCTGCCAGTGAGTTAAAAACCCCTCATACAAGGAATAGGTATCATCTACGTACGGCGCCAGAGAGGAAAAGTGTAATTGGGAAGGTAAAGGATCCTACATTTAGAGAACCGTTGGTAGTATCCCCGGTAAAAAAGGCGTCTAAAGGGACTGTGAGAGCTAAGAGGTGTGGACCAAAGGAAGGGCGGTTACTCCCTAAGCCTCTCCCCTCACTTAGGTCTTACTTTAAAATCATGGAGCAGGTTGCTGCCTCCACGCAGGGAGCACAGCTATTGAGGTTTCCCCCCAAGCTGAACCGTTGTTGCTGGAAAATCGTTTCTCCCTGTTGGCGGAAAATGAAGGTGACATCCAAGGAACTCAGGATCACACAATGGGGGGGGGGCTACGGATAAGACTCCTAGCCTGACGCAGGGCAATGGAGGGCCTGGGTCGGATCAGGGCCCGCAAGAGGTGTCCCCCCCAGGAAACCAGCTTGAGAATCTACTTTTTACCTTGAGACAAGATATCCTGGGAAAGTTTGAGATCTCCGAAGGTAATCAAAAGGGCATTCGGGAAAAATGTGGGATACTTGAGGAGAAACTAGATGGTATTGCCCAACGTACCTCAGTCCTCGAAGGTGAAGTAAAGTCTCTGTCAGCTGCCCTGGCTGGGAACACCAGTGATATTGTGGATCTTAAAACTCAGAATAAGTCACTGCAGGATGACCTGGAGAGGCTCGAAATACATGCCAGGCGTAACAATGTGAGACTCCTTAATATTCCTGAAAAATTGGAAAAAAATGACATCAAAGGCTTTATCTGTAAACTTCTGGGGGAAGGGCTGCTGCAGGATAGGCCAGACATCGATTTTGACAGAAATCCAAAGAGTGCATAGGGACCATTTTAGGTTAAACCCAGCGAGGAAGGCTCCAAGGAAAATTTTGTTAAACTTTCTCTCTTACACTGTCAAAGAGTTAGTGCTGGGGCGTGCCTTGATGATGCGTTCCCTGAAATATGGGGACCTCAGCTACCAAATAAGATCGGATGTTGGGGGGAGAACAGCACAGAGACAATGGGAGCTGAGCTCAAAAATGAATGACCTACGCAGCAAGGGCGCCCAGGTGCAGATGAACTTCCCAGCGATGTTGAGGATAATGTGGCGGAACAAAATACATAATATTAGAGAGCCAGAAGAGGTGGACTCTTTTCTGGCCCAGATGGATGGTTGTGCATAGTGGATAGTCTAGACTTGGAGAATTCTAGTCCCAGCCACATTGAGATGAACGCACCTATGAACAGCAATATAATTGGGGTTTTTAGTCATGCCTTCATTTTCTCTTATTAATTATTAATTACTATTTCATTTTTTTTTTTGCCTTGATTCCCTCCCTAAGCTTGGGGGTCGCGAAAGGCAATCATCTCGCCTAGGGATAGGAAAGGGGGTTCCCCGAGGGGGGTGGGTGGTGGGGTGCACTGGGTGGAGGGAGCATGGGGAAAAATTGAAAACTATGTCCTAGTTCTGTCATTTTTCCGTAGAGTTCCAGCGTTTGTGGGTTTTTCAACCTCTTCTGGGGTGGCAGCCGATTATGATGGCAGGTTAAAGGGGGCATACGGGTCCGGGGACTGAAAATGGAAAGATGAGTAGATTAAACCTGGTTCATTTCATATCTTGGAATGTCAACGGTCTGAGATCCAGAAAGAAGTTGGCCCGGGTCTCTGAATTCCTTAAGAATAGTGCGGCGAACATTATTTTACTTCAGGAGACTCACTTGGAACGGGAGGAGTGCAGGTCTTTCTTTAATAAATTGGGCTGGGTCCAGGAAGCAGTTTGCTCCGACCAGAGAGGTAACTCAAGAGGGGTGGCTGTAATTATTAGAAACAACTCGGGCATAAAGATACTAAGATACGAATCGGACTCCTCCGGCAAGTGGTTGGTTGCTAGTTTGATGATACAGGAAATGCCAATAGTATGTGCCAACTATTATGGTCCGAATGAGGATTCTCCAGAAGCCTTAGTGAAACTTGAATTCTGTCTTTTACAGGTTACTTCTCCGGTAATAATTGGAGGAGACTTTAATATAGTGCAAAGTAAGACCCTCGATAGAACTTCTAAAGTTAAGTATATTAGCCCCCCTAGAACCTCAGCAATTTTGAAGACCATGATCTGTGAGCTTAATCTGGTAGATATTTGGCGAAGTAAGATGGGGGAGGTAAGAGACTTCACCTTTTACAGCAAAAAATTTCGCCATCACTCCCGCATTGACTACTTCTTGATAGATCAGGACCTATTAGGAGAGGTAGATGAGATAGATGAGGTTAAACATCTGACCGCCATTCTTTCAGATCATTCGGCAGTTTTCCTCTCCCATAGGCATTACTGTAAAATAGGTATGAAGAGATGGACCTTGGATAGGACCATTTTGTTAGACGAGAGGGTCGTATCAAGTGTAAGGGATGAGGCAACTATATTCTTTCAGGCTAATATTGGCTCAGCTAAAATCCAAGTCATCTGGGATGCTTTTAAAGCTTTTCTAAGGGCAATAGGTAGTTCAGCAATGGTGGGGAAGAGGCGGGCCTTGAAGCTGCAGGAGGATGAACAGATTAAAGAGATCAAGCGTAAGGAACATGACCTCCAAAAGGCATCATCTGAGGGCTCTAGCAGAGTTTCTTGTCTTAGCAAAGAATTAGAACTTCTTCAGGCGGAATATCAGGGGCAACTTGCCAAAAGATTGCTTGACAGGTGGAGAGTAAGTAAGTTGCACCATTTTTCATATGGTGAGAGGTGCAGCTCGCTTCTGGCCTGGAAAGCAAAAACTGACAAGTCGAGAAACTTAATCCGAAATTCGAGGGATGCCGAAACAGGAGCTCTATTAGACACTAACCTAGATTTGTGTGCTGAAGCCCGTAGGCATTTGTGTAGATTATACAGTGATGATATTTCGCCTGGTAAGGAGACTATAGAGGCCTGGTTGGAGAAGATTGAGCTTCCGAGTCTAAACAACGACCAAAAGAAGCTTTTAGAGGTAGAGATCACGGAGGATGAGGTCCGGGCACAGATCAGGAAGATGGCAGGTGGGAAGGCGGCTGGGCCTGATGGCCTCCCTGTTGAGATTTATTCTAAACTCCTTGATATCATTGTTCCAGTGCTGAAAAGTTTATTTAACCCCTTCGCTGCTTCTGTCGGCCAACGGCCGTCGCGAGCACTACCTCCGTAGTGCTGCGCACGTCCGTTGGCCGACGCGGCCCCGCCCACTCCGCTAAACCGCCGCACCGCGGCGGAATTGCCGCCGCGGTTAAGTGGTTAATGTCATATTTTTTGAAGGGGAAAAAGTCCAGCGGTCATGGGCTGAGGCCACTGTTACTTTGATCTTGAAATCAAACAAAGACCCTCTGGTACCGGAATCACATAGGCCAATATCTCTTTTGAACTCAGATTACAAGGTGTTTTCGGGGATATTGGCCTCCAGGGTCGCCCAGGTCTTCAAGGGGGTTATTCATCAGGACCAAAGAGGTTTTATCCCTGGGAGGCAGCTTAACGAGCTTACCTGTTTGATGCTGGGGGTCGTCGATCTGGCGGAAACCCAGAATTTACCTGTAACGGTAGTAGCCGTAGATGCCGCAAAGGCGTTCGATCAAGTCCACTGGCCCTACTTGTGGGAGGTTTTAAAAAATGTTGGGTTTCCGCAGAACATGGTAAGGGCCGTTAAAAATCTATACAATATGCCTAGAGCCAGGGTCTTGGTTAATGGGATTTTATCAGACTGGTTTAATATTACACGAGGTACTAGGCAGGGGTGTCCCTTGTCCCCGCTTTTATTTAATCTTTATATAGAACCGTTTGCCTCCTCGATTAGAGCAGATCCTTCCATTTAAATCTGATGGATTGGTGGCAAAACTGGCTCTGTACGCTGATGATCTCATACTTTATACCATCAATCCAGAGGTGGCAATCCCCAACTTAATGGCCAAGGCAAAATCCTTTGGGAGAATCTCGGGGTATAAGGTGAATAGCGGGAAGACGGAAATTATGGAGTGGAACCAGACTAGGCAAAGCCCGGGGACAAAGTCTCAAATGCGATATCTGGGGATAATAATTACGCAGAAGCTGGACGATGTCACCAAAGTTAATTGGAAAAAAGAAAGTCAAGAGGTCGGGAGGCTTTTAGTACGGTGGGCAAACTTACCCCTAAACATATATGGCCGGGTCAACCTTATAAAAATGATTGTCCTCCCTAAGATTACTTTCCTTTTCAACTCTATCCCCTTACCTTTTGATAAAGGAGAAGTAGCCAAACTACAGGGGAAGATAGGCAGCTTTATTTGGTCCTCTAAGGGTTCGAGGATATCTTGGAAAAAGCTGAGGAGGAGGCTGGAGAAGGGGGGGTTGGCCCTTCCGGATTTAATGGCATATTGTTATGCATTTCATTTTAAGAATTTTCGTATGTTGATGAATAAGACTGACCAGTCTCCCATGGGAATACTCTTTGGGGCAATGTTAAGTGGATTGAGGGGTGGGCAAAGTCACTTTCTTTTTAAATATGGGGACCCGAAGTACTTCAAGAAGGTGAGGCTGAAGATTCTACAGGGGGCCCTAAGAACTTGGGTGTTTTTCCGAAAAAAACTAGGAGTTCCCTATTACTCTTCATGGGCCCCGATTTGGGATTCTCCGGGAACCCCCTGAATGTTTGAGAGACCAGCTTAGTCTGCCATTAAAATCTGCAGGGTTATTTTGTTGGGGGAATCTTAAATCTGGTTCATCTTTGGTCAACTGGGAAGTTCTGAGTAATTGTACCGGGGGTCAACTAACTAGATTTAAATATTATCAGGTCTCCTCCTGGTGGGCAAGGCAGATTTGGGTAGAGGAGGAAGAAGATTCCTGGCTAGGTCAGGCGATGAAAACAGGCCCTCTGAAAAAGGAAGTGTCTTTGTGGTATCAGGCCTTGGTAGAGGCGGATGACCACTTGGGCATGGATATCTCAAAGCTTTGGGCTGAGAACCTAGTGAGTGAAAATGCTAAAGAGGTTTGGCTAGATTCTTTCACGATTCTACGAGCAGTTGTGAAACCAGCTTCTCTTAAGCGTAACCATCTTTTTACCACACACAGGGTTTATTGGTCTCCAGCCAAGTTGTCGAGAATTACTGGAAACCCGTATGCTTGCCCAAGATGTATGCACCCCTCGGCGGATGATATCCACATGTTTATGACATGCCCAAAGATCACTTGTTACTGGATTGAGATGTGTAAGTTCTTGGGAGAAGTGATTGGTCAACAAGTCGAGGTCAGCCCAATTCTTATATTTTTCGGGCTTTATCAGGACGATTCAACACGAAAAAATGCTGTTAACTCCAGATTTATTTTTTATGCGATCCTCCTGGCGAGATGAGAGATCTGTAGGCTTTGGAAGTCTGAAAGTCCTCCTTGCTTTTCTGACTGTGTTAAGAATATAATCTCTACGAGTCAGTTTGACATGGCTTGCGATTTTAGAAGCCGGGAGAAAGTTTGGACATTGTTGGTCGAATGGAGCAATCGCCCCAGGAGGTCCGATGATTAAGCCAAAAAACTTTGCTGTCGGTCCTGGTTTCCTTCTGCTACGGGCACACTGGTGAAGGATGGAAGTGGAAACAGCATCTTTTTCTTGGATGGAAAGGCTCCGCTCCTTGGTTTGGCAATCGGGATAGGAGCGTTTCCAGTAACGCTCCTATCCTGTTTTGGCAGAATGAGGACAAAAAAAAAAAAAGACATCCAAAAATGGGTAGAGCCAGAGAAAGGATCTACTCATGGGTCTCCGATGGCTGGTGCTATGGAGGGAACTATAGCGATCCGAGTCGTAACGGGAGGACCGTGATCACCCAGGACCCCTCCTTAATGATCTGACTCGGGTGATATCAGGGTCCGGAGAAAAAGTGAAAAACATCTGTGGACATTGAAAAGGCAGAGATTATCACATATGCCTGTACAGCCCTGTTCTTGCAACAAATGAGGAGAGCATTCATCATGGATCAAAAAAGGTCTTGCCAAAAGGAAACAATCCTCTAGAAGATCCTGAAATACAATTCCACACTAAGAGGTAACATCTGGGAAGCTAGAAGGGCCTTGTCAACTATCGGCCCAAACATTATTCATCCTTGAGATGTAGTAGTACCCATGCAGATCAAGAACATCTGCTTCCATCAACTGGCAAACCTGGAGTGACACAATACCAGGGGACATCAATCATGTTCTCTCAGGCTGATGACAGCTTTTCATCACGGTCTTATCTCTTGATGACATTGCAACAACCTGCCCCCTTACCTGGGTCGTAAAAGCAATGAGGCCCAAAACATTTCTACATTTTCTCCCCAACTATAGAAAAGGCAGACTTTGTTTTCTGCTAAAAATTCCTGGGAGGTATCAGGCTACAGACTAGCTCCTATCACTATACCTGTTATGCTAGTGATGACTTGGAGGGCTGTAGAATTCAGGTCTAATCTTTCGTTGGAAGCATCAGCCTTGCAGTCATCAGGATTGCAAAATCACATTCCCAACGTTATGGGTACCAGTTCAGGAGAATGAGCCATATTTAGGATCTCATGTGAAGACTGGCCCCAAGAAACCGTGAGTTCAGACACTACCATGTCCCTTTGCATCTCAGGAAGAATGCATTGTATGGATATTCCACGGATGAGACTGTAGCTTTAAATCATTTCAATGAGTCGTACCCTTGTCTGTGGCGCTGGTTCTACGTGTGATTTTTCCAGCCTGATCACTCATCTGAAACTCTGCAGGACTGTGCAGACTGTTCTGATGTGCTTCAATGCTTGATGGCACAGTGGCATGATGAAGTTAGTAGCTGTCCAAATAAGGATGGCCTTGGATCCTCTTTGCATGCAGGAGCTGCACTATCCATGCTAGGACTCTGGCGAACATGCATGGTGCTGATTTGAGCCCAAACGGAAGGTCCAGAAACTAGTAATGATGGCTCACACCTGCAAATCTGAGAAATCTCTGGTGGGTCAGTCTTGTTAGAGTTATAAACCCCCTAATGCTCTTCTGCCTTGTCTTTCTTGTCCGTCGCTCAAGAGCTTTGTTCACAAAAGGAGTATTTCAAGAATGCAGCATAAGCCCCAATGGACCCCAGGACCCAGATGGAGTAAGAGCCCAAGATTTCACTAGCAGCACCTTTGGGGGTAGAGGGGGGAAGATAGTCTGCAATTGGTTGCCAGCCTCCAGTCTGAGCTGCCTTGCAGAGATCCCCTCCACCACAGCTGTTATGCAGTCAGGCAATGTAATTCATACCTTAGGTGGCATTTCTCTTCTCTTCCAAACGATGCCTTTACTGAACTCTATGAGAAGTCCCAGACTCTAGATAAGTGCCACAGGGCAGAGCCCACAGGAAACTCTGCCTTACACCAACGTTTAAAATACCAAAGTGCACACCAGGTCTTCATCTTAGCAGGAGTTAGTTTTTATCTGCCAAGAAAAGGGAAAGGTAAGGAGTTCAGGCCTGCTGATAACTCCATGGTAGGCAATTGTGTAACAGACACAAAAAAGAGCCACACAACCAAATGTAATTTAAAAAATGCTTACAAGAACATCTGATCTCAAAGTAAAATCATAACTTTAGAAAACTCTTTCAGCATAAATAGCTCAAATTTACAGTTCGTAATCTCTTTTTTTGGTGTACAGAATAAAGGATTTGTTGCTGATTTTTCTAAAAAAAAAACAAATATGGCAAATGTTCTGCAGTCATAAGTTATGGGGCACGTGCTGGAAAGCGCAAAGTTAGGAGTGTGTCAGGAGATGCAAGCTAAGGGCCTGCGTGGCCCCCAAAGTCTGAACTGTTTGCTTGTTTACAAGCAGCTTGCATGCTAACTCCTAGCCTGGAAACTCATGCAGATCTACTAGAAACGTCCTTTTAAGCATAGGAAAAATAATGGAACGCCTGTAACATTTCCAGGAGGGTGCAAGGTAGAATTTTGGAGGAAAGTAGAAGAGTTGCAAGTACTAAAGCAAATTGATGTAGATGTCCATGCATACTCCTGGGATGTTTGTGAATCCCATTAGCAAGTACCTACATTTTTTTTGTTAAAATCTGAAGATTATGCGGCAGATGATGTATTATGTGACAAAAGCGGCAAATCTATTATTATGCAAAAATCGCTGTGGCCGCACAATCGCATAATTCCAGTGGCCCTGCTTATGTTATGATATTACAAGACTACGCAAAAAAAGAGACAGGCCAGATGTAGATGTAAGACTAAAGGCTTTAGTCCTACTTGTATGTCTGGCCTATCCCGGTTTTTGCTTCTCAAAATCTGGTCACCCTATGCAGAAGTCACCGATAAACTACCGCGATCACGCTCATTAGTTTTGCCTTAAACACAGCTCAGGAAGTTGAACTGCAGAGCGCCAGCGTTTCGGCTTTAAGGGTCATCAGGTTGACACGCGGGCATTAAGTTACCATGCTGGAATCTCTGCACGCCGAGCTCCGTCAAGGGTAAACCACACTCGAAGAGACCCCACAGGCGAAAGTGATCCGTCAACCTCTGAGCCGTGTTTAAGTTTGCCCTTTTTTCGTGGTACTTTTCCTTTGGACAGGGAAAGCAAGCAGCCCGATGAAAGCCAGGAAATCTGGTTCGGTTTATCTCTATTCCAAACACATGGAAATGGTAATTTCCAGGCGAAGGCTGGAGTAATAGCTGCAATAGAGTGAGATGGTTTTACATTATAGAGCTGTGACTATCATATGTCGCCTTTTTAGTTGCCAACTCTGCTCGCCAGAAACACGTCTAAACTTCCAGCCCCAGGTCTTGATGTTCAGGTTATAAATTGCTTAGAGCCAAGGGTAACTTTTTTTGTAAACGCTGTATCCATTTCACTCTTTCGAGGGCTTTCAGAGGGCGACGTACTACGTTCACCCAAAAAAAAAACGATCAGCAATAACGTGTGAGTTCTTTGAGGAAGTGTGTGGCACTGGTCTGACGTCGACAAAAAAGAAAATTGACCGAAGTCACTTCCGTGTGCAGAGGGCTCAAGAAAACATTGCCAGTGGCAAAATGGAGACAAAGACTGGCTGTTAGAGGGCAGGATGTTTCCAATCACAGAGTCACTGACCCCGTCAAACTTTGCCGTTCCCGAAATAATCCATGAAGCCGCCCACCCCAGACGCAAGCACTGTAGTTTTTTTCTGCAGAGTTTTGTAAAGAATTGGCGTTTACTCTTGAAGTAAGTGCTTAGTTTTCTTTTTTTTTTAAACAACAGGTATTGGCAATGCCAATATGTCTGGCTCATGAATGAAAGTGCCTTTTGTTTCACTGGTGATGGATGAGTTTAGGCACTTAATAATTCACCATACATGCACTCTCCCCCATGCATCCATTCATTCACCCATCCGCTGACTCATTCATCCATTCACCCTCTTTCGCAACTGCAATAAAACACAAACTCAACAATATATGCAAGATAAATTAAAAGAGCGCAAATAGAAAAAAGATAACGTGCTGCCATGTAAAATGGCGGGCATATGCTGGCAATAACAAAATTAAAGACTGCAGAGGATTTGGGTCTTGCAGAGGTATTGTAAATAGTCGATCATTAGTTTAATGGCTGTTACATTTAGAACCAACGCGTTCGCCATCTTGGAATGGTAAAACTATCACACACTATGGATATTGCGTAGCTGTGGTAGCCTCTTTGGCAACATTATAATAAAAAGAGTAGAAGCAAAGAAATGAAAGGAGAGCTATAAAAGGAGAAAATGTAAAACTAAAGGACCGGCCAACTAGCCCTGACTGACTCTGAAGCGCACTAAGTTTCAAGGGGATGTACATGTGATCAGAAAATGCCACCATTTACAGGACAAGCGAGCACATGACAGAACAGAGCTGAGGTGAGCAAAAGGCCCCCTATATGGACATATATTTATATAAATGGATGTGTGCATTATTTAATGATTTTTGTAATTACAAGATCCTGACAGACAGCTAAGAAGAGATTCTTGCAAGAGTTATCAGAGTGCAAATCGTCTCCACCTAGGGTTTGTCTGAGGCTGTAACCAACATCAAAACCTGTCCCCATAAGGGTAATATGTGACATGTCATGTAATAAAATATCTATTTGTAGGGTTTATTACAGAGAGATAATAATCCACTCTTAAATGTCTATTGACTTTAAATCATGCATTTCACATTCAATATGTTACGCCAACTGCCTCTGTCGTAACTTTACATTTAAACAGGTCAGATCTATGACATTGGAAATATCTTTCCCATAGTGAACCGATTAGCCCTCCAGCTGTTACCACTGGATTGTCAACAAAACCAACAGAGGCCTCCTGTATTGAGCTTAAGCTTCCCCACAAGACAACCATCAGCCATAAAATTACATAGTGTACAAAATTAGTTAGCAAAGCAAAATACTGTCTCTCCTAAAAGGGCATAACAAGGATTCGACAGTGCAAATATTCCATACCCAAGGTTTGGCAGACAGGGTAACCAACACCAAAACTCATATCTAAGACAATTTGTGAGATTCCATGAAACAAAATACCTATTTGTAGACTTTAATGCTAGTAATAACAATCTGCCCTTAAATGCCAAAAATCAATTTCTCAATCCTACTGCCTTTAGCTTAACGTTTCATTATAAACATTTAAGCCTATAACCTGTATCACTGGCTTGTCACCATAGCCAACTCAGACCTACTGTGTGGGTCATAAGCGTTCCCACAAGGAAACCATCAGGTATATCGTAATAACACTACAAATATGTACAAAATACAGTTGTCAAAACAATATAAAACCCCCCTACCAATAGAGCCTAATAAGGATTATCCTGCTGCAAATGGTCTATACCCTGCGAGATTCCATGTAACAAAATACCTGCCTGCTGGCTTTAGCACAGTGTAATAACAATCCATTCTTTAAAGCCCATTGTCTTTAACACATGCCTTTCACAATAAATATAGAAGGGCTACTTTCTTTGTCATAACTTTTCACTGTAAACTGATCACACGTAAGGAATCTGACAGCTTTTCCCAGTGAACCGAAAAGGCCTCTAGCTTTACCAATGGCTTGACACGAAATACAACACAGGCCTTCCAAAGTGCACACAAACTGACACCCATCAGAATTACATTTATAAAATGACAATTATGTATAAAACAACAGTTGATAAAACAATATACAACCCCTCTCAACACGGCCTAACAAGAATCATCACAGTGAGATACTACTACCACAGGTTGCCAGAGTGAGTGACCAAGACCAAAACCCTTGCCTGCTGCACATCTGTGAGATTACATGTGACGAAATACATTTCTACAGCATGTAACATAATGTGTTAAAAATCCACTGTTTAGAGAGACCTATTGGCTTTACTATAAGCTTTTCACAATATAAAAAAAGCTAGACCAATAGCCTATGTAATATCGTTTCATAGCCTATGTAATAACTTTTCATAACAAACAGCCACACTGTGGTGTCTGGCATAACATTTCCCTTCACATTAATGAACAAGCTATGGCTATGTCATCATAAGCAACTCAGGACTAAAAAATTGCAAATGTATACTAAATTTCACTTGGCAAAGAAAAATAGTATCTCTAATAACAGGGCTTAAAACGCATTCTCACAGTGAAAATATTACATAGGCTGTGGTTTGTCCAAGAGGGTAACCAACACTAAAATCCTTGCCTACTAAACTAATCAGTGAGATTCCATGCCCAAAAAAATATCTGTAGCCTTTGCTACAGTGTAATAACAATCTAACCTTAAATGCCTACTGACTTTAACACATGCTTTTCACAATTAGTGTGCTAGGTCTACTGCCTTTATCATAACGTTTCATATAACAATCAGGCCTATAGTCTTTATCATTACTTTGTCACCAGAATCAACTCAACCTACTGTACTTAGTGTGAGCTATCCACAATGAAAACATCTGTCATGCAGTCGTATAAGTCAGAGGGGGATATTCACAATAACGTGCGCTAAACATCTCCAAAAAATGTTAACGCAACTTTACACATCGCAGTCTATCGCGGGAAAATAACCCTGTGTTAACGTGGAATTCACAACACGGCGGTACCATGCGATAGTCTTCCGAAAACGCGGACAATGTCCGCGATACAACAGCCGCGACGGTGATAAAAACCCAAACCCCAACGCAAAAAAACATGCGATGGGCCAAACCGCGATGAGGAAATCAGCGATAAGCAGCGCCAGGCCTGCCATACACACACTGCAGGCGGGAAAATCACTACAAAAGTAGAAAAAACGCACAAACACAAAATGACCAACACCGAAGCACCATGGAGGCAGCCGGAGCAGGCGCAGAGGACGAGCGGAACCCCACAAGCACCCCGGTCGACCAGCCTGGGACCTCGGGGACAGGGAAGTGCAAGGACAAGAAGAAGAGGAAGACGAAGTTCAGTCCGCAGGAGAATAGGATCCTGGTCACGGAGGTGATAGAACACCATCAACAACTGTTCGTCACCTCCAATGTGTCATTGGGAACCAAAAATGAAATATGGCGGTCCATCGTGGACAAGGTGAATGCCGTAGAAGAGCACAAGAGGTCAATGGACGAGGTCAAGAGGCGATGGATTGACATCAAGCGCAAAACCAAGGAGATACTCGCAAGCAACCAGAAGGCAGCAATGCAGACTGGAGGTGGGAGCCCAGCGCCACAGCTGGAGCTGGATGGCATGGAGGAGCTGGTGTCGACAGTCATCAGT
Source organism: Calotriton arnoldi (assembly GCA_963921515.1). Taxonomy (NCBI): domain Eukaryota; kingdom Metazoa; phylum Chordata; class Amphibia; order Caudata; family Salamandridae; genus Calotriton; species Calotriton arnoldi. Next base: position 1,366,413 of record CAWUFW010004887.1, on the reverse strand, counting down.
GTGGAGACCGTGGCAGGAGTCGGGGCACCGGACACTGCTCGACATGACACAACACAACAGCAACAGGGTGAGTAACCACCAGGTACTGGGGGGGACGGGGGGAGATGGCCACAATAGCACACATGCACAATCAAGCAGAGCACAGTGCACACCCACAATGACTCTGGATCATGGCCCTGATCTACAGACTGTCACAATGTACATTGCCATGCTGTCTGAATGTGAACATGTACCATGCGGCTACATACATGTGGACGCATTGTAACACAGCATCTCCCCTTCACATTGCAGGGGCACCGTCAACACCTCCTGCAGAGCAGTCCCAGCCACTCTTCACTGATGACGAGGAGGACACCACCAGCATCGACACCCAAGCCCTCCAAGACATCATTGAACTCATCCGCCAATCACCTCCAGGACCAGGGCAGCCCAGCTGCATCGAGGAGACCCCACCCTCTCCACAAACCACCCAACAGGAGGCACCCACAACCCCGACTGTCTCCCAAGACCCCCCCGAACAACACATGGCCTTCCAACGCCGTGTGTTGGAGGGCCAGAGGGAGATGGCTGAGCAGGTGAGGGTGGGGTTCGACCTCATGGCTACCAAACTTGACGCCATCCATGGGTGTCTGAGTCCCATCAGGGACCACCTCCAGTCCCTAACGGACACCCACACGCCGCTCCATGGTCTCCAACAATCCCTGGCTGACATCGCTGGAGTCATGACTCGGAGACAAGAGCACCTGTCCGCTCAGAGTGGCTCCAGCGATCTCAGCCGTGAGCTGGTACACATGCGGAGGCTCATGGAGGACATGGTGCGGATGGAGGCGGAAAGGATGGCAGCCACCGCTGCACATCAGCAAATGTAGCTGGGATCTACCATGCCCTGCATGTCCTCATCATGACATTGCTGCCGCAAGGCGTGGCGCAGATGAATGCTGCTGCTCCTACACCATCCACATCTCCGCCCCCTGGTGTGTCAGTGCCTCACAGTGCGGCAGGCATTTCCACTCAGGCACCTGATGTCACTGCCACACAGTGCGGCCGACAATCCACCTCCGACCCCTGATGTGTCAGTGGCACACAGTGCCGCAGCCAGAACTGCACCACCCACAGGTGGGGCAGAGCACACATCAGAGGACGAGGACGTGGATGGGCTTGAGATCAGAAGGAGGCACTAGCATTCATGTCCGCCACCTGGCCTGTTGCTGCTTGGTGCCACACATGGCCCCATGACCTTCCACTGACCCCCGATACACTCTGCTGCACTCACCTTGGACCGCGACATGGACTGCCATATCCTGTTTGGTGACCAATGACACGGCGACCAGACTGCGGACTGTACTCTTCCTCTTCCGCTGTACTTGTCATTCCCCGATGGACTCTGGCTGGCCCTCCAGGGGCCCATATTGTGAAGTGGGGTTGGCATGGCCCTGTACTGCTCCAGCTGCAAAACTCCACTGGATGTGCATTAAACATTCAGAAACGCACTGCTGTGTCATGTCTTTCATCATTCATGTATGAATGTGTGGATGAATGTAGGGTCAGTGATTCCCCCTAACGTCAATGATGCTCATCTAGTGGGATTCCAGTCACAGTGTGCTACATTGCCGATTGCGTTCCGGGTGCCGTAGACACTACAACAGGGACACACGCATTAGTCACTTCCTTGTCCGGACATGGACTGAACCACGCCCAGAGCCCCTGAGTCATTGTTGCAAGCCCTGCGCTGGTCCGGCGTACGCCAGGCCAGACCACTCCACTCACGCTCCGAGGGGGGGGGGCACATAGCTACAAGTCGCAGGTTTACACGCTAGTGGTCTGCAGGTCGGTGGTCTAGTTGTCAGCATGTCACGGCCACTCCCTGAGGGCAGGTTTGCACACACACCACACCCATCCGGCACAGGCATCACAGGCCATGTGACCCCGTCAATATAAGGGGCCAACAACGTCACATTCCCCACTGCCGGTGGCGACTGGATGACGGACGTTCCACGATTCTCAATCATAAAGGGCCCATGAGTTGTTGCGCACAGGGTTAGTGGCACCCGGAGCCATGCGGTCGTCACGGGCCTACCACCACGTGGCACTGACTGGGGTTGCATAGGTTAGTGGCACCCGAAGCCTTGCGGCCATCACGGGCCTACCACCACGTGGCGCTGACTGGGGTTGCAAAGTTTAGTGGCACCCGAAGCCTTGCGGCCGTCACAGGCCTACCACCACGTGGCGCTGACTGGGGTTGCACAGGGTTAGTGGCACTGAAATTGCTGAGCGGGTGTGCAGCCTGCGATGATGACGTGTGCACTGATGTGTCTCTGCCATTGATGCCTCAGGACTCAGCGTCATGTGTGGGACCTGCTGGGCCCCGGTGCGGGTCCGGTGCGGGTCCGCATGATGTGGATGTGGAGCAAGCCATGGTGGCGGGACCTGGGCCTGGAGCTTGCACGGGCACGTGGTGTGCCCACTGGTGGACACACCGTTGGCGGCAGGTGAGCAGTGGGGCCTGGGTGCGCAATTGCGGACAGCCAGCGCTGGCCGGCGGGAGGGGGTAGGGTGCGGCTGCATGTGTGCGCAGGGACGGACAGGCGTTGTTGCCGTGTTCAGTGAGATGGACTCTGCCATGATTGACTCTGGCCTCGATTACAGATTGCAGACCTGGTGGCTTGCAGTGTATACCGGCACGTGGTTGGAGACACACCGGTGGCAGCAGGTGAGCAGTGGTGCCTGGCTGCGCGGGGGCGGCAGTGTCCCTCCTTCTCTCTCTCTCTCTCCCTTTCCTTCCTTCTCTCTCTCTCTCTCTTCCTTTCCTTCTCTCTCTCTCCCTTCTTTTCCTTCTCTCTCTCTCTCTCTCTCTCCCTTCCTTTCCTTCTCTCTCCCTTCCTTTCCTTCTCTCTCTCTCTCCCTTCTTTTCCTTCTCTCTCTCTCTCCCTCCCTTTCCTTCTCTCTCGCTCTCCTTTCCTTTCCTTCTCTCTCTCTCTCTCTCTCTCCCTTCCTTTCCTTCTCTCTCTCTCTCCCTTCCTTTCCTTCTCTCTCTCTCTCTCTCTCTCTTTCCCTTCCTTTCCTTCTCTCTCTCTCTCTCCCATCCCTTTCCTTCTCTCTCTTTCTCTCTCTGCCTTTCTTTCCTTCTCTGTTTCTCTGTGTCTCGCTCCTTTGATGTGCGCACGACACACGTTCTGATTTTGTGCTTTATTTTCCAGGCTGTGACATCAAGATTGTCCCGGACGGACCCGACAGGAGTCTTCCGCATTGGTGTTTTGTGTTGTATTTCAATAAAGTTTTTGGTTGTTACTTCAATGATGAGTGACTGTTTCTTGTTCTTCTGACCACACATGTGTTTCTTGTTGTCATTGTGCGACATCATGCGCTTTTTGTGGCTCTTGTGTCGTGCACGGTATGTGTTTGTCCCGGGGGGGGGGCCTGGGAGTGGTGGCGGTGGGTGTTGTGGCCCTCATGGGTCTCCGAGCTGCAGGATCATTGTCTCCATGGCATCTGTGGGTCTTCAGATGTGGCTCTGGGCTGGGCTCCCTTTCATACTGCAGGTAGTCGTCCTGCTTAACACCAGCAGAAGGCAGGTGTTAAATCCCTGCTGCTACCGCGGCTTATCGCCTGTTTTTGGTTCGCATCGCAGATCTGGCAGTTCGTTGTGAATGTGGTGTAGTGGTGTTTTCGTGTGTTTTTGCACGGGTACGCCTACTCTGCATCTCATTAAGGTTAGTTGGTGGTGCCACCAGCGGAGGTAAATTTTGCGGCAGTTATCGCGGGAATACTTGCGTGGTCTGCAGTTTGCACCCGCTTGTGAATGGGGCGTTAAATCTATCTCCACTTTTGATGCGTTAAGGTGGCGATAACTCGGCGATAAGTCCTTGTGAATATGCCCCTAAATGTATACAAAATTACATTTGGCAAAGCAAAATTCTATCACTCCTAAGAGAGCCTAACACAAGTTATTGTGGTGTATATCTTCATTCCCCACAGTTCTTTGGGTGGGTATTAATCAACACCAAAACCACTGCCTACTATGGTAATCAGTGAAATTCCATGTAACAAAATACCTGCCTACAGGTTTTAGCACAATGTAATAACAATCCATTTTTAAAAGTGTATTGTATTTAACGCATGCTTTTCACAATAAGTAGCTCAGGCCTACTGGCTTTGTTGTAACATTTCAAAATAAACAGTTAAAAACTACAAAATCTGGCATGACGTTTCCCAATGACCCAACAAAGCCTTTACCCTTTACACCTTACCCAACACCGGCCTAAGTGCACATAAAGTGGAAACCACGAAGCATCACTGTTATAAAAGTACACACATGTTAAAAAAATATAGCTTCCAAAACAATATACAACCCTCTCAGACTGGACACTTGGACATTATTCTGGGACAACCCCTCTCAGACTGGGATATTACACTGGGACTGGCTTTGCTTGCTCCGGATGGATAACCTGCAACTTCATATATTTTCAATAATATTGAATGACGTTTCCCCTCAAAATTAAATGTGACTTTAGTACATTTGTGGTGTACCTCCAATTTAGATAATACAGAGGAATCATGTTCTTGAGCAACAACTATCTCTGGTAACAAGTCATTTACAACTATGAACAGGATATCTACTACAAGTTCAGAAGGCAGATTCAATGCCTCCTACTGATGGAAACTTGTGAAAAAGACTTCCCATCAGCACAACCAGCTAAGCAATCGTCAATAATTATCAGCAACAACCACGACCACTTAGCATTAAACTGTATAATATCATGTCTTATTTTCACCACTAGCCATCCATGTTGGTAAACATGCAGTCAATTTGACTATAATTGTGCCAGTCATCATCTTTGTTCAGCCCATTGGCTACTGGCCCTCATACACCTAACACCCCCTGAATCCATAATTTAAGGGACACCCCTGACACCAGAACTCCAGATGTGCTCTCAAGAAGAAAAGGACAAAGAAGAGACACGTGTATGCAAAAGGCAGGACTCCACGAAGACAAGGTGTGATGTTCTGCACCTGTGGCAGCCCACCAGCACCCGCTGGACTACAACTCGTCCCGGGCCACAGACCAGTTCCAAATGGAAGATGAACCCTACTGCAACCCAAAGACTTCACCAGAACTCCCTAGGACAAGAGGTACTAGTCCCCTGCAGTTGGCAGGCACCAACTGCACTTCCAAGACCAAAATAGGACTGTCTGCTGGGCTCTGTCGAGGGCCAGCCAGAAAGTAACCAGCCAGGGGCCTTCTAAGCCTTCTACAGTGTCCTCAGGACTTCTGGAAGAAGATTTGCTACATTTGCTGTGGCCAAGGTTTGTTGGTGGTCTGGCTGACCACTGACTGCTTTACTCAGCGCTCCAAGACGAAGGAAACATCCTGCAACATCGACCCTCAAATTCTGTGTCGCAGTTGCAGAGTCCTTGCATCTCAAACCTGCCTGCACTGGCACGCCTGGTAAAGAAAGCCCCTGCAGCTCCCGTTCAGCCCCACAGATAGCCAGGTACACCTCTGCACCGAGACGTCCAAGCTGGGTAGAGCCGTTCTGCCTGGTGATTCCTAGTCCTGGGGCCCCTCCAAGCTTTATTTCCAAGGGGCTCCCCTGATCTCAACCTGCAAGTGACCGCGTGTAACAAGTGTGTTTTTGACAGCTACTGTGGCTCCTGGTTCAGCACCAAAGACAGCCAAGTCACCTCTGCACCCGGACTCCCAGGGCAAGATAGAATTGTTCTGACTGTTGAGGCTTGGTCTGTGGACCCGCAAGACCTTAACTCTAAGTGGGTTCAGTGGAATTCACCCTGCAAGTGACCGAGTGTCACTTAATGTTTTCTCCATTAACCGCAATGATAAAGTTTGACAGCTCTGCAAAGTACTGACTTTCTGAACACTTTAAAATCTATAACTCCGGTTATATGCCTTGTATTGATTTAATTTTGATGTCTAAATTTACATAAAAATAAGCTCTATTTTTATAAATTGGTGTCGGATTTCTTTCGAGTCGTGTCAATTAGTTATCGTCCAAGTTGGTGCTCTGAAATGCTTAACACATGTTACTCTAAGTAAGCCTGCCTGCTCTTTGCCATTCTATTCGGACTGAGCTAGAGATTATTAGTGCGAATCTGAGGTTCACTTTTGGGTATTGTGTTAATATTACATGGCAAGTCCCCCCCATCCATACCACATAATATTTCCACCTTGCTACAGCTGCGTCCTGGCTCATGGCTGATTAGTGGCCGAACTCGGCCACCTGTGGTGCATCACTGACACTGAACCTGAGCAACATCCTTTCATGCACACGTTGTATACCATAGGTGACTGCCGTCGCTTGATCACATGGCTTACGCGAGCACTATCGCACATATTGTAGGAGAGTAGGATCTGCTTCTTATAGTTACCCCCACTTTTTGCTGATGTTTCACTGTTTTCGAATTAGTCTGACTGGGATCCTGCTATTCAGGACCCCAGTCTATCTGCTTTCTCCTCTAAATTGATTGCATGTACTTTAGGTACACTCCAGATTGGATTCTGGGGTACCCTTATAAGTCCCTAGTATATGGTATACTATGTACCCAGGGCATAGGTACCCCAGAGGCCTCCCAGCGGCTGCAGCATGTATTATGCCACCCCTGAGAGGCCATTCAAAATGACACAACAGGTCTGCTACTGCAGCCTGTGTAAGGTGGTGCATGCACCCCTTCCTTAGATAAAGGTTCACTATATCTATCCTAATCACTGCACATATAAGCCTATCAGTCACCCCTATGGCAGGCCTTATCAATCCTGAAGGCAGGGTGCTGGGTTTGATGTGAGAGGGTGCCCATGCATGAACAGAGCCCCTCTGCAGCCTTTTGAACCACTATTCCGGGGTTGTCTGTGATGCAGTCAACCATATACTCTTAATTGCATTATAACCTCGCGGTAAATACTAACTTTAAAACGACTGCAAGGAATTATGTTGTGTTTGGTGTCAAACACCTGGGAATCATACCTCCACACCAGTAACTGGTGTGGGAGGTATGATTCCTCCCTCCTAGAGGGAGAAATATGACAGCACCGGTACACCCGGTCCCAGCTTCACAGAGCCCTGGCATCACAAAATGGATGCTGCCAGCCACAGACACGAGTCTGCCCTCCTGCTGCTGGACGAAACTCCGGCAGGGGAAGGCTTGACAATAGGTTTCCTGTCACAGGGTGGAGTGACCACCTCCCAGACAGGCTTTAGTGTATTGGGGCTGGGTGGGAGCACTCTCAGAGTGCTTTGATGTCTGCACTGGGGGCACATTTGGTGTCCCTGTGCATAATCCAGCTCAAACCGGTTGCAGGTGCTACCAGCCCCTGCTCTGGCGCGAAACTGGACAAAGGACATGGGTGTAGCCACCCTTCTGTCCTGACCCTCCCATAGGTGGGTCCCCAGAGTTTGTCCCACCCCTTCCTTGGGTATAAAGTAGGAACCCTGACTACAGGACTTTAGATATTACCTGGACTAAACTCTGCTACAGAAACCAAGTAACCTTCGACGATCTACGCTTTGCTGGACGACTGAAGAATCTCCCTTGGAGTAAAGGAGTTACTCCCTGCAAGGCAGGCACCTCAACGCATCTGACCAGTTTGCATCTATGCAGCTCCCGACGGACTCCGAATATTTTGCAACACAGGAGGTGGGTGCCCAAACTTCCCCGAGGTCGACTAGTGCTCTCAGCAAACCTGAGACCCGCAGCCCTCGTGGGGACCGTGCAACCCGAACCCCTGGACACCGTGCACATTTGCAGCAGCATATGCTTTTAGGCGATCCCTGAGGCTGTGCTTTGGGCTACTGGTAGTCCAAGCCCCGAGCAGTGTTTCCACCGAAGATTACTGGCCTACACTCCACGAGTGTTCCGTGGGCTGGTATTGTGTGATTCCTCTCGAGGTCCCTTCGCGATCCCTGTTCTGTTGACCTGTGGGTCCCTGAGAAGGTAACTTTAACTTTCAGTGGACTTCCCTGGTTGCTCCAGACGTGCCCTGACTCTCCATCGCTTGGGGAGTCCCCAGGACCTTGCTGGTCCTCACAGAAGCATCTTTTCTCTGACCGCGTGGGTTGCAGTTTCCAAGGCTTGTTGCTCTCCAATCCGGAAACTGACCCCCCCAGCACTCTACATCCTTCGTGGGACAGCTCGCCTGTGGAATCTGGTCATCGTCGACGTCTCCTGGTCCCCGGGGCTGCAGAGTCAAGCTTCACCTCTTCGCACCTGAAGCACCCTACATCGGTGGGCATTCGATTGCTCCGCTGCTGGTCACGTGAAGTGACCCAGACTTTGTCCCCTCTGCTTTCAGGTTCTTCTCATCTCCGATCCAGGCTTGGGTCACACCGGACACTTTTCTTCTCCACGGCAGCAGCACTTCTTCGCATCACGCCATTGAAAACGACAAGGGTTTCCGACACCACTTGACCCCTATGCACCCGGCTCCTCTGGGATAGGTAACTCGGGTACCTCGGTACTCACAAGGGTGCTGGCCTTAGAACCTTCTAAGTTTAACTGGGTTTGCTTGAAGTCCTCTCCGAAGTGTCCTTAAACTCTAAATTTCCAACTGCGACTTTCCCATAGAGTTGTACGGAGCTCGCGTCTGTGTTCCCACACTGCACCCGTCCTCCGTGGGTCCCCTGTGTCACTACCTTGGGTGGTTCCTTGGGGTCCCAGCGATTCTACGTGCTCTAGGCACTGTGTCTAGTCAAGTCGGGGTTGTTATACCACTTTCTTAATATATGGTTTGGTCTCCCCCTGGAGCCCACTGTGTATTGTGCTATTTACTGTTGTTCTAGTACTGTAATATTGTGTGCCTTGTTCTCTAATCTCATAAAGAGGTTAGTAGAGAGTGTTTAGTAATAAATACATATATTTTATATATACCTGGTGTGGTTCTCCTTTCATTTGGTCATTCAAGAGGATATATACTGGTAAAACAAGCTGCTTTACATTCCTTCAAGACTTAGCCTGAAGGCTGCTCTCCACAGCTACTAGGATAGCTTTCTATAAAGGTTGTCTTTAACCTAATCATCAATAAGGGTCATTTGGACTGGTGCAAGGTGCCTACTTTAATTAGTGGACAGCATATACCAGGCCAATTTCTCACATTGGTGTGCAGCGGTTGGGATTCAAGCTTGCTATTGTTTTACCAGATAATCTCAGTGAGTGACTATCTGAAAACCACTAAAGGTACTTAGGTACATATAAATCAAGTCTAGAATAAAGTAAGTTCTACTGAACTTGGAGTTGGGTAGCCAAAGGGTCTAGCACACCCTTTTCTCCAACTCAAGAGAGTCTCAGTTCCCACTTGAGTAGGTAGGTGCATACACCACACCACACTAGAATGTCTTCAAGGCCTGAAGTCAGTGACTCCTTGCCAACTAGGTATGACAATCTCACATTCCAAGAATTGAGAAATATGTGTACATCTAGGAAACTGAAGACAGAAGACATGCAAGCACTCAACGCCTCATAGAGGCTTTGCTGTTAGATGACCTCAGAAAGACCCCAGGGTCTGATGAGGCAGGCAAGTTGGGTGGGGCAGCAGAGGAAGAAAGGCCAGGAAGTGAAAACTTCTATGACCTGGACTCCAATGCTGACCAGGGGGATCAAGATGATCCTAACCTGGACAATCCAATTCTTCCTTCAGGTGAGGAAGGCCTCAGTGGCCCTCTCTTCACTCCCCCAGGAAGGGTTAATAGTCTACCAAGAAGATCAAGATCTCCTTCTCAGGAATCTGATCATTCTGGTACTTCTATAGGGACCTCTGCTTCTCATAAAAGGGAATCCTCTTATGAGAAGAAATGCCAACTGCTTGAGTTTGAGAGAGCTAAGCTCAGAATCAAGAGAGAGCAATTGGCCTTAGATAGGGAATCCCTGGAGCTTCAGAGAGCTTCTCAGAAGTTGGGGCTAGAGCCCCATGGTGGCAGCCACAGTGTCCCTAGAGGTAGAGAAAATACTCATGACCATAGGAACCTGAACAAGATTGTCCCTCCCTACCAGAGTGGGGATGGCATCCACAAATGGATAACTGCACTGAAGAGGGCCTGTAAGGTACAGAGGGTCCCTCAGGAGCAGTGGGCAGCAATCTTGTGGCTCTCCTTTGCAGACAAAGGTAGAGACTAGCTCCTCACTGTAAGAGAAGAGGATGCTGATAATTACAAAGTCCTGAAGAGTGCTCTGATTGATGGGTTTGGCCTAACCACTGAACAATACAGGTTAAAGTTCAGAGACACCCAAAAGGCACAGACTCAGGACTGGGTTGACTTTGTTGATTGTGCTACTAAGGCTCTGGAAGGCTGGTTACTTGGCAGTAAGGTGTGTGATTTCAAAGTATTGTATAATTTAATCATGAGAGAGCAGATCCTTAATAACTGTCAAAATTAACTGTTGCATCAGTACCTGGAGGACTCTGATCTGACCTCTCCCCAAGAATTGGGCCAGAAGGCAGACAAATGGGTCAGAACCAGGGTGAGGCAGAAGGTTCAGAACCAAGGTGGTGACTCCAAGAAGCAGGATTCTAAAAACTCTGATAAGGGTGGGGAGAAGGGTAAAGACCAGAAGTCTTCTCAAGGGCCCCAAAAATCTGCATCTGGTGGGGAGTCACAATCCAACAAGGGAAAAGGCAAGAAGAAGCCATGGTGTCAAATCTGTAAACAGAAGACCCATTGGACAAGTGATTGTACCAAGTCCAAGGACTCAACTCCAACCACCACTGCCCCTAAGGCAACTGTTCCCCCTAGTTCAGCTCCAAGTGGTGGTGTTCCAAATAAGGGTGTAGTAGGGTTAACCCTGGGATCTGAGATGGACTCTGGCCTAGTCAGAGTTCCAACTCAGGCTATGTTGATCTGTGATGGAGGCATGGATATGGCCTCCTCATTTGTAAGCCCCAGTAATCTGGGCAAATACAGACAACAGCGTATAATCAATGGAAAGGAGGCCTTGGCATTCAGGGACACAGGAGCAAGTGTCACAATGGTGACAAAAGATCTTGTGGCTCCTGAGCAAATCATACTTGGTGAAATGTACCAAGTGACCAATGCTAGCAATGTCAGGACAGACCATTCCTTGGCAGTTGTTAATTTCTCCTGGGGAGGGGTAACTGGCCCTAAAAAGGTTGTGGTAAGTGCAGACCTCCCTGTTGAATGCTTGTTGGGCAATGATTTAGAAACTTCAGCTTGGGCTGAAGTGGAACTCAGGACTCATGCAGAAATGTTGGGTATCCCTGCAGATGTGTTTGCTATGACCAGGTCACAGGCAAAAATGTCTATCACTGAACAGGTCCTGGATCCTGGAAAAATTGACCAGGCACCTTCCAAGAGAAGGAGCAGCAGGGTTAAGGCAGTGTCTTCCCCCCTGCCTCAGAATCCAGATCAGTCTCTTGAGGGAGCTGATCTTAGTCCTGAAGAAGGAACTGTCCCAGATGAGCTTGAACCTGATCAGGTTAAGTTCTTGGGGACAGGGGGCCCTTCCAGGGCAGATCTGAGCCAGGAGCAACTGAGCTGCCCCTCTCTTGAACCCCTCAGACAGCAAGCTGCTGCTGAGGCTGCTGGGAGTGCTAGTGGTTCCCATAAGATCTACTGGGATGATGGACTCCTTTACTCAAAGTGTAGAGACCCCAAGCCTGGAGCCACCAGGAGGTTGGTTATACCTCTGAAGTTTAGGAGCTTCCTATTGACCCTAGCACATGATATCCCATTAGCAGGTCACCTAGGCCAAAACAAGACTTGGGACAGAATCGTCCCTCACTTTCATTGGCCTCATATGTCTGAAGACACCAAGGAGTTTTGTCGCTCCTCTGTCACCTGTCAAGCCAGTGGTAAGGCAGGTAGCACTACAAAGGCCCCCTGATACCACTACCTGTGGTGGGGGTTCCCTTTGAGAGGGTAGGGATTGACATTGTTGGTCCCCTAGATCCTCAAACTGCATCTGGGCACAGATTTATACTGGTGGTGGTGGACCATGCCACTAGGTATCCAGAGGCAATTCCCCTTAGAACCACCACAGCTCCTGTGGTGGCAAGGGCCCTCCTGGGAATCTTTTCCAGGGTGGGTTTTCCTAAGGAGGTAGTATCAGACAGAGATGCCAACTTCATGTCTAGTTACTTAACTGCTATGTGGAAGGAGTGTGGTGTAAATTACAAATTTACCACCCCTTATCACCCACAATGCAATGGTTTAGTTGAAAGGTTCAACAAAACCTTAAAGGGCATGATTAAAGGTCTCCCAGAAAAGCTTAGGCGCAGATGGGACATACTTTTGCCCTGCCTTCTCTTTGCCTACAGAGAGGTTCCACAGAAGGGGGTTGGTTACAGCCCATTTGAGCTTCTGTTTGGACATCCAGTTAGGGGTCCATTGTGTCTAGTGAAGGAGGGATGGGAGTTACCTCTCAAACCCCCTAAACAGGATATTGTAGACTATGTACTTGGTCTCCGCTCCCGGATGGCTGAGTACATGAAGAAGGCAACTAAAAACCTTGAGGCTAGCCAGGAATTGCAAAAGGCCTGGCATGACCAAAAGGCTGTGTTGACTGTTTATCAGCCAGGACAGAAAGTATGGGTGTTGGAGCCTGTGGCCCCAGCAGCCCTCCAAGACAAGTGGAGTGGCCCTCATACCATTATTGAGCAAAAGGGAGAGGTTACCTACCTGGTGGACCTTGGAACTCCCAGGAGCCCCCATAGGGTGCTCCATGTCAACAGGCTCAAACCATATGTTGACAGGGCAGACATGGGCTTGCTCATGGCTACTGATGAGGGACAGGAGGAAGAGAGTGATCCACTCCCTGACCTGCTCTCACAGAACCCTGATGATGGTTCAGTGGATGGTGTAGCCTTGGCAGGCAGCCTCACTGACCAGCAGCAAACTGATTGCAGAAAAGTTCTCAACCAGTTTAGACATATGTTCTCACTGACTCCAAGTCAGACTACCTGGTGCACTCATGAAGTGGACACTGGGGACAGTCTGCCTGTTAAAAATAAGATTTACAGGCAACCTGACCATGTCAGGGACTGCATCAGGACTGAAGTCCAGAAGATGTTGGATTTGGGTGTGATTGAACCCTCAGATAGCCCTTGGGCTAGTCCAGTAGTCTTGGTACCTAAACCTCACACCCAGGGTGGTAAGAGAGAGATGAGGTTTTGTGTTGACTACAGAGGTCTCAATGCAGTCACTAGGACTGATGCCCATCCAATCCCTAGGGCAGATGAGCTTATAGATACTTTGGCCTCAGCCAAGTTTCTGAGCACATTTGACCTGACAGCTGGCTACTGGCAAATCAGACTAGCTGAGGATGCAAAAGCCAAAACAGCATTCTCAACCCCTAGTGGGCACTACCAATTTGTGGTGATGCCCTTTGGTTTGAAGAATGCACCTGCCACTTTTCAAAGGTTGGTGAACAAAGTCCTTACAGGCCTGGAAGCCTATAGTGCAGCATATCTAGATGATATTGCTGTCTTTAGCTCCACCTGGGAGGATCACCTGGTCCACCTGAGAAATGTTTTGGAGGCCCTGCAGAAAGCAGGCCTCACTATCAAGGCCACCAAGTGCCAGATAGGGCAGAGCCAAGTTGTATACCTGGGCCACCTTGTGGGTGGAGGCCAGGTTCAACCATTGCAGAGCAAAATCCAGACCATCATGGACTGGGTTGCTCCAACCACCCAGACTCAGGTCAGAGCTTTCTTGGGCCTGACTGGGTACTATAGGAGGTTTGTCAAAGGGTATGGATCCATAGTGACCCCTTTGAATGACTTAACTTCCAAGAGAATGCCAAAGAAAGTTCAGTGGACAGTCAGCTGTCAAAAGGCATTTGATGACCTGAAGCAGGCCATGTGCACTGCTCCCATTCTGCAAAGTCCTGACTACTCCAAACAATTCATTGTCCAAACAGATGCATCTGAGTTGGGGGTAGGGGCTGTGTTATCACAATTGAATGATGAAGGTCAGGATCAGCCAGTAGCTTTTATTAGCAGAAGGCTGACCCCCAGAGAGAAACGTTGGTCAGCCATTGAGAGGGAAGACTTTGCTGTAGTTTGGGCCTTGAAGAAGCTGAGGCCATACTTGTTTGGCATTCACTTCATTGTTCAGACAGACCTCAAGCCCCTCTTATGGCTAAAACAGATGAAGGGTGAAAACCCCAAACTTTTGGGGTGGTCCATTTCCCTACAGGGAATGGACTATACAGTGGAACATAGACCTGGGAGTAACCATGCCAATGCAGATGGACTCTCCAGATGTTTCCACTTAGATAATGAAGACTCAACTGGTCAAGGTTAGTTTAATGTCCTGACGTTTGGGGGGGGGGGGTTGTGTAGGACAGTAGGATCTGCTTCTTATAGTTACCCCCACTTTTTGCTGATGTTTCTCTGTTTTCTACTTAGTCTGACTGCGATCCTGCTATTCAGGACCCCAGTCTATCTGCTTTCTCCTCTAAATTGATTGCATGTACTTTAGGTACACTCCAGATTGGATTCTGGGGTACCCTTATAAGTCCCTAGTTTATGGTATACTATGTACCCAGGGCATAGGTACCCCAGAGGCCTCCCAGGGGCTGCAGCATATATTATGCCACCCCTGAGAGGCCATTCAAATTGACACAACAGGTCTGCTACTGCAGCCTGTGTAAGGTGGTGCATGCACCCCTTCCTTAGATATAGGTTCACTATATCTATCCTAATCACTGCACATATAAGCCTATCAGTCACCCCTATGGCAGGCCTTATCAATCCTGAAGGCAGGGTGCTGGGTTTGATGTGAGAGGGTGCCCATGCATGAACAGAGCCCCTCTGCAGCCTTCGGAACCACTATTCCGGGGTTGTCTGTGATGCAGTCAACCATATACTCTTAAGTGCATTATAACCTCGCGGTAAATGCTAACTTTAAAACGACTGCAAGGAATTATGTTGTGTTTGGTGTCAAACACCTTGGAATCATACCTCCACACCAGTAACTGGTGTGGGAGGTATGATTCCTCCCTCCTAGAGGGAGAAATAAGACAGCACCGGTACACCCGGTACCAGCTTCACAGAGCCCTGGCATCACAAAATGGATGCTGCCAGCCACAGACACGAGTCTGCCCTCCTGCTGCTGGACGAAACTCCGGCAGGGGAAGGCTTGACAATAGGTTTCCTGTCACAGGGAGGTGTGACCACCTCCCAGACAGGCTTTAGTGTATTGGGGCTGGGCGGGTGCACTCTCAGAGTGCTTTGATGTCTGCACTGGGGGCACATTTGGTGTCCCTGTGCATAGTCCAGCTCAAACCGGTTGCAGGGGCTACCAGCCCCTGCTCTGGCGCGAAACTGGACAAAGGACATGGGTGTAGCCACCCCTCTGTCCTGACCCTCCCATAGGTGGGTCCCCAGAGTTTGTCCCACCCCTTCCTTGGGTATAAAGTAGGAACCCTGACTACAGGACTTTAGATATTACCTGGACTAAACTCTGCTACAGAAACCAAGTAACCTTCGACGATCTACGCTTTGCTGGACGACTGAAGAATCTCCCTTGGAGTAAAGGAGTTACTCCCCTGAAAGGCAGGCACCTCAACGCATCTGACTGGTTTGCATCTACGCAGCTCCCGACGGACTCCGAAGATTTTGCAACACAGGAGGTGGGTGTCCAAGCTTCCCCGAGGTCGACTAAAGCTCTCAGCAAACCTGAGACCCGCAGCCCTCGTGGGGACCGTGCAACCCGAACCCCTGGACACAGTGCACATTTGCAGCAGCATATGCTTTTAGGCGATCCCTGAGGCTGTGCTTTGGGCTACTGGTAGTCCAAGCCCCGAGCAGTGTTTCCACCGAAGATTACTGGCCTACACTCCACGAGTGTTCCGTGGGCTGGTATTGTGTGATTCCTCTTGAGGTCCCTTCGCGATCCCTGGTCCGTTGACCTGTGGGTTCCTGAGAAGGCAACTTTAACTTTCAGTGTTCTTCCCTGGTTGCTCCAGACGTGCCCTGACTCTCCATCGCTTGGAGAGTCCCCAGGACCTTGCTGGTCCTCACAGAAGCATCTTTTCTCTGACCGCGTGGGTTGCAGTTGCCAAGGCTTGTTGGTCTCCAATCCGAAAACTGACCCCCCCAGCACTCGACATCCTTCGTGGGACAGCTCGCCTGTGGAATCTGGTCGTCATCGACGTCTCCTGGTCCCCGGGGCTGCAGAGTCAAGCTTCACCTCTTTGCACCTGAAGCACCCGACATCGGTGGGCATTCGATTGCTCCGCTCCTGGTCACGTGAAGTGACCCAGACTTTGTCCCCTCTGCTTTCAGGTTCTTCTCATCTCTGATCCAGGCTTGGGTCACACCGGACACTTTTCTTCTCCACGGCAGCAGCACTTCTTCGCATCACGCCATTGAAAACGACGAGGGTTTCCGACACCACTTGACCCCTATGCACCCGGCTCCTCTGGGATAGGTAACTCGGGTACCTCGGTACTCACAAGGGTGCTGGCCTTAGAACCTTCTAAGTTTAACTGGGTTTGCTTGAAGTCCTCTCCGAAGTGTCCTTAAACTCTAAATTTCCAACTGCGACTTTCCCATAGAGTTGTACGGAGCTCGCGTCTGTGTTCCCACACTGCACCCGTCCTCCGTGGGTCCCCTGTGTCACTACCTTGGGTGGTTCCTTGGGGTCCCAGCGATTCTATGTGCTCTAGGCACTGTGTCTAGTCAAGTCGGGGTTGTTATACCATTTTCTTAATATATGGTTTGGTCTCCCCCTGGAGCCCACTGTGTATTGTGCTATTTACTGTCGTTCTAGTACTGTAATATTGTGTGCCTTGTTCTCCAATCTCATAAAGAGGTTAGTAGAGAGTGTTTAGTAATAAATACATATATTTTATATATACCTGGTGTGGTTCTCCTTTCATTTGGTCATTCAAGAGGTTATATACCGGTAAAACAAGCTGCTTTACATTCCTTAAAGACTTAGCCTGAAGGCTGCTCTCCACAGCTACCACTAGGATAGCTTTCTATAAAGGTGTTTTTAACCTAATCATCAATAAGGGTCGTTTGGACTGGTGCAAGGTGCCCACTTTAATTAGTGGACAGCATATACCAGGCCAACTTCTCACACACATCACAAGACCCCTTGCTGACACTTCACAAGACCGGGGAAACATAGGAAGGAGTGGGACAGGGTCAGTGCAAAGTTTCCTATAACACTAAATTCCAGTATATCCAGCATAACATATTACACAGGGCTTATCTCACCAGTCCAGACTTCACTGAATTTTCGGTTCTCTCTCAAGCTGCCCGCAATGTCAGGCCCCAGATGCTGACATGGCACACATGTTCTGGCTTTGTTCAGTAGCTGGGGACTTATGGCGCACACACAGCTGGCCTAAAAGGGAGAGCTGACCGTAACACCATGGCAAGCGATCTCTTGGGGTTATTTGGACGTAGGAAAGTGGGGAGCGCTGCAAATCACTTCCTGGATTTAGAGATGTTAAAGGTACGCAGGTTAATCGCAATGAACTGGAAAGCAGCCGTGCTCCCCTCCTTGGGACACTGGCGTGCAGTGACACTTTAGTTGGGTAGGGCTGAGACAGTGCCGCTGTGTCTGGAGGAGGCGCTGGGTTTGCTTAAGACACCAACTGCAGCAGACTGAGAGGGCTTGTTGAACGAGTTACAGATGACCTGGGAGGGATCCCCTGATTGCGAGTGAAGCGTCCAGTTGGCCATCTGCAGCAGTGGTTCCCAAACTGTGCGCCGCGGCACCCCGGGGCGCCACCAAAACCAGCCAGGGGCGCCACGGTCACATTTGCTGAGAAGAATCCATTAGGAATTCCGTCGGCTGCTGGTATGTAGGCCGGGTGCACTGCACCTGGCGCCCACTAGGTGGTGCACTTGCTGACTCAGAGGGAGGGAGGAAGGAAGTAAGCAAGAGTTGGGAAGCACAGCGAGCTGAGAGCGTGACATTATCGCCTGGTAAAATGTCCTTCTTAATTTTGTTTCACCCG
Source organism: Calotriton arnoldi (assembly GCA_963921515.1). Taxonomy (NCBI): domain Eukaryota; kingdom Metazoa; phylum Chordata; class Amphibia; order Caudata; family Salamandridae; genus Calotriton; species Calotriton arnoldi. The sequence continues at coordinate 1,348,476 of CAWUFW010004887.1, read as the reverse complement.
ACTTCTCTTATTTACATTATGGCATGCTCACATATCACACTGCATGTTCTTTTATTCACTTTGAAAATGTTAGCTGGATAATTACAGAACATACATCTCTCACTTGCATGTGAAAGCCTAACTGCCCACGAGCCCTGATTGGAGGCGCGCAACAGCTTGTCTTAGTTCACGAGGAGAGCAGTGAATGGGTCGGGTAGTGCGAGCACTGAGCAGCTGGAAACGGGTTTTATAGGATTAATATGCTGAACAAAGGAATCGCCTCAGCTGTTCTACCTTAACCCGTAAACCTGCGACCAAACAGACTGCGTGCGTGCCCTCCGTCGTTATGTTCGAACCTTATTTCTCATGTTGTGTTTCATGGACAGAGACAAAGTGTTGTCTCTAAACGTGCACACATTTCCTCCCTAAAAGGCTTTCTTCGTTATCAAAACATGAAAAGTAAACACATAGTAGAGCAACATGACCCCCCTTTCTTCTGTTTGCCAAATATATTTATTTTGTACTAGCACCAGAATTCCGCTTTTTGTCAACTTTGATTATCTGGAGAGAAGAGGGGAAATAACGCGGAATCGAAGCGGGTAGAGAGCAAATGGTATACAGGTGATTATGATGGAGGAATATGCTGAAGTGATAATGTGAACACTCTTAGACGACTTCCAGTTCCAGACATTTTGGTTTCCCATGCAGCTTCATGATACGCCAAACCATCTACTTACACCTCTACAAGTTCCTTCTAAAAGGTAGCTAGTGGCAAAAATTAGCTGAGCCCAGACATGAGAATGTTTCATTTTGTTTTCCTGAGTTTCATCTTTTCTTCTCACTAAATAGAGACACTATTGTATACTCCAAGCCTACTGCGGGAAAGGCAGAAATAACGAGCCGCATACATTAATTACTGCAGAGCTGTGAAATACATGCATAAGTGCTCGTCCAATTCAGCTTGTTTCTTTCCATTTTGGGACTCGTAGTCCTGAATTTATAGTCTCAAACAAAACTACAAGCACCATAATGCAAAGAAAAGCCTGTGCTGGAAAAATGACTTGTGCATGGATCTGGGAAACTCAAGAGCTCCGTTAGTGCTGGGATCCATTCCCCACTGGCTGCTGCAACTCGGCTCAACATCCTATGATTCTTGGCAAATCACTTAATCTCCATGTGCCTACAAAAAAAAATTAATGTGTCTTTGTGCAATGTAACTGAAGCTCGTGTAAAGCGCTCCAATACCTTTGGGTCGATTTTTGCGCTATATAAAACTGCCCAAAACAAAGTTACAGCCCATGCACGTTTTAATTTTGACTGCCATTCTAAGGTTGATTAAATTGGTTCCACTGTGTAGTAGTAAGTAAACCATTATTAATGAGTGCCAAAAATCAATGCCTTTAATTATGTGATAGATAAATGGTTGAGTGTATATTTGTTTACATACATACACTGATGGCAAGCCCCTAGCACCTGTTCACAGATGGGACACAACTTGGACAAAATAAATTTTGCCTTGTCAATGCTGTGAGGAATTTCTGGCTGGGGGCTGTAGCGGGAAAGAGAGCATCCAATCCACCTGCAAGGTTACATTTCCACACAGGAAGCACTTCCTGAATGTAGTTGCCCTGCATGTGTCCGAATATTGGCATTCAGCTCCTGGACACAGCTAGGATGATTTACCCCTGTTGGCCTGAAACTTGGCTTTGGCACAAAATTATAGCTGGAATCGGAATCCTCACAGTTCCCACTGGAGGACTGTTCACTAAGGATCAAGAGCGAAGCCATCACCACTTTCACTGTATTGTTTTTTAAAACAAAAAATAGTTTTAAAAATTCCATCTGCAGACCCCAGTGCTGAAGAGTATGGTTTCTGACTTAACCAATTAAAGTTTTTATTAAACAACTGTTATATTTTTATTTTGTTACATCTATGATTATAATACCTTCATCGGCTTCATCCCAATTATTTTCAGGGAGAAAAATGGAGGTACTCCCGAGGCAGGATTTAAATCCCCCTTACTTCCTCCTACCCGCCAAAAAAAAGAAACATAAAGGGGAGCTGTATCCAATGGCCAATAGGCCAAGGGAGCCGCGGGTCAGAAAAGTTTGGGAACCACTGATCTACAGGGTAGCGCCCTCTGCGACGTTGCCACTCCGCCCCTGTTCCTGTGATTGTAAGACCGGCAATGAGGGACGGTGTGCATGCAGTTAATGGGGGTGAGATCGAGCTCCTTTTAAGTAAAGATGTCTGACTATGGGAGGGAGCCTGAGGCTGGTGGTAGTTAAAATGGGAGAGGCTGTGGCCCTTTCGAGTATAGAAGTAGCTGGCATGGCTTGTAGTTTCTATGTTCATTTCATTTAACTATTTCCTTAATGAACCAATGACTCCTGCTACTCCTGATGTCACCCGACATATGCATAGTGCCTATGGTGGGATCGAATTACAGTGATATGTATAAAATGTACGCATAAACCTGTACTGTGCTGTAATAAACTTAATAAAAATGGTTAAAAAAATGATAAAATCAGTTAATACCAATGGTTAGGTGGAGTGCAAGGTGGAAACCTCTTTTTTTTATTTGAGAAGCAGAATGGGAGAGAGAGGTGCCAATAAGGCGAGTGGAGTTCCTATTACTGTGCAGGGCTTTAAGGGATATCATGAAAGGGAAGAAATGATATCAGTCAGTTTATAAAGACTTCGGAGGCTCCGAACCTGGAAGTTAGTTCTTACAACACGCCTAAGTATCTGACTGCGTTTGCTTGGAGGTTGTCTTCAAATTATTCCTGCATTACAGTTTGTAATCTACAGCACTGCTGGAAGGATAGCTCAAAACTAAAATTGCGGCCTATGTCAAGTCTGTAAATCCCCCTAGTATGGAAGATATGTAGTAAGATTTAAATCTGCCTATTGGTAGATTTTTGAAAAATCCAGTACTGCATTGCAATAACTCCATTGCACTAGGGTGGCAGAAAGAGATCTTTTTTTAAGTTGAAAGGCACTTTGTCCACTCCTCACACTTTTCACACTACTCCTTTCACTCGCCTCACTCTTTTTAGAAGGGAAAAATAAATTGGAAATATCCCACGCCTCTAAAATATAAAACCTTTCACAAGAACAGTGACTATGTATAAAAAGAAAACATGTTTATCAATTCCTACCGAGTAAACATCATGGAAACATCAATCAGGGAGACTGTTCCATGATCTGAAGAGAGGTATTTATTGTTCGATTAATTCTAAAAACACTTCTCCGGGAAAGCACAACGTGTTATTTTTGAAGATTGCATTCTGGAATCTGTTTAAAAACTTTCTTAATTTAATAGATTTCCTCTTTAAATGAGGAAGATACCAACCAGTACTTGATTCGTACAGGAGGTTTTGACAAAGAGCAATAAATGCAGAACTGGCAGAAAGAAGAATGAAGTTTAAGACAGGCAAACAGTTACAGAAGGAGAAGGCATGGATACAAAAGAACCTGCAAGAAAAAGATAGAGACAGGAAGTCTGGGCTGGTGAAAGAGTCATGAGGAGGCAGTCTTGTTATGCTGTCCAGCCAGCAGAACTGATAACATGGGGTCTGTTGGGAGCCTGCACATTACTAAGTTGTATATTTTTGTTTTGTTTTTACACACATCAAGCACTTGTACCACTAATGCACATATGGAAGTAGGAAAAAGGAAACTTTGATCAATCCAACGGTCCATCCGACAACACTTGAGGTGATGTAAAAAATAAGTATATTGAGTCACCAAACACTAAGGCCCCAATTCACAATGAGCCTCCTCACTTGTAGAAGAGGCCCCGTAGTTGTGGCGGGGGGGGGGGTCCAACTCATGGTGGGGCCTCTGCATGGCAGTCCCCAGCACGAGTGTAGGCCTCCGTCACGACTGTGGGGCCTCTGTCACGAATGCGAAGGCCCTTTGTGCATCAGGCCCTCAGACAGAGAAGCATATGAAATCACAATTTACATACAAATCAGTCATCCAAGATAAGAAAACAGATTATAGTTTGATTCACCAGAGGACACTGAACAACAGCTGCATTTAAGACAACTAAAAGTCTAGAGAAATTGTTACACAATAAGCAAAACAGAGAAGCAAGTGTAAAGACTTTTTATGGGCTTCGAAAATAGCGGATTTTGAATTTCTTCAATATAACTACAAGTTGGGTAACAAAGAGAAAGGGTATTTCAAATCATTTATTCGATTTTTTTGAGGTTTAATCCTGTGGAGCCACATTATGACTTAGGGCATTATTATAAGTTTGGTGGTCCATGGACTGCCGAACCGGCGGTCCAACCGCAGCGAGCTCTGCCGTCCGTTGGCCGTATTACGAGTTGGGAATGGTGCCTATACAGAGACCGCGACTGGACCACCAGCACACTGCCAACCACCGGGACGGCAGTCGGGAAAAGGAAGCCTCCATAGGGCGGTACAGAGGAGCCCTATGGAGGCTTTTCGACGAGCCGACCGTGGAGGTAGGACCCTGTCTAAAGGTCGACGAAACAAAGGATTTGGGGTGCATACTCACCCCTTTCCAGTTCTTCCCAGCAGATTTAGACGTGGATCCCTTTCTACAGGTCCCCCCTACACAGGAGCATCTTCACCTGATGAATACGACCCAGTCTGCGGAGATACACAGGTAAGTGCTCTTTCTACCATATACTCATTGCCAGGACTGCTCACATATGGGTCGGACTCCGGCAATGGGTAGGTGGTATTTTTCCATATGTATCATGCATATGTGTACATTTGACATATATGCAGTTAAAATGTATACACAGACATTGATATATATGGAAACACAATACATACCGCAGCAAGACCGCCGCAGCCACACGCAGAACCTGCAGTCAACTCGTAATACAACGGTCGGAAGACTGCCAGCACTGCGGTCTTGTCCAGGTCTCGGCAGCGGTCCTTTGGCAGTCGGACCGCCGAACTTGTAATAAGACCCTTAGTACAGGGGCTGTTATGCGATGCAGCGGTTTTATAAAAAATGCCTAGCAAGTTGTAATAAGGCAATGGAAAGAGGTGAAATGTTGACTTTGTCCCTGATCATTAGGGTATGGTTGAAGAGCAAGGTATTTACCAGGCGTACTGCATAAATACTGATTCCCAAGTATCTGGTAGTTACAGAGTGGGGTAAATACATCAAATTACACACAAAAAAGTGGGGAATTACTTGAAAAAGTTAGTGTTTTCTTCAACTAATTCTCCTCTATTAGATCGCCCTGTGGCCCACCTGATTTCGCAGCTACAGCAGGGGAGGGGTTCTTTATGGGCCTCATTTATCTGCAACTTGGCAGATAAAAGCTCAGAATTAACAATAAAAGGAAAAAAGAAGCATAGGTTGATAGAAAAGTGAAAGAATGGTGGACGAGAGGATGCATGAGTGGATGAAAGTATAAATGGATGAGTGGGTAAAAAGGATGGGTGAGTGGGAGAAAGGAAGGATGGATGTCTGGGTGAAAGAATGGATGGGTGAAAGGATGGGTGGGTGAAAGGATGGTTGGGTGGGAGAAAGGAAGGATGGATGAGTGGGTGAAAGGATGGGTGGGTGAAAGGATGGGTAGGCAAAAGGTTGGGTGGGTGGGTGACAGGATATATGGATGGATGGGTGGGTTGGTGAATAGATACGTGATTGAAAGGATAGGTGGATGAGCAGATAAACGTGTGGGTGAAAGGATGGATGAGTGGGTGAGACGGTGAGTAGATGGGTGGATGAAAGGATGGCAGAGTAAATGGAAATTAATTTGAGAGGATGGTTGGATGAATGGGTGGAAGGATGGGTAGATGGGTGGTTAGGTGAAAAGATGGCTGAATAAATGAAAATCTAATAGGATGGATGGATGAGGTGAAAGATGGCAGAATGAATGGAAAACTCAGAGGATAGATGATGGATGAATGGATGGCAGAGTAAATGGAAATCTGAGAGGATGGAAAGCAGGCAAGGTAAATGGAAATCTGAAAGGATGGCTGTATGGCAAAGTAATTAAAAATCTAAGAGGATGGATGGATGAAAGGATGGACAAAAGGATCAATTGTTGGATGAAAGTCTTTATTGATGGATGGGTAAGGCAAATGATGGATGTATGAGTGGATGGGTACATGCATAGTTGATGGATGTATGAATGGATGGATAAAATGGCCAATGGATGGAATGGTGAAAGACTGTATGATAAATGAATGAATGAATGACAGAATGTAAATATGAAATAGTGGATATCAGTGGGTAGATGGAAAGATGAGGGTATGAATGAATAGATGCTTGGTTGGAAGAGCAAAGAGAGCTCTACTAGGGAGGTTCAGGCACACTTACTTCGCTTGCTTGGTGCCATCAGAGCTTTGGCTCGAAGTGGGGGGTTATTACATTTTTTATCTTCTCCCTCGTACATGGTCCACTTTTAAAGGAAAGTATGCTTAGGGCAAAAGGAGATGAATGTCTGTCTGTTTGTTGTGGCATGTCTTGTGTTTGTGAGTCTTCCCCCAGTTTGTTTTTAAATATTTAAAAACAGGTCTGTTTTATATTAGCTTTGTAGGGACAGTTGTGATCTGTCTTGTTAAATGTGTCTCTTTTTCACAGGCGTAAAGTTCTAGTGCTGTTTTCTGGTGTTTGACATAATACGCTTTTTACCCATAAAAATGGGGAATGTCTACAGCACCTTTGTACCAGTTTCAAGAAAGAATATTTCATTTATGAAGCAAAATTGTTAGGGGCGTGGTGGTGTGGTGTTGGACTATACAAAATATAAATATTGCACATATTTAGCTTTGTAACTTACTGAAAACTCATAACTGCCATAAGCACAGCTGGTGAAATCGCTTAACAGATATACCACTGCCTTCAAGTGAGAAGTATGAAATGGCCTTCAGCTCAACCATGAAACTACCCCACAATAAGATTTACCGTCCCTCATGTTAAAAAATAAATAAATTAGACTGAGTTTCCAAAAATGAGCTATAAGATTCACAACATGAGCGGTGTCACAGCCACACATTAGGAGCAGCACTTGCCACCCTCCAAGTATCATTATCAGTTAAAAAAGAAATAGTGCATCTTCGTGAGGCGAAATGTAGTGATTGCACCAGCCTTTTCACACGATCATAGATGAGAGGAACATCTTTCTTCAGCTCAGTTCCTCAAAGTAAATAAAACCCTACACAGTGGCAGGACGGGCCCCATTCCTCAACCCTCCGAAATAGGAGCACGGTTCTGAATTTAACATAGGCGCACTAGTCTGAAATGAGCACGCGAAGGTCTCAGACCACTGTGAAGGGCAGGGGACTGGTCCAAGCAGGCTGTTCGAGGTGATGAAAGGTCCACTTCAGATTGAACAAAACAGGGTGATCCGATTTCAAAGACTTCTATGTTCAGCTCATAAAGAGTGAGGGAGTAAGAGTTAGCATAATTAGCAAGGGACCAATTGCTCGTATTTAATTGATATTGATACATTCTGGGAATTGTAGTCTTGGTTCACTGTAATTGAGCCAAGCGGACCAACATGTGTGACAACACTGATTTGGGGGTGCAGTTGTTGAATGGTGGAGTTCAACCTGCCTAGAGCCATCTGGTTACCCTATTCATGTACATCCTGGACTGGATCCAAGCAGCATGTCCCGTTGACCCTTCTGTTGTCGGAACATGATTTGTTTTGGTTTACATGGGCACCAGATGATTGGGAATAGAACTGACAAGCAAAGGGTACAGTTTCTTACAGGGTACAGATGTGTGTGTGTATATGTTGAGGTGTTCTGTGTATACGGAAATGGCCATGAAGTGATCGGTGGGAATTTTCCTTAAATTTAGCGCTGGAGCACTTGGTATGTAATTCATGAGGTGATCATTCACAAGAACTGCTTTCACCTACTATATATTACCCCTTCCACTCGCAGGTATGAGTATTTTAAATCACATCTTTTCTTGCTTGGTAGTTACATTTGAGCCAAGACTGCTCATTTGCTAAGGTAGAATTGCACTGTTTGATGTACAAGAGGACTCAGTGGCCTCAATGTGCTTCTTGGCGGCCACGAAGAATGTCTGCAATTGCTTTACGCAGTCTCATCCAATTTCTGCCGTGTTGCTTTACGAGGTCTCTTTCTTAACAGTTAACCAGTGAATATCTATTTTCTGCACTGAGGGTTCAGTTGCACATGTTAGTGGCCACTGTAGTTTTGCTGAACTCTCCAAATACCAGAGGTTAACCAGGCATCCCTGCTCTTTCTGTTGTCACACTTGTTTCATAGACTGAATCTGTTCATCATTCTCTTTGTTTGCTTGATGCCGGAGGGACACTAGACCCATACACCTGCTTCCAAGGTCTCCCTTGGGCATAGAGGTCTAGCTGGTAATGGAAACCACGAGCTAGACTTGGCACCACTTGCAAGTCAATCCACAGCAGCCACAAGGTCAGCTCTCAGTCAAGATGGAAGAGGTGGCACCCAGAAAAAAACAGCCATAGAAAAGGTCATAACGACACCGCCAAGGGGGAAACCTAGAAATGATGGCGGGAGGGACCAATTATACCAAGGAGTATTCAGCTGCAAGGCTGTGTATGGATAGGGAGTGGTAAGGCCATATGGTTGGTCAAAGTGAAGGTGAGTGAAGCACGGCCACTGGTAGTGGAGGTCCACCCAGCATGCGCGAGTACCTGAAGGTGAATTAAACATGCCTGTAGTAAGAGTATGACTGTTGAAGCATGACCACCGGAAGGGAATGGTCCACAGAGTACCTGACTGACAGAGGAACAACTTCAGGAAGTGGAAAGCTACCCGGTATGCCAGGTGGACTGAAGGTAATGAAATATGGATTCTGTAACATGGTGAGCGTTGAAGCACAGCAACCAGAAGTGAAGGTTCACCCAGTGTGCCTGACTGACTTTGTTTCAATTGCAACTAATTCATGTTAATATGCACATTTGATTGTAATAGGGTATAGCTCCCACAAATTTCCCCCTCTGATGATTATTTGATCATCAGCATCCAATTAGTACATTCATAATACAGTCTGTGTCACCGTCTGTGTTTGGTGTCTGGATTTGTCCAACATTTTAATGCTATTGTAAACTTATGCTTTGTTACCTTTTAACTCGATCAGGTTGCGTTTCTTCTTAGACGCTGCTGAAACCTTCTCACATCATCAATTTAATCCCATTTTACAAAAGAATACTTCAAACAATTCAAACAAAAGATTAAGAAAAACTGCACAAATTATTATAATAGTTAAATGGCTAGTATTGAACGCTAAACACTCCCTCCCACTCACCAAGCTTTCTAAATCCAATTCCAATTTTATTGAACTAAGAACCAACTGATTCCCACAAACCATATTCCTCAAGAGCTTTTGCTTCCCAACAAATACTATAAAAGTGTTAATTAGCTTACTGTTATAGCAGATGAAGGTACAGCAGAGTTGTAGCTTCAGCACAGGATAGACTCCGTCCTCCGTTGCGAGAGTGATATCTCATATAAGGTGGTTTTGATTAATCATAGCATGCATAACCATTAACTCCTCATTCATTTTAATTAGTGCTCCAGCAGTGTTAGAAGCAAGGTGATCCACAAGAGTTGACAAAATATCAAATTTTTCCATCATTCTTTGCCGCACCAATATTTGGAATTATAGCTCCTAGCACATCCAACACAATTTGTTAAAATCCTTATTTCACTCTTTTCAAACTAATAGAATTAGACCGGACATCCTTGGAATGGTTTTCCTCCAATTATGTGCCTTCCAACCTCCTGTTTTTGCTGGTTTTAGGACTCTGAGCACTTTACCACTACAAACCTGTGCTCAAGTACGTGTGCTCTCTCCTTTAAACATGGTGAAATTGACTTACACCCAATTGCTACATTTAATTAACTTGTAAGTCCCTAATAAAGTGGTACTACATGTACCTAGGGCCTGTATGTTAAATGGTAGTAGTGTGCCATCCACTTAAGTAACCTTTAAGACATGTATCAGGCCTGCCATTGCAGCCTGCGTGTGTCTATTTAACCTGCCATTTCGATCTGGCAAAGTAAACCTTTTGACATGAAAACTAGAATAGATGTCCTAGGAACAAGCATGCACTGCGTCACCCTGTGAATTTCAAGTACTCAAAAGTAATTAGATATAAATCAGAGTCCAAACTCCAATGAATTGCTGGTATTCCAAACATCAGTAGCTACAGACATGCGAAACGCTATCAGGAACATGAAGAATACTCTACTGCTCTCAGAAAGTTATCTCTCCAAAATTATACAGAGCTAAAAATCAGCTCACAATCTCCACAAGAAGCTCAACACAACCCCACTACCTCTTTCCAACAGGATTTACCGTCCACGTATCTTCCTTAGATATCTGTCGGACATAGAAACCCAAAACGTAATACTCTCCTACGACACGACGTCCAACCTCCCAGATAAGACTAGTGACCAGAAAATTCAGGTGGTACCAATTAATACCAACAGAATATCACTTACAAATCAAAGGAAAGCAAGCGCTAATAACCTGAAAGAAATAACGCTAAGCCCAGAGGGGCCCGACTCCAATTCGGACCTAGAAACCCCTACAAAAAAGATCTCATGCCTACTTATCAACTGCCGCTCAGCAATGAAACATGCCGCTGACATTGCCGACCTAATTTTGTATCAAGATACTGATGTGGTTATTCTAACTGAAACATGGCTATCTGAATCATCCTCCCCATGCCTAGACATACTGGTGCCACCTAACTATAACATTATAAGACTAGATAGGCCAATCAAACCGGGTCGAGGAGTGGCCTGTATCCACAGATCAAACATCACCATCTCTAAAGTTCGCTCAGACCCTATAGACTCCTGTGAATACCTGGGGCTCACAGCTCAATTCACAGACAACCAAGTGTACAAAATACACGCATTCTATCACCCCCCAGGCAAAAACCTAACTTTCATAGACCATCTAATGGAAATTATTACAACTAACTCAGAACTTCACTCCAATGATATTTTCCTAGGAGACTTCAATCTTCACTGGAACGACAGCCAAGATAATCAGGTCAAAATTCTCAAACAATTCCTAGCCGACCACTCACTAGTACAAGCATGTGACCTACCAACACACTCCAAAGGAGCTACATTACATTGGATCACCTCCAAAGAAAATACGATCCAAGCAATCTCAATTGTTCCGTGCGACTGGTCTGATCACCACGTCATCACTTTCCAAATACCAGCCAAAAAAAGAAAACAATCTCGCAACCAATCAAACCCAAACATTGGGTGAGAGACACTAGAGACCTGAACTCGGAGACTCTAACAATGCAGGGCGAGAAAGAACTTCAACCACCTTCTGATCTAACGGACGTCAGTGAGCTGACAGACCACTACAATCGTACGATAGCTAAAATAATTGACGACATTGCCCCCCTAAAACTTAAAAGAATACAGATCAAAGATAAAAACCCATGGTTCAACGGATCACTTAATGAAGAAAGACGTAAACTCAGAATAACAGAACGAAAATGGAGACAAACTCCATCCTCCCCCCACTTAAAACAACTAAGAATAACCAGAAAAACATACAATAAAAGCGTACTTAAATCAAAAAAAGAATTTTTTAGAAAGGAACTTGAAAACGCAAAGAACAGACCGGGGAAACTCTTCGATCTACTAAAAGAACAATCGAACAAATTAGCCAAATCCTCCCTTTTAACATCTAAATCAGATCTGAACTGTGAAGATTTTTCAACATTCTTTACTGATAAAGCTAGCTCATTGGAGAGAGAACTCAAAAATAACGCTGAAAAAGCCTCAAACCTAAGGAGTGATCAGGGAAAGAACCATGCGCTACCGACACAAGTAATGCCCAAAAATAATGCCCATTGGTCAACCTTCAAATTATATGATCAGCATGACATTACCAAAATATTAATATCACTAAAACCAAACAATCATTACAATGACCCCCTGCCATCAAAATGCTGGCCCTCCTGCAACCACATGGTCATTACCTACTGGACTAAGATAATTAATGAATCGCTCGCCCAAGGATCAATTCCGGACTGCCTAAAAACAGGCCAGGTTATCCCTCTCCTAAAAAAACCTACGGAGAACCCATCTGACCCAAACAACTTTCGCCCAGTAACAACCATTCCCCTACTAGCCAAAGTACTAGAAAAATGTGGGCATAATCAACTAAGTCAACACATCACGAAATTTGAACTACTAAATGACTGCCAATCAGGGTTCAGACCAAACCACAGCACGGAAACAGCAATCCTACACATAGTAGATGATGCTCTGCTAGCCCTCGACCGTAATGAAACCTGTCTCCTGATCCTTCTGGACCTATCATCTGCATTTGACACCGTAACCACCCCAAATTATTAGAACGCCTGGAAAATAGGATGGGCTTATCTGGAACGGTACTGAAATGGTTCTACTCCTTCTTAGAGAACAGATCGCAAAGATTCCTGGTAGATAACAAGCTATCCCCACCATTGCCGATTCAAATTGGAGTTCCACAAGGATCAACTCTATCACCTTCACTATTTAACCTATACGTCGAACCATTGACGGAGGTACTGCATAAGGCTAACATTTCCTTTCACATGTACGCTGACGACACCCAGCTGTATATGAAGATATCATCACCGGAAGAGATCAACACTACGAACCAAGCACTCAAGAAAACAGTTGAATGGCTAGCTGATAATCATCTTAAGCTCAATTCTCAGAAAACCGAATTCCTTCTGATCTCCCCTCCTAAAAGCTCAGCCAAGATTAAAGAATGAACCAAGATGGTCATAGCACTAAACGGTACCCCGACGATAGTTGATTCAACCAAATCCCTCGGTATCACACTGGATAAAGATCTAAACATGCGAGCACACATCAACGCAATGGCAAAAAACGCTCGCTTTCATCTGAATTACCTCAGAAGACTGAAGCCACTCATCGATCCTGGGGATCTGAAAATGATAGTACAGGCACTGGTCATATCAAGAATTGAATATGGATGAGCAACTCTATCAGGACTCCCTAAGATCTCGACAGCTCCCATAAAAGCATGTCTCAATGCAGCAACCAGACTTATAACGGGAACAAAAAAATACGACCACTTCTGAAAGCGCTCAACTGGCTTCCATTCGAGGCAAGAATAGAGCTAAAAATCGCGTGCATTACACACAAGGCAATACACCACAAAACGCCCCATTACCTAGCCCATAAAATCACGCTGTCCGGAGGCAGTAGACCCTCGAGAGGAGCGGAGGATTTTCTCCTGAAACCAGCATTAGTCCGTAAGAAAAAACTTACGATAGAGCGTTCACGGGAGCTGCCCCAAGGATTTGGAATTCGCTCCCACCGTTTATCAGAAGAATCACCTATACTCCACGATTCAAAAAGGAGACCAAGTCCTTTCTGATGTGTAAATTTCTCCTATAACTTATCAATGAGTGATGTGAAAGAACTGTATTATTTCTGTTTGATGTATGGACAAATATATGCCAATGTTGGTGATTACTTAGACTTGCTCTTGATGTGAAAGAATTGGATATCTGATATCTGCGAATATCGAAGTTGGTTGAAATGTAAAGCACTCTGACACCCAAACTCTGGGTCTGGTTCGCGCTATAGAAAACATCAAATAAATAAATAAATCAGTAATAAGCTCTACACAGTAGCTTACATTAAGTTATTTCGAAAGCTGAATTTCTTATTTCAACGTGAATAGATCTGCAAAAACATTTTTTTATAGAGGAACAAAGCACAGACGGGTGTATACTTCTTGAAACACAAATTTATGTTGAAACAATATCAAAGGGTACAAAAAATGCTACATATATAAACATACATAAACACACAGTGACTGAGATTTAGAAGTTTTTTTGTTGCTGTAGTTATCTCATTGTCACTAATGTGATCACCTACTCCAAACAATATGTACAAAGGAAAATTATAACTGATTATGCAGAAAACAAATCCTTTAGTGAAAAAGACACAAAGAAAATAGGTGTAAATGTCAATGTTTCGGTCTATGTAGTGAAGGCATCTGCTAGACCATCTTCAGGAAGGTAATTTCATATGTTGAATGAACCTGGGAAGACTACATTGGTGGCTTATAATGATGTAGTCTAGTCAGGTAAGATTGTGGTTGAAGTCGAGATCATGACTATTGGATAGCCGGCGATGACAAATTAATTGTCAAAAAAGTCTAGTGTTAAAGGCGGGCACTGCCACGGTGCTGACCGTGGATGCAGCAGATCTTTATAAGGAGCAGTGCCCGTCTTTTTGTACCCTTTAATATTGTTTCAACATAAATTTGTGTTTCAAGAAGTATACACCCGTCTGTGCTTTGTTCCTCTCTAAAAACAAATTGGGCAGATCTATTCACGTTGAAATAAGAAATTCAGCTTTTGAAATAACTTAACGTAAGCTACTGTGTAGAGCTTATTACTGATGATTGCTAAAAAACATGAGAATAAGTAGAGAAAAGAATCCCTTGTAGGCACGTTTACTCGTTGATACACTAATTACCCAAGCCTTCAAGGGTCTATTGGGTTTCCCACTCTCCCCTTACTGGTATTCCAAACAAGCAATATTTTAATCCGATCAATTGTAGAAATCAAAATAATTCACAAACGTTGACAGCACACTTGTAACTCTGGTTGGAAGAACATATTTTTCAAAACCATGTATCCACAGTAGCCTTTCACAAAACCCAACACATTTGGAGCATGGTACCCTTCATCAGGGTTAACTCATGAATGGCTGAAAAACCATGAGGCTAGTCAAAATGCTATCAAGGAGCTTTGGTGTTGCTGAACTTCTGACAATACCACAGTACACCGGTTTAGCATTCACAAGGGGAACAACCACGTCTCAGCTTGTTACCAATACAACGGTTTTCGATCCATTTGGCTGTCACAATAGATGATTTAGGTATTGTAAGAAGTTCGGCACCACAACGCTCCTCTGAAGCATTTTGACTAGCCTTACAACTTCTCAGCCATTCGTGAGTTACCCCTGATGAAGGGTACCATTCCCGAAATGCATTGGTTTTTGTGATTCCTGCACCAGTATCATGTGGTGGTGGTCTTGGAGTCCGAACATTATCTGTGTAAGGGGGAAGTCTAGACTCTAACAGGCCAATTAAGAAATTATCCTCCTCATCATTATCATTTTCTTTATTTTTTTTTCACTTTTCAGTATTAAAATCACCAGATTTATTCTCAGTTTTCTTATCGGTTACAATATTTACGTCTGAGCAGGTGAAGTCCTGGTACCCATTTAGGTATTGACGTCCCTTTTGGTGAAGCCTTCTACATTCAGACTTAGTGATCTTTCACAAAGTCAGATTTCCTTCAGCGGGGCAAACCAGCAAGTTGAATCTGACTGGTGTGTCAATGGCTTTGGCTCAACGGTGGTCCTGGTCGCCCGCCAGTTCTCAGAGAAAAAATTGGCAAAAAGTTTCCAACTCCCACTTTTTGCAGTTTGGACAGAAGGATTACACGGTGTACACTTATCTAAGGGCCCCAGGACTTTAGAGGCACAACTTAGGGGTT
Organism: Calotriton arnoldi; assembly: GCA_963921515.1. Classification (NCBI taxonomy): domain Eukaryota; kingdom Metazoa; phylum Chordata; class Amphibia; order Caudata; family Salamandridae; genus Calotriton; species Calotriton arnoldi. The sequence continues at coordinate 1,332,963 of CAWUFW010004887.1, read as the reverse complement.
AGGACTCACTTTAGTAGAAGCCACTGCAAGGTCCAGGTGGAAATGGTCAGCTGGGCTTCAGGAAAGGACGCTTCCAGCAGCTTGTGTCCCGGTAGCTTAACAGGAGGCCAGATAAGTTGCCCTTGGAGTCCACTTCTTGGTTCTGGGTACAAGTGGGAGCCATTAGGGTTCTACTCACAGGTTGCAACAATAGGTGCAGTCCTTTGTCTGTCTTCCACAGGTCCAGCAGTGTTCTGCCGAGGGTACTGGGGTGCCACATTTATGCCCAGTACCAGTCTGTCTGTGGAAACTTCCTGGCTACTCCCTAACCAATATGCTGAAAGACCACCAGCTTTTGCAGCATTTTCTGGAAGTTTAAATGTAAACTTTCCCACAGTGTCCCACTCAGCACTAACACCAACATGGCATAACTTTTCTTCCCCTGTGCAGAGCATCCTGTGCCCGCTGAGAGATTTGGCTATAATAGGCAAACCCTTCCTTTTTGTCATTCAAAGTCAGTTCTGGGGGCAGCTCTTCTCTAATTAGGATTGGTGCCTGGCTGCCTAGCAGGACAGAGAGAGCAAGCCGAAGTGTGAGCTACATCTACAAATGAAAAGGCAGGCATCCTTTGAAGTAAGTCCTTGGGCAGAGTCAAGATGGCCATCCTGTCAGGGGAAGGTCAACCCCTCTCCTGCTATTTCTACCCTGGGAGTCACTTCACACCTAATCAATGAGCTATTCAGCTCCTGGGTGACGGAAAGGCTGATTTGGCGCAGGAAGGAAAAATGACAACTTTCTAAAAGTGTCATTTTCAAAATAGCACGTGAACTTGGGCCTGGTTAGTAGTCTCCCACTGCACAGAGACAAAAAATCAGCAGGCTGGAAAAAATGGGGCTGACCATACAAAAAGAGGCAATGTCATACAAACCCCCTACTCTTTTATTACTTTCTTTCACAATGCCTCATTGCATCACTCCATTCCTTCATTATTGTTCCTTTCCTCATCCCTCTCTCTCTCTTCAACTCTCCATTTCTTCCTCCCCCCTCATTTATCCCTTCTTGGTCCCATTCATGCTTTCTGCACTCGTTCCATTAACCACATCCTTCATCTGTACCTACTATAGTTCCTTCTCTGGGCATCCAGACCTTCCTTTCATTACTTTCCTGCTGGGTCTTTCTCTTTTTAGGTCTCGCCTACGCAGCGCGCATGCGCTGCATAGGAGAGACCTTTAGCGATCGGCACAGCTTTGGGGGCAAAAACGTGCACGCGTTGCATTGCTTGCAATGGCAACGCGTGCACGTCTGGCGATTCCCTTGCGGGAGCGCGCAGCGCCATATGGTGGCGCCATATGGTCGCAATCATCGCGCCTTGCTGCACGCTCCCGCAAGGGAATAGCGCAGGCCCCGCGCGAGGCGCGCGCTTGTGCTGGTTTTCTTTTATTTGAGGCCAGTTTGTGAAATATCGCGGCCTTTGTACCCTTTAGCTGATTTTGCTGGTACTCACGATCCAGAATACCGGTCTTCTTCTAAGAATTGCCGGGACTCTCCCATTAAATGTATTACAGCCGTGCTGGAAAGTGCAGGTACTTTCACTTTCAAATTAAAGAAGTGCGGGTACTCTGTATTGGGGAGTACCTGCCCATTTAAAGCACTGGCATAAATACATGCTCCGCTAACGCTTAGGTCTGTTTCTCATTGCCCTTTTCTTTTGCTATCATGGTGCCGTGCCCTCCTTTCCCTTGTCTCTTTCGTTGCCCCTGTCAGTGTTTCACTAATAGTGTCTGTTATGAGCTTCGAAGCTGCTTGTTTATGGCCTCAAACGCTGTATGGATACTATGGTAGTCCCGCCTACGGCTGTTAGGTACCAGTGACCAATGAGGGTCGTGCAGATGTACTACGTCTTCAGATTCTCAATGGAGGCAGGGGCATTGGCAAAAGTATGTTTATGTATGGTAATTTTAAAGTGCCTCATGCAGCTGCCTCGGGGTGCTTTGGATGGTGCAGGGAGGTGAATGTAGGTGCAGGAGTAGTTCTTGAGGTGAAACAAGGAGGCTGCTGTACTCCATGGTGACTGCAATACTCCTGGTGGTAGCAATGCATCAGATGGAGGAAACTTGTCTAGGACCAAGTGGATATGCTGTGGGCCTGGTGCCACTGCACCTGCTGTACCAAAGGTAGCTAGGCCCCTGACTGAGTGGCGGGCGAGTCCCTAGGCGTCTGACTGCACTGAGATGCCAGGTGCTGGGGATCTCCGAACTGAAGAGGTGCTTCCTCAGGCCTGCCCAGTATTCTAGGGTCTTTTCAGGTCTTAGGTGTGCAGGAAGGAGCCTGGAGAGGATTATTCAAAAGGGCAAATGGTCGATTCCCCAGGCAGCATTAAAGCCTCTGGTTCACAGCGGCCTCACTGCAAGTGTCCAGTCACATAGACTGCCTTTAACGGGGCACCTTTTGTGCTGCAGCGCGACCCTCCCAGCCACCTTGTAAACAAGCATTGGCATAGTCAATAGGTCTCGCATTTGGGACCTTATAAGTGCTTAGCCATGCAACAGTTGATGTTGTTTCACCAAGGATATTGTGCTGGATAACTAAACACTTATAAGGTCCCAAAGGCGAGACCTATTGGCTATGCCAATGCTTGTATTGTATTGCCGCTACCTCATTTTCCTCCTTTTTCATTTCCTCCTTACCAGATACTACACAAACAACAATGGCCATCAACAAGGCACAGGACATTGTGTAGATTTAGTGCTTTTTTGTTTGTATTTTTAACAGGGTTGGCTAGCTAGTGCAACTGCTTGCAGAAATAAAACGCCATGTAATCATAGTCTCTCCTCATTGGAATGGCTCAACCTTTTTCGTGCACTTTTATATAGGGCAAACGTGGCACAAGAGCATTAGAGCACCTTTCAAAAGAATCAAACGACGCTGCACATTTTTTAAGGCACAGGAACATTAAATGATTTGTCCAGAGGGATGTTGGTCTGAGACCGGGTTTCAAACCTGGTTCCAAAGTTGGCAGCTCTAGACGCTAAGCCAACTTTGATTCTTTTGAGGGTTCCAATATGCCTATTTTAGACTTGACTTGACTAGTAACTTCTCCTGTTAGCATCAAAAGCTAATAATATGTGCAATAAACATTAGCACATTTCGAAATAAAGTAACAATTGTCAAAGCAATCAGTCAATTGATGATGACAAAGTTACAAAGATTGAAGTGGCAGAACTGACTGAGGCCTTCCTGACAGCTCCCTTACAGCACAGAGGAGTGTGGTCTAGAGGGAGGTGGAAGAGCATGAGTACCAATTCATATATATGCTCTGATTGGATGACCAGGGGCGGCTCCTCCGCTAAGATGTAGGAGCGTCGCCCCACTGCTTTAAAGCTGTGCAAACGGAAAAAAAATGATAATAACAAAACGTTGTTATCATTTTATTTTTAGTATTGCAGTTGCACTGCAGCCAGCCAGGATGTTGGGGCAGGGCCAGGCCGGGCTCCCCTGACGTCCGTCGAGGGATAAGTGGTGGCTGCACCTTAGGTGCGCAGGAGGGTTTAGCGGGCCGTCTCGGGCAGGCAAAACCGCCATGCGTACTGTGCATGTTCGGCAAGGCTGTGTTATACAGCCTAGGTGGAGAACATGCCCAGCCTCCAAGCCCCTGTCTGAGTAACGAACCACGGCGCTCAGACCAATCACAACGCTGCTGTAAGACAGTGTTGTGATTGGTCAGGGGATTCTGGGAGGCTGTGTTCTTCCTGGTTCCTGCTTGAAGGAGAGGCAGCGGTTGGCGACAGCGACCCCAGGTACGTTTTATTTAAAAAAAAAATATTTCCTAACCCCCCACCTTCCCCCGCCACCGTTCCGTACTAGCCGCCACTATGGATGACCCAAGTCCCTCCATGATTGGGCAGGCAACTGGCTCAATCAATTCCCGAAGCTGTTGGAAGTGACCTGTTTTCTTGGCACACTAGAACAGTTTGGAGAGCAGTGGTGTGAGAAGGAGCCGTAGGAGACTGCCAGATTCAGCAATGTTCGCCTCAGGTACTGGTACCTACTGCAGTTTGCGGCATGTGATGATCACTGTCCCAGAACTGGAAACATCCTGAGGCCGTTCCCCGGCCGGTCATAATAGAACAGCGCTTAAGTGGATTATGAATTAGAATGAGGTGCTTATTTAATCTAAAAGTTTCAAAGACGTTATCTGATAGCAAGCAGTGGCGTCACTAGGGAGTGCGGGGGTGCGGACCGCACCGGGTGACACCATCACATGGGGTGACACCTTTCCCAAATGAGACTATTTACTAAATAGTCTCATTTGGGAAAGGTGTCACCCCATGTGATGGTGTCATGGGGTAAGTCGTGAGGGGGTGACACCATGAGTTACCGCACTGGGTGACACCAACCCTAGTGACGCCGCTGATAGCAAGTAACAGTTCAATTGCAATTAACAGAAGCATCAACTTTACTCTGCGTATAATTTATGAGATCATGGATGTTATTTTCTCATTTTACGGTGGGCCAGTGAAATCTAAAACAGACTTGTGCAATGTTTCTCCTAATTTCCTTGCGCACTGCTCATAAAAACAACTTACGGTAGAACCCTTTGGGAGGGTCGGCATGAGTGATGTCACAGCTTTGTTTATGCCCCTCCATGCATGAGGAATGCAAATTTGCCATTCAACACTACATTAAAACGCAGATCAAACGTCGGACACGAGTGTCTATTGAGCGGTAACAGGAGCTACCAGCCCAATTGGGATTACGAAATGCACATGAAAACAAGCCCCAGCGTTCACCAGCTGCAAGCACCAGCACAAGTTAAGAACTGCAATGACCAGTAAATTGTCAGATGCTGGGGATGGAGAAAGGAGGAGCTTGGGCACTTGCAGCTAAAAATATTTGGGCATAACGGGACAAGGCCCAGAACGGAGTGACACCTTATTCTAGAAGCATTAATGCAGTTATGTAAAAAGAGAAGGAGGGAAAAGGTGAAAGGACAGCATTTTGTGTATAAGTTGCGAGAGTCCAAGAAAGAGAGGCCACAATGGAACAGACAGCATACAGCAGCCTGGGTGAAAAATGTTACCCAAATTATGAGAATGAGTAGAGGTTTCCTGGTCTCTGAGATGAATTTAAAATGTAAAATGAGGCAGGGCTATGGCTAAAAAGATTACACAAAAATGAAAAGTTTGATAAAGACGGTTATGTGGGGACTTCACCGACCCTCAAGCAGACTACACCGCCCAGCAGCCTCCGCCACTAGGAGGGACTTGCTGCCTGGTTTTTCTGGCCCCCACCAGACTTATCGGTTTGTGCATAATCCTGCATCGCGAGATGTGCGCGGGCGGTGCCCGGGCAAAGCCCGGACCAAGGGCAGGTCCTTCCACGCCTGTCTGAGCCCGTAAAAGGCTGAGCTTGGCCACCCCTTTTTCGCCATATTTTTCAGATAAGTCACCTTGTCCTCCCCTCTTCTCTGTGCCCTCGCTCTGCTTCTGCCTCTCTGCCTGTCTGGGACTGCTCTATTCTCAGCAGCCAGCTGCCCTGCAGCGCTCCCCCCAGCCCCAGGCAGCCTTGGCCAGCTACACGTGCCCTTCTCTGTCTGCCTGCCCTTCCTCCGGGTCGGCCTTACCTGCTTTGCCCCCTGTCCTGTCTCCTGCCTCGCTGCACCAATGGTGCTCCCTTCATCTGACCCCTCGAGCCAGTAGTCCACCGCCCTCTCGCCTCTTGCTCCTCTTTCCGCCATGCCAGGTATCTCCCCCAGCGGAGGTCCACTACCACTCCTCCCGTTCCCTCCACCCAGTGCCCAGATTCCCTCTGGCATGGAGACAGCAGTGCGACCTTGCGGAGGGCTCGCCGCACATGCACCTAGATGACGCCCAGCACCAGGATCCCAACCCCTATGGACCGTCACTGCTTCACCTCGGATGAACTTCGAGCCCTGAACCCAGGATGCCAGGACAAGAACAACTGTGCCCATGCCTCCTCCAGGACCACTGAAGTCCCTTTTTCCTGTTGAAACTGACACTTCACCTGCATCACAAAGGATACCAACCACATCATGCACACCCACCAACAAGGCCGATGCCAACACCTCAAGAATGATCTACTGCTTGCTGATCAATGCAATCTCACTCTAAAAACACGCCACGGAAATCTGGGACACCATCATGACCCATGCCCCGGATGCAGTCTTCTTCACAAAGACTTGGCTGAACCCTGCATCCGCTTCAGACATTGCCACAGCCACCCCCGATGGATACAAGATCGCACACTGAGACTGATCCAACAGAAACGGCGGCGCCATTGCCATAATCTACAAAGAGAACCTAAAATGCTTTACCACCACAGATGACTCAGCCCCCTTCATGGAGCACCTCAACATCCAACTCCGAACAAACAGCAAAACCACCATCAGAGGCACCCTCACCTACAGACCTCCAGGACCCCGCCCTGCCTTCAGCAACACTATGACTTCAACGCCCCTATTGCCTTCAACTCAAATCTGTACATCTTCCTAGGAGACCTCAACTTCCACCTTGAGAACGCCAATGACACCAACACGGCAAACCTCCTAGAAAGTATGGCCAACCTCTGGCTCAAACAGCTGGTCACCGACCCCACCAGCACTGCAGGGCACACGCTCAACCCTATCTTCTCAGCCAGAAACAGAATAAAGAACACCCACACCGAAGAGCTCACCTGGACAGGCCACTACTGTATCCACATTGTCAACTCGGAACCTCCCAAAACTCCAGCCTCCACTGCCAGCGAGACACGGCGCAGCTGGGCAAAGGTATCAAAGCAACGATGGACAATGCCCTCAACTCCTGCGTAAATACCTCCACCGATGACACAGAGCAAGTGGCGGACAACTTTGTGAACTGGATCACGGGAAGCGCTGACAAAGTCGCACTGAAGAAACTCACCAACCCCAAGAAACGAACATGACACCTCAACTGGTTCACGCCAGAAACGAAAACCCAGAAACATGACTGCAGACAGAAGGAAAAAAGATGGTGTGCCAGGAAGGCCCTTGAGGACCAAAAACACTTCAAAGAAGCCTTCAACCGATACCACCACCTCCTGAAAAACACCAAGAAGACCAGCCTAGCCACCCACATCAAGGTCAGCTCCAACAACAGCAAGGAACTTTTCAAACAGTCAAGGGGATCCCCAACCCCTCGGCAACCGAAAACAACATCATACCCTCGCAAGCTCTCTGAAACCCACTTGCAGACTTTTTTCACAACAAAATCAACACCATGTACCAATACTTCACACCCCAACCCCCACCGAGGACAGCATCAACCTTATCAAGCGAACTGATGCACACCCATACAAGCTCATCTCATGGAACACCCTCACCGAGAAGGAAACAACGTCCATCATGAGATCCATCCACTCAGAGCCCATGCAGACCCCTGCCCACACCATACATTCAACCTCGGCAATCAACCCAACAGCAAAGAACTCACCAAGGTCCTAAACTCTTCAATCACCATGGGCCACTTCCCCAGAAACTGAAACATGCCGAAGTGAAGCCGCTGCTGAAGAAGCCATTCGCTGACCCAGGAGAACATAAGAACTACAGACCCAGCTCCCTGCTCCCTTTCCCAGCCAAGATCATCGAGAAAGCCATCAACATCCATCTCAGTAGACATCTGGAGAACCACAACTTTCTGGAACCCTCCCAATCAAGCTTCAGAGCAAACCATAGCACCGAGACAGCCCTAGTCACAGCCACAGATGAGATCAGAATGCTGTTAGACCACGGAGAAACAACAGCCCTCATCTTTCTCGACTCCTCAGCAGCTTTTGGCACCGTATCCCACCACACAGTGTTCAACAGACTCCAACAGACCGGAACTCAAGGAGCAGCCCTCAAGTGGACCGCATCCTACCTCACAGGAACAATGCAGAAGGTCATCCTCCCTCCCTACTCCTTGCTTCCTAAGAACATCACCTGCTGTGTACCTTAAGGCTCATCCCTCGGCCCAACCCTCTTCAACGTATACATGACACCCCTGGCCAACATCGTCAAGAGCCACAGACTCAGCATTATCTCCTACCCGACGACACCCAACTCATCTTTTCCATGACTAACGACCACCAAGGACAAGTTCCAAAGATGCATGAAATACGTGGCCACCTGGATGAACAACAACTGTCTCAAACTCAACACCAACAAGACAGAAGTACTCATCTTCGGGAAAGGAAAGGATACCCTCTGGAACAACGAATGGTGGCCACCTGATTTGGGCCCAACCCCCAAACCCACGAAACATGCCTGCAACCTCGGCATCATCCTCGACAGCCAGCTATCCATGAAGACGCAGGTCAGTGCCGTCTCCTCCGCTTCCTTCCTCACCCTCAAAATGCTCAGGAACGTCTTCAGATGGCTCCCACCCAACACCAGGCAAACAGTCACGCACGCTCTCGTCATCAGCAAACTAGACTACGGCAATTCCCTCTACATAGGAATCACCGCCCAACTCATGACGAAACTCCAGACTATCCTGAACACAGCAGCTAGACTCATCCTCGGCCTCCCCAGACAGACGCACATCACCCCTCACCTCAGGAAACTCCACTGGCTACCAGTCGCAAAGAGATGCCAGTTCAAACTGCTCGCCCACGCCTACAAGGCACTACACAACGAAGGATCGGCCTACATCAACAATCGAATGAACTTCCACCACCTACCACAAAACTCCGCTCCAAATCCCTCCACCTAGCAGTCACCCAAAGCCTCGACCGGGCAAACAGTGGATGCCACTTCCTCTTCCACCTGGCGGACAAGGCCTGGAACAACCTCCTTCTGCTCCTCAGAGCCTCAACATCGCTCCAGGAGTTCATGAAGGACCTCAATACCTAGATGTCCAACCAACAGGAGAACAGGCATCATGATCTCCCAGCGCCTCGAGACCTTCATGGGTGATGCAGCCACGCTCCACAAATCGTGATTGATTGAATGGTCCATGATGGAGAATTTTCTAAGGTGAAGTACTGACTCAAGAGTGTGCTGATTGTAAGAGTACAGGTGGTCAGAAATTAAAAAGGACTTTTTTGGAAGTTTCACTTGTTAAGGTTGCATATAAGGTAAATTATATGTCATAACAAGGCCTTTTCAAGTTTAGAGTGCCACATAAATTATGCAAAAAGGAAGTAGGGAACACTGGAAAGTTCCCAAGTTTTAAATGAAGAGCAGCTATTTTGTACGGAGCACCCTACAATACCACTGACAATATAAATCTGCTGACCTAAAACACAATCCACTAGCACAACAGACATGCAACCCATAACGTCCACACAAATGCAAGGCTCAGTGCTTTTGTGGTTTTAATTCATAACCATAAATTCACTTTAGCTGTGTTTTAAGTGAATTTCTGAGATTTATTTAAACATACATAGAGGTGTTTTGACCAAAGGAGACTATACCTTGACATTAACCTTCGTTTTTTTCAGTGATTTTTTTGATGTTTCATATACCACATCCAACAGATCTCTGCTTAAAACCCACCGTGAGAAGGCAACCCAAGATGCACACAGCCGAAGACCTTGTAAAGGGGGTGGGGTGATATTTGCCTAAGTGCAGCTGTACTGTACCAAATAAAAAAATGTCTTTTTTCAGAATTGACAAATCTGTGCAAATTGACTGCCCGTGGTTGGGCACTGGGAACTGCTGTATGTGGTTTATAAGATAACTCCCCAAAATGTATCACTGACAAAACCACTAAGGCTTATGCGAACTTATGCCTAGGTTTAGTTATAACACGTTAAAATATGTTTTAAAAAAGTTAGAAATACACTGAAAAACACGGTCAATGGGTTGTTATAGTGCAAATAAAAAAAAGGAAAAAAAACCACTGAAATTCACAAGTTATAGCAAGGACCACAATCCATAACTCACACAGAGACATGCAAGTAATAACTTGCACACCAAATTAGTGCCATGTCCCATTTTAACTCTCATTGGATTAGTTGCATCGCAATACCAACAAAAAAAAAAAAGGCTAAACGCAATTACACCAACCTTTAATCAAAGAAGTGACTTTGCTTGGTTTGGTGTAAATCCGCTCAGTAGTATTTAAGAAATTATCATTTAAATAGTGTTCCGGTTTAGGCGAGAAAAGCAGGGGGGCTCCTCCGCTATGGCAGAGGAGCGTCACCCCACTGCTTTTAAGCAGTGTAAAGAAGAGAAACATAAAATTATAATAACTTTAGATTATTATCATTTTATGATTCCTGACGTGCCCTGCTGCTTTGCGGCGGGCGGGGCTACTCTGCTCTCCGAGCAGGACAGAGGAGGAGTGGTTTGCCCACTCCAAAGTGCGCAATGACTGTTTGGTCTGCCCTCTCGGGCCGCCCAAACCAGTCATGCGCACTTCCCTGTTCTCTATGCAGGCTGCATTGCAGCATTGTGAGTGGCTGAGGGGAGGGAGCCTGGCTGCCTGCTTCCTGTTCCTGTCGGAGGAAGGAGAGCAGGAGGGCAGCAGCAGAGACGACGCGGGACCCGGCCTCGAGGTAAGTTTAGTTGTTTTTTTTTGTATTTCGCCCCCCGCATGTGACACCACCCACGACCCAATCACGAACCCCCACTTGTGAACCCCTCGCCCGCCCCCCCCCCACCCGAGAGCCATGCCGGCTGCCACTGGAGAAAAGATTACATTTTAGCGGTATCAGGAGTATTAATCTGCAGTTCCTCTGTCAATTCTCAAATCCACAGAGGATTTCCAAATCTAGCTAAAAAAACAAAGGTACACTATTGGACTAGGTAGCTTTTTCTGCAGTTGTCTATTACTAATTTTTTAACTAGCCTGAAAATTCATGAATCCACCTAGCTCTGACTGGCTGGCCAGCAGAGAAAAACTTCTGTTGTGGCCACCATTACTCAACAGTGCTGTGTTGGAATAAATACAAATAAAAAGGATAAGGGGACAGAGTAAGCCTACGTTCACCCGCAGGCCTGGGTGGGGAGGACACCATAGAGACACTCCCTGGGTTCCATGGACCTTCCTGGGATCTCACGATTTGTCAGCTGTGAAGGGGGATTTATTCATGATTGTGAATAACACAGCTAAATTTTCATGTGTTATTTACTTGTCTTATTTTGATGCACTAGTCAATTAAAGAGCCACCAAGTCCCTGTTCCTTTCCTCCAAAACTGTATTGTTGTAAGACAAAAAAGTATAGATCAAAGTGCAAAAAGAAATGTCTTTATCAATGCTTGCTCAAGCATTTGTCACTGTTTGTCTGGAAAATGCACGGCAGCTGGAGCTTTCGGCTGTTTGGTTTTACCCAGTTTCTGAAAGTTTACAAATATTTCAATAGGTTAGCATCATAAAAACTCTAAATAGCTGAAAATAGGTAAACAGTCAAAGCTGTTCCGAACAGGGGCGCCCAAAACATGTGTTGCCTGGGGGCCCAAAAATCCTTAAAAAGGCAGATCTTTGTAAAGTTGCTGGTCGCAGTAGAGACATTGAACAGAAAGAATTCAGAAAGAGGGCTTTTTTTCTCTGGTTGCAACCCTCACTGATTAGGACAGTGTAGCGGACTAATATATTTAGGGGTGAAAGAGCGTTTGTGAGATGATGGTGGTCAAGATGTTGATGCAAAAAAAGAGGCCTGGCAACAGGAGCGGAAGAAGGTAGGTGTGTGGAGCTGTCCGAGTTTGGGGAAGTCTTGACAGAAATGGGGGAGAAACGGCTTCTACAATAATTCAAAGGAGTGTAAATGTGAAAATGAAGGGGCAGTCTCGAAAGAGCCAAAAGAGGGCAAGAAGAGGGGTTAAAGCAAAGGTGTCGGAGGAAAATGCCTCAATGAGGGGTTTTCCTTGTAGGCAATTTTCTTACATGTTTGTCGGATTACAGGCGGGTTGGCTTAGACCCTGAATTGACACATCAGTTTGAGGTGTGGGTAGGAGGTGGAGATGATTTCTATTTAAGATAGAGAAGGGATGGTGTGATAAGTGAGGCAAGCATGGGACACACGTACAAGAAAGGAAGAGGCAATAAGACAGCAATGTGATAAGGGAACAGTGAGATATTACAAATTTTGTTGGACAAGGTTGTTTCTGGGTGGTAGAGATTTAAGGCTAATTGTTCGATTTCATCTTGTATTAGAGAGGCCTTTGGGTTAGTCTGTAAGGCATTGCCAGGGTAGTATTATTCTTAACGAACACCTGTCTCATTAAGTGGCTTTTTTCACTCTATCGCAGTCTGTCGTGATTGCGCCTTCCCGTCCGAGCATATTTTTCCAAATGGTTGTGGTGTTCCCTTCAAAGGTTTTTCATTGACCTACACTGTACCCATCTGCCAGTGAACATTCCATTTTACTGCAAGTCACACAATGCCTAATCAACCAAGAGGTGTGACAAACAGGTTATGGCAACCCAAGTTATCATAACAAAACACAAACACAAAAAAAGAACCAGCCAATCCATTTGAACAAGTTTTAGCTCTTAATTCTCCGAGGCTCTTAAGGGGGAAAAGATAAAAACTTGAGAGAAAAAAAATTGACACCGAGACAAAAATCCATAGAGTAAGGAATGCATACCTTGTGGTTGACTGTGCATGTCTATGAGAATGAGGCCGCTATTGCTGTTCATGAACTTAGAAACCGTGTTGGCGTTGACATGGAATACAGATCTAACTTGTTAGGAAACAATACTTTACCAGTGTAAACACCCTTCTGACAAATATTCCAGTTAAGGTCATATCAACAAAAGAATAAATCTCTCACAAAATGATGGTTTTATCTTGTCATCAAGAATACGTTCACACATTTATTTTTCCTTCTATTAATTTTTTTTTATATAGTTCAAACATGTATATAGCCCAGCAACGCTAACCCCACTGCACACATCTTTTTTTTTTTTTTAAACCACGGAAATTAAATGAGAAAAATAGATGAAAACGGACCAAGGTGCACATGTTATCCTGAAGATGGCTAGACGTCTTCTTAGAAAATGGGGTTAAGCACTTTCCACAAAATTAATTTAAGATGAACTGAGTGAGATAAATGTGAACAGGGAACCGAAGCTGACAATGCCGTACATCCTGGGTGATGCCCAGTAACGTCTGGAAAAATACATTTCTGAGACTCCATTTTTATTGAGGGCAGCACACCCAGCCCTGGGAAGGTAATCCTTAGGATTAGCAGTGAGTGCATGTTGATGTGAAGGGGTGATGAGAGAGGTCTGCGTCTCTTTGGGCTCAAGGAATCAATGATTGCCCCCCCTAGTCTATCACGCATGTACTCAGGACCGGCTTTAGCACTGCTGGCGTCCCATGCGACTATCATTTTTGGCGCCCTCACACCCCATGACCGCCTGCTCGGATTCTGTCACTACCACCGGGTAAAAGTGCCCCTCATCTCTCCAATCATAAGTTAATGCTAAACACAGCGCCCCCTCCCAACCCCCGAGGTCACCGCCCCCTCCACAGGTCAGCGCCCAGTGCGGCCGCACCAGTCGCACTGCCCTAAAGCTGGCCCTGCATGTACTGCTGGTGGAAGGCAAATCCCAGCGATTTACTAAGCCCCATGACGGTGGCAAGAGTGGACACCACGAACTATACGCTGACCATCCCCATCACTGCAGCACCACTATCCCTTGTCTCCGCCCTGTCCTGTTAGAATCAAGTAGCACATGCCACCACCTTTTCCTGTGGATAGAAGCTGACCGATGTGTCACTGGCAGTGTAGGGGCAGGGGAAACTCCTTCTGGTTGGTGCTATCCCCACATCCGCAACTGCCGTGAAATCGGAGGGCAGGTGGAATAACCTTGGCAGAGCAAGGCAACTGATTTCCTCCGCCAAGGTTTAGATGAAGGACTTAACGTCCATGCAAAATATTTCTTATGTAGAACCAATTTGGTAATGTAAATAAAGGGATACAAAGTTACGATTTTCAAACCACTGTTGCAAAGCAAAAAACGTTGCAAAACTTTCCACAGAGCTTTGCAAACAAAAAAAGTGGAGTTTGGCAGTTTTAACCCCATTACTATTTAATGGACAGAGTAGTTTACTGACAGATTCAGAGGAGTAAAACCTTGCAAAAGGGAAGAATCTGAAGAGAATTCCCCAAACAAAGTAGACATATAGTAGGGTATGGGCAATTGTTGAGACATTTTAATGCACTCCCACTTACTGAAAAGGACGGAAAAGAATAAGAAAGATGCTTTGCTTAGAAGAGAAGGAAAGTTCACAAGAAACAGATATCACTCCCAGCAACTGCTGCACAAAGCATGCATCCATATAATTCACTGTTATTTATGGCTACCCTACCCTATATTTTTCTATAAAAACAAGATGAAGGGCAGCCACATGTGGTAGTGAATCCTTGTGTAGCATATGGAAAGAATGAAGTGTACAGCCTCCACCGCTGCCCCGGGGACCACCACCTCCCCGGGGCTTATAATGTTATAAATGGGGGGGCATCTTGGATCCCCCTCCAGCCCTGGGGACCGCCACCTACCCTGGGCTTTACTTGAAAATAATGCGGGGGCCATGCCATACTTGCACAAAGCCAGTGAATTTTAGCAGTTATATTTACCAGAGCTAACTATAACTTACGCCCCCGCAACGCACTGCTTAAGACCTCGCATATTATATCACTCATGACATGGTCAGTGACATCACTCATGATATCACTCATGACATCTGAAATGACATCACCGATGACATCATCCACAGATCTACTCACACATCAACTACTACACCATATAGCATTTTATACACCCACTCTCACTGTCATACAACCAATGACATACCCATTCACAGATGCATACAATCACTCATACACATACTCACTCATCTATTCAGCCATTTACACATCAACTCAACCACACAGCCACTAATGCAACCACTTACTCATAAACAGCCACTTATCCATGTACTAACTAATCAATACACGCACTTATACATCCAGCAATACAAACATACAGACATTTACACACCCACTCACACATCCATACAGGCACTCACATACTGAATCAGTCACCCAAGCAGCTACTCACATACCTGTTCACTTCCCCATCTACTCACTCACACAACTACTCACTTGCTCATACAGTATCTCACACCCACACACCTACTCATACATATAGTAACACATGCACTCACTCACCTTTACAGTAACTAACACAAACACATACTCTCCAATACAGCTCCTTCCTCTCTTACACTCACTTACTCACCCATACCGTCACTCACAGACCCTTTCACTCACCCATACAACTCACACACCCACTTACTCACCCATACACCTACTTACACACACATTTGTACACTCATGCAGCCAGTCATTAAACCTCTCACTCTCCAATACATAATCTTATATACCTTCTCGGTCACCCATTCAGCAACTCATGTAACCTCTCATTCAACATTTACAGACACTGATATACCCACACACTGACCCATACAATTACTCATTCACCCTCTTGTTCAACATTACAGTCACCTCCACACCCACTTACTCACTCATACAGATACTTACACAGCCAATCACATACTAATACACCCACTAACACAATCACTCACTCATCCAGGCAGAAACACACACACACACACTCCCTCATGTCTCTCTCACATACCCACTCACTCACTCTTCTACTCACAACTTATACACCCACTCACACACCCATACAGGCACTCCCACAGCCACTTACCTTCATATATATGTTTGACAGTGAGATACATTTAAAATATACTCAAATACACTGGATAAAATCATACAGGTACTCACACCCCCATACAACCTCTTGTATGCCAATTAACACATCCACACAACCACTGATATACCCATTCAGAGTTATTCCAGCACCCATACACCTATTTACTCCTCTATAGAGCCACTCTCACACCCACTTACTCACTCACTTGTACAGCCACTCACACACCATCTTACTTACCCACACAGCAATTCACACATCCACTTATACAACGATATAACTACTCACACTGATACGCACATGGATACATACAGTCACACTACCATTCACATTATATATGTGAAAGGTAGTATCACTTAGTACAACTGCATCTAGTATTAAATTTTAACTTTTGTTATACACTAGTATAATTGTATCAGCCATAAACACTTAAAGCACAAGTTACTAACTTGTGTAACGATATATCTGTAAGAGACAGTAGTTAGTGACAGATTCCTTACCTTAGAACATCCCCAGGCGTCAGGCTGGATCCGGAAAGTTTTTGCGTAGCAGTACCCTTGCTGCGTCGGTAGGCGGCGTCGTGCGGCTCCGCGTCCGTCGTCGGCGTCGTGATCGCCGGGATGACGTCGCGGGCAGTACTTAGATACCGCCCCTGCGCGCTGACGTCAGTTCTGTACACGACTTTCCGCGCCAGGAACGCAGAGCCATGCAAGAAGCTGACATAGGTGTCTGAAAAATACTAGGGCCCTGAAAGGGATGTCCTTAACCCTAGAAATCAGTTCGCAGAACGGGGAGGATGGGTGGGCGGTAAGGAATCTGTCACTAACTACTGTCTCTTACAGATATATCGTTACACAAGTTAGTAACTTGTGCATCTGAAAGAGACACGTTAGTGACAGATTCCTTACCTTAGAATAGATACCCCAGCAATACCAACCCCGGTGGTGGGTCTGCGAACAAAGATCAGACAAGGAAGTCCCGGAGGACAGAACGGCCAAAGAAGCCGTCCCTCCGGACCTGACTGTCAAGGCAGTAATGCTTTGTAAACGTGTGCAGCGAGGCCCACGTAGCTGCCTGACAGATATCCTGCAGCGGAACACCGCGGCCTAAAGCCGTGGTAGCAGCTGTTGCCCTGGTGGAATGGGCACGCAGCCCAACAGGAGGCTCCTTCTTAGCCAAAGAATAGCAGGCTTTGATACACAAAGTTACCCAGCGGGAGATGGTTCTCTTGTGCACCGCCCGACCTTTTTGGCGCCCACGTAGCCAACAAAGAGCTGGTCATCCACCCGGAAGTGTTGTGTGCGGTTGATATAAAAAGAAAGCGCACGTTTTGGGTCCAGACGGTGGAGCCTCTCTTCCTCTCTGGAAGGATGCGGAGGCGGAAAGAAGGTGGGCAAAGTGATGGTCTGCCCAATGTGGAAGGCAGTAACCACCTTTGGCAAGAAGGACGGACGCGTCCTAAGAACAACCTTGTCTGGATGGACAGACAGAAAGGGAGGTTTGCATGATAGAGCCTGGAGCTCACTCACCCGCCGAGCGGAGGTGATGGCCACCAGAAATGCAGTCTTCAGAGTCAGAAGACGAAGAGGACAGTTATGTAGAGGCTCAAAGGGAGCGCACATGAGAAAGGTAAGAACCAAGTTCAAGTCCCACTGAGGCATCACAAACGGAACAGGAGGGAAGAGGTGTGTGATGCCTTTTAGGAATCTGTTAACAACAGGGGACTTGAAAAGGGAGGGCTGATCAGGAAGCCTGAGGAAGGCCGAGATTGCACAAAGATAGCCCTTGATGGTACCCAGGGCAGAACCCTGTTGGGCCAGAGAAAGAAGGAACAGAAGAACCTCAGAAAGAGGGGCAGAAAGGGGATTCATAGCCTTTGCTGTGCACCATGCCACAAACTTGTTCCACCTGCAGGCGTATACCACCTTAGTGGAGGGACGCCTGGCTGCCAGAATCACTTCACAAACTTCGGGAGGCAAGTCGAAAGGAATCAACTGCCGCCGCTCAATCTCCACGCAAGCAGGTGGAGGCTGGACAGGTTCGGGTGGAGGACCGTCCCCTGCTGCTGCGACAGAAGATCCTCCCGAAGAGGCAGATGGATCGGGGATCGACGCTCATACTGAGTAGCTCGGGATACCAAACTCTTCGAGCCCAGTCCGGAGCCACAAGGATGACTTGGGCCCGGTCGCGCCGAATCTTCTTCAACACTCTGGGTAGAAGTGGTATAGGCGGAAAGGCGTACAACAGACCGCAACTCCACTCGCGACGAAAAGCGTCGCCGAGCGAGTGCCGCCTTGGAAATTCCAACGCGCAGAACTGATGACATTGCGCGTTCTCTTCGGTGGCGAATAGATCTAACCAAGGCTCTCCCCACTGTAGAAAGAGTCCTTGCGCCACTTCCGAGTGAAGACGCCATTCGTGATCCATCATGCACCTGCGGCAGAGTTCGTCCGCCCTGGCGTTCAGGGAACCTGCCAGGTGTTGAACCATCAGGAACATGCCCTGATGTTCCAGCCATGTCCAGAGGCGCAGAGCCTCCTGACAGAGGGTCCACGACCCCACCCCACCTTGTTTGTTGCAGTACCACATGGCAGTGGTGTTGTCTGTGAACACCTGCACTACCTTCCCTTTGACAGAAGGAAGGAATGCCTTGAGTGCAAGTCGGATCGCCCGGAGCTCCAGAAGGTTGATATGGAGCCGGGACTCCGCCGGAGACCAGAGGCCTCTGATCTCCGCCTCTCCCATGTGACCGCCCCATCCCAGAAGGGACGCGTCCGTCACAACTGTGTGCTCTGGCTGGGGAAGGGAGAGGGATCTGCCCATGACCCATTGCCAGTTCAAGAGCCACCACTGCAACTGTTTTGCAGTCCCCTCCGAGATCTGGACGTGATCGGACAGGTTGCCCTGGTGCTGCGCCCACTGGAACTTCAGAGCCCGCATATGCCATCTGGCATGATCGACCAGCAGGATGCAGGAGGCCATGAGGCCCAGCAGCCTCAGGGTCATCCGTACCGAAACCCAGGATAAAGGCTGAAAGATCGGAATCATAGCCTGAATATCCCGGACTCGCCGTTCAGGAGGATAGGCCCGAAACTGCGTCGTGTCCAGAACTGCTCCGATGAAAAGGAGCTGTGGAGAAGGAATCAGATGCGACTTCGGCACATTGATGGAGAACCCCAGCGAGTGCAGGAGTTCGGCCGTAGTCTGGAGGTGGGAGACGACTGCCTGGGACGAGCCCGCCTTCAGCAGCCAGTCGTCGAGGTAGGGGAAGACTGAAACCCCTGCCCGGCGCAGATGAGCTGCGACCACCGCCATCACTTTCGTGAACACCCGAGGGGCACTGGTAAGGCCAAAGGGGAGCACGGTGAACTGAAAATGCTCGAGGCCTACCGTGAACCGCAGGTAACGCCGGTGGGCCGGCAGGACGGGGATGTGGAAATAAGCGTCCTGCAAGTCCAACGCTACCAACCAGTCTCCAGGGTCGAGGGCAGTCAAGACCTGAGCTAGGGTGAGCATCTTGAACTTCTCCTTCCGGAGGAAGCGATTGACGTTCCGGAGGTCCAAGATAGTGGGAGTAGCAACCACGTCCTACTTCTGGGGTCGGAACACGCTCGATGGCCCTCTTGGCCAAGAGGGTCGTGACTTCCTTCTGCAGAAGCATCAAGTGATCCCTTGACATGCGGTGGAATTGAGGTGGCATGGCTGGGGGGGTGGTCTCGAAGGGGAGGGAGTAGCCCCTTCGGACAATGTCCAAGACCCACCTGTCCGAGGTGATGGGACGCCAGTGGTGAAGGTGATGGCGGACCCTGCCCCCTACTGGCATGCTGTGCACCTGAAAGGAGGGACTAGGAGGGCTTGGAGGCCGCGGACGGGTTGGAGGTGGTGGCCTGACCCGCACGCTGGTTGCCCGAACCGCCACTGCGGTATCCACGTCCTCGGCCACGCGAAGACGCTTGCTGCGCGGGCCGGTGGCTGGGCTGCTGACGTGACTGGGCGCCCCTTCCGTGGCCACGAAAGGGGCGAAAAGCAGAGGTTAGCGGAGGGCGCACAACAGAAAGGCCCAGGGACTTGGCAGTAGCCCGTGAGTCCTTAAAACGCTCCAGCGCATGGTCTGCTTTGGAACCAAAAAGACCGACTCCATCAAAGGGCATGTCCATGAGTGTATTCTGGACATCACCCGAGAAACCAGTTGTTCTCAGCCAGGCGTGGCGACGCAGCGCCACCGTCGTTGCAAGCGATCTGCCCAGCGAGTCGGCGGTATCAAGGCCACAACGTATGGTGTACTTTGCCGCATCCCTACCTTCCGCAATGGCGCGGGTAAGCAGTGTCTGGACCTCCTCAGAACACTGGGGCAAAACAGTCGCCACCGAATCCCACAGGGAGTGGGTATATCGGCCCAAAAGGCAAGCGGTGTTCACCGACCGCAAGCCAGCACTGGAGGAAGAAAAGGCCTTCTTCCCAAATTGGTCCAGGCGTTTGGATTCCCTATCCGGAGGGGCGGTAGGGAAGGCGGTTTGGGAGGCAGAGGCTTGGACAACCAAGCTCTCGGGGTGGGGTGCTGAGAGAGAAACACGGGGTCGCCCGGAGCAGGGCGATGGCGTCGGGCCACGTTCCTATCCACAGGAGCCCCTGTGGTGGGCTTGGACCAGGCGCCCAAAGAACGTCAGTCAGTGCATCATTAAACAGCAGCACAGTCTCCGCAGAGGAGGCTGCCGGCTGAAGCACTTCCGTCAAGAGATTAGTCTTGACAGCCAGAGTAGGCAATTGGAGGTGCAAGGCTCCAGCTGCTCTACGCAACACCGTTGCGAAATTTGCTCCCTCCTCCGTAGCCACGGGAGGAGACAGCAGGCCAGTGTCAGGGGAAGTATCTAGACCACTGGCATCCCCAAGTTCCTCTGCCCAGTCCTGATCATACTCACACTGCTGTGTGAGAGGGTCTTCCGACCCCTCCCAGGTCTCCTGGTCCTCCTCTGGTGAAAAATATGGAGGAGGAGGGACATTTGGGACCCAAGGTCTCATCGGCGCCGGAGCCGGCGTCGAGCGATGCCGGTCCGGCTCCATGTCCGAACCCGGAATGAGCTGGGGAACGACGTCGTCCGGAGCCCCGGACGGCGTCAGGAACGGTACCGGGGACATCGGCGTTGGCGGAGGCGTGGTTAGGTCAACCGGCGTCGATGGGGGTTGCGGCACCACCGGGGCCGGGATCGAGGCCGGGGCCGGAGCCGAGGCCGGGATCAAGGCTGGCGGGACAGGCGACGCCGGGACCGGAGTCGTCGGCGACGCCGGAGCAACCCCATCAGGGCCCGCGGGGCCCGAAGGTGCACCGGAGGGACCTTGAGGCCCGAAGAGGCGGGCCATGGCCGACAGGAATTCCTGCACTTGGGCCGGAGTCGCCCCCGAACCCGGAAAGGACGGGTAATGCGGGGGCGGCTCGACAGGCACGTCCGGGGCCGCGGGGGCGGGGACGGTGCCGACAGGGGCCTCAGCCGAGTCGTGAGACCGGCGAGGCGAAGTCTTAGAGCGATGATGCTTCTTAGACTTCTTGTGCTTCGACTTACCCGAGGAGCGCTAAGACTTGGACTCCGACGACCGGCGGGGACTCCGCGACCGGCCCCTCGACCTCTCCCGGGACCGGGGCTTGGTGTGGCGCGGAGCCGACTGCCGGACCTCGAGTAGCTTTCGAGACCGCTCTCGCAAAGCCTTTGGGTGAAGTTTCCGGCAGTCAGGGCACGACTTCGTGTCGTGGTCTCGGCCGAGACAGTAGAGACACTCTAAGTGCGGGTCTGTGATCGACATCATTCGACCACAGACGTCGCATGGCTTGAAGCCGGGCATCCCTAACACCTTGGAGTCGAGACGACTCGAAAAGAAACAGTGAAAAATCACCAAAAAATTTAGTCAAAAATTGACTAGGGCACTGCTCTTCCCGGATCTGCGCTTACTGGCGCGGAAAAAGAAGAACTGACGTCAGCGCGCAGGGGCGGCGTCTAAGTACTGCCCGCGACGTCATCCCGGCGATCACGACGCCGACGACGGACGCGGAGCCGCACGACGCCGCCTACCGACGCGCAAGGGTACTGCTACGCAAAAACTTTCCGGATCCAGCCTGACGCCTGGGGATATTCTAAGGTAAGGAATCTGTCACTAACGTGTCTCTTTCAGATAGATACTTACACTCACTTGATGTCATCAGTGATGGCATTTGAGATGTCATAAGTGATGTCATTTGACATGGCATTAGTGATGTTATTAGTGATGTCACTGACCAGGTAATTAGGGATGTAATATGTGAGGTCATAAGCAGTGCATTGCAGGGGCATAAGTTATAGTTAGCTATGGTAAATATAACTGCTGAATGTCACTGGTTTTGTGCGAGTAAAATGTAAGTCTAACTATAACGATATATATATATATATATATATATATATAGGTTCCACAAAGTCTGCCCAAAATCGCTGTACGAGTGCCTTTATGTGTTGGTGCCAGCAGTGGCTGCAGTAAACGAAATATCCACGCATCGCTCCACACTTTGAGGAATGAGGCGGCACACCAATTCCAGACGGATAATTTATTAGCCAAACAACAACAACGCGTTTCAGCTGGAAACGGCCTTTGTCAAGTTACCAAGTACTTCCTGAATCACCATTTATTAGATGACATTTCTCAAAATGGCAAGCAACCGGATAGGTTGCATCCTTGTTTGTGATTGCACGCATGTGCTCAAGGATGCGCTTCTTAGGGAGCACGATCCATCCTGCTAAGAAGCGCATCCTTGAGCACATGCATGCAATCACAAACAAGGATGCAACCTATCCGGTTGCTCACCATTTTGAGAAATTTCATCAGAGCAATAGTGACCTCCTAAAATTTTACTGTATAGATCAGATACAGAAAAATGAGAGGGGAGGGGCTAGAGTCAGAAGACTTCGGATTTTGGAGTCAAAATATATTATTGATCTCCAAACCAAAGCTCCCGTAGGGCTTAACAATGATGAGGAGTTGTGGGTCCACTTGGAATAAAGTGCCATATTTGAAACGATCATGTTTATACATAACGCAACATTATTGGGGGTATTGTCATCTGTAATCATCTATATTATATGTGTGCGTGTATATATATATATATATATATATATATATATATGGTTAAATTATTCCAGAGTAAGAAATAGTGACTTATACCACTTCTTCTTCCTCCTTACTGATACGCATTTGCCCATTCAGGGCTTAATAATCGCTACTAGGGAGTTAATATTGTGAATAATATATGTAAATAGGATCACATAAGCACTTGTTCTTCAGCAATTTTCATATATAATGAATGCTGGTTAGAATAATGGACCTTATATTGTCCACAAGTGTTTAATCATTGATTCATATTCTCCCTAAATATCGTGTTTTTAATGTAATTTTATATTGCACTATTGCACTTTACACTTTGGTGATTGCACATTCAAATGTAGAAAATATGTTCAAAGATGGCCGCCATGAAATTTGCCAACAATGTTTTGTAAGTCCATCTTTGATCCTCACAAAAGACACGTGATGTATTGTTATTTTAAATACTGCCGTGTTTCCACAGAGAAACTGACATTGAAAAAGCCGTAAGGCGAAACGCGTCTATCAGTGCAGGGGGGTCTGCACAATAAAGCACTTTGCTTCAATTTACTCTTGTGTGTGCTTTCCATTTGGCAACGGAAGGGTTCGCCTGGTTTCTGTAATTGCAGCGGCTCACCACCGCAGGAGTGAGCACCAGGGACGAGACGGAGCGGCGGTGGTGGCTTCCTGTTTTTGAATATATATATACATATATATATATATATATATATATATATAAAGGTTGCATTCGTAATGAAAAAGTCTTAGCCAACATGAAATGTAACTGTAAGCATAAAATTGTCATGTTACTTCAGTCAAAATTTATTATAACGATTACGCCTTTTGATTGTTAAACATGTTTTCGGAAGAAATACCCCCGAATCTCCTGTGCACACCCATCTTCAGACCATCTGCTGCTCCTACACCTCCCTCTTTTTCTGCTGTGTTCCTCTTACATTTTTTTTTTAAGGGTTTAACACCTGGCATGCCACTCCAGCCCATGAAACCACCTCTGCTCGCCCCTCATTCATACTCTTATTGCTTTCCTGGTGAATCTACTTCTCATCTTCCTTCACCTCATTAGTGTTCTTTTCACACAACTTCTCACCTGATGATGAATGATATTTCCAATTTTTTAATCTTAAAAGCCTTTCACAATCAATACATTTATAGAAAACTACAACTTGACAAGTGTTGTACTTTTATTTGTTTTACTACAAACCATTAGGAAAATGCTGGCTGTCACCATATTACTCAACATCTATGAGCTCAAATCTCGCCCTTCCTAGGACACCTACTATGCAATGCAGCTGTGCTGTACATTCTCTTAAAACCTGGGTCTGGTACACTTCTTCTTTCATAAGAAGCCTAAAGAGTTTGACAGCAGCTTTTGGTGGTTGACTGCTTCAAAATAAGTCATTAAGTAATCCAGTGTCCTAAAGCAGAGGGACCCAATTAATTTCAGCACCTTTTTAATGATTTTTGCAGCTTCTTAACAGCACGAACGTGACCTGAGGGCATTACAACACTTTACGGCCCACTTCACGACAGAACCAGTCTGCACTACACATCCTTTTTAGATACAGGGAGGTTACGCGATTTGCCCAGAAGAACAGGCTGTTTATCCAAGGCCAGATCGAACTTGGTTCCCCTCCTTCTAAAGCCATCTGCTCTAACCACTAGGCCACATCTCGTTTCTTGGAACACATAGGGCTGCTTGGGCAACATAAGTGTTTAGGGAACACTGGCCTTCCTGCTGGTGGCATGGGTAGGCTGTTCTAAAGTTCTACCAGTGAATACAAGCTTGACTGCAGACCATCCACATTTAAGGTGGAAATCATTGCTGTATCTAAATGTAACGGTACTGCAGGTTTCTACATGATTTCCTAGATGTAGTTAGGCTCAGCTCAGAAGCCACTCCCCTTTTATCCTTATGACAAAAACTAACTCTTAAGAAATTACACAGAGCACAGATGAAATGCCAAAATCCTCAAGGAGTACTAGCTAATTCTGGATATCAGTTATTGGTTATTTAACACAAAGCAAAATAGTGTCATTCAAACAGAGGGATTGAACATGAAGGGTTTCTGCTCTGTTATCCCCTCATCTGAGAATCCCACCCTCATCATGGCCAGTGATCCCATTACCAATTATTAAGGGAGAAAGGCGGCAGCCAGGTAGAATTCTCCATAGTGTAGGCCAAGCACTCAAAAAAGCATAGCTAAATGTAACCTCCACGGTGTACAGGACCTTCAACAAGTTTATACGTATAGAAACATGACCATGTGGTCATAATGTCACTACCATATACACCCAATGCATGAAGTGAAAAATACTTTTCAGTATCTAAACTTAATATTGCACCATCACCACAGAGGTGTGGGAGCTCCTCTAAGTCCAAGACAACTTGTGCACATTCAAGCTTGTATTTCTATTGGTTACATATCCTGTCAGACCCTTCCTCTCCATTTCTGGCATTATCTCAAAGAGACACCCTGTCGCATGTGGGTTATGGCTGGAATTTCCTCACAAGGCCAAGAAGCAAAATGATACAGTGGGAAAAATAGGAACCCACTCACTAAAGGAATAACTATGCTCACCCAATGGGGAGATTTAAGGCCATTACTTTAGAAGCTATAAATAAGGAAGGGACTTGCCACAATCAGACGAACTACATATTACTACATTTTCTATTATGAATAAAATGTGCATCGAACTTTGGGATGGAAACAAACATTATGCAATTATTTAGATAGTCTTCCACTAACTATTGTTTACAGTATTAGTAACTGTCTATTTTTCTCATTTAAGTTAGTCTCTTGTGATGAGAAGCATCACTTCATAATACATTTCTAGGTTTTAGAGTGCTGAGAATGTCTAGTTAAAAAAATGACTTTTCAATATCTCAATTCAAAAGAATTACATTTAGCAATCAAAAATATACTGAAGCACCACTAAATGACCCGCCTTCGAAATTCGATTTTGCCTCTGAGCAAGTCAAATTTTTTGATTAAAGTTGTCTTGGAATAAATTTGTATTTTGGCTGCTGGGTCATTTGAACTGGACACTTTCTTCGTTCTCAACTTTTTGACTTCCGTTGATCCTGCAGAATCATTAATAGATGCCAAGGAACCCAACTTAAGCAATGTCTACTATTTGAACTTCGAAACAATACACACACAAATACAGAAACAAGTATACATCAGACAAATGCACAAATTATTAAATATTTTCTTTAACGCACAAATGAGGAAACACACAAAAAAATCAAATTTAAATTTTAATGTAAACACTGGAACTTTTTAAATTGCGGTTTCATTTCTAAAAGATGAAGTGATATGCTAACCTCTAGAAAATCCCAATGGGCCTGTCCTACACTACTCAACGGATCTCTGGATGATAAATACGTTGCGAACCATTTAGTCGTTTCAGGTACGACTCTTTTTTGCACTATGTTGGCATGGTTCTTCTACTACTTGTCAATCACAGTTTGTTTACTTTGCAGTTCAGGCTATGCCCATCCGGTTCTGATTATGTAACCGCTTATTGTCATATGAAGAACATCACATACATATCCACGGGATTGAAACTATTTACAGACAATTCTACCGTGTTTAGTTGGGCTTCTGCATTGCCTGATGCATGTTGGCTCATGTAGCCTTTCTCAATGATACTGAATACACAGGCACGTTTAGATTCTCTTTTTTACGTAATTTTGCACGTACCAGGAGGTGATGGGTTTTCAATCATGGCCACGTGGTGCGACACATTTTGTATTCTTCGGTATTATCGGACCCACAAATGATTATTTGAATATATAACTCTCGTTCATGGCTTTTGTTACTTTTGTTGTGTGTAAGGCACACAGCAGCATGCTCCTAATTACGGGGAACTTTTTCTTGTCCTTTTCCATCCAGTGGAATTATCATTCTTAAGCAACTCAATATACACATCCCTTTTTTCCTTTCGTTTACCTACATAGTGCCCGTATTTTGACCTTCATGTTTCTTGTTTCATCTATAGTTACTAATGAAGGGTGTTTACCGGAAATGCATAGGGTTTTGTCGTCAAACGTTTTTCATGAGAAGATTGTTTACGGGACATTTTCTGCGACCCTATTTCTACAAGTGTGGAGCAACATTTGTATCTACATCACAGAAACTAAGAACTTCATTTTTCTACAATAAACCGTTTACAACAGTGGAAAAGCTTTTCATTTCATTTTAAAGAGGGATTTGATTATTGAGGAAAAAGCATCAGACACTCATTACATTGGAAGCTTCAAGGCAAATATATTAGTGCGCTTTGGGTCTGGCCTATGTTCGTTGACCAGCTCTTCATAAAATAAACCTTTTGCCAGGCCTAAACATTTCTTTTTAATACATACAAGTCAACCCTAGGTAGGCCCTAAACAGCCCAGAGGACTGGGCGCAGTGTATTTAAAAAGTTGGACATATACTTTTAACTTTTATATGTCCTGGTAGCGAAAAACTCTTAAATTCATTTTCCCTTACAGCAAGGCCTACCTCTCCCTTAGGATAACATTGGGTTAACATATTACATTTAATAAGTGCTAACTTTCAATTGGGAGCAGGTAGAATGTCGAGTTTGGTGTCTAAAGAATTAAAAACCGTCTTTGATGGTAAAGTTGGATTTTAAATCACAGTTCTGAAAATGCAACTTTTCAAAAGTCAGCATTTTTTTGTCCCAACCATTTGGTATCCTGGGTCCCATGACTAGGTGTAGCTGGCAGTTGGTCTTTGTGTATTGCTCCCAGACAATGAGGCAAATGAGATTAGGTGTTGGCAGGATGGGCCATTTTTGATTTGATGAAGGGGAGGAGCTGTCACCTACCACACTTGCACATCACAAGTGCTCTGCCTAACACACTCAATAAGGGTTTGGATACTAGTCTTTTGCGACCCCAGACAGGCTGGGGCCAGGGCAGGGAGGCAGGAAATTCCAAGCACCTCTGGGCGTGGAAACCTCCAGAACCTTCTCCTTCATCAAAGTGGGCACCAAGTATAAAAAGTGGACCCTCAGACCCAGCTCTTCAGTACACCTCTGGTACTGTGTAAGACTCAGAAGGACTGCTGTGCTGCTCTACCAGAAGGAATGTTACTGCCCTGGTGTCTGAGTAAGAAAGACTGGGCCTGCATCTTGATCCCAGGACCATCAGAGTGACTCCAGGGGCTGGTTGGCTGGCCTCCTGATCAGAGCCTCAGGGATGGAAAAGGGCTCCAACCACCTTAAACCCAGAACTTAGACTCTCGCTGCTGTGAGTCTTACCCACCCCCCAAGTGGTGCCTTCCCACTCCTGAACCCTTGGAACTGGGCGTGAAGGTGCTCTGCCAACCCAGCTGTGGTCCTGTGAGCTGAATCACGGCAATGTGATGCATCCCCGACACAGGACCTTGCATTGCAGCCCACAGTCTCCTCTGAACTGCCGGCGTGCAATGCATCTGCGACGCAGAACTTTGCATCACAAGCCACTGGTCGACAGCCTTGTCAATGACAACACAGGACTTCGCAATGCTGCCACACAGCTCCTCGGCACAGCTGCTGCGTGATGCATCTTCGACATGAGATCTCGCAACGGTACGCAACAAGGATTTAAGGTACTTTTTTTCAGCATTCCTAACTTGGTCCCTCTATCCAGCCGGCGCTTCATTGCGGTCAGCCGAAGTTGTGACTTTGGCCCGGTCCGGTGTGATGGTGCTTCATGCTTGTAGACACTATTTTCACTTACATCTTTAAAACTGCATAGCTCCGGTTCTACTGACTGGATTTTTGTTGTTTTTGGTCTCAAATAATTTATAAACTTTTGCTCTATTTTTCTAAATTGATGTGGGATTTTTCTTGAGTTGTGTTTTCACTTTATTACTGTTTGAAGTGCTGCATAAATACTTTACACATTGTCTTTGGTTAAGCCTGGATGCTCTTGTACCAAGTTACCATAGGGTTTTGCACAGATTAAATTGGGGTTTGCTTGTGACTCACCCTAACTCAAATTGTGGTTGATGCTGGAGTAGAACCCCGCTCAACCAGTAACCCAATTTACAACAACATGCATATAATATACACGCACTGCACAGTACTACATCCTTCATGTACGCTACCATTCAGACAGACATGCACCAGGCACAGGAATATAACATAGTGCAGTGCTGTGCAGTGCGTGTATATCTGTAGCGTGCCATTCACAGGCACATATACACCCAGCACATGTATAGTCCACACGCAATGTGCAGCACCTCATACCAAACGAATGCAGGTGAAGGGTGTATTAAGCGCACAGCAGCATGAACTCTAAATGAGTGAGCCTGTACGCATCTCTCCAGTGACACAGGTAAAAAGGACGTATCCAGTTCTACTGATCACTACACGGTATGCTGCCACCAACACACTTGTGCTGTTTAACTCCTGGCAAACGAAGTAGCCCTCCACCACTACGAAGGTAGTGCTTTAGGCACCCCTTTCCTGTCCAAAAGGACCGCAATCCATATGTCAGACCTACAGTATGGTGCACATGCATGGCCCGTGTTCGCTCATGAAAACAAAATCAGCATCAGGGATCCAGACATCATTAACGTTAGGGCACTCAGGGCAGGGGTGCATGCCCACCACCATGGGGGGATTTTTCCGTCCCAACAGCCTTCTTTCACTGAATCTTCTACTTCACTGTACTTTCTACAACTCTGCATTAGCCTCTCATAATAGGCATGCACTGACTATTTTGGCTCCAGTGTAGGTCCCATGATTGTGCCCAATTCACCTTTTCTCTGGCACTTTCTGATTCAAAAGCACTATCACTTCTTTGCATTTCTCCATCACAAGAGGAGCTTGACCATTATTAGGAAGGGTTCTTTGAGGCTGTTCTTTTGACCATGTTTACATTCAGCCCACAAGTCTTTGGGATCAATAATTTCAAACAACGTATTCAAAATCACCCACTGCACCTTTGACATTGTCAATAGTCTCTCAACCTCTGTATATCACTAATCTGGTTCCTCTCTTACTTTTGGAAAATTTGACATAAATTCATAGAGATCAGACTTGCTCCAAGGAACATGCACATAAGCTCTTCCATAAACTTCTCGCAAAGTGAATTTTGTCACAACCATTTCCATTGCAGGATCACTTGTAACCATTCACTCTTCTTTCGTAGTATCAATCCTTTTCTTTTGCTTGGCTCTCCTTTTTAGGTCGAGCCTCGAGTAGCGCGCAAGCGCTGCTTAGAGGCGAAGACTTTTAGTAAGCGAGTTTGAAAAGCAGTCCCAAAAACGCTCGTGCGTCGTGGCTGGCCTTTTTGGGATGGGTACGCGCGGCAAACATGTGTTTCCAATTATCGTGCCCAGACGCGGGCGCGATAATTGGAAACACATGCCAGCAAAAGGCCATGACGCACGAGCGTCTGGTCAGCTGAGCAGGCTGCCGCGCTCCCTCCTCCCCCCCCCTCCGCTCCTCTGTGGTGCGCGCGCACCACTGTTTATTTTTTTTTTTTACCGCGCGGCCGCCATTTCGTAGTCGCTCCTAACATCAACTCCTTGCTTTGCATGTAATCATCCACTTTCCTTCACCTCACTGCATTTCCTAGCAGCCATGGACCAATTAATCAAAGAGAAACGACTTTCTGATCCATAGACACAGATTTACATTCGACAAAATCCATTTGTCTTCTCACTTTGCGAGTTTTATTATTTGCGTAATTTATGGTTGGTGCTCCGTACGTTCCCCGTTCCTCACCTACTCCTGTGGCAAATGTGCAGGGATTCCAGTTCACCTGCGTCAGTTCATCCATCAGGTGCGTGGGACTCCTGTTCTGAGATCTCACGGATTGATTGAAGGTGTCCCGACTCCTCCGACGGACTCACTGAAGCTGAAGAGACCCCATATATCAAATGTGTTCGAGCCAATGGCTGGGTCAGGGGCTGCCAACGCTCAGCCAATCCTTGCGCTGCTTTAGTTACGGGGGTAGGATTTAGCCTGAGGGAGGTGAGCTGCACACCTGGAGGCAGCACCTCACGTCGTGAGTGAAGGATAATGAAGGAGTGAGGGTCCCCATACCTCGGGACAGGAGGCTGAGCAGAGCCGGAAGAGCGGAGCATGGGGCCAGGGGCTGACCCGCTGCTGCTTTGCGGTGAGTGTGGCTGTAGACCCCGGGGGTTGTGAAGTGAGCTCGGCAACACCTTACGAGCGATCACAACCCCAGTGGCATCCAAGATAGCAAATTTAAACGTGCCAGATTTAAAAAAAGTGTTGTTCTCGTCATGTTTATGTGCTAAGTTAGGGGTGCAGGTATTGCTTCTTCTGCACGAAGCGCCTGGAAATGTTTCAGGTTAGTGTGCACTACACATGGGTACTGACATACTATTAGTTACTTGTTGATCGCTTTATTTGCGAAGATGTTTACCTCCCCCACTGTGACCCCCTGCCCCCCAGTCCATAGCTGCAGGTCGCTGGCCCCTTTACTAGCAAAGCTGCTGTTATTGTTACCCCCGAAATTGAGCCAAATAACGTTAACCCCGAGGGAGCAGCTGCCTGCCAGGGAATGCGCAGGCATGAGACCAGCCTGCAGTGCTGCACTGGCTTATTTTATACCGCTGTTGTGCGAGCCAGACCCTTGGCGCTTGGAAGCGGTCAGGCAGCTTGCACGCGCAGATGAACGCTGTTCTGCAAGAAAGGCTGGAGGCCATATCACTGGAGCATACATTGAACAAGCATTGGCATAGCCAATAGGTCTCGCCTTTGGGACCTTATAAGTGCTTAGCCATGCAACAGTTGATGTTGTTGCACCAAGGATATTATGCTGCATAACTAAATACTTATAAGGTCCCAAAAGCGAGACCTATTGGCTATGCCAATTTGTTTCTTCTCCCCTTGTCTCTGTATTTTCTTTAATTTCCCCAATCTTTTGTGTAATTAATCCTCAGCTATGCGCTCGCAGTCAGTATGCCCATTTGCCTCACTTCATCTTCACCCAAGTCCATCCTAAAATTTCTGTGCGAGTTTATCTTTTTATACAAAATTAAATTCATATTCTTTTATAATTCTTCAAGTCTCTCATTTGGGCCCATACACATCTAGTTGCTGCCTTACCCGAATATCTCAATTCCTCCACATTATAAGCAGTTAATCTATCCAAATCAACCATAGCCTGTAAAATTTCTCCAAATTTAAATTTTAATTGACAAATATTGATTCCTCTCCTTTCCAGTTCACTTGACTAAACTGTAATAATAGCACCAGCCGCAGAAGAAACAAAAGCGGAAGCCTCAATAATGGGAACAACTGTATCAGCAGTAGCTGTGAGTGTACTAACACCAATATTAATAATCGGAATGCGACTAGAACCTGCTTCACTATCAGGTGATGCAATTGGCACTCCTAATGCATGCGTTCACACGCTTGGTGCTTATCCACCTATATCATGTGCTGATGGTCTCAGTGCTCGTGAATCATCAGTATAAGGAGGAGGTCTCAAGTCTAATAAGTCATCTAAGAAATTATCCTTCTCATCCGAATCATGCTGTTTGATTTTTGTTCTCCTTTATCGTTTTAAGTTTCATTAGTTTTATTCACAAACATCTTTTTATCTGCCTCATTGACGGTTTGCCTCATTGACGATTGCTGAAAACACACCCATTTCTAATATTGTATCTAACCACGAAAAGCAAACAAAGAACCACTCACTGCGCAGCAGTTGACCAGTGACACACAACTTGGTGTGATGTTTCTCCAAATCCAGCGTGACTTCTCAGTGACAGTCAACCAAGACTGTGCAAACAAGCCAATCACTTCACGATTAACTACAATGCACTGCTTTTGCAAACGAAAAATCCTCAAAACAAAGACATTTGTCTACCTTACCCAAATAAAAAGGAAGGAAAGGAAGTCAATCACACTAAGACAGGGACTCAACCAGAGGAAAAACCCACACTTGTTCAGCGTGTTTACTCCTGTGCATCAAAGAATAAGCAAATACCGATCCAGGTTAGAACCCATTCAACTAAACATTTAGTAACTCAATAATTCCATAGCCCAGCGGGCATGCAGCGCCTCTCAAAACACACTACCACTTTGCAGACAAATTTAATAATGAATATCGAGATCTTCGATTTTAACGAATCCGTTCACGTAAACCAATAACTCAACATTCAATATTTTCAACACATACAAAACTTCAACCTTTCTATCATAACACACAAATAAATCCGAAATTGAATACTGACTTTTCAACTCACAAATATGACAAAAGCAAAATCACAGAAATCAAACTCCTTAATGAACTGTAACTCAAAAGCGCACAACCAAAAAGCTCACAAACAGTGTAAGTCATGTCCACACTAATCTGCACTCTCAAACTGCAAATCGCACAATGCACGAGCGGAATGCCACTTCTGTCACAACTCATTTTGCCCTACTAATACTTGCACTCCTTCATTCTGGAGCAGCTCTGAAAAACCAAAAACTCTGCAAATATTCCAATTTGTCCAGATCATGGGACATCAAGGATGCAGACAGATTGTAGAATGGGGAAAAAATGGATCTCTAGACAGATTGTTTATCTCTACTTTGCCCGCATATCCACCAAAACTGTTGCCGCTATCTCAGGTAATCTGATATGACCGAGATAAACTGCCTACGTATGATCGGGGACAGTGTTGTCCTCAAGAACAGATGAGATAATGTGCCCCTAAAGAGAAGTTTCAAAACAGCATTTCAAATAGCAATCAATTAAAAAGACTTGAGACTCAAAAAGACTCAAGATCAGTAAGTAAGAAACCATAAAGCAATGGTTCCCAAACTCTTTCGACCCGAGGCTCCCTTGACCTATTGGCCGTTGGCCGCGCCTCTCCATTATGCTTCTGTTTTTTGGCGGGCGGGGAATGCAAGCCCGGCGTTGGGAGTACGCCCACAAATTTAAGACCAATTCTAAAGAGAACTAGCATCTAGATCCGGCTCACAGGCTGAAGTAGAAGCCAACAGAGCCCCATTCCGTGGCTCTTCGGATAGCAGTCCACCTCGGACGCCTCCTCTTACATGTACCATCTTCTCAAAATCATTGTTTACTTTGTAGTAACTGTACTGTAAATACTATAGCGCTTGCTGTCCCTGACGAGGCTTTGAAGCATTTTTCCGGTGGGCAGTAAAACCCTGGCTTAGTGGCCAGGCTTGTTAGAGGCTAAGACAGACTAGGGCAGATGTGAAACTGAGGAGAAGAAGCGTTGTAACAAAACTAGAGGAGGAAACGTGGAGGGACTATGTGGCGTAACTGCCAGAGCTGCCGACTGTGGAACTGGGGAAGCATGTTGGAGTCACCATCCTGTGATTCTGGCCAAATCACTTAATCTCCCCGTGCCCGCAAAAAAATGAAAGTGCCCTTGTTTAACGTAACTGGTGCTCATGTAAAACGCTTCGGGTCGAGTTTGTGCTGTATAAAACTGCTAAAAAATCATGGCAATACAACAGGAGTCCCGTGACGCTCCCAACTGCTGCAGCAGCACCCAAAGCTACTCCAGCGCGACAAGGAACCATCTGGGAGAAAAAAGGGACAGGAATGAAGTTAAAGGCTCATTAACTTGTCTTCCTTATAAAGGCACCCAGGCGGTAAGTGAGAGTCGCATACCTCAGTCTCTGCAGAGGGAACCATGGGCAGGTTTCCCCATCCACAGAGAATGGCAGAAAACATACAGCTTTGGCAAGCAAGAGTGCCCGTCACGATGGTGGAGGCAGGAAAATATTCCCCGCACAGTGCTGACAAAAGCCTTAAAAAGGAAGTTGACTGTAGATGACTAGAGTAGGGTTGCGCTTTTTAGTTGCAGCGATACATCACAGGAAACGAGAAAACAGTAAAATTTGAATAGTAGTACCCCATGTTAGCTAACGTTTTACATAAATATCTGTGGCAGCAATGAATCATTATGCCCCTGAATCTGTGGGTGAACTCCACTAAATGTAAAGGTCCTTCCCCCTCCCTCCTTTTCTTTCATTCTCCCTTGACATCTCAGCTGAAGTGGCTCCACACATGGCGTGACAGAGGGCAGGGTGGGCTTTTGGAAATTGAGAGCAAGGCTGCATAATTCTACTGCTAAACTAAGCCACTGAGTATAAGTTCTCCTAAATTTTATTACCCTATTCATGTTTGAAACCCACCTGCAAACTACACATCCCTGTTTGACAGTATGGCATAGTGACAGCATAGTTCCCATCACAGCTAGGAAACAAATTGGTGCCACTCGTTCCAAGAGCTCATCGGGGGCACTCCCTCCAAGGTGCCACAATAACATTTTCACGAGAAAGTGAATACAGTCAAAGGGCTGGAAAACAACCTTTGATCCAAAACTGCAATCTTATGTATCAGAGTCCCACACAGGGATAGTAAGCGCTAAATAAATACAGCAGTACAATACAATACATGCACAGATTTTGACCCGGGCCACGTCCGTGTAAATGGTGCATTAGCTTTCAGGTCTATACAATTTCCATATTTAAAATGTGATGGGTGCTCCTGTTTAAGAAAATTCGGTAATACATCACTTATCAAGGCTGTTATTGATACAAAGCGCTCAAGTTGTCTTATGTTAAGGATGAGTAGCTCGCAATCTTGAATTCATTAAATGAAACATAAAAACACAGGTCTCAGAATAAAATTGTGACTGGATATTTAGCTAACTCCTGATGTAACGGTCCTGGTTTGCTCTCGATTTCATTATAATAAACTCATATTACGACAAATTAAGACTTTGAAGTCCCCTTCAAGGAACCGCTAACACTTTTTATGGCCAAGAAGCGCAACGTGTAGTACATGCGACATGCCACACGACACTGAAGTTCTAGCAGCCATATACCATCTTAAACGCAGCATTCTGTTAAGAGTGCCTCTGAACTAGTTGGCATGTCTGGCTTCACATATATTAACCCAGACATGCAGGTAAGTGCAGGATAAAGAGCCTTTCTTTTGTACCATAAGTGTTTTGGGAGTTACAGAACTATAACATGGTTCCCTCTCTCCGGAGCCCCATCCTCCATAACCTCAGAGATTATTTGGAAAGCCTCCATTCTCTTCTCATCCTCCCCCTTGTAAGTAAAAGTGCCTGTAAGCCCCCTCACAGAAGAGAACACGCCGATGATGGTCAATTATGGAAGGGAACTTGCTCTCTAACACCTCAATCCATTTATCTTCAAAAACTAAGGCCATAATGATCCTGGATGTGATATTACCATGATGGTGAAGTCTACTGGCCACTTACAGGCGAGGGGGCCCCAGAAAGGAACTAAAATGTACTTTTATGGAACCGGAGCAGTAAGGGAATAGGTTAACCCCTTACATGCTCATGACAGATTGGTTCCGCCATGAGCCACAGTGCTTGTGTGCTCATGACGGAACCATTCTGTCATGAGTACACGAGCACGAAATATCTCTGCTGTAAACAGCAATAGATTTCCTTTTTTTTTTTGCCTCGGGAGGTGGGGAAGCGCTTTCCCAACCTCCCAAGGCATTTTTTTTTTCAATGTAATGACGATCGCGTGCATGGCGCGCTGACGTCATTACATTGAAACTGAAATGAGCCAAACAGCTCAGTTCAGTTTCAGTGCATTGGTACTCGTGGGGCTATCTCAGCCCCACGAGCAACGAAACACATGGGAGAAGTATCATAGGAAAGGGGAGAATCTCCCCATTCCAATGGTACCCCTCCCTAGTGGATCCCTGCTTGGGGGCCACTGCAGAAGGACGATCCCCAAGCAGGAATCCACAACTAGACACCAGGGAGGGGGGAGCGGCCCCTTGGGCAAGTGTCTTTGATCCCCCCCATATATAAATTGGCATATTCAGTCTAATTGCCCCCCCTGGGGGGCAGAAAAGCACACTAGACACCAGGGATTATTTTTTTCACACTTCAAGGGTGGGGGCTGCCCAGAATGGGCATGTCAATGCCCCCAACCCCCCACAATGTCACAGTCTTTCTGTCCCCACCCCCGGAGGCAGATGGGGCAAGAGCCCCTGGTCTACCCCCGGGGAGACAGAAAGCCTACTAGGCACCAGGGATTTTTTTTTCATACGTAGGGGTGGGGGCTGCCGAGAATGGGCATGCCAATGCCCCCACCCCCCAAAAAAATGCTAGTCTTTCTGCCCACCTACCCCCCCCCCCCGGAGGCAGATGGCAGCAATAGCCCCTGTTCTGCCACACCGGGGCCAGAAAGCCTACTAGGCACCAGGGCTTTTTTTTTTTTTATCTGTAGGGGTGGGGTGCCCAAGCACAAATGGGACAGTCTTTCTGCCCCCCTGGGGGGCAGATTGGTAGATGAGGGTTATTACCCCTGGTTTGCCCCCCACCGGTGGCGCCACTTGGATCCAGAACTTTCCATCACAGAAATGTGAGGAAATGTGTTTTATTTGACAAAGTTTGAGGTTTGCAAGGGTTTCTGGGTAACAGAACCTCGTGAGAGGCACACAAGTCACCCCATCCAGGCTTCCCTAGAGTGTCTAGTTTTACAAAATTTACAGGTTTACTAGGTTTCCCTAGATGCCGGCTGAGCTAGGGTCCAAAATCCACAGCTAGGCACATTGCAAAAAAAGGGTCAGTTTTCAGAGGAAAAATGTGATGTGTCCACGTTGCGTTTTGGGCCGTTTCCTGTTGCGGGTATTAGGCCTACCCACACAAGTGAGGTACCATTTTTATCAGGAGACTTGGGGAATGCTAGGTGGGTGGAAGTTTATGACTCCACGTAGATTCCAAAACTTTCCATTACAGAAATGTGAGGAAAATGTGTTTTTTGTTTTTTACAAAGTTTGAGATTTGCAAGGGATTCCGGGTAACAAAACCTGGTAAGAGCCACACAAGTCACCCCATCTTGGATTACCCTGAATGTCTAGTTTTCAAAAATGTATAGGTTTGCTAGGTTTCCTTAGGTGCCGGCTGATGTAGGGTCCAAAATCCACAGCTAAGCACATTGCAAAAAAAGGTTCAATTTTCACTGGAAAAATGTGATGTGTACATGTTGCATTTTGGGCCGTTTCCTGTCGCAGGCACTAAGCCTACCCAGATAAGTGAGGTACCATTTTTATCGGGAGACTAAGGGGAACAGAATAGTAGAACAAGTGTTATTGCCAATTGACTTTCTTTGCATTTCTGCCTTCCAAATGTAAGACAATGTCTAAAAAAATAAGTCATTTTGAAAAATGTCCTCTAATTCACATGCTTGTATGGCTACCCACAATTTCGCAGATGTGCAAATAACCACTGCTTCTAAACTCTATATTTTGCTCCCATTTCGGGAATATATAGGTTTCCTTGATACCTATTTTTCACTCTTTATATTTTACCAAATGAATTGCTATATACCCCGAATACAATGAAAAACTACTGCAAGATGGAGCTCAGTTATTGGCTCCGAGTACCTCGTGTTCTTGGTGAACCTACAAGTCCTATATATCCCCACAACCAGAAGGGTACAGTGGACGTAAAGGTATATTGCTTTAAAAAATCTGCCATACTTAAAAGAAGTTACAGGTAAAAACGGTACAAATGGCTGGGTTTTTTTCAAGACAATTTCAAATATTTTTTTAGAATACAGAAGGCAATACATATAGGTAGACTCTAAATCAGTCAAAGTACCTAATAACCAGTCATAGGGAATTAGCATAAGGCTCAGAAATCATTTATCATAAAGGCTGGCAACATTTACCTAGGTACAGCATGAGCAGTTCTTAATTTAAGCCAGTGATTGCCCGTGAGGCCCATCGGTTCTCATTTTTGGGTACCGGCACTCCTTTTTCCTCATCAGACATTGACCGCAAGCAAGAGAGGGAAAAAGAAAGGGGGAAGAAGTAGGAAGAGAAAGACAGAAAAACTGTCACAAAATGATACAAAAGTAACCTGCATGAGTGAGATTAAGGGGCAAGTAGTTTCTGATACGGGATGGAAGAGCCATGAGGTTGATTCAAGACAATGCACCCTTGGTATTCGGAGCACTGGCAAGTAAAAGAACCTGCTGTGGATTTTTTAGCAGAGATTTGGGAATCAGCACCTCTATTACAAATTAAGCACTGAATGAGACAAAGTAGAATGTAATCCAAGTTCAAAATATGCAGCAAATCAATCAGAAATGGGGCAGTGTCCCTAGAGGCTCAGCGAAAGGGCACACAAAGCCTCAAAATAGTGACTATTAATATACAAATTCATAATGGAAATACCACAGCCAACATTAGGAGAGCAAACATTTCAAATGATGACAAATCAACATACAGAATTAATATGTCATATAATGCCACCCATCCTAGCACTATCCCCCTGAATAAATATTAATAAACTCCCCTCTGCACTAACATCATCAGAAACAACAGTACAAATCTGGTTAATTAAACAATGAAAGTCACATAAATGAATTAATATACAGCGATCGAGGTAAGAAGAGACCTTTGAAAGAAACAAATTAACAAAATAACTTCCTCTGAGGCTCTCCAACAACAACGTGTCATCCCAAAGCATCAGTGCACATTTTGCTGCATGCGGTGTCAATGAGAAATGAAAACATGGCTATTCTGAAATCTAAATATGGAGCTGAAGCCATTGGCCTACTTCGGCCAATGCCAAGAAAAACATAGATCTGTATATTGCAATGTTGTCATTTCAAATGCAAAATGCTAATGTCACTAAGAATTATTTTTTTTTAACCAAAAATAACTTCAACAGGCTCCAACATCACTGCTAACACTGCGGTCAGCACCGGGGCATGGAAAGCACCATACTAACCTTCTGGGTCTCCAGGCCTCTAGTAGAGTATCAAGGAGGTTTCTAAGAGTAAGCAGAGCATGTCATGCTGCTTCAGCAGCTTCTGTGATCTGGCACTGCCAGAAAAAATAAGCAATTTGTAATGTCCCAAGCAAAGTCCTGATCCATGGGGGAGACTTAATGAATTACAAATGAATCATGGTGTTCAGGAAATCAAGGCTGAACAAAAGTAGGAGAAAAATAAAAACACACTGAAAACAGTCTTCGAAGACTTAAGTTATACTGGAAATTAACTACATGTAATGAGCGCTGCAAGCAAATGACAGGAGTTTGGTAAATAATGTGATCTTCACCCTAGAGGGCTTCCACAAACATGTCTAGTGTGGACACACTTCTACATCAGAGACACAGTACAAGAAAGTGGGTCAAATAGTGAGAAGAAAACCACAGACGTTAGTCTTTGACCGGACATTGATGTTGAACTCATGGTGAAAACACAGGGCAGAGGGCATCTGAATTCCCGCTCTGACACAAGACAAAGAAAGGATGCAAACAATTACATTATTCACTAAAATATGCTGTGGCAAGAATGAAAATAAGGCAGGATTCAATCACTTTTCCTCACCTGGATTATGCGTTTAGGGCCTATGAACTTAGAACTGCCTTTAGTTTGACCAGACAGGCTTCTGTATGAGAACCATGTCGCCCACTCTCCATTCACGTTCACACACCCTATGACTGTCGTCAAATTGTTTTTTGTACCTCTGTTGGTAACGTTTGACAGCCTGAGAGTCAATACTCTGAATACAATATTTTTTTAAATCCATCCAGACAGGATTAAATTACTGCCAGCCAATCTCCCCTTCAAACACTGAAAAGGGGAGTATTTGGTGATTACATTTGGGGTGTTAGGATGTGCCCAAAGTTTTTTCCAGAGCATACCACTTAGGGACACCCTGTTGTCCACTGCAGTTTGAGCACATGCCTTCACTAACCAGTTCATGCTTTCAACTAAGCCATTGACCTGTGGGAAATACAAGGCCGTGCAATAATGTTTTATGACCAGATTGTTCAAATATTCCTTCATTTCCATTGAGGCAAATTGTACCCCATTGTCAGTTATTAATGGTTTTGGGTACATCTTCATATGCAAACATCTCACGTAAAAATTCTATCACACACATGATTGTCACTGAACTTACACAGCTTGCTGTGACCCACTTTGAAGTGTAATCGACCAAGACTAAAACAAATCTTTCTGAAGAAGGTAGCAATTCAAATCGTCCTATAAAGTCTAACCCTAACTTATTCCAGGGTTCTATGGGAACTTCAACAGGGGATATCGGAACCGCCCTGACAGTCTTCGTTTTTTCACTTCCAGCACACTGCAAACAGTCCTTGACAACACTTTCAACTTGTCCATCAACACCTGCCACCAGTAACATTTTCACACTCTGGATTTGGTCAGATTCCTGCCCAAATGCACCTCAAGTTCCAGATTCACAATTTTATACCACAATCCTACTGGTGGAATCATGTGTTCACCCCAGTATAATTCTCCATCCAGGATACTGAGTTCCTCTTTGACACTCCAAAATTGCTTTACTTTGTCATAATTATTCTTAGAATCGAGCCACCCTGTCACCATAAACTCCATGACCTGTTTTCTTGTTCCATCATTCTCAGCATCAACTTCCTATTAAGTCTTTTAATGGCTGTCTTCCTGACCCACCTGATCTGTTGATCCTCCTCCTGAACATCTGTCCTTTCAACTGGTAAACTGGACAGACAATCTCCCGGTATATTCCTTGCTCCCACAGGTACTCAACACAGTGGTTATATACAATTAAACTTTCCATCCATCTTTTGATGCATGGTGTGGTGTTATCAATATTCCTGCACCCTAATAGTTGAATCAGGGGTTTGTGGTCCATCCTTAAAACAAATGGCAATCCCCACATTAAGAATTTAAAATGGTGCACTGCCCACAAACATGCCAATGCTTCTCGTTCAACCACCAAATATCTCTCTTTAGACCCTCTTGGGGAACGAAAAGCATATGCAACCACTCTTTCCTCATCAATGTTCATTTGGGACAACACCGCACCCAATCCTTCCATACTCGCATCTGTGGTGAGGATGGTTTTCCTAGTAGACTCAAAATGTCCCAAGGGTGGCATCTTGGCTATGCTGCTCTTTACCAAACAAACGCATTCTCGCAGCTTTCAGACCATTCAAAACTTGCCCCTTCATTGAGACGAAGCCTGAAGAAGCCTGATAGGTTGTATCACACTTGCAAAATTTGAGATGCACTTAGCATAGTACTCTGACTTGTTCCTTACAGTTGGGAGTAGGAGCATCCAAAATGGACTTTACTAGATCTAACTTGGGACTTATCCCATCCCCGGAGATGGTATGGCCTAGGTAAGAGACTGGACTCACACCAAATCTACATTTCTCTCTTTTGAGTTTAAGATCTCTGTCTTTCAACCTCGCCAGTACTTGCCTCAGAACAAGATCATGACTCAGTGTACCTTTCCCGTATACCAAGATATCATCCTGGAATAACATCACATAATTAATCCCTTTCAGCACATTCTTCATGGGATGTTGAAAACATGCCGCAGCCGAGGCTAAACCAAACAGCAATCTCACAAATACGAATGCCCCTAGCAGTGTCCTAAATGATGTCAGTGCCCTAGAATCTTCATGCAACTGTACTTGGTGACACAGCCGATAAATCCATTACACTCAAGACCTGTGCATCCTTGATTAGTGCTAGGTCCTCCGCTATGTTGGGTAGAGGCTGGCGATCAGCCCAAATACATTGGTTTAAGTCCCTCAGATCCACACACATTCTGATTTTGGTCCCATTATCCTTAGGAGCCAACGCAATGGGAGCCAACCACTCTGACAACTCTCCTCAATCACACCCAACGACAACAGTTTATCAATCTCTTCTTGCAGTGGCTTCAATATTAGGTTAGGCACCCTTCTCATTTTATGGACAACACGCCTTGCCAATAGTTTTCAAAACAATTTTGTGCTAAAAATCTTTTAGTAAACCCAACTCTTCTCTAAACACATCCTGGAATTCTTGAAATTCATCCAAACTCTCCCCCACCATGGCAACTAATTGAACCTGTTCTTGTGAATTGGGATTAAAAATAATACCTAGGTCCCTCTGGTGTCACCACCCCAAGAGACTGTCCGCATGTTTGGCTACATAAACTTTGCAAACTGTCTGTCTTCCCTTGAATTCAATTTCTATGACCGTATATCCAATGAGATCAATGCTCACACCCCCATAAACCTCCGGGTTAATGTCAGGCGGTAACAACTCAATATTTCCCTTCCCATAAATCTTATTCCAATTCCTGTCTCCTATGAGTGTATGAGGAGAACCCGAATCAGCAAGGACACAGGGGCATATTAGCAAGACCCACGTTAAAATTATCGCCGTTTTAGCGGCAGGAAACTGCCGCTAAAACGGCGATAATGGGCTTGCTAATATGCGTTATAGAATTCCAATAGAAGCCCAGGTTAGATGTGCAGGACACATGGTCGTCTCACATTCAGGCATTCTGATTCGACCCTCATCAACTTCCCCTTTCTCCTTGTTAACACCTTCCAATTAATCCTTTACTTGTAATATAACTTTTTGACAACCTTCTTGTACCTCATAAACGTCATGCACCTTGCTATTTTTACACATGCAGGCGTAATGCCCTTTCTTATCACAATTACAACAGACCGCATTGCCTGCAAAACAATTAGTGCTAATAGACAAGTGATTAGGGATTCCACATTTGAAACATTTTAAATCTAGAATCTTTATCCAGGGCAGACCTTTTGATTCTGGAATCTTTATAGTGGAGAGCCCCTTTAGACCATGCATGGCGTTGGATACTCTCTCCACCGTGTTAGGAAGTTTGTTCCTCATTTTCTTGACCCAACAAGAAGTGCTCTCCATACCTTCCACAATGTCTACTGCCTCCCTCAATGAAGGGTTCTTAGCCAAAAGTTTTTCCTGAATTCTAGTCTCATTCGTACAACATACAAATTGGTCCCTGATAAGCTAGTTTGACAACTCAACAAATTTGCATGTTCTTACCAAACTTTTCAAAGAGGCTATGTAATTGCCCACCCTTTCACTCTTTGCTTGAGTTCTAGAAACTAACTTGTGCTTCTCCATGACAATATTAATGCAAGGACCAAAATGTTTTTCCAACATCATCAGTAACATGTCA
This sequence comes from Calotriton arnoldi, assembly GCA_963921515.1. Lineage (NCBI taxonomy): Eukaryota > Metazoa > Chordata > Amphibia > Caudata > Salamandridae > Calotriton > Calotriton arnoldi. The sequence continues at coordinate 1,289,233 of CAWUFW010004887.1, read as the reverse complement.
AAAATGTCTCTCGGTTGGCCCTCCTTTTGGCCAAGTTCAATCTCATCCAGACTTTTTATACACATTGCGACCCTCAATACCCAAGTTGTGCAACAAGACTCCTTGCTTCCTGGCTGCTGAAAACATTTCCCCTCCTATGGCTATTAAATAGGAATCAAACATTTTTTCCTCTTCTTCCAGAGTAAAAGTGGCTCCCCACAGTCTGATAAAAATTGTGGCAGCTGTGACATCGCTTTTGCTGCCATGCTTCCCTGCAAAGCAAGTCTAAATAATAAACTAAAATCAAAAACTGAAACAAGCAGCTAAAATAAGAACTCCACAAACAATAAGCTAAAATAGCAACTCTGCAATTAATTAGCTAAAATAAAAACTCAGGCAAAAGTAGACTCTTTTAGTATCCCAAACTGAAATAACAGTGCTTGACTGTGCTAAAATCACTAGAAGTCTGACCATGAAGTGACAGTGTGCATTAATGTGTGGTAGACTCTAGTCTCTACATTCTCTCCTCCGTGCTTTATATCCAAGCACAGTAAAAATATTGCTTCACCATCAACTAATTCTACTTTCCGTTTCAGCTTTCCAACACACGAATATACAGCCTCAACCCCATTGGCTGTTACCCGGTAAAACCCGTTCCCTGATTGGATGCAGGTAGCAGACCAATCAGAAACCTACCATCTCTTCACACTGCTGAACACATAACAAATTCTATTACAGGACCGGAGGCTTCGGATTATGCTTCTCTTTCTTTTATTTGCTACTCACAGCAGCCAATGAAAATCGTTTTGTATGCAAATAAAACTACATTTCCCATGATGCTCGTCCATACATCACATCCTGTATAGCCCTATAAGAGCCACTGTATCCTGTTTCTCCTCCTCTTTCTTTGCTGCTCACGCAGGAAGTTAAGTGCTCAAAACATTATAATGTGCTTTATGTCTCATTTTGACTGTTAAATTGCCTTTTCTGATGATGTTGCAATTATGTTTGCGCTTATATCGCGCTACGTTTGAATACTTGTGTTTTGCATATGTGCGCGATTTTGCGCTGTGGGCGATTATATTTTCCTTTCAGGTTGCGCGCTCTGTTGCCATGTGCTTTCCCGCTTGGGCGCTGTCCTTGTCAGCCGACAGGCGTCTTGAGAGGCTCCCGCTGGGAGCGGCTTGATCTGTGGTGCGCTCCCGCTGGGAGCAGTGCATATCATTACCGCGGGCGGCCCCATCGGGCATTGTTTCACTCCCTGCTGGCCTGCGGGCATCTTGAGAGGCTCCCGCTGGGAGCGGCTTGATCTGTGGTGCGCTCCCGCTGTGAGCAGGGCATATCATTAACGCGGGCGGCCCGATTGGGCATTGCTTCATTCCCCTGGGCCTCAGAGTACCGCGCTGCCTTCGAAGTGCATCGATCATTTAGATGTTGATCAGGCACGCACCGCTATTTATTACTTACATGCGCAGCTCACATTATACTATATTATATTTAACCGTTTTACTGCGGCTCGGTCGCCTCATGGGGTCTCGCACTCCCGCTGGGACCGGGGAGCCGTACTCAGTACTTAGCCCACGCGCTGTCCTCGGCAGCGTTTGTACTTAAAGAAAGCTCTCTGAATGTCCCGCCTATGTCGGGATAAAAACGAACATCGCGGCCTGCTTGGCCAATTTCATTCAAGCTTCCGCTTGGAGTCCCGGTACCGCGCTGCCTTCCACGGCGAGCATTAGGTGATTATTATAACGCACGGAGGCCCCCCTCATTAGCCGGACGCGCTCAGAGCCTGCTTATCCCAAGTTTTGATGTGCGTAGCCCTATTGGGCTACTTTCCAGTAGGATTTGGGCTACGTATTTCTACAGCGCTTCCTTGGTTTATGTGTTGTCAACTATTGTTTTTTTTCTCAGGCCTACTTGAGGTCGCGCCCCCCGCTATGGTTTGTTGTTGACCCGTTCGGGCGACATAATTGCAGGCATTGCGTTGAGTTGGGGCTTAGCAATGTGCACCTTGTGTTGTTGTTGCACATGCGCGATTCCGCGATGTGCGTTTTTCATGGCTCCACTGCATTGTGGATTGTGTGCGCGTGAGAGCGCTACGTAGTCTGGTTCCGGGCACAGCAAAAAGACGCTCCCACGGGAGCAGAGATGCGCGATGTCATTACGCAGATCTAGCCCAGCTGGGCACAAAATCAAGACGCTCCCTCGAGAGCGGGGATGCCGCGCTGTTGCCGGCAGTGTTCCTAACGAGTCATTTTGATGTAGTGGTTAAGGTATCTGACTCTGATTTCAAAGGTTATGTGTTCAAATCCTGGTGTTTCAATAATGTTTTTTCAATAAGGTTGTTTCTGAAGTAAAATTCTAGGCAAGGTATTTTCTCTGATAAGATGTCAGAAAATATTTTCTGTTCACTGCGCGGCTTCGCGCTTGCCCGCCACAGGCTTTCCCTAGTTGCCGAGTGCGGGATGGAGCCGATCACGCTCCGAGGTGCGTAGCCCAATTGGGCTATATATAGATATATTTGAACGTTTGAGCTACGCACATCGCACGCGTCCCCTGTTTGCTCCGAGGCTCATAATGCCTCGTACTTTAGACGGAGCAGTTTTTCTTTTACGCCTTCCCGGCTGCAACAACAGGCTGCCCTTGGAGTGCACACGCACTCCTGATATTTATATATGGCTCTTACGCCCTTGTGGGCTGGAATAATTTAAGACTACAGCATTGCTTAGGAGCTAGGTACATTATTTTCACGTCTCGTGTGCATAGGGTTGGCTCCCCCTTTACTCCTCCGTGATTTTGTGCTTTGCACTACAATATTACATGCAGACACCCATAAGCATTGCATGGGTGAGATATAAGGAGGATGTGATCTATTCTAAAGGAGCGCAAAATAGTCTCCTAGAAGAACTTTGTTGACGCTCGGGATATCCCCGTCCTGGAGTAGTCAACAGGGCCTCAGAGATTACAGTCTCTAGCACTGCGTAGCAGGCCTTGTTAGCCGCACATTATTATTAACTGATACAAAATCCTCCCTTTCCAACATATTCAACCAATTCATAACATGCTAGCGTTCAAAGGAGGGCGTCCAGTTTCGCCATCTTTCCTTCCCTCCGTCGTTTCATGCTGTTCCGATGACGGAACAGATAGTTACAGTATTTGGTCCTTCGTTTCGGGCTCACCTCAACTTCCTAGTGCTTCACCAAATTACTAAAATCGGTGATGGCTCCCTTAGGGAACAGGGCGGCCTTCGGGTCGTGTTTATCGGGATATATATATTCATCTTAGCACAGACATAGGCCTTAGCCTCACAACTTTCCTGACGTCAGATCTCCTCTTCAGATCCCTTTTCCCTTCGGGGATACAATATGTAATGGCCGATTCCGACTATAAATTCGGTATCCTTGTGTTTTTTGGGTTAGAACTTTCCAGGATTATCTTGTTCCCTTGCCCGTCTCGGATGGTGGACTTCTGATTTGATTATGACCTCCCACACAGCTCAACTAGGTCTTACACACTCCGAAATAAGGGATCTCCAAAAGGAGCTCATACCGGTGTTATCCATGCAGACAGTTCCCTTTCGGGCGCCTGCCAGAGTTATGGTGCTACTAGCATCCCCTATCAATCATTCTTCCCTGCCCCCTCCATTCATTTTGGAACCTTTTTCCACATCCTACTCAACTTGCGCAATATCTTGGCAGTGAGAGCTATCAACAAGTTAGAAGGTACGAGGTCATCTTACTAGTGGAGATAGTGAAGGTTTTCTGGCATTCTGCCTCAGTCTCAGAGTTAGGTCATTGCTGAATACATTCCATAACAATAGCACTTTGCGGCGGACTGGTACCTCAGGTATCTCCAAGATTATAGCGATTGGCTGTTTCAACCGAAAGAAGTTCAGTGGTTGTAGGCCTTTCAGGGTCCTTGTCCGACAGACCTTTTAGCGTCCGGACTGATTAGTCAGTTACAGCTGTTTTCAGCTGGAGACCGGATCCATTAGAAGACGATGAACGCTCTGTCCCACGACTGTCGGTGGGACTGCACTATGCTTCCCTCCGTTGATTCCATTTGTCGGAGTGCGGATACAAGTATCACGTCCATTAGCGGAGGCGATCTTAGCATCTCCCTTATAAAAGTCTCCCTCTTGGTTTCCAGTGTTCCTTGAGACGGGCTGCGACCTGCTCAGAGTGCTCCGTGCCCCTCCACGATACTCCAGGGCCCTCAGGCGGAAGCGCCCGATGGTCAATGGGGGCAATTACCCTTTATGGCATAGAGGGTTTTTTCCGGCACCAACGGGAACTTGCCGGATTTCGGACACGTTGCAGGCTTTTATTTAACAAACCTGGGCCTTTTCAATCACAAACGGTACTCTTCAACATGGGAAAGCTGGGTTCGTTGGTAAGTACACTACGCATGGTTTCTGTGGGGGCTGACTTTTCCCATATTATGAATGTTTTTATCGGGAATAGGGATTGGCGTATCGTTCGGTTCGCAACAGCCGCTCAGCCGTTTTTCGGCAGGTCATCCTCAAATAGTGGGCAAACCGGTTGGCTTGCGCCGTTATTCTGTTAGTTATTGTAAGGTATTAGGGTAGCGAGACCTCCCAAACCAAAATATTCCCCTCTGTGGGATGTTTCTATAGTTCTTTCCTTATTTGGTAAACGGACTACTAATAATATGTCGACAGCAATTATCGTCCAACCTATGTTTCTACACCTATCTGCCTGTCGGTGTTTCTACCACGAGAAACCCCTGGTTTTTCAGGTACAGTATCTACTCCAGAGGGGGTTTTGTCTATTATTAATGTCAGTACTACAACTTGTCAAGACCTGTTACATATTATGCCTTCCAGCTACTGCAAATTATGTGGGGTTCAATGCCTTAAGGCTTACGAAGGATGTTCAACATGATTGGTGATCACATTACATAACCTTTTAAACCTGTGTCTGCGGCTTTTATAGCCAGGTGGTTGAAAGTCAGTTGACAGAAGCCGGTATTCATTCGCAAATGTTTGGGGCACCTTCTGTTCGTGGTGCCATGGCATCTCAATATTTTATGATGATTCTACTGTTCAAGACATCTTGAGATCTACTGATTGGTTTTATCAGTCTACATTTAAACAGTTTATTATAAACCGGTGGTGATATAGCTGTAGTTGTGTTTTGATAAGCGTTAAACTAGCATAATCCGAAGCCTCCGGTCCTGTAATAGAATAAAAAATTAGCTAGCATTCGCGCCAAGAATTTTCAATTCTATTAAGGACACGGAGGCGAGGATTATCCCACCCGGTTTTATTACAATGTTGGTAATAACTACCCACCCACATGTATTTGTTATTCTGTATAAGCAGAAGTTACGGGTTTTTCCCTGTCTCATTCCTTTCAGGTTCTGAAAAAGAAGACGGAGCAGAAGTACTTCTGGCTTAGAAGACGTAAACTTTCCAGTTTGGTTATGGTTCTTCCACGTTCGAGGATGATTGTTGGGACTCATGTTCTTTATTTTGGACTGAAATTGTTAATGTTTTTTTCACCGTCAAGGTTCGAGCAAAGAAAGAGGAGGAGAAACAGGATACAGTGGCTCTTATAGGGCTATACAGGGTGTGATGTATGGACGAGCATCATGGGAAATGTAGTTTTATTTGCATACAAAACGATTTTCATTGGCTGTTGCGAGTAGCAAATAAAAGAAAGAGAAGCATAATCCTCGCCTCCGTGTCCTTAATAGAATTGAAAATTCTTGGCGCGAATGCTAGCTAATTTTTTACTCAAGGCTACTTCCTGGAAAATTGTGCTGTCTTCCGCGCTGCTACCGATATGCTTTCAGTTTCTCTGCAGCCATCCCAACGAGTGTTTGCTCCCTCCTGCGCATGACTCGTCAGCATGCGGCCACAACAAGGTAACCACTGTGGCTACTGTGGCCTCCTTTGCTAGGTCGTGCTCACCGAAATGCACGTGCGGAACAATGACCTGGACGCGGCCTGTTCTTTACATAATCTCTGGCATACAATGATAGCGTACGATCAGATAAATGCTGTTGTGCTCCCTTTTAGTTAAAAATCACTTTTACATATTTTAAAAGCACTACTCTTGCCTAATTTTCACATTACTCATGGTACCAATACGAGCTGTACCACAAACTGTTCAAAACGAAATACGGTGTTCAAACACGCAGTATCGAACGAGGCAGGGTTCAGTCAGAAACATCTGAGGGGTGTTGGTGGATGACCTGCCCCTCACAGGTAACTCATCACCAGTATTAAGAAGAACATTTGGAGTCACATGAAGTTAAAATCTTCTTCTTTAGTCTGCCAACATGCAGCACAATAAGCACAGATCTTTTCCCTTCAACTGCCTTTTCTCTTCGCCTCTACTTCGTATTCTATTAACACCATGGTAGAATCATGGTATCACGTAGAATCTCCGTTAATCCTGACTCGCTGGTAAAGCAAGTTACAACAATTTTTGAAACCTTAAGCAAAGAAACCCCTAATAAACACAAAGAAAATAACTCTTAGCTTGACTTAGCTCAATACTACGTGTAGGGATAGTTTTAGCGCAGGACGTTAAATAGCTGTTCATTAATGGTCAGGAAATAAGGACTGCATCGTAGATTGCTGGGGCAAATGAATAATAATAAATCCCCCTTATTATCAATTAGGAGCTCCCAATGAAATAAAACACACAGCCACTAGCAAAAAACACCTCTGCCGCACCAGCCATATTCAGTGGTGGTCTCAGCGGCTGTGTGTTACTCCCTACCCTACACACCAGAGGAAATGCCTGCAGACACCTTGGGGAAACCTCTATTATGGCAATTACCCCAAGGTCCATTTGGGTGCACAGACAGAATATCGAGTTTTAAAAGTCGACATACACAAATATCAAGTAGGAAATATTGTGATACGGAAATATCGACAGCAAGAATATCGTGGTCAAGAATATCGACTTTAAGGTAAGAAATATCGTTTTTGAAAATATCGAAGTTATTAATATCGCTTGCAAAAAATAGTTGTTTAAAATATCGATTTTTCAGATTATTGCTCCCATAATGGCGCGGCTTTTTAACTCATTTCTAGACACTGGAGTACTGCCGGACTCCTTTATAGAAGCCTCAATCTCAGTCATCTTGAAGCCCGCAAAGGACCCCCGGGAATGCGCATCTTACCGGCCGATCTCGTTACTCAATGTAGATGCAAAGATTTTTACGGGTGTATTAGCTGCGCGCATCAATCCGCACATGGCGGGCCTCATTGTCCCGGACCAGGCTGGGTTTATTCCGAAAAAACAGGCAGGGGACGATACGAAACGCCTCATTCACCTTACGGACATCATAGCCCGTTCCCAGCGGGAGGCCCTACTGCTGTCAGTCGACACGGAAAAGGCCTTTGATAGGGTCCATTGGCCATTTTTAATGGAGACGCTTCGCCGGTTCGGTTTTGGGAGCAGGTTCCTTACTTGGCTGGGATGCATTTACAAAATGCCCACAGCATCGGTGAGGGTCAACGGGTGTTCCTCCGGGCTTTTTCCCATTAGCAGGGGGACCCGCCTGGGCTGTCCACTCTCGCCGCTATTGTATGCCTTATATATGGAGCCAATGGCTCAGAGAGTACGAGACAACCCAGAGATCTCCGGAATGCGAATGGGGGCGGACATACACGTTATTAGCATGTACGCGGACGATGTGATTTTGTCCCTGACGAACCCGGAGACCTCCTTAGCAGCATTAGTGAACGAGTTTTCCCGTTTCAACGACGTTTCGGGGTTCAAAGTGAATTTCCAGAAATTGCAAATCCTGAATTTATCTACCCCCCTGACACAGAGAACGTCCTAAAACAGCGATTCCCCTTTTCCTGGGCTGACCACCACATCCCGTACCTAGGAATTCTCCTAGCGCGCACGCCGACCAAGACCTTATCAGCCAACTACACTCCACTCCTGGAACAGACGAATAAATCGCTAAGCATGTGGAACCGCGCGGACCTCTCATGGGCAGGACGGGTTGCTGCGGTGAAAATGACGATAATGCCTCGAATTCTGTACATCTTTCAAACTATCCCTCTGACCCCTCCCCAGACCTTATTGCGAAGTCTCCAGCATACTATCAATCGCTTTATATGGGGTACTTCCAAGCTTCTCAGTTGCGGTTCATCATGGAGTGGAATCGGCCACTCTCGGAGAAGCATTGGTTGTTTATGGACCAAGCGGTAGCGGGCAACAATCTGTGGAGGGAACTTTGGCTCCCGCGTAAACACAGGGCATGGGGTCTTCATTCATCACCGGTCACGGCAACCACTCTCAAGGTGTGGGACGCAACGGCGACTCAACACGGGCTTACTACCTTCCCCTCCCCGATGACCCCACTGGTGGATAATCCGGCCTTTCCACCCGGGTGTAAATCAGAATCTTTTCAGAGGTAGCGGGAGAAGGGATGCAAAAGGGTGGGCTATCTCTTTGGTCTGGAGGGTATTCTATCTTTTCCCTAATTGCAGGCAGACTATGCAATCCCCGCTTCGGATCAGTACATGTACCAGCAGGTGCGACACTGGGTAACCTCCCCTGAGATGATCTCCGGCGCAGCGCGACGCTTCACACAGTTTGAAAGATGGCTTGTCATCAAAGATGATGATAATCGTCTCATCTCAGAACTCTAGGCATTCCTCTCCCCGGCTCTCTCACTCACGAAGTCCAAGGGGCAGCTCAGGTGGGAGGAGGAACTGGGCAGACAACTTACCACCAAAGAATGGCAGGATATTTTTTATAGAGCACACCACACAGCACATGACACCTCGGGCGCTGAAGCAGCCTATAAAGTGGCCACATATTGGTACCTGACCCCGGCCCGGATTAGCCACTGGAATAAAGGGCGCTCGGCCTCCTGCTGGAGGGGGTGTGGCCAAACTGGCTCCCTAGTACACCTAATGTGGCACTGCCCCAAACTAGAAAGATATTGGGACCTAATAATACAAGACATTAATGACGCCTTCGACACAGAACTTCCTCGCTTCCCCGCTTACACTCTGCTGGGTCTGCCCAATCGCTTAACCTTTCCCCTGCGCTCCATTAGGGGGAGGCAGATAGCGCTAGCGCTGAACGCGGCACGCCTGAAAATCCTGTCCCTGTGTGGCTACGAGAGAGTACCTGACCACTCTGCATGGATCAGGCGGCTATGGGTGGCCTTGGGAATGGAGCGAATGTCTTTGTTGGCAGAGGGTAAAGGAGACGCCTACCAGGAACTATGGGCTCCATTCATATCCATCCTCAGCAAAGAGCTTAGAGAAGTTACATGCCCGAAGCTCCTACAGGTTCTGCGATTTACGGAGATAGACCACCCTAGTAAGCCATAAGAAGCTTAGATGCCCACCTAATGTATGGTGCGGAAGGGAAAAGGGGGGTGGGGGGTTTAGTTTTCCTTCATTCTCCCTTTTTGTCTTTCCCCTTTGCCAGTACGTATGGTTTGTTATCAAGTTTATAATCAATTAACAGCTGCCACACGCATGTACTAGACTGGGACTAAGTAGTGGATAATTGTGGTAATATATATAAGCCTTACAAGGTAGTCGGATGTAGCCATTGAATTACGCTGCCTGCTCCGGGTTGTTGGCCTTTAGCTGTGTTAAGCCTGCAGACAAGTGCTCCTTAAGCCGGCTACTCGACACCTAAGGATGTACGTTTTCCATGCTGTATTGTGTGATAAACCAATGAAAAGAGTTATACCATAAAATATCGATTTTTTTCATTAGTGTTATGTATTTTAGTATGCATTTTAAAAGTATGTGTTAAATTTGTAGTAGTTATTAATTTTATGTGAATCACATTTTGCGTTTTTTAGTTCTGTAGCGGGTTGTGGGTTTATAGGGGAATAGGGTGGGAAGTAATTTAATTATAATAAATTATTATTTTTTATTTATTAGTATTTATTTAATTTTGATTTTATAATGTTAATTGAGGGAATTAATTTATTAATTAATTATTAATTGGTTGTTAATTTATATTAATTAATTGGTAATTATGTTAATTGTGTCATTTTTTTCGGAGAGGGTTGTGGGTTTATAGGGGAATAGGGTGGGAAGTAATTTAATTATAATCAAAAGATTAATATTTCTTATTAATATTTATGTAATTTATATTTTATACTGTTAATTGTGGGAATTAATTTCTTAATTATTTATTAATTGGTTGTTAATTATTAATTAATTGGTAATTATGTTAATTGTGTCATTTTTTTTAGGAGCGAGTTGTGGGTTTATAGGGGAATAGGGTGGGAAGTAATTTAATTTTAATAAATGTATTAATATTTTTTATATATCATTTATTTAATGTATATTTTATAGTGTTAATTGTGGGAATTAATTTATTAATATTTATCAATTGCTTGTTAATTATTATTAATTAATTGGTAATTAATTATGTTAATTGTCATTTTTTAGGAACGGTTGTTGGGGTTTATAGGGGAATAGGGTGGGAAGTAATTTATTCATAATTAATTAATAATTATTTGTTAATTAATGGAAATTAATTAATTAAAATTTAAATATGGCAATTGTGTAATTAATTTGAAATTTGAGTTGTGGGGTTTATAGTGATAAAGGGTGGGAAGTAAATTCTTTTAAACTAATTAATAAGTTATTGTTAATTGATATTAATTTATTAATGTAAAATTAGTTATGGAAATTGTGTAATGATTTTTAGTGGTGTTTATTGGGGTAGAGGGTGGAAAGTAATTTAGGTTTAATTAATTAATAATTAGTTGATCCTTAATATTCATTCATTAATTGATAGATATGTATGGTAATTGTTTATTGTGGGATTTGCAGTCCAAACTCTGTAGTTTTTCCCTCATTCCTGGTGACTATTCAGTTTTCCCTCCAAATTTGTCCTTTGCTCTGTGCTAAGACCTGTATGTTAAACAGTGCACCCCCAGCCACCATTTTGTGTTATCAAGCCAGTGAAACCAGCCCCCCCTGCCCCCCCCCAGCAACAGGGATATTCTACATCAGAGGGTGCTTCTGTGAGCTGTTTAAACTGTGTTTAATAGGGACTGTGCACTCGTTTTGTGGCCAGGAGAGGGAGTAAAGTTTTATTCAAACAGTATTGTTAGATTTCAAGTTTGTGAGGCCTTTACCTGCAGAAGTCCAAAGTGTGGATTGAGCCTGTCTGTCTCCTTGGAGAATCTGAACAGGAGAAGCAGCTCCCCAGCCCCACCCCCAGGCCAGCAGGCCTAGGACTGGGGATTGGCTATTCAGCTACCAGGCAACCCTGAGCCCTCCCCTCACACCTGCCTAGGCCCCTTAAGGCTTTGCTGGGTGCACCCCAAATCATTCTCCTCCATCTTGTGAGTTGCAGCCTACCTGTGCCCCAGATTACAGTGAGCAGAGTCCAGGAAGTGGTAAGGAGGCAGACTAGTGCTGTCTCTTCCCCCCCAAAACGTTTTTAAAAAAAACGATTTTCCCTTTCTGTGATTACTGTCTTTGCCTGTGGTTGTTACAGTTTAAAATTGTAGTTTTAACCTGCCTGTGATTGCATATTTTATCACCTGTTTTGTGTATTAAACTTGTGGTTTTCCTGCCCATGATTGCTTCCATTTAACGTGTTGAATTGTGGGATTTGCAGTCCAAACTCTGTAGTTTTTCCCTCTCATTCTTGGTGACTATTCAGTTTTCCCTCCAAATTTCTCCTTTGCTCTGTGCTAAGACCTGTATGTTAAACAGTGCACCCCCAGCCACCATTTTGTGTTATCAAGCCAGTGAAACCAGCCCCCCCTGCCTCCCCCCCCCCCCCAGCAACAGGGATATTCTACATTAGAGGGTGCTTCTGTGAGCTGTTTAAACTGTGTTTAATAGGGACTGTGCTCTTCGTTTTTTGGGCAGGAGAGGGAGTAAAGTTTTATTCAAACAGTATTGTTAGATTTCAAGTTTGTGAGGCCTTTACCTGCAGAAGTCCAAAGTGTGGATTGAGCCTGTCTGTCTCCTAGGAGATTCTGAACAGGAGAAGCAGCTCCCCATCCCCCACCCCCAGGCCAGCAGGCCTAGGACTGGGGATTGGCTATTCAGCTACCAGGCAACTCTGAGCCCTCCCCTCACACCTGCCCAGGCCCCTTAAGGCTTTGCTGGGTGCACCCCAAATCATTCTCCTCCATCTTGTGAGTTGCAGCCTACCTGTGCCCCAGATTGCAGTGAGCAGAGTCCAGGAAGTGGTAAGGAGGCAGACTAGTGCTGTCTCTTCCCCCCCAAAAAAGTTTTTAAAAAAACGATTTTCCCTTTCTGTGATTACTGTCTTTGCCTGTGGTTGTTACAGTTTAAAATTGTAGTTTTAACCTGCCTGTAATTGCATATTTTATCACCTGTTTTGTGTATTAAACTTGTGGTTTTCCTGCCCATGATTGCTTCCATTTAACGTGTTGAATTGTGGGATTTGCAGTCCAAACTCTGTAGTTTTTCCCTCTCATTCCTGGTGACTATTCAGTTTTCCCTCCAAATTTCTCCTTTGCTCTGTGCTAAGACCTGTATGTTAAACAGTGCACCCCCAGCCACCATTTTGTGTTATCAAGCCAGTGAAACCAGCCCCCCCTGCCTCCCCCTCCCCCAGCAACAGGAATATTCTACATCAGAGGGTGCTTCTGTGAGCTGTTTAAACTGTGTTTAATAGGGACTGTGCACTTCGTTTTTTGGCCAGGAGAGGGAGTAAAGTTTTATTCAAACAGTATTGTTAGATTTCAAGTTTGTGAGGCCTTTACCTGCAGAAGTCCAAAGTGTGGATTGAGCCTGTCTGTCTCCTAGGAGATTCTGAACAGGAGAAGCAGCTTCCAACTCCCTGGCCAGCAAACCTTGTCTGAGGTTGCTGGGACCTTATATAGTCTGCTAGTGGTTGGTACATGTATACACTGATTGGTGGTTGTATCTGATGTTTCTATTGGATTGGGTTAGTGTCCTCATTGGTTGGGTATTTGAGGGTTCTGATTGGTTTCTGGGTCTGTGATTCAATCAATGTAGGGTTGGGACTAGGGCTAGGGTTATGATTTCTATTGGAAGTAGGGACTAGGGCTTCCTGTGTTATTTGTTGTTGGAACTAGGGTGGAACTAGGGCTAGGTTTAGGCCTTTATTTGGAAGTAGCGATTAGGGCTTCTGGTGTGATTGGTTGCTGGACTCGGTGTGGGACTAAGAGTAGGGTTAGGCTTTCTATTGGAAGTAGGGACTAGGGCTTACTGTCCCATTGGTTGCTTGGACTAGGGTTGGGACTACTGGTAGGGCTAGGGCCTCTATTGGACATAGAGATCAGGGTTTTTGAACTGATTGGGTGCTTGGACTAGGGCTAAGATTGGCTGTAAGGTCCTGGTCTCCTATTGGTTCTAGATTTTTAGGGCTAGTGTTGTGATTGGATAGTGTTAGGGCTAGGGTTCCCATTGGCTGACGGGGTCACCTGATTACTAGGGCTATAAAAGGCCAGGTTAGGGCGTCTCACCCCGGGCGTCGTAGCTAAGGGCAGAGAGGACAAGGGCAGTTGCCTGTTTGAGCCTGTTAAGGGCAGAGAGGACAAGGGCAGTTGCCTGTTTGAGCCTGTTCGAGACTGGCCAGGGCCAGAAATGCTGCCCATTTTCCCATTTAGCAACACCCAGCCCACACCATCCACATCCACAAACAGAGCAACACACTCACACCAAATGTACACCACGCACAACACTATGCACAGATTAATGTACCAGCATGCACTACTAACCCAACCTAACCACATCTATACACCCTACTATCCCAACTACCACACATATCCACCATCACCTACAAACAGTACACAACTCTATCCTATACCACTAACCAATACACTCATCACTAACACAACGCCAATCGACACCATACATAACTACATCCCATCCAGACACACGCTCCCTGCTGTAATTACACCTAACATACCACCTTTTATCACTAACAAACATATAATCATCCTTCCATCATTTGTCCAACAAACACCCTCCTCTCCCTTCTACCATAATAACACTAACGCACAACACACACACTGCTGACCACCACACTTTTTAACTCTTGCAACAAACCAGTCTAAGACAAACACTCTTACCTCTACTTCATTCCCACCTACACACATCATACACTCTACTCATAAACACATCACCACCCCCTCTACCGTACAACCTCCTCTCACAAACAATACTATACAACCAAATCCATTGCATGAAACATATACATCAGCACCCCTTTTCACTACTCCTCAAAAACAAAACATATCACACACACCAGCACAAGATCTTCAAAGCACAACACCTCATAATACTTAGCATCACAAAATACAAACATACACCCACTTTTCAAACAACACAAAGGAACCAACTCCAATGCCAAGCTTTCTCTCTTCCACCACACCTAACACAGATACAGCAACACAGCAACTCTCTTCTAACCGCCTCTCATCCATTGGACAATTTAGAACCTTACTACATGTCCCACATGCTGCACCACCACCCCTGACTCATACACCTTCCGCATTAAACACACGCAAACAATATAAGCAAAATGCCATACCTCACAACTTCGCTTCCCCATGTCTACTTCACAACAATGTTACACCACGAAAACAACACAGCACTCCAACTCACTCTCAAACACCATCTCCACCACATACACACGCAGACCCATCAAAATGCCTTCTTAGCATGCTGGATGAGGAACATGATATAGAACAGCTACACGATTGCTATCCTAATACAGCTAACGCCAGCTCTAAAAACACACCTGCTACAAACCCACACAATACTGATCACTCTTCTACAAAACAAAGTCTCACTATCACCAAAGGCCACTCTCTAAACTGTCTACTAATAAATGCTCGATCCCTCTCTAAAAACAAGCATCACATCTATGACCTTCTCACAGATGCAAAACCAGACATACTATTCATAACCGAATCATGGTTGGGAGAGGATATGGTTCCAGTCCTGCATGAAGCCATTCCTCTAGGCTATCAAACAATCACCCAAAATCGTATAGCCAAAAAAGGAGGTGGTCTAGCTGTTGTATTCAGGCAAACAATACATTTCACTAAAATTGACGACATCTCCATAAAGAATTGTGAGGCTCTTCTAACAAGATGCAATCCTACACCGTCTTCCTCCTGTAACTTCCTGCTCCTTTACAGACCTCCACCTAGCAAGGCGACATTCCCAGACGCACTTCTAGACACAGTTTCAAACCTGATAACAATACACTCCAACCTATGCGTTCTGGGTGACCTCAACATTTGGTTTGACAAACCCAATATGACCCATCCAAAAACAATAATCACTGGCCTAGACGCACTGAACCTGCATCAGATTGTCCACAAACCGACACACACCGCTGGACATATCCTAAATGTCATTTTTGCTAATACTGAACTAGTTACCTTTCAAACTATAACTCCAGTCACATGGTCAGACCACCACTTGCTTGCTTTCCAACATAAAACAACACTAAGCGACTCACCTAAAACTACCTTACATCCATCCACCTAGCGGCCGTGGAACAAACTCAATTTGGAACACTTAGAAACACAACTAACATCAAGTACAAATCTGGAAACAATAAATTCTGTTCAAAAACTATATGAGTGGCTTCAAGAAGCTTTTGACATCCTACCACTCATAACCACACAACAGAACAAAAGAAAAAAAGCACCTTGGAGAAACATAGAAATAAAAGACATAAAACAACAAATTAGAAAGCTGCAACGTACCTGGCTCAAAACAAACGCCAAACAAGACAAACTTCACCTACAAAAAATTAACATATTATACAAGTCGGCTATCAAAAAAGCTAAGAAAAGGTACTATTCAGACAGAATTCAAAACGCTAAATGTGCAAATAAAGAATTCTATAAAATACTCAATGAATTTCGCAAACCAAATTGCGTAGAAGGAACTCATCCTGTTACTCAAGATTTCACAGACAAACTGGCAAATCATTACACGGACAAAGCAGACACGTTGGACTCGTACTTAAAACAGAAACAAAGCACCAGCACTAACCCTTGTATAAAACAACAATCCAAGAATACTCTAACCAAGCCTCTCCGTTCCTTCCAACACATCTCACACGATGAATTTATGGACCTGGTCAAAGCAAGCAGGCCTGCCGGCAGCCCTTCTGACCCCTGTCCACCACAAACTTTCAAGACAATTCTTTTAACAACCTCTGCTGCCACTCCAGTAAGAAGAATCATCAACGATTCCTTCACTACCGGAATATTCCCAGAAGAACTCAAAAAATCACACATACGCCCTTTACTGAATAAAACAGACTTGGACCCGCTGAACCCTGACAACTACAGACCCATTACAAATGGACTTTTCCTGGGCAAACTGATAGAAAGAGCAGCGTTCGCCCAGATGTCACAATTCATTGAAGAGAATGACATACTTTCAGACTTCCAAACAGGATTCCATCCGGGAAGAGGCACTGAATCTGCCCTCCTTGCCATCTGGGATGACCTGAAGAATACAGTTGACCGCAACGGGGTTGCTGCGCTACTCCTCTTGGACCTCTCGGCTGCCTTTGACACGGTTGACCATGACACTCTGAAACAAAGACTCTATGAAGCCGGCATAGAGGGAACTGCTCTAGACTGGATCGCGTCCTACCTTCGAAACAGAACTAATGTCTTCCATACCCCACCTTTCTCGTCCAAACCGTACTCCACAAAAGCAGGGGTCCCTCAAGGTTCTATCATCTCGCCCATGCTTTTCAACATTTACATGAAGTCATTACCAGTACTGATCAATCAATTTCACCTCACGTGCTATAACTATGCAGATGACACGCAAATACTCCTTCAACTGGAATGCCCCAAAGACATTGGAAAATTACCAATTTTCAGCTGTCTCAGAGCCGTGGATCAGTGGATGACTTGGAGCCATCTCAAATTGAATACTTCAAAAACGGAAATACTCACGTGTGGCGATTGGAAACATTACAACCCGCTTGCCGCATGGCCTAATGAACTGGGATCACCACCTAAAGTATCGAAGGAAGTAAGAAACCTCGGAATGACCATGGACTCCAAGCTGTCGATGAATGCCCAAGTGTAAAACTAGCAAGATCAAGCTTTGTCACTATAAAAACGCTGCGACGAATTTTCCCTCATTTGTGATTTCCGCACACGGTCCAAGCTACCATCTCCCTTGTTCTGTCCAAACTCGATTACGCCAATAGCCTCTACCACGGATCACCTTTAACAACCATGAAAAGACTACAACGGATTCAGAACTCGGCTGCCAGACTACTCTTGCATATCAAACCGCGAGACCACATCTCCCCTGCCTTGAAAGCCCTGCATTGGTTACCGGTTGCCAGAAGATCCACGTTCAAGCTGCTTTGTATCACCCACAAAGCAATCCATGGAATAGGACCGCTCTTCATCAGGAATAAAATCACCAAACACATTCAACAGAGGAACCTCCGCTCTAAAGGAGCATCTCGCCTCAAAATCCCAAGATACAAGAAAAAACCATGGGTGGCACATCCTTCTCTGTTCAAGCAGCCAAACTATGGAACTCTTTACCCCCCAACATAAGATCCACCAACAACCACCTTATCTTCAGAAAACTACTCCAGAATTGGCTCTTCCCCACATAAGCACCATACGCAAACAGAAATTTACAGCATATCCCTCTGTATATAAGCATTTGTTTTCACTATAGACATGTACCTATCTTTGTGTATTGCTTTGTATAAACATGTAGAATAATTATGTTGTTGAGAGAAAAAAAATAATAATAATAATAAATAAATAAATAAAAATCATCTTTGGTCTACATGTACTTACTTCCATTGTGCATCTATGTACCTTCCATGTACTTGGATCTGTGTCTCTGTTACTTTTCTCCTGAAAAAGCATATCCAATGCACTACCCTATTTCTCATCCTGTGCCTCTATCAATATCTTTAATCTACATATACTTACCTCCTTTATGTATCTATATACTTTCAATGTACTTATGGATCTATATATTTATCACTTTCTTCTAATTTAGCATTTCCAAGGCACTACCCTATTTCTCAGCCTATACTTCTCTCAATATATCTTCTAGCCCAACCTTCTGACTCATCTCAAACTTCTTTCTACTACTCTTTCCAATGCACTACCCTATCTCTCATCCTATACATTTATCAATATATCCTCTACATCCACACTCTCATTTATCCCAAACCCCATACCACTACTATGATCCCCAAAATAACCCTTTCTAGACTCTCCCCTACTCTACCCTCCTTGCATCATCTGACACCTCTTTTACTATACCGATCCCCTAAAACAAACCTTTCTAAACTCTTCCCTCTGACTCCTCCCCTCCAAAACTCCTTTTTACTCATCCAAAAGCCTCCTCCTACTGCTAAGACCTAAAAAAAAAAATCCTTCACTCTTTTATCCCTCCACTATCCTTTTCAATCAAAATTAACAGACTAACATGTTCACTTCTCAAATTCCACATTCAACTATACTGATTCACCACTAATCCTTTATGGGTTCCAGAGT
Source organism: Calotriton arnoldi (assembly GCA_963921515.1). Taxonomy (NCBI): domain Eukaryota; kingdom Metazoa; phylum Chordata; class Amphibia; order Caudata; family Salamandridae; genus Calotriton; species Calotriton arnoldi. Next base: position 1,270,744 of record CAWUFW010004887.1, on the reverse strand, counting down.
AGCGTGCTACACGCCAATAAAGCGTCTCAACACCCCATCAGGGTTACAAGCGCTATATAAATGCAAACCTTTTCCCTTTTCTACCCTCCCCAACCCTTCTCAATCCAAATAACTGACTAACATATCCACCACTAAAATTACTTTCATGTTTCACCATACTAATTCAACACTAATACTTATGGGTTCCAGAGTAGCGTGCTACTTGCGCTTCAAAACCCCATCAGGGGTAGCAAGCACTATATAAATACAAACCTCTTTCCCTCTTCTATCCCGCCACCTACCCTTCTCTACCCAAATAACTGAATAACATATCCACTACTCAAATGACTTCATATTTTACTATACTAATTTTCAACACTAATCCTTAATGGGTTCCGGAGTGGCGTGCTACTCGCCAGAAAAGCGCTTCAACACCCATCAGGGGTAACAAGTGCTATATGAATGCAAACCTTTCTTCCCTTTTTATCCCTCCGCTATCCTTCTCACTCCAAATAACTGACTAATATCCACCACTGAAATTACTTTCATATTTCACCATATTAATTCACCACTAATCCTTTATGGGCTTCCGGAGTAGCGTGCTTCAACACCCCATCAGGGGTAACAAGCGCTATATAAATACAAACCTTTTTTCCTCCTCTATCCTTCTGCTATCATTCCAAATCCAAATAACTGACTAACCTATCCACCACTTAAAATGTACTTGCATGTTTCACTATACTAATTCAACACTAATCCTCTATGGGTCCCGGAGTAGCGTGCTACTCGCCGAAAAAGCGCTTCGACGCCTCATCAGGGGTAGTAAGCGCTATATAAATGCAATTACAATACAATTGTTACTTTGAGTGTGGATTTTGGTTTTAGAGGGATAACGTTTGGTGAGTAAATTAATTTTTATGTTTTATTTTGTTTTTCAATTAATAATATTTGTTTAATTGATAATTAATTATGGTAATTATGGAGGTACACTTTTTTTTAAATTTAGATGAGTGTTGTGAATTGTTTGGTGTTATAGGGTAGGAAATAAAAAAGATTACATTTATGTAACAATTAATGATTTGATTATAATTATTTTCTATTAAAAATAGTTATTTGTTTGTAAATTATTTTTATAGAATAATATTTGTAGGTAATTTTTAGATTTTTTTAACAGTATAATATGTTTCTATCTTTTGTAATTTTTAATATTTTTATATATGTTTTCTTTTTTTGTTTTTTAACATCTTTTGTCTTGTAGTTGATATTTTGTTTGTTTTTAATTTTGAATTGACTTCAGTGGGAATATAATTTTTTACCCCTCTGCTATCCAACACTTTCCCTATTGTTACACTCACTGGAGTGTGAATAGTATTTTTCCCCCTCCGCTATCCAACACTTTCCCTACTGTTGCACTCACTGGAGTGGGAATATTAAGTTTTACCCCTCCGCTATCCAACACTTTCCCTACTGTTGCACTCACTGGAGTGGGAATAGTAATTTTTACCCCTCCGCTATCCAACATTTTCCCTATAGTTGCACTCACCGGAGTGGGAATATTAAGTTTTACCCCTCCGCTATCCAACACTTTCCCTACTGTTGCACTCACTGGAGTGGGAATAGTAATTTTTACCTCTCCGCTATCCAACACTTTCCCTACTGTTGCACTCACTGGAGTGGGAATAGTAATTTTTACCCCTCCGCTATCCCAACACTTTCCCTACTGTTGCACTCGCTGGAGTGGGAATAGTAGTTTTTACCCCTCCGCTATCCAACACTTTCTCTACTGTTGCACTCGCTGGAGTGGGAATAGTAGTTTTTACCCCTCCGCTATCCAACACTTTCTCTACTGTTGCACTCGATGGAGTGGGATAGTAATTTTTACCTATCCGCTATCCAACACTTTCCCTACTGTAGCATTCACTGGAGTGGGAATATTCATTTTTACCCCTCCGCTATCCAACACTTTCCCTACTGTTGCACTCATTGGAGTGGGAATAGTAATTTATACCCCTCCTTTATCCAACACTTTCCCTACTGTTGCACTCACTGGAGTGGGAATAGTAATTTTTACCTCTCCGCTATTCAACACTTTCAATACTGTTGCACTCACTAGAGTGGGAATAGTAATTTTTACCCCCACGCTATCCAACACTTTCCCTACTGTTGCACTCAATGGAGTGTAAATTGTACGTTTAAAAACTATTACATATTTTAATGTTTTAATTTATAATATAATGTTTTTTATTTGATTTTATGTGATAGGTGTATGTATATATATATATTTATTTGTAATTTTTTATATATTTATAACATTTTAAAATAAATAAAAATTATTAGTTTATTAATTGTTTTAAAGTAAATATATAGATATATTACATTTTTTATATGTATGTTGACATTTTTTAGATTACATTTATTTATTATATTTGTTCAAATGTACATTAAAGCTAAATAATTTTTTCAAGTTAATTTTATTATTTAATATATTTAACATTATTTTTTATATATATAAAAAACAATATTTTGTACATCGATATCTTTTACATCGATATTTTTTTAAAAATATTTTTATACTTACCATTATAAATATAGGTTGTTGATATTTTTGACGTCGATATTTATGTCTCAATATTTGTGTATGGGGATATTTTGGCTGTCGATATTCTATCAGTGAACCGTCCACTTGGCATGGTGTATTAGCTGCCATGATAGATGGGCACTTCGACTGTGTCCGCAAAAGAGGGACACTGCAGTATCCACATGAAATGCTGGGAGTCTTTAGACAGCATGCTAGGGACATCTGTAAGCATTCACAAGAAAGACTACAGTAAACTGCATGGCACTTTTTGTCAGTGCGGAAGCACCGAAAATGGTGGAGAACAGATCACTCTAATTCGGGTGGCTGATCTGCAACCATTTCAGGAGTCAATACTACCCAATACCAAATCTTATAGCGAAGAGAGTGGAGACTCTTCCTCTGCTTCATTTAGTCTTGTGCAACTCATGCAATAGGGCAGAATGTAATGGGTGCACAGGGCTTGCACCACTTTATGGCCAAACATCATGTTACTGCACTCCTCTAAATAAGGTCTTAAGTGCCATAAAATTACAAAAGACCAAGAAAATGAAATCAATGTACTTACTCAGGCTAACTGTTCTTGCTTGGAAGCCATGATTTCTAAAATTGGCCTACCTTGTAACCAGGCCTGAGTTGCATGCATTTCATGTTTATAAAATGTTCTGCAAATCCGTGCTCTGTTCCCTCTACATGTGTCTTATCATGATGCTTGTTAACCAGAATGGGTTTATTGTTATTGTACTGAATTGATAGATAGTTGAAACCTAATTGGGACTTTGCTTCGGACACGCAGATCACGATGGTGGGAGAGATCCTTCTGCACCAGGAAGACCTGGCCAGTGATAAATCTAAAGTCGTGCAGATGTGTGTTTCGTAGTCGAGTACTTGGAAACTAGAGAGTCTACCTGCTCCCAGAGAACGACAGCTGCTTATTAGACCACTTGGTGGGAACTGATATGGAGAGCTTTCCAGAATGTCCCTTCGCATATTAATTAGGGTGTTTCATAGATCTCTTCTCAAATCTGCTGATTTTCCCTGTCCGAGCTGTTGAACTTCATGCTTTAACACTCATGCCTATCCCCTGAACCTTAAACTTGATTCACTTGATGCTGGAATTTTCCTCTTATAAATCCCAGTCCCCTTTCGACACTTATTTATTTAGAACTGGGAAGTTCCTTTAAGACACCTTTCTAAATAATAGTCTGTCTGCTATATGTTGTCATATTTTACATTTTGTTCTTGATGTATACAAATTCACATTCCATGAGCAATTGAATATAATTGCTTATATTATAAATTAACTAATTTGCTGATTATTGATTGACACTATCATCTCTGTCATTCTTGTGGAACCACATTGGGTTCACTGAAATTGACATGTATTGCTGATCTTAGCTCTTTTCTTAAACTTCAAGTCAGCAATCAAAGGTCCTTAAGACCAGTGGAGGATCCTATTTGATGACTACGCTAAGAGATTGAGATTTAAGGATCCCCACTCCATCAAGTGGTAGTAGAAAGACAATGGTTTGACACAGAAGCATAGCGAGCTACCATAGTCCAGAGATAATATTTAGAATGCGCCCAAGTCCAGCTCATGTCCCACAAGTCCATGGCCCAGTTTGGAGTATCAACAGTGCTTCAGAGGTTTTGAAGGTGGTTGCAGTGGCCAAGGAGTGAGTATAAATAGGGTTATGTATGTCAAGCTTGCAGTGTTGTGTTGATATTGTGTGCCCTGCTTTGCAGCAATGTGTATGCAATGTAAATTGTTTATCTGTGTAAATGCATGTGCTTTTAGTGTTGAGCAGTTGAAGTTGTTATCGGACTCATCAGATCCCGGGATAGATAAGAAACAATTTGTGGTTTAACTTGTCTGCTAAGATTTGTGGTGTTAGTCGGTGAGTTACCATTGTCCGCACAGTTAAGATAGGGACCTATAAATGATTGTTGTGAGTGTACTAATAGTGATTGGTGCTGGTAGATCCTGTCGCACAGAGGAGAAGCAGCATTAGTCAGGGTGATTTCCCTGCTGGTAGAGATCTCACTTGTGAGTGTGTTAATGTTGGAAAACGTTATTGCCCGCTATCCCCTTGAATGAGTGATTACTTTTAACTTCTTTAGTGGAGCAGACAAGAGTTATTTGTTGATTGTGCTTGTTTTGGCATTTGTGTGAAAGTTCCACTTGCACAAAAGGATATTGTAAAGGAGGGAGAGACACTGCGAGGTGCTGAGATTTAGGCAATCAGTCATCGTGCTGATATTGGTAGGTCGGTGTAGGTGCCATGCTGGTATTGGTTGTTGCAGCATAAGGTACTGCGCTGTGATAGGTTTGCATAGAGGGTGCCGCCCTGAGATTGGGCACTAGTACCACTACTTATTATATTGTGATTTGGTAAAACCGTTGATTGTCTAAATTCTGACCGTTGCATTCTAAATTGCTGGAAATCGCTACTAAAATGAAGTGTTTCATGGTCTTGAGAGATTTAGGGAGGGGTAATGTGAGAGTTCCTGTCCAAGAGGGCGAGGAAGCTCCTCCTGAAGATACGCCGGATCATATGGCCATAAATGTTGAGCTCCACACAATTATTTGGCTTAATCAATGAAACAAGATCACTGAGGAAGAAGGGCCCTTGCAATTTCTTGAATATGGTACTTTTAATGAGATCATACCAGAAAATTGGAGACAGGTGTTATATGAATGGAAACATCAACCCAGGCCAGTACAGTATGAGGCTTTGATGGCTTGGGAGCGTGCTGCATATGCAAAGGACAGAAAAGAGCAAAAAGTGCTGTTTATGTTTGGGCAGATGCTAAGTGGGATGCATAGCAGCAAATGTGGAGAAGAGACCTGACTGAAGGAGCCAGATTATATCCCGTATTGGCAAATGAGAAGTCTTGGAAGAGAAAAGCTCAGGGAGAAAATGATAGAGACCCAGGAAAAGTCTAGCTCTGACAGTGATTCTAGTGATTACTTTTTGGGGGATTTGTGGTCTTCCAGACTGCTACCCTATAATGTTGTCCAGCCCGCTGGTAGTGGTGATACCCCAAATAATATTACTGGTGCTACTGTACCTGTTGACTATACTGCAACTAGACAGGAGGACCTGCCTCAGTAGTTCCAGTTGTGACTGTCCCAAATCAGATGGTCTCTATTGTGGCAGTTCCTATTAATATTGCCCCAGTTGTTCCAGCGTCCGTAGTGACGACCCCTGTTATAAAGTCCCAGACAATGACTGTTCCAGCCAGAAGCCAGGGCCCCAATATCAATAATTTCGGGAGCTACTGGTGGTGTGCCAATGTCACTACTGTCCTCATGAAACAGAATTCACAGGTAGCCCTTTAGAACCCTAACCCATTTACCGGAGGTACGGGTTCTGGACAAACTTTAGTATTTACGACACCCATTGCTCAAGGTGCTACTAAATGTCTGAATCTTGAAGCAATACCCCGAATGCCTGGCGGGTACCCAGAAAGTGGAGACACTGAGAAGATGGGTGGTGATCTAATGATTTGGTTAGATTTAAGACCCCTAGATGTCCCCTGATTGCATGTGGAAATGGATGAACTTGTTAAGAGAAATATAGATCTGAAATACATAGACAAATAAAGGGAGAATGAACTTATATATGAGTAAAGAAATGTTGTACCAGCTAATGACAATTTGGCAAAATTGGCAAATGAGTATAATGTGGACATTTCCAGAAGCACTGCTTGGCAAAGGATTTTTGAAGCACATGTGGATGAGGCGATGATTACAAACATGAGGACTTCGAAGATGAAGCTACACATTAAGGAACTGGCTGGCAGCATACAGACATGGAGTAACTCAGACGGGTTAAGGGACAAATGATAAGACCAAGTAGAAAAGGGAAAAATGGTGCCCAGGGGCCCAGATGGTGCCCAGGGACCCAGATGGTGCCACAGTAAAGAATTTCCACCGAAAGGAGGTGCATGCAGGGGGATATATGTGCATGTACCCTTGAGTCAAGGTGATCTTGCAACATTCACAAACCAGTTTCCAAAATTGAGGGAGAATCTTAACTCGGGTTAATCAATTTGTCAAGATTACGAAGGTTTTGTGGGAAGATTTGGACATTTTTTCTCAACATTGTGGTCCCCAGTGATTTGTGGGCTGAATGCAAGGTGTCGGTACAGTGGCCTAATGATGAGCCACAGAGAGTAGGTCAGACTAATGCGCAGTCTCCCATAGTGATGCAGAAGTACGACCAAGAGATCACCTTTATGAAGGGAAATGTTCCACAGAAGGAAACTAATTGGTTAAAGGTAAATCTGACTACGCAGAAGGCTAAAGAATTAGTGCATGCTTATTATGAGCGGCCTTTGTAGGTGTTTCGTCAGCATAGCTGCATCGATAACCCAGAAAAGGGAGACATGAGCAATTTTGTGTCACAGTTTGTTCTTGGGGTGAGCCTTCCGATTGGTTGGCAGATTCAGCATAATGTGATTTCTTGGCAAAGTAAGCCTTTGAATGAGATACTTCGATATGTGATGAAGTATTGTAGTGATGAGCAAGAGATGAAACAGAAGAGGCTCAAGGAGAAGTTTATGCTGGCTCAAACACACAGAAGGGATTTCAGAATGGCCCCTATGTGGGAAATGGTGGTGGAATGCAAGGTGTCTTATTTCAAGGTAGAGGACAGATGATGCAAGGTGGAAATGGTGTTCCTCAAGGTAGAGGTCGTGGCATCCCAACTGATCCGAACACAGGGAAAGATGTGGTGACGCTGAAGAGGTCTAATCGCTAACATTATTGTGACAAGCTGTTCGACGGGAAGCGAGAGTACCAATTGAATCCTAACCGAGTGTCTGCTGAGGGCCAAATACAGAACGTTAATTCTATGCAGATGCATAATGAACAAATGCAGAGACCATAGAATCCTAATATGCCATAAGTCCCAATGATGCAAGTCCCCCGAAGCCTCAATGGCCCCACAGAATATGGAGAATCCGAGGTTCAATACGAACCAGGTTCCGAGAGCTAACTCAAACCCTATGAGAATCAAACTACATTCCAAAAGTTCCAAGTCTTTGACAATTCTGATGGTTACAGTTCTGATCAATCACTATGATGGTGCCTGATGGGGGAGGAAGACTGCGTATGTGGCAGTCTCGGAGGTAGACCAGAATGGCCACCAAGTGTCCTTTTTGATTGACACTGGTGCTACCCATTCCACTGTTAAAACAGTGGAAGTCCCAAACCTACCCCTCTTGGGAAAGCAGATCCAAGTTGTAGGTATCGCAAATAAAAACATTACAAACAGTGTGCCAGAGAAGGCCCCAGTCAGAATAGGCTCTTTTGATGAAGACCACCAATTTATGATATATGATTCCAGTCCTGTCAATTTGATAGGACGTGACCTATTGTGCAAGTTAAAATGCATTATTTATTGTACACAGGAGGGTGTTGAGTTTCAAACTCACGATGATGATGTCGATTTCAAACTAGCCAAGTAAGGAATGGATGGTGGGCTGTTTCCCCTTAATGACTATAGATGCATTACCTCCTTACCTGAAGGACTCTGTGAAGCACGAAGTCTGTGACTTATTAAAGATGTAGAACCTGTCTGTATTACTGTGAAACCCAATGCTGAATTCCCCTGAACACCACAGTATAACCTCACACAAGACACTATAGCTGGAATTGCTACAGTGATTGAGTCTATGATACAACAGGGAATATTGAAAGAGATCATGGGAAGTGCATGCAACTTTCCCATCATGGGTCTGCAGAAACCTAGCTGCAAGTACCGCATTGTGCAAGACCAGCGAAAGATTATTGATATTGTTGTTCCATGTTTTCCTGTGGTACTGAATCCTGTCGTAATATTGTTACAAATACCTTGTGAGGCCGAATGATTCACAGTTGTTGATTTATGTCAATTGTTCTTTTTCATCCCACTGCACCAAGAGTCAGTTTCTCTTCGCATTTCGGTTCCAAAATAGAAGTTTGGCATGGTGCATAGATGTTTGGCATGGTGCAGAGTTCCACAAGGGCTTATGGAAATCCCTCAATCTTTAACCTGGTCTTGAAAAAGAATCTAGAGACTCTAAAGTTACCCTGAAATTCAGTTCTTGTGCCGTACATTGGCATCTGTTGATAGTGTTGATGTCGCAAGAAGCAAGCAAAAAAGACACCATTGCCCTGTTGAATCATTTGGCTGAGAAAGGACACAATGTGACCCCAAGTAAACTGCAGCACTGTCAGAAGGAAGTCCTATATCTGGGATGTCACATTGAGAAAGGAGCGGGGAAGGTGTCACAAGAGAGAATTTCTGCCATTTTGAAAATGAACCATCCTTTCATGCAGAGAGAAGTCAGGATGTTTCAGGGAATGGTGGGCTACTGTCGCCAGTGGATGCCCAACTTTTCTTTACTGACTAAACCTCTACAGAGGTTAACACACAAGGAGGTTGACACACAAGGATATGTCTGATCCGATACCATGGGACGACGACAGCATGAATGCCTTCCTTGAGTTGAGAGAAAATCTCTGTTTCACTCCAGCTGTGGGGATGCCAGATTACAGTAAAGAATTTGCAGTGTTCTCTCAGTGCCTACCCAGACACATTGAGGCCTGGAGACCTGTTGCTCATTTCTCTGCTACACTTGACCCCGTAGTCAGAGAACTGCCAGGCTGCATTAAAAGCTGTTGCAGTGGTAGGTGTTAGCATCGAGCAAAGTGAGGAATTAGTTATCTTCTTATAGAGATGGTTCTTCACCCTGTGGAGATACTACTTACTCATACTAAGACCCAACACCTGAACAACAGCAAGCTTACACGTTATGAACAGGTCATCCTTGATATTGAAAGCATTAAAACATTACCTTCAAGCAATGGGGTAGCCTCAATCCTGACTCATTATTATCTCTTCCAGAGACAAACTGCGTGGGGGTGAAGGTGAGCATAACTGTCTAGATGTCACGGAACTGTGCATCAAGCCAAGACAGGATATCAAAGATGAACCTCTTGCTGAGCCCAATTATGAACTGTTTATTGACGGATCTTACTTAAGAGATGATGGGGAAAATTTGAGAGCTACCTATGCAGTTTGCACTATTCACAGCTTAGTGAAAGCCTCCTGGCTCCCCAGTGTAACGTCTGCCCAAGTGGCTGAATTGGTTGCTCTTACTAGAGCTTGCTGCATCTCAGACCAATGGAAAGTTACTATTTTTACTGACGGTCAGTATGGCTTTGGTGTCGTCTATGATTTCGGACAGTTGTGGTCGCAAAGAGGATTTATTATGTCATCTGGGTCCCCCATAAGGAATGGGGAATAGGTCATGAAACTGCTTGAGGCGTTACAGATGCCCCGAGAAATTGCAGCTGTGAAATGCACAGCACACAGGAGTGGAAATGATTATGTGTCAGCTGGTAATCAGTACGCTGACAAAGTTGTCCAGTACAGTGTTCATGGGTCTTGTGCATTCAATGGGGAATATTCAAGTGAACCTGAAAACGAGACACATTTCAAAAAGTTGTTGTCTGTTGAGGACACCTTGCAGGAGGTTGCGTCAACAGAATGCAGCTGAACTGTATCGGGAGGACTGTGTGTACCGTGCTGAGATACGTCCTAGTTATAGTGTGCATTTTCTCCCGTTGGGTAGAAGCCTACCCGACTAGGAGGAAACACAGCGTCACTATAGCAAAGTTGTTGCTGTATGAATTATTTCCCCAGTTTCTCTGGAGTCAGACCAAGGAACTCATTTCAATAATGAGATCCTGAAAATGATGTGTGTGGCCCTGCAGTTTGAACAGAGACTGCACTGTAGTTACCAACCTCTAGCTTCTGGCATAGTGGACCAGGTGAATGGGACACTGAAGACCCAGTTGGCGAGAGTGTGTGCATCTACCTCTCTGAAGTGGCAGGATGCTTTGCTTTTGGTGTTGATGAATCTCCAAAGTACCCCTGATCAGCAAAAAGGACTGTCACTTCAAGAGTATCATGGGGAGAGCCCTGAGATTGCACGCTGTGCCTGTAATGCGCTTGTGAATATCTCAGATGATATGATACTCGACAACTGCAAGGGTCTGGCTGATGTGGTGTGTTCTGTCTCTTGCCAGGTTGAAACTGCAACCATTCCCCCACATGAGGAGCAGTGCCATGACCTCAATCTTGGGGAATGGGGCTTGGTGAAAAAACATGTTCAGAAGTCATGCTTGGAACCTCAATGGAAAGTCCCACTTCAGATCATTTTAGTGACCAATACAGTCGCCAAGTGCGGTGGCCTGCCGAACTGGATACATGCCTCCCAGACCCAGAAAGTGAGATGTTCGAATGAAGAAGTGGTAAAGCCTGCCACTGATTCGCAATCACAAATTCTGTGGTCACCCAAAGGAGCAGAAGGGGGTGAAATGCAATCATAATCCTGTGGTCACCCAAAGGAGCAGAAGGGGGTGAAACGAGGATGCAAGAGCCTCAGGGTCAACCTGTAGCCCAAGTCCTAGACATAGCACATAGCAGAATTGAGGCAGGTCCTGAGTTTGTTTTGAGCGAATGAGGAGTAGCCAAAGTGACGAAGCCTCAGTTGCAGGTGGTTGACGACGCTGATCCTGGCGAAGGGCCGAGCAATGTGACCAGGAGCGGCTGTGGAAGGGAAGATTGGCCAGGGATACAAGAGAGGCTGAGATCAAGCCTGTCTGTTGAACGCATTTCACAAGAGGTCACAGAGTTGTAATCAAGCAGATTGAGTGACAGCGAAGATGAACAGCTACTACTCGGGAAATCGAAAAGAGCAAGAGTGGCCTGTTGAAGGTACTCAGCCCCTGAGTGACTTTACACTGACAGTGAACTTGACCCAATTGTCTATGATTTGGATGATCACAGAGCAGTGCCAACAGAGTGTCCGTGATGCATACAAATACAGCAATCTGATTTTCTGAGCTGAAAGTGGCCATCATTATAACAAACTGTGTTTATTGACTAAACTTTATTGAACTCTGCTTTGTACTGAATTCTGAATATTCCTTGGGTCCAAGGTTCCAGAAGAAGAGTAGGGTTGTCATTTAAAAGAAGACGAAATAGGGCTAGGGATGACTCAGGAAGACTGCTGTACATAAGTTAACCTGAAGACAACTAAACAGTTTTGCTCATTTGCACAAGTAGAAACGTCGTAGAATTTATAATTCTTCTTGCTGCTATTCTACTTCTAAGGTCTGGCTGTAAAGAAACTATGGTATCCTACACTAAACCCAATACAGAGTAGTGGTAGTTGTAGCACTGATTGTTTGCGACCGCTTTGCTAATAGAGATAAGTTCTCAGATTGACACTGGTCCCATTATATTCACGCCTAGGCCCACTACACATGCCCCTTCAGCAGAAGATACACGTCGTTTTGACCTTAGGATTCTGCATAAAGATGCTTCCGAGGGAGATTTTTCAACCAACTTGCTTTATGAGTACACGCACATAATGGACGCTAAAGCCTCCTATGTCTGCGTCCACTTGCCTGATTCAGTAGCTGGAGGTATAACGTATCACCATATTCCCCTTACATATAATATCACATTTAGCATTTTGTTTAGCCTTTTGTATCATCAGGGTCACTGACTATTATTTTTCAAATTATGATTTAATCCTGCCAGAAGTTCCCTTGTACAAACACTTAAATCTCATGCTAATGCTAAGGAGATGGGGACAGTTTAGCATTTCTTTAAATCCCCGATTAAATTAGTCACTGCCCAAGCTCCTAGAGACAATTTGACCTGTTTATTCAGTTCAGTTGGGCAGAAATGTATTGATGATTTGGAGGACGGGAGAGCAACGAGGCACAATAGAGCCATGAAAGGGGTGGATATCATGAAAGATGTATGGAAGCAAGAAGAGGAGAAAAAGAAGGGAATGGGAGTTTACCCCAAATTGAATTTCGATTGGCAACATCGAGTGAAGCTGTGCACTTACAGAAGGGAAGATATGGTTCATAACCAGTTCACGGGAGTGAGTCAGTGTGAACACAAGTTTGAGGCTCTAGGTAATACTGATCAAGTGATTTCTGTTATTCTTGGAGTTTAATATGTCTGTGACAACAAGCTTATTTTAAGTTGCCTGCTGATTGGGAGGTACGTGTTACTTAGCTGTAGTTTTCCCTAAGATTTATCATTAGGATATAGATTAGATGCTCAAGAAGCTGGATGCCTACTAGAGCTAAGCGTAGTAGCAGTGCATCACAGATAGTAGGAGACATTTTTGGAGCTATGAATCCCTCTGTAGGAGTTGTTTTGAAGATTAGAAAGCTTTCTAATGTAGTGGATGAACTTTTGTCAAACACAGCTGGATATTTACTGGCCATTGATACTAAAGTGATAGCTTTTAGATCTATGGTTCTTCAGAACAGACTTGCTTTACACATTTTGCCAGCAAAGGAGGGCACAGTCTGTAAGATGTTGAAAGTTCAATGCACCTTCATACCAGATAAGAGGCAGGAGGTCAGAGGGTATGTCAGGAACATGACTCGTTTGGAAGCTGAGTTGAAGGAACTAGAAACAGGTGCTTGGGAAGCTGCTGGAAAGGGATTTTCTGCCATAGGTAGTTGGCCTGGTTATATTGGTAGTGGACTTTTAGGCGCTATATTGAGGCCTATTTTGATTACTGACATATGCTTGATTAGTCTATTTTGTATGATTAAGGGATTCAAAAATATGAGCTCAAAGAAAGCGATAGTTGAAGGAAAGGGAATTAAAAGAAACAGGGATTAAGTAAAAACAGAAGAGAATCAGTGTAAGATTTATGATGAGATGAAGGAATTGGAAATGTCAAGACGTAAGATGTTGAAGACAACAAAATTTTGAAATGGTCTCAGAATTTGGATTTGTTCTGTGTGATGGCTATTCTAGCCATCAGAGGAGAAGATTAGACCTGCGCAATTTAGAACTCCATGCATTTATATGCAAATTATATTCCCATGTGCAATTATTATTTATGAAATGTAGTAAGTGGTTATATTTACCTAAGAGGAGAGCCACACATACATTATTGAACAGTAATCAATGTATTTACTCATGCTAAGTGTACTTGCTTGGGAGCCATGTTTTCTAAAATTGACTTAACTTGTAATCAGACCCGAGTTGCATGCATTTCAAGTTTATAAAAGGTTCTGCAAATCCATGTTTTTTCCCCTCTGCAGGTGTCTTATCATAAGACGTGTTAGCTAGAATAGACTTATTTTATTGTACTGAAATGATAGATAGTTGAAACTTTGCTTTGGAAACACAGACCGTGGTGGTGGGAGAGATCCTTCCGTACCAGTCATACCTGACCTGTTATACATCCAAAACACAGATGTATGTTTTATTGTCCAGCTCTGGGAAACTAGGGTATCTACCCGCTCCCAGACAACAACAGGCGCTGATTGGAGAGTTTGGTGGGAAATGATGTGGATAGCTTTCCAGTACCATTCCTTCACGTATTATTTATGTGTTTTGTAGCATAGTTTAACAAACCCTGTCATGACTTCGCTGAGAAAAGATCTCTTCTCAAGTCTGCTGACTTCCCCTGCCCAGGGTATTGCGCTTCATGCTTGAACACTCATGCCTATTTCCTGAACCTTAAACTTGGTTAATTTGATGCCGACACTTTCCTCTTAGAAGTCCCCTGTTCCCCTTTCAACACTTATTTAGAATAGGGAAGTCCTTTATTGGAACCAGTCTACCTAATATTCTGTCTGCTGTACGTCATCACAGTTTCTATCTTTTTCTTGATAATATACAAATTCAGATTGCACCAGCATTTGAATATAAATACTTGTGGAACCACATTGGTTTCGCTAAAATTGATATGTATTGCTGAAGCTAGCTCCTTTCTTACACTTCAAGACAACAATCAAAGGTTCATACGACCAGTGGAGGATCCTATCAAACGTTTCCTCAGCACACATAAAAAATCTTTTTATCAATGTGCGCAAAAAGCATGGCAGAACGATAGCCGGTAGGAGTGCAGAGTTAACCTTCAGGCTCCACTATTACGCCCAGCACTTTACTTACAGTTTATTGTAGATGAAAGACAGACGTTTCTACTCACGAGGTTTCGACTACAAACCATACACTTTCTGGTGGCTTCCCCTTTGAAAGGTACTTGATTTTCATCTTTACCTTTCTGTAATTGTGAGATCCCTGCTGAACAGAGAGCACTTTGCACTTTACATTATTTTGCACATTTTGTCTACATCAAAGAAGGCAGTTCCTGCGCCCCATATTGCGTGCTCTGGACTCAAGATCTCACATAGCAGCCTTTTCTTACTTACGGTGCCTGGGAAATAAAACTGTTATTATTGCTGTTTTAAATTACATCTTTAGTTCCCTGAGACTACGATCTAAATATTGAAACTTTTTGGTATTGTGCTGCTATCATATTATTTAATGGATCTTATCTGAAGTTTTTATGGTGTATTATTTGTACTGTGTATTTTATGATATGACTTTTATGGCTCGTTAGAGCCGAATAAAGAATTTGATGATGACTACTCTAAGAGATTAAGATTTGAGGATCCCCACTCCTTCATTGCCAAAGAAAATAAATGTATTTTCAAACTAGCACATTATGTAAAAATCAATATTGAGGTGTAGAAAACAAGTAAATCACAAAAGTAAGTCACAAACTATTGATCAAACTAATTCAAAATTGACTGCTCCAATCCTCAAACTCATTAAAGCCCGTCTCCACCTTGCCCACTTATAGCTAATGACAGAATAACATCACCAAATTGTCTCATAGTTTTTGTGTATTTATTAAGCACACAAAAGGTGGTGTAATATAGAGTCATAGTGACATGTAAGACTTAAAGAGTGCCTGATGCTTTTCAGGTCTAAAATCCAGTTTGTGTATTCAGAAGAGAATGAGGATTGTTATTATTGTTATTATTATTACTGTTATTGTTAAACAATTAATTATGAGATCGTACAGAGAGGGTGGCAGAACAAAGCAGGCTTTGAGGAGCACTTCTTCATTAGAAGCTCAGATGGTAATGTCACTCTCTGGGCAGAGATGTGGGCATGAGGCTTAGATGCTTCCCCAGACACGGCTACTGTCGGTGTAAAAGGCAAGGCAAGAAATGTGCCTGATGTTGGACATTTAAACTCTGTGGGGCAGCTATAACATGCAGAGGAAGCCCCCTCTCCGTATGCTGTCCGTGGAGACTAGAGACAGTGGTCCTGAAGGCCTTCTCAACAGAGGCCCAGCTCCCTACGGTCCTGTGAGGTGTGCTTCAAGAGAGTGTGGATGGATGACCGGGCCTAAGGAGATCTGTGATGTACCACTATCATTTGTGGGGCACCCATGATCCACTGTGGAGTGACATAGTTTGAAAGACCAGACCAAATGACGATCTGTGCATGTGCAGGGGTCAGCTGTTGTTTCCTGGCAAGGTCTCCATGAACCTGAGTGGCAACCCTAACGGAGTATTGAGAGCAGGGATCACGGTTCCTGAACTACCTCCAGTCATGCTCAGCGAATTAACTTTTGGATCAAGCTTTATTCTGCGAAGGCTGCGGGCTCTACATTCAGTCATTAAAGGGATTCTATGCCCATCCCCAATGCGTGAAATAGTGCCCCCTCCAACATAGGGTAGGGGGAAACAGAAGTAATAGAGATCTTTGAGGTGTGGTACAAATGTCGGAGGTACTGCTGTGAAAGAATTTTGGATCACTGTGGGGTGAGATCCATGGAGGAGAGTTGCTCTGGCTTTGCAGAGTTTAAATCAGCGAAGGATCTGTCAGCAGTTTAGTGTCCTCTTTTGCCATCAAACCATAAAACTATGACTTTGGAGTGTAGAGCTTATTTGTGCTAGGAGGACCTGCAAGGCTAAATTTGCGAGGAGCCATCCAGGAACTACGGGCTCCAAGAACATTTGTATCAGGAGGGCAAATCAGAAAGCAATAAAGTTATGTTTTTTGGAGTACTTGTTCCCTTGAGATAAAACCAGCTTACCCTAAAGTAATAGTGAGTATATGCCTAATCATGCAAAAAATATTATTTTTAGATGAATTAAAGTGTTAGCGAGGTTTCTAGAAAACAGAATAGACATTACAGTAACTAATCTGAACGGGAATCTCGTTAAAATACTTTTTTGACTCCAAAAGATGTTTCAACACCTTCTTCCAACATCCTACCATCAAAAGCCAGTCATGGTGCCTGATCTGCACTCCACAGTAAAACTGGGCGGGGGCACCACTTTCCCCATCAGTGGTGGATTGGAACTGAAAAGCATCCCTAGGAAATGTGTTCAAACTAGTCTCCTAGTGTACTCAGTAACTGCAGTGAGTGACTGTGCCCATCTTCAGGTGGATTAGAAAGGGGGAGGATATAATATATATATGTCTACAGAAAAATTGTGTGTATTTCCTCGGGGCTGTTTGCCAACCTGATGATTCCTCTGCTCATCCACTTCTAAAAACATACCCTAGGTCCTCAACCTAACAGGAGATTTCCCAGTGTCCCATATGGCCAGTCCAGACTTGCACCTCTTTTAAGAGGTTCAATGGATCTGGCTTAGGCAAATAGTGAAGGTTTGGACTCAGTTACTGTCTTGTAATATAATATGAATTTGTGTGTTGTGCGCATATATCTGATTGCTAAATTGATAGGTACAAGGAAGAAACAATGGGTGGTGGAGTATGCAAGAATGGCCCTGGTCTCTGGGTAACCGATAACTGATCTTCATGATGACGTCATTTTCAGTATTATTTTAGTGTAGACAAAATCCTGATTTAGAGCCAATGACAAGCCTCATAAACATTCATTTTATATTTATTCGTTCAGGCTCCTATTTTAGCTTCAGTGAGCCACCGCAAGTGCATTATCAAAAAATGCTTCAGTAGAATTGTTGATTTAAATCAATACATCTTCTTACATTAATGTTGCTACATCAGGTAAACTAACTATCTAAGTGGCCAAACTTCCAGGTAACCTTGGACTAGAACAGTATCCTTTCAACAATCCAACTATAATGTATTGCATTAGAAAATTTGTATAGCGCTTCATACCCACGACAATGCCACAAAGTGCTCCAATGTGCATCAGGTTTGTGGGGCGATTTCGAACTGTGTGACTGAAACTATGTTAAATGTACTATTTCCTGTGTAGTATTGGATAAGATGCCTGAGGGTCAAAGATATGCTGCAAGCATTTTGAAGCATTTACCTCTGCATGCAAGCATGAAGTGCTGCGATGAAAGGGACAACAGATGCATTCACGTTTACTTCTCCACTTATACAATCAGTGATCTGCACCATGTGCTTCCTGGATGGGTAGGGCAAAATTTGTAGTGCTCGTCGGAAATCCCGGTAATTTTCAGTTGTTCATATTCTTGAAGGAAACGAGTTCCAGAGCATGGGGGCCTGGACGGAGAACGAGCTTCCACCGGTTTCTGACTTTTTGAAGAATGGGATGATCAAAAGAGTAAGCCTGGAACCCAATGGTCCCACTTGAGGATTACTGTGAAATCTGTGTTGAAGGAAGAATGATCTAATTACATGAATTGCTCGATGTGCAATGAGCTTTGCTTTCAAGGTGATGCTTCTAGCCCTAGGCAGCCAGAATAAGAATATGATGTGTGGTGCAATGTGCATCCAGAGGAGAAGGTTGAGGAGTAGACTAGTAACTATATTCTAAATTCTCTATATTATTTTGGTACTAAGAGGTGCTCCATTGTATAATCTTTTTGCATAATCAACATGGGAAAAATCCTAGGTAATGGCCACTTTATCTTTTTGAAGGAAGGCAAGACACTTGAAGATTCGCTGCAGGATTCTCATCTCGCAGAAACATTTTTTGAGACTTGATTTGAGGTACAAGCAAAAGATTGGAATCTATAATTAACCATAAATTACTCACTTCTGCTAGGTAGAATGGTGGAGTCCTTGTTCTTCTGGACAGATGTTTGAAAGGTGATAGCCGGCGCTCATCTACCACTTTTTCGCATCTCATTTTCTGAAGTATTTAACATGAGGTGGTCCAATAGCATCGAATTATCAACTATTCATAGGCACTGTCCAGTGGTACAGATATGACGGTACAATAGATTGTCAAGCTTAAGTAGTACTTGCATGTCATCGGCACACGTAGCGAGGCTGAATGAGGAGAACAGCTCAGGTAGATGACTATGGTAAACATTTAACAGGAGTGAAGTGATGGTTGAGGGCTGATGTACACTAGCTGTGGATTTAAATGGTACCACAGAGAAGGAGGGTAGAGAGATTATGAGAGAACTGTCAGTGAAGTAAGAGGGGACTCGTTTCAGGACAAAATCTTGAGCTCACATGATGTCAAGTTTCTGCAGCAGTGCAGGGTGATTAACCACACCAAAAGCAGTTGAAATGTCATGTAGGAGTGCTACTACTACTACTACATTTAAGTCGATTGCAGATTTGCTATCAGCTTAAGCAGTGATCAGTGCTGATTCAGTGTCACAGCAACAATGGATTTCATATGAATAGTTCACAAACGCAGATATTTGATTAAAAACACATTGTCACACAAGATTGCCTAAGAGTGGGCAATTAGATTTTGGGTGATCCGAAATGACATTGGGTGATCAGAAATAATTTTTCAGAACAAGGTCACATGTTTTTTAATCGAGTTTACATAAGATATTTTTAAGTTTCAGTCTCCAGAGAGCAAGCAGTTGATAATGGTGGGGGCCACGATGGCGGCAGACGTTAAGTTGAATTTCTAGAATATATCGAACAGGACAAAGATCTGCTGGTAATTCATCCGAACTATTGGTTTTTGTGACACTGGTGAAACCCTCAGGGGCCAAGGGGTTGAACAAGTGTGCCCATGGCCCAGAATTCTTTTGTAAGTTTGTGGTGAAAGGGGGAGGGTTAGATTCTTCTTCTTCAGAGCACTTTTTCAGGGCTTACGTTTTTGCAACAACCCGATCAGACACAGAGTTACATTGCTCCTGGTAGGAAGTCCCTTTTGAAGCGATGATTTCGGGTTTCTGGAACTCAGTAACAGGTGTAATGCTCTTGACAGACACGCTGCTTCTGAAACATGCTGCAACCAAGTAGCTGATTTTTAGGTCGAGCCTAGAGTAGCGCGCATGCGCTGCAAGACTTTATGTAAGGGGCTTCCAAAAGCTGACCACACGCTCGTGCACAATGGCCTTTTCCGTGCTGTTACCCGCACGGCCGCCATGTGTTTTCAATTATCGAGCCCAGCGGCCGTGCGGGTAACCGCAAGCAATAGGCCATGGTGCACGCTCTCGCGCACGCACCGCTCTCGAGCTTCTTTTTTTTTATTGCCATCTGGTTTCACTCAGCCATGTTTATTTTTTGCATCGAGCTTTCACTTAAACTGAAAGTGAAAGCGCGATGCAAATATAGACAATGGTGAGCGCTTGTCTTCACAGGAGCAGCGTGAGGCTGTGGGAGCTACACTGCAGCCGTGAGAAGCTGTAGGATACCCAGCACTCTCTTATGCTGGTATAGATAGGGTGCAGTGCCTATTTGCTGGAGCACTGTGAGGCTGTGGGAGCTGTGATTGGCACAGGGCTACACTGGCAGTGCCTTAGCGGTGCTCTACTTCACTGTAGCGGTGGGAAGCTGTAGGAGAACCCCCCACTCCCACCCCGTCCCCCACAGCACTCTCTTATGCTGGTACAGCTAGGGTGCAGTGCCTCTTTGTTGGAGCACTGTGAGGCTGTGAGAGCTATAACTGGCACAGGATTACACTGGCACAGAGCATTAGTGGTTCTCTTCACCGGAGCAGTGAGAAGCTGTAGGAACTCTGCCTGGCACACTGATATGCGGGCACACATTGGGGCAGAGCCTCTTTGCTGGAGCAGTGTTAGGCTGTGTGAGCTATGACTGACACAGGATGACAGTGGCGCAGATCCGTAGGGATGAGTTTTTCACTAGAGCACTGTGAAGCTGTGAGAGCTGTGATTGGCACTGGGCTACACTGGCACAGATCGTTAGCTGGGTTTTTATTCATTGGAGCAGTTTGGGGCTGCGGGTGCTATAACTGGCACGAGGTGACACTGGCGCAGATCCTTAGCGGTGCTTTATTCACTGCAGCACTGTGAAGCTGTGGGCGCTATGATTGGCACAGAGCTACACTGGCATAGAGCCATAGCGATGTTCTTCTCCACTGGACCAGTGACAAGTTGTGGGAGCTATGGTTGGTTCAGGGTTATGGTGGCACGGTGTACTGTCTATGCCTTTTCTTTACAAAGCAGTGTAAGGCAGCAGGAGCTCTCATTGGCACAGGATCACACTGGCACAGCGCGCGGCCAATGGCTCTTTCTTTTACTAGAGAAGTGTAGGCTCTGGGAGCTGGGCCTGACGCAGTCCTACGTGGGTACAGATGGTTGGCAGTGCCTCTTCTTCACTGGAGCAGTGTGAAGCTTTGGGAGCTGTAATTGATGCAGGGTTTATAAAATATGCAGCGCACTGGCAAGGAACCAGTGGCACGGGGTTACACAGTAACAGAGCGCTGCCGGTTTATCGTCTGCACTTAAGCAGTGTGAGTCTCTAGGCGCTATGCCTGGCACAGGGTCAGGTGAGAACGGTGAATTAGCGGTGTCTATACTGGGTGGTCTGGAGCAGCTGGATGACGTCGGAATACTGCACTGCATTGCTTTGCTGGATGTAGCGTTCTAGAAGCGCACTGCAGCACCGAAGAGGCTGAATGTGAATGTGTTCTACCAGACAAAAGATTTTATAGGTACGTGCCTCTGGTGCACTGCAGCAGTGAGAGGCAAGCTGTAGAAACCCTCCCTGAAAGTTTCAGGGCACAGAGCTCTGTAGTCTGTGGCGGTGTGAGCTACAGGAACTCAGTCTGCCACAGGGTTAAGTGGGCTCATGGCACCAGTGTACGAGTACGCGAGCGCTCCATGCCATAGGTTGCCTGGATACAGAGTGCAGTGCAGTGCACGGCGTCAGAAGGACGCTGACAGGCACGTAGCTTATAATTGGATGCAGAGCTCTGGCAGTGCTCCTGGCGCACTGGAGCAGTGTGCGGGCTTCGGGGGTCGGTCTCTGTGTCGCCTTGGTGTCGAGCTGGAGCAGTGCGAGGTCTTCTGAGATTTGCCTCTCGCCGTGCTAGTGGTACACTGTTAGGTGGCAAGGGCTCTGGTGGCTTAGGGGATTTTAAGTGCCCCTGGTGCACTGAGGCAGTGAATGGCTCTGTCAGACGCCGGGTTTGTTAGGTGGTGAGCTTTAGCAGCGCCCTTCATGCATTGAAGCAGTCATAGATTGCATGAGCTCTGTTATACTTCAGTGTTGATAGTTGCAGGGCTTAAGCAGTGGCCCTGGTGCACTGCTGCAGCGAGAGGCAGAATGACCTCTCCCAGACGTGAAGAGTTGATAGACATAACTTTAGAAGTGTTCCTGGTTGACTTATGCAGTGAAAGACGGTTTGAGGGATACAGCGCTTTACCAGTGCACTGGTGCCCTGGAGCAACAGGGAGGGGCAGAAGGGGGGTGGGGGCGCTGGAGATGCCGTGTCCCTGGTGTAATACATTAGTGAGAGAGTGAATAAGATCGGTTATGATAGATGCAGTGCTTTAACAGTGCTCCCGGAGCACTGCAGCGGTGAGATATTAAATGATCGCTACCACACAAAGGGTTTTATAGCTACAGAGCTTTAGCAGTGCCCCTGCTGCACTGAAGCAGTGAGAGGCTGAACGCTCTGTCAGGTGCATGATTTGATAGGTTGAGCACTTTACCAGTGCCCCTTGGCAGAATGATCTCTGGCAGATGTAGGGTTTGATAGACACAGAACAGAACACTAGCAGTGCCCCTGGTGCACTGCAAGAGTTAAACGCAGCACACTCTGAGTGTCCCTGGTGCACTCACCGTAGCAGTGAACGGGTTGTATCAAATTCAGGGTTTGATGGATAGAGAAGTCCAGCAGTGCCCATGGTTCACTGCAGAACTGTAAAGCTGATGAGCTCTGGCAGGCACAGGATTTGGTAGATACAGAACTTTAGCAGTGCACTGAAGACGTCAGAGACTGAATGAGCGTTGCCAGCAACAGGGTTTGGTAGACACGGCTTTCTAGCAGTGCTCCTGGTGCACTGCAGCAAAAAGAGGCTACATGAGCAGTGCCCAAAACAGGATTTTATAGTTAGAGAGATTGGCAGTGCACTTGGGGGCATATTAGCAAGGAAGTGGCGGAGAGAGGCGTTAGCCTTCTTGGCTTAACGCCTCTCTCGCCACTTCGGAAACGCGAGGCTGCACCATATTACCAAGGATATGGTGCAGCCTGGCGTTTCCCTGCGATGGCGCTAAGTCTCACGACTTAACGCCAACGCAGGCACCCTTGCACCAGAGTGCAAGGGTGTCTGCAAGCAGGGAGGTTTGTTTATGTACAGGAAGGTGTCCCTTCCTGCACATAAACAAACCTAAAATGCCAGTTTGCAACTTACATGTGTGCTGCTTCATGCAGCACACATGTAAGTTACAAAATGGCATTTTTTAAAAAGGTTTGTTTATGTACAGGAAGGGACACCTTCCTGTACATAAACAAACCATGGCAATTTGCTTTTTCCATGTGTGCTGCATGCATTGGCATAGCCAATAGGTCTCGCCTTTGGAACCTTATAAGTATTTAGTTATGCAGTACAATATCCTTGGTGCAACAACATCAACTGTTGCATGGCTAAACACTTATAAGGTCCCAAAGGCGAGACCTATTGGCTATGCCAATGCTTGTTTCCCCTTGTGGTTAGTGGCATGACAGATTCCGGAATGGCACTGGAGTGAAAGTTTGTCATTTCCTATTCTTCCAGAGTTATATCACGATTCTGTTATTTAATTTAATGAATAGATTGATGCATTTACCAGCTTGTATGTAGGCGTTAGAGAGTTAATTGTCCCCTTTTTAAATTAATATCAGTAGGAAAATCTTCAAAGTAGCACATATTACAATAAAAATAAACGTAATTAAGCAAATTTGTTGGCATATCGGAGCAAAATACAACTTTGCTCTCCAATTCGAACTGGAACTAATTTGCATAGATCAGGGTTACACCTAAAATGTGGCAAGGAGCCAGCCCGCCCTGACATACGCTGGACGCACCTGGAATTAAACAAGCCCCAACAATAAACTGCACCCAAGCAAACAAAAATCAGTACAAATGTACACAATGTTAGTGTGGTAATCTGCACGGTGCGATTCACAGAAATCAGACAAAAAACGTGTTAGAATGTACCGTGCCTCCAAAAACTAGTGATGGTTAGAGACCTGACGATTGAGTTCTGCCACCGCCTGCAAATCATAAGTGCGACAAGTTGGGATATTTTCCCAGTAAGTGCTTCCAAATTGGCGAGCGAAGAATATTTAAACCAACATCCTGGTACTTCATCTCTTCTTTGCAGACCTTGCACTTTGCTGTTAAAATTAAAAAAAAGCACAGGCTACTTCCCGCGAGAGGCGCCATGTGCGCCTTTTCATCCGTCAATAAACTGAGGTACTGAATTCCCCGCTGCTATGCAGTGCGAGTCCTGCGTGGCCATTCACTCCAACGAGTCCTTTTCAGAGCGCCTGCAAGGCAGTCACTCACAAAAGCTTCAAAGGCCCAACCTCCTTGAAGGTTTTCATTCCGCCCGACAGGGGTGAACAGAGACAGGATTCTTCAGGAAGGGAGGGGGGCGCTGCACATCACCCCGCTTCATTCAAGTTCCTACACTCAGCATTCCAGCCACAGCGCCGAGCGCCGAGCGCCAACCATGACAAACCTGGGCGCATTGTGAAGCAATGGCGTGCGCTGGTAACTGGTTCATCCGAGGTTATTTATTTATTTATTTATTTATTTATTTATTTATGCGTTTTTATATAGCGCGGACTTTACCCGAGGGTGTCAGAGCGCTTCACAATAGGAACAGTAACATTACACGAGGAGAAGGATACCAGTGAGCATAATACAAAAATAGCGTTACATTGCATGAGGAAAAGTGACAATTGTGCAGATAACAAACAAACCAGATACATAAAGAGGTATACGTTCCAAGAGGAAAAAGTGACAGGTGTGCATGATACATGGGGTACAAAATACAAATAGAGGTATAATACTGCAGAAGTGGCAGTCATTCATAACACACTGGAAGGCACTTCTATAGGCTTGGAGTACAGAATTTCCTATAGTGGAAGAACTTCCTTGAGGTAGTAGAGAGGGCGTGAATTCAACAGGGGGTACATGGGGTACAAAATATATGATACATATGAGGTATAATACTGCAGAAGTGGCAGTCACTCATAACACACTGGGAAGGCACTTCTATAGGCTTGGAGTACAGAATTTCCTATAGTGGAAGAACTTCCTTGAGGTAGTAGAGAAGGCGTGAATTCAACAGGGGACTTGAAATGAAGGGAACACGCACATAAAATCCAACACAACACGCAAAGGTGAGGAATGAACAGGAAAAAGTACAACGAGGTTAGCAACGAAAACAAGTTTCGAGGGGAAGTTGCTGGCTTTCATTGCCCGTCAAGCTTTCAGGATTCTGTAAATCAATTTATGACATGCAGTGGCCCAATTACACCTTACTTAAGCAAACTGTACTAGTAAACGCACCCTCGCACATTTATAACTACAGTGTAAAGGTCAAATTTCAGTTTATTACTACAGTAGGATGAAACTGACATGAGGAAAAAAAACACTCTTATTACAATTGTTGAGGGGTGAGAAGGAGCATCATGACTCGCTCAAGGCATTACCTCTTCTGAGGCACATCCCCTCCTCAAATTAAACAATCTGCATACATTCTATGGGAACTATTCACAAACAGCCCTTTGCAGTACGTTTTTAGTACTACAATAGTACCACAAACGTACTATAAGACGCTTCTCACAAACTTGCATGCCGAGGTTCCGCTTCAGCCTCTATCTTTTTCTGCCGCAGTTCACCACCACAACTGCAGTCTCCCCGTACATATACCTTTTAGTGGTCAATGTGGACAGGATAGAGGGTCATGTCTAGAAAATGAGGAATATTTACGCGTAAAAGGGAGGGGATTGGGGAAGAGTAATAATAGGCTTAGGGGAGTTTAGGGAGGGATCTGTGCACCCACCCACAAAAGAGTAGAACATTGCTATTCACAAACTGCACTTCTAACGTTTCTACAGCCAAAAAGTGAGCTTAAACAGTAGTAAATTACTCCAGCTCAAAACTGGAGTAAGTGCAGCACCACACATGTCCAAACACTGGTACTGCAACATCCTACCGAAGAAAATAATGGCAGTAGGGACTCAAAATAAAATCCCTAGGAAATAATGTTGTTAAATTATTTAAAATAGATAAAAATATAAATAATTATAATTTAATGTTAACAAATATAAAAATAGAACATATTATATAAAATGTTTTAACAACTATTTTAAATTTAAAAACTAATGTAAGTAATGTAATTCTGAATTCTCCCTACAGTAAAGTATAGGGAAAATTAAAGTTTATTAACTCAAACATGTTAGTAAAAAATACTTTATGTTAAATACATTTTATGTATTTTAACCCCTTCGGTGCTCAGGACGGCCGGGAGCCGTCCTGAGACACGGTGGGCGTGTGCTCAGGACGGCTCCCGGCCGTCCTGGCACCCACCCACGGGGGAAGCGCGGGCGCTCCCCCTGTGGGCCGCCAATCATCCTGCCCCCACCCGCAATGGAAGGGGAACCCCTTCCACTTCACCCCCCCGCCCCCCCCACTACATCATGTAATGACGTCACCGTGCCTCGCCCACTGACATCATTACATGATACCGGACGCGCTGGAAGCCACTTGCTTCCAGCGCGTACAGCAGGTAAGAGGTGAGTTTGGCCTCGGGGAGGGTGGGGGGACATTTTAAAAAGGCATCGGAGGAAAGGAAAGTGTTTTCCTTTCCTCCGATGTATTTTTCAAGCATTCCTGCTACACGATCGCGCTTGGGGCGCGATCGTGCAGCAGGAATGCTTGTTTTTTTTTTTTTAAAGGGCCTTTTGTGTTTTGGGGAGCGGCCCCTTGGGCAAGGGTCGCTCCCCTTGGGGGCGAAAAATTTGTGGAGCAGATCTATATATACATTTAAAAAAAAGGCATTAGGTGACCACTAGGCCACCAGGGATTTTTTTATTTTATTTATAAAGTGCCTTTTGTGTCGGGGAGCGGCCCCTTGGGCAAGGGTCGCTCCCCTTGGGGTGAAAATTTTGTGGATGGGTCTGCCCCCCTTGGGGGGGGGGCAGATCTATATATACATTTTAAAAAAAAGGCATTAGGTGACCACTAGGCCACCAGGGATTTTTTATTTTTTATTTACAAAGTGCCTTTTGTGTCGGGGAGCGGCCCCTTGGGCAAGGGTCGCTCCCCTTGGGGGTGAAAATTTTGTGGATGGGTCTGCCACCCTTGGGGGGGGGCAGATCTATAAATTATTTTTTTTAAAAAGGCATTATGTGACCACTAGGCCACCAGGGAATTTTTTTTTTAATTTAAAAAGTGCCTTTGTGTCGGGGAGCGGCCCCTTGGGCAAGGGTCGCTCCCCTTGGGGGATATTTTTTTAGTAGTGGTCTGCTCCCCTTGTGGGGGCAGATTGAAATAATAAAAAAGTCGCTGTGAGCCCACTAGGCCACCAGGGATTTACATTTAAAAAAAAATATGTTTTTGGGGAGGGCCCCTTAGGCAAGGGCTGCTCCCCTTTGGGAATCATTTATTGTGGCCGTTTCTGCCCCCCTTGGGGGCAGATCGGCCTTGTTATTCTAGACGCATCTGCCCCCAAGGGGGGCAGAAGCCATTAGACACCAGGGATTGTTTGTTTGTGTTGTTGGGGAGCGGCCCCTTGGGCAAGGGTCGCTCCCCTTGCGGTATCATTTATTTTGGCCGTTTCTGCCCCCCTTGGGGGCAGATCGGCCTTGTTATTCTAGGCCTATCTGCCCCCAAGGGGGGCAGAAGCCATTAGACACCAGGGAATGTTTGAGTTGGGCAAGGGTCGCTCCCCTTTATGGGGTATTTATTGTGGTCATTTCTGCCCCCTTTGGGGCAGATCGGCCATATGTTTTTAGGCCCATCTGTCCCCTAGGGGGGCAGAAGCCACTAGACACCAGGGCTTTTTAAATGTTGGTGTTGGGTAGTGACCCCTTGGGCAAGGGTCGCTCACCCTTTATGAGGGTGAATTTTTTGGCTATTTCTGCAGATCGGCCTCATGCTTTTAGGCCCACCTACCACATTTGCTTGGCTGGTGGATAGTGTGTGGACTAGTGCATTATTTGCATATGTGATTGTAATGTGTTTTTTCTCCTTTTTATTCTAGTGGAAAGCTTTTGATTCTTGTTTGCGGTTTCAACAGTGGTTGATCTGCAGTTTTGCGTAGTTGCATTTTTTTGGTAAGAAAACCATTTTCGTTGTGTTTACTCAAATTGAGTATTAATGTCATGCATGAATGAATTTTTTGTAAGTGGTGTCATAATAGCAGCATATTTAGTTAGTGTTTTGTGCATGAAATTCTTTGCGATGTGTTTTGCGTTGTCTTATGTGTAATTTTCTTTTTTTTTCTTTTTTAGTGGGATACTGTTGGTCCTTACTGTGTCTGTGCAGAGTAGGTGGTGGTGAGTCTAGCTGCTTCTGGCAAGTGAGTGGTATAGTGTTGGAGTATATAGGTCTTTGTGCTAAAGCTACATTTTGTTTATTTCTTTTTTTACAAAGGGTTTGTTGTTGTTGACTTGTTTGACAAGTTACCTTTATTAGTAAGCATTATGGCTAGCCGTAGAATTACTGCTCAGCAGGTGGTTGGTATGCTTCTTGAATCTTCCTCTGAGCAGGATTATGAGACTGACAGTGCGTCTGAGGGAGAGGAGGGAGGGGAAGATTCAGGCAGTGAGTTTTCTCTCCACATGGAATGATCGGATGATGAAGCTACTCTCAGTGCGGATTAAGCTACTCTCAGTGCGGATGAAGTGCCTGTTTTAGAGGAGGACACTGATGTGCAGATGGTGCAAGAGGCATCTGGATTGCAGCCTGGGGCTTTAAGGCTTCCCATTGGCAGTGCTGGACTCTGGGTTGATCCAAACATGGTGCAGCCGGTGTTGCCTGCCTTTAGTGGTGATGCAGGGTGTAGAGTGGATTGTGAAATCTTTTTGCCTATACAGTTTTTTCAGTTGTTCATGGATGATGTATTTTTGGGTGAGATTGTTGAGCAGACTAATTTGTATGCTGAACAGTTTTTGAGGGACAACAGTGCCAGACTTCGGCCCCACTCTAGAGCTACCCGGTGGACTCCCACAAATCTGGATGAGATGAAGAAGTTTTTGGGTTTGACTTCTTTGATGGGCTTGATAAGGAAGCCGTCCCTGGCTTCATATTGGTCTACCAGTCCCTTGATGGCAACGGCCATATTTCCTGCAATTATGAGTCGTGATCGGTATTTACTTTTGCTTCGGATGCTGCATTTTGTTGACAATGCTTTGGCGTTGCCACGAGATAACCCTGACTGTGACCGTCTTTTTAAGATTCAGCCTGTTCTTGATCACTTTGTAGATCGATTTTCAGAGATCTATACTCCAGGGAAAGAAATAGCTATTGATGAGTCTTTGGTCCTGTTCAAGGGTCGTTTGGTTTTTAGACAGTACATTCCTAGCAAGAGGGCACGTTATGGAATTAAGCTGTATATGTTGTCTGAGAGTAGGACAGGATATGTCTTTAATTTCTGGGTGTACACTGGTAGGGATTCCACTATTGACCCCCCTGGTTGTCCGTCCACTTTTGGAGTTTCAGAGAAAATTGTGTGGGATCTTGCTAGAGGACTGTTTAACAGAGGCCACCATTTGTACCTTGATAACTTCTACACTGCTGTGCAACTGTTTAAGGAATTGTTCAAAGTGGACACTTTTGCTTGTGGCACAATCCGCTCTAACCATAAAGGTTATCCAAAAGAGCTTGTTTGCAAAAAGCTTCAGAGGGGACAGGGCAGTTCCTTGCATAGTGATGAACTACTAGCTGTGAAATTTGTGGACAGGAGGGATGTGTACATGCTGACTACCATCCATGATGAGAGTACTTCACCTGTGGCTGTTTGGGGTCAGATTGCTGAATTGCGCAAACCTGTGTGCATTTTAGACTACAATAAGCACATGGGTGGTGTTGATTGAGTAGATCAGAGGTTGGAACCTTACACTGCTATTCGTAAGGCTTACATTTG
The DNA here is from genome assembly GCA_963921515.1 of Calotriton arnoldi. NCBI lineage: Eukaryota > Metazoa > Chordata > Amphibia > Caudata > Salamandridae > Calotriton > Calotriton arnoldi. The sequence continues at coordinate 1,241,074 of CAWUFW010004887.1, read as the reverse complement.
GTATAAGAAGTTGGCCATCCATCTCTTCAATTTAGCAACTTTCAATGCTTTTGTTGTGTACAAGGAGTGTTCTCCTGCGTCAAAGTTGACTTTTGTTCAGTTTCAGGAGTCTGTGATAGGCAGCCTTGTTGTTGTGGAACAGGCAAGTGTTCCTAGAGTTGGAGTGGTGGAGGATGTGGCTAGATTGAAAGATCGCCACTTTCCTGATTTAATTCCTCCCACGCCCAAAAAAACAATCCCTGTAAGAGATGTAGAGTCTGCTTGCGAAGAGGTGTGTGGAAGGAGAGTCGTATGCACTGTGCCGATTGTCCTTCTAATCCTGGGCTGTGTGTGCCCACATGTTTCAGATTGTATCACACTCAAAAGAGTTTTTGGGAGCAACCGTGAGTCTAATAGTGTACTGCCTGGTCTGTATAGTTTTATATAGTTGTTCAGTTTAACGTTTGGCAATAAAATGATGTCTTTAGTTACTGCTGTTGTTTATGTAGTTATAGTTTTGTATTTAGTTGCAATTGGTTTGTGTTTTCTTTCTTGTTTAAAAAAAATTTATGACAGTGTGCGTGGACTGGCGCTTGGCTGGCGGTGTGCGTGGACTGGCGCTTGGCTGGCGGTGAGTGGACTGGCACTTGGCTGGCGGTGTGCGTGGATTGGCGCTTGGCTGGCGGTGTGCGTGGATTGGCGCTTGGCTGGCGGTGTGCGTGGACTGGCGCTTGGCTGGCGGTGTGCGTGGACTGGCGCTTGGCTGGCGGTGTGCGTGGACTGGCGCTTGGCTGGCGGTGAGTGGACTGGCACTTGGCTGGCGGTGTGCGTGGATTGGCGCTTGGCTGGCGGTGTGCGTGGACTGGCGCTTGGCTGGCGGTGAGTGGACTGGCACTTGGCTGGCGGTGTGCGTGGACTGGCGCTTGGCTGGCGGTGTGCGTGGACTGGCGCTTGGCTGGCGGTGAGTGGACTGGCGCTTGGCTGGTGGTGTGCGTGGATTGGCGCTTGGCTGGCGGTGTGCGTGGACTGGCGCTTGGCTGGCGGTGTGCGTGGACTGGCGCTTGGCTGGCGGTGTGTGAGTAGTGACTTGCTGCTGGTCACTACACACACTGCTAGCTAAACGCCACTCCACGCAATCCGTGAGCTGATGTGGTTGCTGTGTCAGGCATGTGGGCGTGTGAAAGTGATGGGCCCTTGAATGGCGCTGTCTGCTGGTGTGAGTGTTGTAATGTGCTGGGCCCGCGGCTGGAGGTGTGAATGGTTTTGTATGTGTCACACGTATGAAAGGTGTATGAATGGCCTGTAAAGCGGTTGGTGCCTTGTCGTGGCTTTACAGCTCACGAGCTGTGAGTCAATGGTTCAGTTTCTCGTCCTTTCAATTATTAACAGTGCATTTCATTTTTGTGAAATCTCTGGTTAACACAACTGTATATACTGAACCATCACTCACCCTCGTGCCAAATCCAACCAGTATGTCTGTGTGCTTGAAGAATAGGTGGTTGTGCAGAAATATTTGTCTTTTCTGTTTTTCTCAAGCAGGGGTACCTTGTCCCTTTTTGTGAATGTTGTAATGTGTTGGTTTCGTGCCTGGTGGTGTGAATGGTCTTGTGTGTATCACGTATGAAAGGTGTGTGAATGGCCTGTAAAGCGGTTGGGGCCTTGACGTGGCTTTACAGCTCACGAGCTGCGAGTCACTGGTTCAGTTTTTTGTCCTTTCAATTATTGACAGTGCATTTCATTTTTGTGAAATCTCTTGTTAATAAAATTTTATATACTGAACCATCACTCGCCCTCGTGCCAAATCCAACCAGTAAGTGTGTGTGCTTGAGGAATAGATGGCTGTGCAGTAATCTTTGTCTTTTTAGTCTCTCTGCCAAGGTGTACATTCCATCTAAGAATAACCTATCAACTGTAGATATTGTCGTAAACTAAACACCCATGGGAGTACATGGTGATGTCTCTCTTGTGGATCCCAACAAGTTATCTTACCCACAATGACCTGCAAACCTCAAAATGTGTCTGTCACATTTTCCTTGCATTATTGTGCCAAAATTTTCACGCTGCAGAAAGAAACAACAAATTTCCTACCCCCCGCCTTTCTCCAAGTATCCCAATTGAAATGGTACCTCACTCGCGAGGGTGGGTCAAGGACCCGTGACAGGCAAGGGCCCAAATCGTATTGAGGCGACATCAAAATTGCCTATCACAAAACGAGACCTGGTTTTGCAAGGGGGGGGTCACCTGGGTTTTTGGCCCGTGCTCGGCGGCCATCGAGGGAAACCTACCAAACCCACACAATTCTGAAAACTAGACACCCGGGGGATTCCAGGGAGGTATGGCTTGCGTGGATCCCCCAATGTTTTCTTACCCGGAATCCCCTGCAAACCTCAAATTTAGCTGAAAAAATCACTTTTTCCACACATTTTTGTGTGGGAAAGTTAGTGGCATCACTGGGCTGACACAAATTTCCTACCACCCAGCGTTCCCCGGGTCTCCCGATAAAAATGGTGCCTCACTCGTGTGGGAGGCCCAAGTACCCGCGACAGGCAAGGGCCCAAAACGTATTGAGGCGACATCAAAATTGCCTATCACAAAACGACCTGGTTTTGCAAGGGGGTCACCTGGGTTTTGGCCCCGTGCTCGGCGGCCATCTAGGGAAACCTACCAAACCCACACATTTCTGAAAACTAGACACCCGGGGATTCCAGGGAGGTATGGCTTGCGTGGATCCCCCAACGTTTTCTTACCCAGAATCCCCTGCAAACCTCAAATTTAGCTGAAAAAATCACTTTTTCCACACATTTTTGTGTGGGAAAGTTGTGGCATCACCGGGCTGACACAAATTTCCTACCACCCAGCGTTCCCCCGGGTCTCCCGATACAAATGGTGCCTCACTCGTGTGGGAGGCCCAAGTACCCGCGACAGGCAAGGGCCCAAAACGTATTGAGGCGACATCAAAATTGCCTATCACAAAACGACCTGGTTTTGCAAGAGGGGTCACCTGGGTTTTTAGCCCGTGCTCTGCGGCCATCAAGGGAGACCTACCAAACCCACACATTTCTAAAAACTAGACACCCGGCGGATTCCAGGGAGGTATGGCTTGCGTGAATCCCCCAACGTTTTCTTACCCAGAATCCCCTGCAAACCTCAAATTTAGCTGAAAAAATCACTTTTTCCACACATTTTTGTGTGGGAAAGTTGTGGCATCACCGGGCTGACACAAATTTCCTACCACCCAGCGTTCCCCCGGGTCTCCCGATAAAAATGGTGCCTCACTCGTGTGGGTGGCCCAAGTACCCACGACAGGCAAGGGCCCAAAACGTATTGAGGCGACATCAAAATTGCCTATCACAAAACGACCTGGTTTTGCAAGGGGGGTCACCTGGGTTTTTGGCCCCGTGCTCTGCGGCCATCAAGGGAAACCTACCAAACCCACACATTTCTGAAAACTAGACACTCGGGGATTTCCAGGGAGGTATGGCTTGCGTGGATCCCCCAACGTTTCTTACCCAGAATCCCCTGCAAACCTCAAATTTAGCTGAAAAAAATCACTTTTCCACACATTTTTGTGTGGGAAAGTTGTGGCATCACCGGCTGACACAAATTTCCTACCACCCAGTGTTCCCCGGGTCTCCCGATAAAAATGGTGCCTCACTCGTGTGGGAGGCCCAAGTACCCAGCGACAGGCAAGGGCCCAAAACGTATTGAGGCGACATCAAAATTGCCTATCACAAAACGACCTGGTTTTGCAAGGGGGTCTCCTGGGTTTTGGCCCGTGCTCGGCGGCCATCTAGAAACCTACCAAACCCACACATTTCTGAAAACTAGACACCCGGGGGATTCCAGGGAGGTATGGCTTGCGTGGATCCCCCAACGTTTTCTTACCCAGAATTCCCTGCAAACCTCTAATATAGCTGAACAAAATCCCTTTTTCCACACATTTTTGTGTGGGAAAGTTGTGGCATCACCGGGCTGACACAAATTTCCTACCACCCATCGTTCCCCCGGGTCTCCTGATAAAAATGGTGCCTCACTCGTGTGGGAGGCTCAAATACCCGCGACAGGCAAGGGCCCAAAACGTATTGAGGCGACATCAAAATTGCCTATCACAAAATGTTTTGGGCCCTAGCCTGTCGCGGGTACTTGGGCCTCCCACACGAGTGAGGCACCATTTTTATCGGGAGACCCGGGGGAACGCTGGGTGGTAGGAAATTTGTGTCAGCCCGGTGATGCCACAACTTTCCCACACAAAAATGTGTGGGAAAAGTGATTTTGTTCAGCTAAATTTGAGGTTTGCAGTTCAGCTAAATTTGAGGTTTGAAGGGGATTCTGGGTAAGAATACGTTGGGGGATCCATGCAAGCCATACCTCCCTGGAATCCCCCGGGTGTCTAGTTTTCAGAAATGTGTGGGTTTGGTAGGTTTCCCTAGATGGCCGCCGAGCACGGGGCCGATAACCCAGGTGACCCCCCTTGAAAAACCAGGTCGTTTTGCGATAGGCAATTTTGATGTCGCCTCTATACGTTTTGGGCCCTTGCCTTTCGCGGGTACTTGGGCCTCCCACACGAGTGAGGCACCATTTTTATCGGGAGACCCGGGGAAACGCTGGGTGGTAGGAAATTTGTGTCAGCCCGGTGATGCCACAACTTTCCCACACAAAAATGTGTGGAAAAAGTGATTTTTTCAGCTAAATTTGAGGTTTGCAGGGGATTCTGGGTAAGAAAACGTTGGGGGATCCACACAAGCCATACCTTCCTAGCATCCCCTGGGTGTCTAGTTTTCAAAAATGTATACGTTTGCTAGGTTTCCCTAGGTGCCGGCAGAGCTAGGGTTAAAAAACTACAGCTAGGCACTTTGCAAAAAAAGGGTCATTTTTCACTGTGAAAATGTGGTGTGTCCACCCTGCGTTCTGGGCCGTTTCCTGTCGCGGGCACTAGGCCTTCCCACACAAGTGAGGTACCATTTTTCTCGGAAGACTTTGGGGAACGCGGGGTGGGTGGAATTTTGTGGATCCACGCAGATTCCAGAACTTTCCACCACGGAAATGTGAGGAAAATGTGTTTTTTTTGACAATTTTTTAGGTTTGCAAGGGATTCTGGGTAACAGAACCTGGTGAGAGCCAGTCAAGTCACCCCATCCTGGATTCCCCTGGGTGTCTAGTTTTCAAAAATGTATAGGTTTGCTAGGTTACCCTAGGTGCAGGCAGAGCTAGGGTTCAAAAACTACAGCTAGGCACTTTGCAAAAAAAGGGTCATTTTTCATTGTGAAAATGTGGTGTGTCCACGTTGCGTTTTGAGCCGTTTCCTGTCGTGGGCACAAGGCCTACCCACACAAGTGAGGTACCATTTTTATCGGGAGACTTAGGGTAACACAGAATTGTAGAGCAACTGTTATTACCTATTGACTTTCGATGCATTTGTGCCTTCCAAATGAAAGACAATGTGTAAAAAAGAAGTCATTTTGAAAAATGACCTATAATTCTCATGCTAGTATGGGTACTCCCAATTTCGGAAATGTGCAAATATCTACTGTTTCTAAACTCTATATTTTGTTCCCATTTTAGAAATACATAGGTGTCTTTCATACCGATTTTTCCATGTATACATTTTCCCAAAATAATTGCTATATACCCGGTACATAATAAAAACCCATTGCAAGACGCTGCTCAGTTATTGGCTCTGGGTTCGTCGGGTTCTTGGTGAACCTACAAGTCCTATATATCCCCACAACCAGAAAGGTCCAGCGAATGTAACGGTATATTGCTTTCAAACAGCTGTCATAATTAGAAGAAGTTACAGGTGAAAACGTTGACACAAATGGCTGTTTTTTTCAACAAATTTTCAATTTTTCCTATATTTAACTGTTAGTTTCTATGAAGAAACCGGGAAGGATCTACACAAATGACCCCTTGCTGAATTCAGAATTTTGTCTACTTTTCTAAAATGTATAGCTTTCCAGGATCCATTATTGCTTTCATACCCATTTCTACCATTAACTGGAAGGAGGTTGAAAGCACATAAAATAGCAAAAATAGACTATGTCCTAGAAAAATGCCAAAACTGTGTAAAAAATGTTGGTTTTCTGACAAAAGTCTGCTTGTCCCTGAAAGCTGGGAAGATGGTGATTTCAGCACCACAACCCCTTTTTTTATACCATTTGCAGGGAAAAAACCAGACGCTTTCATCTGGAGCCCTTTTTTCCCATTTTAAAAATATTTAGCCGTATTTTGGCTAATTTCTGGGTCCCCTCCAGGGGAATCCACAAACCCTGGGTACCTTTAGAATCCCCATGATGTTGGAAAAAAAGGACGCAAATTTGGCGTGGATACCTTATGTGGTCAAAAAGTTACAGGGGCCTAAGCGCGAACTACCTCAAATAGCCAAAAAAAGGCTTAGCGCAGGGGGGGAAAAGGCCTAGCAGCGAAGGGGTTAAATGTAGAAACAAAAGAAAACATTTAGAGCAAACACCCAAAATGAACAAGTGTAAAAATCTAAAGCACTATTGACCTAATATTAAATTAATTCTTGAATTTAAATATATTAAATCAAATACATTTTTCTGAAGTTTAAACTAAAAAATAAATTCACAACTAGAGGAAAAATATTAAGCATTAATTATGAAAAGTGATGTACAGAATTAAAAGTAACCTAATATTTTATTAAAATGAAAACCTACAGTAATTCTTAAAATAAAAAAAGGTTGTTACAATATTGTATAATTAAATAATACATATGTTATGTGTATTTGTGTAACGCACAACTCATCCAGGAAATATTTTAATACATTTTAACATTTAATTATATCGATTTATATTTTTAACCATTTTAAATAGTTTAATTTAACATTACTTCTTATCGGGTTTAATTTTAAGGTCCAATCTTAATTATTTTCTATTGGAGGGTATTGAAGTACCAGTGGTTGACCAAGTGTGGTACATGACTTTCTACTGTTTCTCATTTGGCAGTAATTGTTACTTATTAACGTTGCATTCCCCACATCAAAGGCTTGGTCACCAAACCTACCTATGTGCCCATGGGATGGAAAAGCCCAGCAATCTACAATGCACTTTGTTGTTCTGCAAATTCTATAAAGATATTAGATTAAGTGTCCTTTGACCCTATTTTTAACACAGGGTCTTTTTACCATCAGGCGGCCTTAGACTTTCTCCGAAACTTGACAGATGTTTATACTTGTTATGTTATTGTGATCTACAATAAGAATGCAATTAGGAGGCATAAATCACTGAGCCACCTAGAAAGGCTGTGTCATGAAGAAGAAAAAATGAGGGCTTGTATTGTTACCTCCTAACATAAAGTATACCCCTGAATGAATTAACGTGTGAGGTCCTGGGCCCAGTCTGAAATGAGTATTGGATTTATATGAAGCTTTTTTAATCTATCAGATTGCCCCATTATTCATACTGATGCATTTTTAACAACCGTTTTATTAGGATCAAAAGTACTGATCTGATCTTTTTGTTATGTATTCAAGAGGTTTTATTATATACATTTTGAATTGTATCAAATACGCTTATAAACCAAATTGTGTATTTCTCCCGTTGCACTAATGAATGCTGTTTATTATTTTTATGCTGGCAAATTGCAGTCACAATAAATACCATATTTTGGCTATGTGCAATACTTTTAATGTATCTATTTTTATTATAATTGTATGTTTGCATTTTATTATTTTTATGCTGGCAAAATGTACTCACAATATTTTTATGCTGGCCATGGGTGAGACTTTTAAATGTATCTACTTGGTTTTGTTGTGCTTTTATGGATTTTCTGTAAATATCTGAATAGAGTTTCTTTTGACTTGGCAGTAATAATTATACTTGTAAGTTTGGCTCCACCCCTTTTTTCAGAGGGTGGAGACGTGTAAGCCTTCACTTTTGTGTGTAGCTTTACACGCCAGGTTTTGTAAATGGCTTAAAGTGGTAAAGTTACTCAAAAGTGTAAGAGTACATTACAGGTGTAAATTACTCACAAGTTCAAGTTACCTTTGTGAATAGCCCCAAGTGCAATTATTTATCAAGGAGTATAATAAACAAGTCTGAATATTTTGGATATCTAAAGTTTCTTCAACAGTTCGTAGATCTCCAGTTAAGTTTCAGGGTATTTAACAGTCTTACCCTTGTACACCCAGTGATCACTATATGCCATTGCTTTGCTTTCAAAATGTGCTCATGAATCATAATTTTTGAAGATGTTTGTGGCATCAATGATAACATAAGTACTAAACCGGCGAGCCAAAAAAGTATGTTTCTGTGGGAATATTTAAAAATGTGCTCAACCTATCACAGAAGGCTTTAGTGCACATGGACATTGTAGGAAAGTATGCAATTCTATGCCAATTTAAAGGTCATTTACATACATTTCTAATCTTGCTACAATATGTGTTGCTTTTCTAGATGGAAAATGAAGGTCTCACCAAAGTGGGAGTCCCAAAAAATGAAATCGACTTCTTCCCATAACTGAACTGGTGGCATAGTCCTAATTTCAGAAGAAACCGAAACAAACCAGGGAATGCAAGGAATGTAACGTGACCGAGGTTAACCCAAATGCATGACCATTACGGCACGCAATGGATATATGTCCTTCATGGTTCTATGGGGGCACTTTACATAACCAGTAAGAACATAAGCATGTCTACAAAAATAGAAATGGGTCTGTATCACGTCAGCTCTCAGGGGCCTGTGAAACTCAAGGGCAGCTAGGTCAATCCAGGTGCTGAGAATCATCCATGTCCCAGAAACAGAATCTGGATACATCTGCGAGCTCACTGAATGGCCAAGTATCTCCTATTTAATTCTGTGACATTCAAGGATTATTGTGGTCAAACAGTTGAGGATTACTCCTTAAGGTTGCTTAAGGGGTATAATATTAACTTCAAACAACAAATGTACCACTCACAATTAATCAATGTTCTGGTAATGTTTAAGAAAAAAAGAAGACATTTCTAATAAATATAATTTGCTTAATAATATAGATGTATAGCCCGAGCATAAACATTTTCTCAAGAAGGGACAATAGATACTTTGTTCCATCTTCTCTGCTACTGGTCTACGCGTAATCTGAGTCTCTCTGAAGCGGTGATACACTCTTTAAAGGAGCCACAATCATGGGCTTAAGAAGATAGAAAAGTGTCTGTGGCATAAAAATCTGACAGTTCTCGGCAGGCTCACTTTAGGCATATTGAATGTATTTGGTGGGGATTCTATTGCACACCGGCACGGTTCTGTATGGTTCTCAGTCACTGTTCAGCAGGTCAAATAGGGATACATCTGTGTTCAAATCCAAGTAACCGCTTAACACTTATGATTTAGTTCTTTAATTCAATCCATGGTCAGTTGTTCTCCGTGCTAGGGTAATGATGAGGGTGCAAACAGCAGGAAGAGGGAACCTAGCGAGTGTTATCTCAAGCAACTGGATACAGGATGGGAGCCATTAAGCCATGTAGGGGGATAGTCATGGAAGCACACATGGCCTCGGGGGAGATCAGTAGAGATGTCTAGCAGTAAAGGAGACAGAGGGAGATCTTGAACAGGCCGCACGCTTCTCATGATTGGCCCGAATAGCTTCCTATGTCTCTCTTGCTCAGCGCTCACGGCACTGCAAGCAATTTTGGTCATGTTGGGCAGTGGTCACAGGCCTCCGATTTCAAAAGTCTCATTTACACAGAGCTCCTCCTTGGAGATACACAAAATTCCTGGCCTCTGGGCTGAAGCAAGGCACATTCTCCACATGCAAGCAGCACATCTCCTTACCTTATTTAGGGTGCAGCAGTAACAGCAAACACTTCCTCAGTCCTTCAAGTTATTTTATGTGTTACGTGTTCTGTGTATTTTTGTCTTTCCTGGCAGTGTCTTCTGTTAGTGTTGTCTTTGGGCATCATTCCCCATGTAGGTTTCGTGCCCAGGTCCTTGTGTTGCGTCAGCTGTAAGCCAAGCTTGTTTACCTGCAAGGTTTGAACCCATGAACGTTACAGCTGGCATTAGTTGGGGCTGAAAAAAGAGCGTTCTGAGGCTCCCCTGTGAGCATATCTTCTTTCTACAATCTCGCAACAGAAAATCTAGAGATTTGAGACTCTGTGCTAATTTAGTCACTTAAAAGAAATCCAAGAAGTATTCGCTAAGTTGCACCAAGCTAAGGGCCTAATTTAAACTTTGGCGGAAGAAGTTTACTCTATCGGGCTGTAAGAGGACAATACCTCCACCAGCTACATTTAGAGTTGTCCACCAGCCTTACAATCAACTCTACATTGACAGGAACCACCGTCATCATGGCTCCTCCAATGCCCCTACACAGTCGGGCCCTTGACAGAATGCTTATGGTCCAAAAATTCTAAATGAGGAGGGCAACCAAAGGTTTGGCGGGCAGGGTACTCCATCCCGTTTGCGAAGGTGTCCCGTATCCACAAAACACTAGATCAGGCCCTCAGTATTTTTCCGCATTGAACTTGCAAGCAGGATTTCATCATATTTCCTTGTCAGACACCTACAAACACCCTATCGCTTTTACAACTCCTGATGGTGCTTTTTGTTACCGCTGAATGCCTCTTGGGTTAACTTCAGTTGCATCCAGGTTTCAAAGAATTATGGATATGTTATTCTGGAACTCGGACAGAGTTCAATCATTCCAAGATGATATTTTGATATTTGCAAAGTCCCTCCAAGAACATTACAAACTGTTAGTCAAGGTGTTAAGTACGATTTAAAGCAAAGGCATGACGTTACAGTGACAAAAATGTAGGTTTTTCAGCGAGGACATATCTGCAGAGGTAATCAAATCTAAACAATCAGTCATTAGGGCCATCAAAGAGACTCGGGTACCCAAAGCTCGGGAATAACTATCCTAATTCCTAGGTTTATCTGAGTATTACTCGAGGTTTGCTGATGGTTTCTCTTCCGTAACTGCACCTATGAGAACCACAATTTAAACAAGCATTGGCATAGCCAATAGGTCTCGCCTTTGGGACCTTATAAGTGTTTAGCCATGCAACAGTTTTTTTTTTTTTTAAACTTTATTTATTCTTTTTCGTTTGCATGATCAAGAATAAGCATTGTATTTGTGTCTTAGTTCGCTATTGCATCAGTACAAATTGTCAATTCACATTTACATCATTAACATTACATTTGGCAGCATGTGGGACTTGAAACAGAAATTGTAAAATCGATGCAGGCACAGGTTATCATAATTAGCATTAATAGGGAGGGGTCCTGTACTGGACACTGATCCCAGGAGAAATCTGTTGGGGCGCAATCTGCACCCAGGAGACGAGCATTCCTGCAATTTACCATCGACCGCGCTGTGGCAATAGGGCGACGGTGTTCTGCAGAGGACTGCCTACCCCACCCCCTCTGGCACCAAACCCAGCTGCAGTGATTGGTCAGGCTCCTGACGTACTGCCTCAATGTAAGACCGGTAAGGGTCCCATATGTCCTTGGGACGGGACGAACTGGGCAACGTAGTGGCATATATTTCACTGTTGACGTTGCAATAAGCTAAACTCCTCAACCAACTCTGTGCAGTTGGGACCGACCTGCGACCCCAATGAATAGCTATCTTACGCTTAGCCAGGAGCAGTCCCAGTGCAGCGAACCGTCTGACTTTTTTAGGGAAGTTAACTGTATAACCCAGTAGGGCCACCTCCGGGTTAGGAGTCAGGGCAAGATTGGTTATCTTCCCTAATATGAGGTGTATGTGCTCCCAGTAGTGTTGTAGTTATGGACATGTCCAGGTAAGGTGTGCAAAATCCGCATTAGGAGCGGAGCATTTATGACAGTTATGCGGTTGGGTAGGGTCAATCTTGTGTGCTAATGCCGGTGTGAAGTATATGCGGCGTAAAAATTTAAAATGTAGGAGCTTGTGTCTGCTGTTTAACGAAACGTCCCGTGTGACCGCGCAACGTGCAAGCCATTGCTCGTCCGTTATCGTGAGTCCCAAGTCGGCCTCCCATGCCCCGCGAATCTTACTGTCGTCCACTAGCTTCAGTGTCATGCATGCCTTATAGAGTTTTGAGATGAGATGTGTGTTGTCCTTGTGCTCAACAACCCTGGTGAGAGGTAGAAAGGAGACAGGCTCTAGCGGAAAGAAAGGGAAGGTGGAACGTAGGGCAGAGCGGAGGCGTCCCATGACGAATCTGTCCATAGTGGTGCCTGACTGGAACCGATCATCTTCTGCAAGGGAGAATATATGGCCGTCAGGGTATAGGTCGCCTACTCGTGTGATTTCAAATTTGGTGAGAGTGCGTTGCACCAGTCGCTCTCCCGTGATTGGTATTAAGCGTGGGTTTATAATGGGCAAAGCGGAGGAATACAGGGCTGCCGTGCCTGTATACCGGCATAACTTCTTCCACGCCCAGCTGGTGGTGGAAACGGTTTGGATGTCCAGTGGGTCTCTGGGAAAGCCCGTAGGGAGTATGGCCGCAAGTTGCTCTGGGAGTACCAAGTCAGCCTCCGGGCGGAGGTAAGGAATCCGGGCATCCGGGTGGTACCATGCGAGAGCGTAGCTGCACTGGGACACTAAGTAATAGAGCTGCAAGTCTGGGACATTGTAACCCCCTCTCTCGTATGGTAATGTGAGGACTTCCCACCGGACACGTGCCCGCCCCCCTCCCCATATCAATCGGGTTAACAGGGTGCGGAGTGTGTGAAAAAATTTGTTGGTGAGTGGGATAGGTATATTATTAAACAGATATAGAAATTTAGGGAGAATTATCATTTTTAGAAGCGATACCCGACCGGCTAGGGATAAGGGTAGCCGCAGCCATTTCTCTATTTGAGTAGTGAGTGCGTCAATGGCTCGTCCATAATTGAGGTTTATCATCTGGGCAGTCTCTAAGTGAATGTGAATTCCTAGATATTTCACTGATTCCGCACACCACTCTGAGGGGAATTCGCATTCCCATTGTTTCGTGCTGGCTGTCAGCGGAAATATAACAGATTTATGCCAGTTTATCCCTAATCCTGAATAGCGGCCAAATCGAATAATTTCTCTAATTAGTTTGTGCAAATTATCCTGCGGGTGGCCAACATAAAGGATCGTGTCGTCCGCGTACAGGGACACCAAAAGAGGGCCAGTGTTGAATTGTAGGCCCCTGTGTAAATGTCGTTCCTGAAAGTGCTGTATCAATGGGTCCATGGCCAGTATAAATAACAATGGAGACAGTGGGCAACCCTGCCTGGTGCCCCGGGACAGTTGAAAGGGAGCGGAAAGCGTTCCGTTTAACCGCAACCGCGCAGTTGGTTTGGTGTACAGTAATGTGGTCGTGTCGATGAAGCCCATGGGCATGCCCATGCGCCTCATAACCGAGAGAAAGAAGGGCCATTCCAAAGTGTCGAAGGCCTTCTCCGTGTCCAAGAGCACGGCAGCCGCCGGGGTGTCAGGATTAATCCTGTGCAGGACCGAGAAAAGCGTTCTGAGATTTAGGGATGTTGATCGATGTGGCACAAAACCAGATTGAGACGGAGAGATAATAAATTCCATTAATTGGGACAGCCTATTAGCGATCACTTTGGCAAGGATTTTGTAGTCTAAATTCAATAGGGATAGTGGCCGATACGAACCACATTGTGTAGGATCCTTGCCCGGTTTGGGAAGGAGGACTATGACAGCTTCCCTGAGTGTAGGAGGAAGTGATTGTGTCTCCAGTGCCTCGGCATACACCTCAATGAGCTGTGGGGCTAGTAATTCTTTGTATTCTTTGTAAAAATCCCCAGAGAGACCATCCAATCCGGGTGCGGACGAGCCGCGAATGGTCTCTATGGCCAAAAGCACATCCGCGACCGAGATGGGCTCCGCCAGGAAGTCCTGCATGTGTTTTTCAAGATACACCAGGGATATCTTGTTCAGATAGGCCTCTTGGGCCTTGTGGTCGCTCCCAATAGTGGAGGAGTACAGAGCAGTAAAATATTCCAGGAACCGGGACTGAATGTCCGCCGTAGAGGTGTACACGTGTGCTTCTGGGGAATGTAGTTCAGTGATATAGGTTTTATGATATGGGGGCGTAGGAGTTGGGCCAGCACCCTGCCCGGTCTGTCGCCCTCACCGTAGCGCCGGGCTGTTTGATATTTCCCTAGATATAAGTTCTCCCTGTCGGCCGTTTCCCTATACTCCTCCATTAACACCAGTCGTCTGCTCTCATAGTTAGAATGTGCGTGGCTTGTGGTGTCACTGTCTAAGGCCAGGAGGTCGCGCTCTAAACGCGCCAATGTGTTACGGAGATCCCGAAGGACTCCTGCATGCTTCGCTATACACGTGCCCCTTATGACAGCCTTAAAACCCTCCCACAGTGTCGCCCTCGTGGCCACTGAGCCCGTGTTTATGGCAAAATAGTCCTCTATGGCCTCCCGAATTTCTTCCTTAAACTCCTCATCGAGCAATGCATGGCTGGGGAAGCGCCACTGGCGTTCGAAGCCCTCTAGGCAGGGGATCCGAAGGCGCAGCGTCACTGGGGAGTGGTCAGAGTAGGTTCTGGGAAGGGTCCCGACCGTCTCGCACCAGCCATAAATGTCTGGGGTGAGTAGCCAATAGTCAATCCTCGTCCAGGTATTGTGTTGACCTGAATAGTGGGTGTACGCGGTAGAGCTGGGGTTTCGTTTGCGCCAAACATCCAACAGGGTGAATCGGGCACAGATCTCCAGGAGTGCTCGACGGGATCGTGGCTTAGTGTCAGGGGCCTTTGAAGTGCTGTCTAGTTCAGGGTTAGGTAGGAGGTTAAAGTCTCCGCCTACAATTAATGTCTGCGGGGGCAGTCGCATGAGCTGTGCCTGCAGGGAATGATAAAAGTCGGGGAGTCAGAGTTGGGTGCATAAAGACAAAGTAGTGTAATGTTCCTGCCCGATAGGGTCCCAGACACTGCGATATATCTACCCCCGTCGTCCTGGAACGTCGAGCTAAAATGAAAGGGAACTCGCTTATGTATTAGGATGGCGGTGCCCCGAGCGTAGGAACTGTAATTGGCGAAATACCGATGTGCCCCCAGCTGGTGCCAAAGTGTGCTGAGTCCGTTTTGGGGAGATGGGTCTCCTGCAAGTAAGCAACATCTACTTTGTGTCTAACTAAGTACTGCAGCACCTGTCTACGTTTTCGTGTATCGTTAAGACCCCGTACATTCCAGGACATTAGTGAAAGGTCAGAGGGACCTGTGATATTACCAAACCTGGCCATCAATGCAAAAGAACAGTGTCAATGCTGTAGTGGAAATAAAACTGCCAATTATGTGCAATAGTGAATGACTAATAACAATACTTGATACCCAATTTCCAAAGTGAAGTATCCCCCCTCTTCCCCCACCCAACCCCACCCCAACCAGGGAAGGGCCATTTCCCAATTAACAAAGAACAGAAGGTACCAAATTGCCACACAGTAGAATGCTAGACCCAAAAGAGGTACCCTAGATCAAACCAAACCATTCTCGATGGATACACCAAGGGGCGGCAACGCCCGGCTAGCTGTCAGCTAAATTGCAATGTCTTGTAAAAGTATCAAAAACATATTCCCAACACAAAAAAAAAACAACACAGTTGAACCTGTGAGGGTGAGACGTCACCCGGTCCCAGCGCTGGAGAAGAGATCAGCACTGGCGTCGGATCCGCTATGCGGAGGGGAAGGGCCGGCCACTGCTCTGTCGGAAGGTAGATTGTTCTTTTTGTACATACGACAGAACTCTTGTGCTTCAATCGGAGTATCAAAGATTCGAGCCCTGCCGTCCACATCGACCCTCAACCGGGCCGGGTAGAGCAGGCCATAACGCAACCTCATATTTCTCAAAGCAGCCTTGACCCCATTGAATTTACGCCGTGCGTCTTGCACCATGATTGTGAAATCCGGGTAGAAGGAGAGTTTTGAGCCCTGCCAGTCAATGTCGCCTTTTTCTCGGGCCATACGAAGTGTTGTGTCTCAGTCCCGGAAGTTCACGACCCGGGCCACTATGGGTCTGGGAGGCATACCAGGCCTGGGGCGTGGGCCTAGGGATCTGTACGCTCTCTCGATCACAAAGCCGGCCGTGAAGGAGTCCTTACCAAAAAGTCCGAGCAGCAGTGTTTCCACAAACAGGTCCTTGCGGCCAGTGGGGGTTGTCTCCGGGACCCCAATAATGCGGAGGTTGTTGCGGCGGCTGCGGGCTTCAAGGTCCTCATTTTTGATGGCCACTTCCTTCAGGATACGCTCAACCCTTTCCAGACGCTTCACCGACTGCGCGGTCCCATCTTCTATATCGGATATGCGTGCCTCAGCCACATCGAGCCGCCTGTCGTGGACTTGGATTTTAGCGCCCATACTGGGGATATTTTTATCCAGCAGATCGAAGCGGGTATCCAGTGCTTTAAAGCCCGCTCTCATCTCCCGGAGCAGGGACACGGTTGTGTCCGCTGGAGCGGCCTCCTGGTCTGGTTGGTGTGCCGAATCGGCCATGGGTAAGTCCTGTGGAGGTGCGGGCTCAGTAAGCTTTTCAAAAGGCAAAGTTTTTTGCCTCGGATCTTTGCGGCCCATGCCGCGTCAAAGTTGCGTTGCAGGAACCTGCCCGGCGTGGTATATGCACAGGATCACAGGGCGGCAAAGTCCGACGTGCCGGGGTCGTGGACACCCGGGTCGACAGCCGGAGCCGGCGGAGCCCGGCCGAGGCCGAGGGGGTGGCAGCCTGAATCTGGAATGCTGTGGGCGCGGTGGAAGGCAGCACCCCGGAGAGGGCCAGGACGGGAGATCGGGGAGCCCCACACGTGTGTGGGAGCCCCAAGCGGTTCCAACGTCGGCCACCGGTCACCTGCAGCCAACCACCCCTCGGTAATGTAGAGAGCCGGCCGGAGGTGCAGGCCGCTGGTCCCGAGCGGGGGAGGCGCTCCGATCTGGAAGGGCCGCAGCGGCAGCACCGAAAAGCAGCGCGGCTCCGCCTGTCGCGCTGAGGGGGAGGGCAGCAGGTCTCGTCCCTCGGCAAGGCCCCCGGTCGGGTAGAGTCAAATCGCCGCGCACAGGCCCCACAGCATCAGCGCAGAGGCCCCAAGCCCCGTCCCGCGATCCAGACTTGAGGGCAGCAGTGGCGGTGGGCAGGGGGACTGCGCGCCTCACCAGTGATCCCAGGCCGCCGTAGGCCGTCGGCAGCTCCGCAGTCCTCGGCCTCGCGTTGGTGGCAGCTCCGCCCAGCGGAGAGGAAGTCGGGCACGAGGCCTGCGGCCAAGCCGGTCGTCACTACTCAGCTCGCCGCCACCGCCGATTGCATGTACCGATCAAGGCCACAGTTGCACCGATGGGGTCCGTGCATCTTGCGCTGCGTTCCGCATCGGGGTTCCAGGTTTGAAAGCTGTTGCAAGTGGGGGAATATGTTAGGAAGCTGACTGCGCCAGACGGAGCTTCAGTGCCAGGCGGCCATCTTCGTCGCCGGCTTGGCCACGCCCCTAGCCATGCAACAGTTAATGCTGTTACAGTAAGGATATTGTGCTGCATAACTAAATACTTATAAGGTCCCAAAGGCGAGACCTATTGGCTATGCCAATGCTTGTTTTAATTCGCATAGATTGTTAGTGTATTTACAAAGCACCTGGCAACGGCAGGGCTCCTCCTATACCCCACACAAGCTCTTCCGCTGCTCTTCAAGCTGTTCCACTGGAAAGTGTAGGATATCTTTTGTAGAGCGTGCAACTTCATTCAATACAGAAAGCAGGCAAGCGCGCATTACTGGTAGTAAGGTGGGGTGCATTCTTGGAGCGATAGGGTGGAATGGTGAGAGAGTTCAACTTGGAGAAGAGACTAGGGAAACTGGAAAGATGGAAGTGAAGCGAGAGAATGGGAGAGTTGGGGGTGGCGGTGAAAGGATCTCTGTTGTGGCTAGCGAGGGAGGGGGCAAAACTATGAGAGGCGCGGATAGGAGTTTGACAGCGAGAGTGATGACGTGCGACGAAGAACGACTCCACATGTCAAATGTACTCTGTGACTGCCCATGCACAGTGCCTGTGTACTAGTCCAGAATATTTGCTTTCTCACAGCTTGAAATTGCTGAGGACAGCTTCACGTCCACAAACGCAATGCAAAGAAAATGTAACAGCCCCAGCAGTCTCAAACCAAAAATACTATGTGCACGAGACTATTACATATTTCTTGGTGAGAACTATTTTGTTACACAAAATGAGAACAAAAATAGTGTTTACGATAGCGCTGGTATTTTTACCCGAGTGTCTCTGTTCTGCTACAGTACAAGATGTCTCATGTTTCAAATCCTGTCAACAGTGAAGGGCGACTGGGGGCTCTCGGAGCTGATATTCACGAACAAGCCACACAAGAGAGTAATGGCCTCATTAGCCCTTTAACATGATGAAAACTTTCTGCAAAAATTAATAAAATCCGGGAATAAGATATCCGCAGAGCTCTGCCCTCTGTTGTAACTGGGCTGCTCTGTAAATTGCTTCAGGTCAAGTGTTGTGAGCTGCATTGCACCACTAGGGGGAGCTGCACAGCTGCTTGTTTGGAAGATACATAGACTTCCCTTTACATTCACATACGTTACCCGTTTCAGTAAGTGCACACTACACTGAAAATATGCATTTATTAAATTTTAAATTCTATGCCGCCTGTCGGTAGTGATATATAAATGTTAATGATTGTATTTTTATTGTTAAAGTCGCCGAGGGCTGTTCGCTACAGCGCCTGCTCAAGATGATGTCCGTGCTACAAATTCTCCAATGTTCCAGAGCGAGACCAGCGCAAAGCCAGTTGTTCTCTTAATGCTGTCCCCACACAAACCAGACGGCGGATGGCTTCCACGCGGCAACTACACCCTATACCACGGGCAAAGTAAAACAAGCACGCGAGTGGTGCGTGCGTGCGCGCGCCTCGCGCTAAAAGTAAAAAAAAAAAAAGGAGGCACATCTGGCGAGTGGCGAGCGATGCGCTTAATGAGCCATGACGAGAGAGGAAAGCCAGATGGCGCCTCTGCGCGTAACTGTGCGCGTAACCGCAAGCTTTAGGCCACAAGCAAAAGCGTGTGGTGAGCTTTTTAAAGCCCACTTACTAAAAGTCTCGCCAGAGCAGCGCATGCGCTGGCTCAGGCGAGACCTAAAAATATTATGTTCAACCTAGACAGTGGCTGTCCTGAGGCACTTTTAAACATTATCTGGCATTGACTGTGGCATGTCCCTTCCTCTTGCCTTACACTGTAGTGACAATAGATGTATCGAAAATAGCAGATGGTGGCATAAACAATGAGCAGAAACTTTGGGGCAGACATAAGGAAAGTCGGGAGAAATAGCGTACCATCACTGTTGCCCTCATCGCTCAGCCTTCCTTTCTTGCAAGCTACCAGCTTCACACTCCCCGTGGAAGCGTCAGCACCATTCATGACAAGTGGGGGAACTAATTGCACTGGGGGATATGAATGTGCCCGGTTTATCTTTTTCATGCCGTGCAGGGTCCATAGACTGCAGTCTGGTGCCTCACGTTCCCATGGGATGCCCAAATGTGCATTATTTCTCTCGCCGAGCAACACACAGGACAAAAACACAAAAGCAGACATGCATAGACACACACAAGCACACAAACATGCATGCACACCCTAGCCCCCCACAGCAATCAAGGAAATGTGCTTTACTTACCTCACTTCTCTTCATCTCTAGCTACACATCACACGCACAAACACGTATCTGCACCACCACCCTGCCTGAAGCCTTACCAATGCAGGTGATGGGCAGCAACAAGAAATGCCTAGACGCTATCATTGTGTCCCAAATTGGCAGATGCAACAATCGGCCATGGTTTTCCATCGGCATCAACTTCAGCAGCTGTTTCTTTTACTGTACCTCTAGACTGCACCATTGCAATACACTTGATCTGATTGGCATCTTTAAGGCGAAACCTAAGAAGCTGATATGAATGTACCACGTCATTTAGGCATTTTGCACTTTTAGACACAGGATACACTTTGATTGCCTTGTAGAATATTCCTTTCTAATTTGCGTTTCTCTGTCGTGAACCCCTTCCCTCTAGGCTGCCCTCTCTACTTGCCAATCCAATCACCCACCCTGGTGCTTAACTGTACACTTTCTTCCTATGAAACAAATGGGGATTGTGGGTAAAACTCAAATTTGCATATGCCCATTAACTAACTCAGCTTTGCATTCACTTGTAAGGGCCTGCACCAGAGTGCAACCTTTATAAAGAACATAAATTCAGATATATAGTGTGCCTCAAGTTTGTTCCTACTCGTTTGCCTTGTATTGGTTTTTTGTATAAACACCCGCCACTTTGATTTACTGCCTGTAAGTTAAAGACCCTGAGAAAGAAAGGTCAGCTTCTTTGCCTTTCATTCTATTCACTAAGTAATCTGTGTTGGCCAAACAGCTTTGATAAACCCATTAAATTAAATCCTATCGGACTGCAAGCTTTCTAATGGGTTACGCATAGCTCTATTCAGAGTCGCACCCCTGCTCCCAGTCCCCCCCATCCCGCAGTGGTCTAGCCCAGACTCGGCAGCACTGACAATGCTTCTGTTGCACCCTGTAGCAAAGACCACACGAACGCGTCCACGGATAAAACACGATTCTGTTAAGTATAAGAGGAGTTCTAACAGCAGCAGACTTTGAGATGAGGAGATTGCAGGAGAGGGATTTGCTAAGAGAGCTACACTCTCCATTCCAAAGAAGCGGCGGATAACGGGCAGTTCATTTGCAGCTAATTAGGGAAGGATTTGAGGGAGTCAGCAAAGAGGTTGTTGTTCACTTTGCCACCCACTGTGCGGTGGTGTTATGTTTTTCTCCAGCATCGAATAAGAAAATGAAGACAAAGCACTGAATTACAGTGACTCGACTAAAGGGCCTAGTAAACAAAAAATATGGAAATATACCGGGCGAGGGAAATAGGAAAAAAGCAGGTTTTCAGAGAAAGGTATGCAGAGAGCCATGGAAAATCAGTACACGAACAAAGGGAAGATAAATGACGACAGGCGTGGGACAGAAGCTAGATAAGGTAAATACATCATAAAGAGATGGAAAGTCCAGCAAACAGGAAAAAAGAGATATTTACAGATCATGTCAGATAAATAAGACAATGCATCACTTCAATGGAGGGCATACTTTTGCAAACAAGAACAAACAAAATACTAAAATAGAAACAAGTAAAATAAAACAAGCGCGCGCGCTAAAAGTAAAAAAAAGTGTCGGAAAAAGTGAAGCGTTTCACTTGCGGGAGCGAGCAGCGCCAGGAGCGATAATTGCTACCATATGGCGCCGCTCGCTCCCGCAAGTGAATCGCCAACGTGCATGCGTTGCCATTGAAGGCAATGGAACGCGTGCACGTTTTGGCTGAAAAGCCGAAGCGATTGCTAAAGGTCTTTTTGCCTATGGAGCGCATGCGCGCTGCGTAGGCGAGACCTAAAAATGGCTAATTTATTTGGTCTAAACATAGGGCATCATATTGTCATAGGATTAAAGATAGGTTAGTAATGCCACTGCCCTCACACCTTTTGATTTAAGCAGGGAGTGCATAGCAACAGTGGATGCAAGTGGTGTGGCGTTAGGCACAGTATTTACACAACGGTCTCAGGAACTGGTACAAGAACAGAATGTCATACCATTGCTATTGCCTGAAGAGCATTAACTGATACCAAGAAGAATTATTCTAAATCTCAGAAAAGAGGCCTTAGGTTGTACATGGGCAGATGAACACTTTAAAAGATTTATTTTGAAAAGATATTTTATCCAGAAAAACAAATCACAAGCCCCTTTTGTTCTTATTGACAGGAAGTGGTACTGGGAAGGCCTCTTTGTAATTGGTGAGAATTTTGACTAAACTCTTCAATTTTGATATCAAGCATATAACACGGAAGAACAACTGTAGAGCTGTTTGTCAAGATTACCTTGTGCAGCGAATGAGCGTGAAGTTTTACGTGAAGACCTGTTTTTGAAAGACTGTGAGGTTGTATTTATTGGTTATGCAATTGATTTTTTGGCGAACTCTGAACAAAGAGGTATGGATCAAGGGCATGGAGGAGGTTATAAAGTTACTAAAGTAAATTATTTCATAACTAAACGGTTGCAGAGAAGGTTTGTTATCCAAGAATTTCCAGGTATTTAGGAATGTCAAAGATGATTTGACATTTGAAAATGGAGTTTTGTTCAGAAGTGATAAATTTGTTCCATCAGCGAATGTGAGAGGTAAAATCATTAAGACTCCCCCAATAGAACATTTGGGTGACAGTTCCACAAAGAAATTAGTTATATCTATATATTGGTGGCCGTACATGGATGAGATGATTGCTAATGATGTTAAAAACGGTGCCGTATCTGATAAAGCTCTTGTTTGTCGGAAATCTTCGTTGGTTTCAACGCCATATCCTGATGCCCCATGGCAGTACTTGGCATTAGACTTTATTGGCCCCTATCATCTGTTAAGAAAAGAGAAAAGTTCATTATCACACCTGTGGATTACTACTTTAAGTGGGTTAGATGTTTGTAAGTTAAACCAATACCGAAGAGGTGTCACATTTTTTGAGAGGTTTTTGTTTTATAGAGGATATTCCAATAACTGTCTCCACTGACAATGGTGAACAATTTGTTTTGCTCAAAGTGAAGGAATTTTTGTGTTCCTAAGGGGTCTTTCACAAACGTATGACACTTTATTTACCACAGAGTAATGGCTTGGTGGAAAGAATCAATGGAATACATATGCGAACCGTACAGCTAACCATTACCAACAGGTGAGATGTCACAAAAATCTTACAGAAAAGATTTAGGTCATATCACTGCACCCCACAGACCTCTACTGGCTTTTCTCCTTTTGGGTTACTTAGGAATCACATTCCATTTCAGATTTGAGTTCAGTATAGTTGTCCAAGGTTAAGGAAGATGTTATATGCCTGAGGGTGCAAGTGAGGACGTCTGTGTAAAGGAGGATGAAAGTCAGATACAAAGCAAATCGAATATTAAAAGAAAGTAATACCATAGATGGTGATTTTGTTAAGGCTAAGAATGCTAAATGCAAAGCCAATGATTTGTCAAAGTTTTCCGCTACCAAGAAAGTTTTGGTCAAAATCAATTCCGTTGTCAAACTGGTGGAGTTTTGAGAGGGCTGCCAAGTGCTCGATGATACATTCTGATATTTGACTTGATGACGTCTGGATGGAGCCTGATGGCTTCAAGGAGGTTAGACAGGATTTTTAGGGACCTAATATGGAAAGCCAAGAAGCATATGCTGGCTCACAAAAGTTGATTTCCAAAATGTTGATTTGGATTTGTCTAACAATTCTTCTAGGTCAAAACAAAGTTCCAGACCAAGCAGAAGACCTTCACATCTCAAAGACTATGTAGCTAGTCATTCTTGTTCACACTGTTCACGAAGATATCCATTACATTTGTTCCAGTTATTTTATGAGTTGCATGTTCTGTACCTTTTCCCTTCTCTGCCTGTTTCTCAACTAACGCTGTCCTCGCGCATCATTCCCTATGTGTATCTCCTGCAAAAGTCCTTGTGTTGTGTCAAATGTTATCCGAGCTTGTTTCCCTGCATGTTTTGAAGCTGTGAACGTTAGAGTGGCCATTGACGGAAGACTGAATAAAGAGAGTTCATACCTTCTCCCATGAAAATGTCTTCTTTCTCCAGACAGCCAAAGTTTCTTGCCTCTAGTCTCAGTCTTTCACAGCACAAGTGTTCAGAGCCCTTCCAACTAAAAAGGTGAATTTAGAATAAGCAAAAATTGTCAGCTTAAATTCAGAATCAGAGGGAGCCGAGTTTCAGACTCTGGACTGCTCAGATTTAAAATTGTCCCCAAATGTCTGGTTCGAACTAATCCTTCCTTCAAAAGCGTATTTCCTTCAGGTGTGATACAACTCCATTACAACCACCGAAGTGAACTGACACTCTGGAATTGCCATTTGGAACCAGTCAACCTTTGTCCTATCACGGCCAGAGCAGGACACTGGATGTAGTTTGTGCAGGTGTGGAGCTTCTGCCCTTGGCCTCAACCTTTTTTTCGGGTGTTGCATTTATCAAGCCATGTGTTTTCATGTTGGAACTGTCTTGGTCCAGAGTAGGTAAACATAAAGGACCCTTCATGGTTTACGTAATTTTAGAACAGACACACACACTTGCCTTACAATGATTTTGGCAGGGAGGGGCAAAAACAAGGAGCAGAGTAGTGGAACAGGCAGGAAGACAGCTGCTCTGGCTGCCACCAAACCCTATGAAACACCTTACAAACGTAGCAGCTACATATATACCTTAACGTGTCACATACTCAAACACTACTCTTATATGTCTCATATTGTCAGGGAGGTTCAAGGACCCAGTCATGGCAGAGTATACAAATTTACACTGGCACTCTCCACACTGGCGTGCATATAAAAAGGCCTATACCCCCGACTATTAATCATCCGCCACTAACCTTTAGCCGTGCCACAGCCTGGTTAGGCTGGTGGCAGTCACCTATGAAACAAGCATTGGCAAAGCCAATAGGTCTCATCTATGCAAGATCTATTGACATTGTCAATGTTATTTTTAGCCAAGTTAATCAACTTCTGTACAAAAGGATTATCATATTATAATATATTATATCATAATAGAATATAAATATTATATAAGACAATAATATTATAATAGAATTGTATGATAACTTTTTTACACTATTGTATGGCCTGTCATTGTATAGAATAGTATGGGAGGGTATGGCCTTCCATTGTACCGTATGGTCTGATATATCATTGGTTAGTATGGCATGTTATGGCATGTTATTGTAAAGTATGGTCAGGGCCACTGGAAATATGCAGCAGGAGAGGGACAAATTATGCAGTAGGGTTGAGTAAATTATGCGGCATGAAAAGTCAAATTTTGCGGCATAATGCAGCACATTTCTCAATAGTATTACTTCATTATTTTGTTATTTTCACACTTGTTACACTGGCTGGGCATTGGGCGCAATTCATTAGTACCAGTTTAATACCCAAATATAGCAATAAGCAACAGAAAGGTGACCAGTCAACCTTTGCAAAAGCCTTCCCTTCCTCTGCGCTGCTGCATTTTTAGAAACTTTTGAAAAATTTGAGCTAGAAACAATTTTTGGGGGTTAAAATCTGCAGATTATGCAGCAGATTATGGATTATGCAGCAAATCTATATTTATGCGAAAATCACAGCGGCCGCACAATCGCATAATTCCAGTGCCATTGAGTATGGTCTGTCACTGTATAGTATGGTATGACTATGTTATGGCTGTCATTGTAAAGTATGCTATGTATGTTATGGCTTGTCATTGTATCGGGCGAATTATATGGCCTGCCATTTTACAGTATGGTATGATAGACTTGTCATTTTATGGTATGGTATAGTATGGTATGGTGTGGTATTGTATGGCATGGTATGGCCCATCATTGTATACAATGGTATGTTGTGACCTCTCATTGTATAGTATGCTATGTCCTTGTATAGTATTGTATGGTATAGCCTGTCATTGTATAGTATGGTATGCAGCCCTGCAAAGTACCATGGGGTTCAGGATAACGCATTTTGGTGCAGGTGACCGCATCACCGCACTAAAATGCATTAATCTGGCATTACAGCCCCTTTGGGCCACCTGACGAAGAGGCGCACGCTCGACGAGGGAGTTGTATTATTAGAAAGCCTACGTGTTAAAACTGGCTTGCTCTGCCTTCTGCTGCGCTGTTGGTGCTGCCCAGAGCTTGAAAAAAGGAATTATCTCGCTGTGCCACAAACTCATGAATTTATGACACAGAATCACGCTGGCGGCCTGTGTGGTTTAAAGTAATACTGACAAGTAAAGTTGGGCCAGGGCTTCAGACCAATCAAGCCCAGCCCGGCGTGCCTCCGAGTCTCTCAGTGGGGACCACCGTCCACATGGTATCTCAGCGACGCTCTCCGCTTACATTTTTTTTTTAAACACACACACACCTCACCCTCCCCAACCCTGCCCACCCAAAGGTAGCAGGTTGGTCCATGCAGATACTGAAGCGATGGAGGGCAGCTTTGTTTTTTCATTGCCATGTCTACTATCATCAGACAAGTGTGGCTCCGGCTGTCCTGCGACCCCTCGCAATGCCCTCTATACTGTGGGGAGCGTCCTGCTCATAGGGTTCTGGGCCCTATGCCGCATGCAGAGGAAAGGATGACACGGACACATATGTAGTGTGTATAAATCTAGCCCAGGGCAGGTGCACCTAGACACCTTTATTGGCAGGCACCAAGACACTTGTGACGCCTATGTTGGATGAGTGTGGGGTGAGTGGGCGACCACCCCTCAGGCAGGGGCTGGATACAGTGACGTGTCCAGCAGGGCACTACATCCCTCCCAAAATGTATAGAAAAAAAGACAAACTAGTCCAACCTGTGGGAATGAGTAAAACAACAAACCAAAACACCACTGAGTCTCTCAGTCTCTTCAGGCAGCCCGCAGGGCAGTACTGGATAAGTGGACAGGTGCAGCTGGGAGCACCTGGACATCACAGCTCGCATTCATGGTTTAATGAAATGACTCTGGGCACGAACACTGTGTAGATGGAGTTAGGATCCTTCAATCGCATATCCGTTGGGTTACAGCCCACCTATGTGATGTTGGTCGGTCCCGCCTACTCTCGTGGAGTTGGAGTCTATATTAACAGTTCAGACTGGGGCAGGGGGGTGCACCAGGAGCACTGTTGGAGTCCGCTGCAGAGGTTTCTTTTGAGGCATCCTGGGTCCGTGAAGAACAATTTATATGCCAAAAACAAGAGGCAACAGGAATAATTGAAGATAAACACATTTAGTAAAAACGGGAAATCGTAAGTCTTGAATGATGGTGCAGAATTTTTCTTTATTATATATTTTCAAGATAGCGCAGCCAATGCGTTTCACCTTACAAAGGCTTCATCAGGCAAGATATCTGAACCACTGGGAACGCAAGAAGCCTCCAGGTAAAAAAAGCTGTATCAGTGTTCTAAGAGCACATGCAATTCGATATTAATGTCTGCTGAGAGATATTTTATGTCTCATTCAGCAATCGCCGCGTGAAACTCCTGATCAAAACATGTGTGGCATACATGCAAGTTGTCTAATCATAATACCGTCCAGTGGTTCTCAAATACACAATTTCTTCTAAGAGGTAGTATCCATTACTTGTTCTTTTACAGCAATATTCACACAAGGAACAGCTGAAGGCACCTCAGATCGATGCCAAGCCAGGTCCTCCCTGGAGCAGAAACAAGCATCCTGGGACTGATTTCGGGGTATCACCCCATATGAGGCAGACTAGCTTGAATCCAGTGGCACAGTGAGCCCAGGGCCCACGTCTGGGCATACCCGGCCCACTTACGTGAGAAAGCAAAAGACACACCAATGATGGATGGCTGATGAGGGGTGTTTTCCCGAAACTGGTCCAAGGATGCTTGTTTCTAGTCCAGAGGACCTGGCTTGGCATTTCGGGCTGGACTGGTCCCTTGAGGAGCAGGGTCAAGACTGATTTGCATATGGCTGGGTCTAAACTGGGGTGACATGGTGAGCAAAAGAACGATGGATTTAACCCAGGTTTTTTGACTGGGGGTGAATGTTTGATTTGTTCCGCATTCCATCCATCATTTGTGTGTCTTTTGCTTTCTTGCCCTAAGTGCGCCAGGTATGCCCAGACGTGCGTCCCAGGCTCACGGTGCCACTGGATTCAAGCTAGCCTGGCTGATGAGTGATGATAGCCCGAAACCTGTCCCAGGAAGCCTGTTTCTGGTCCAAGGAGGACCTAGCTTGGCAGTTCGGGCTGGACTGTTCCCATGAGAAGCAGAGTCAAGACTATTTTTGCATATGGCTGAGTCTAAACTAGGGTGGCATGGTAAGCAAAGGAACAATGGATTTAACCCAGATCTCTTGACTGGGGGTGAATGTTTGATTTGTTCCGCATTCCATCCATCATTTGTGTGTCTTTTGATCCCTTGCAGGGAGGCCTTTTCTCTGCCCCGTCCAGGCGTTACCGGTCATTGTCCTGCTAGCAGCTGGTGTGGGGGTTCCTCACACTAGGGCTATACTTCCCCCACGAGGAACTGCAGAGCTGCTGCCAGATGACCCCGCCAACCATATAGCCAACGAACTACTATCTAGCCTTCTGGCGATCCAACTCAAACAAAAAGGATTTGCCTCCACACATGTGTAGGGTCACCTTCTTGACCATGTATTTAGCAATTTGCACAACCTTGTTGTAGGTACTCCTACTCCTCTCCCCTGGACGGATCATTTTTTGATCCCCCTAAGTTGGGAGACTGTCGTGCAATTGCCCCGCCAGAGAGCAGCACCGACTCTGGAAAGAAAGTGGTCGAGGCTCTCCCCCAATCGTTGGATCATAGCTCTTGACAATACACGACCATTGAGAGATCCTAATTCTAATCTGGCCAGTAGTAACTTCAATGCTTGGATCCAAAGCTCCCTTGACCTAGTCCTCCCTAAGGAGCCCATCTACAAGAAAAACAGACAGAAAACAGCCCCATGGTTTTCCCCAAATTGAGGGACTTAAAGCAAACATGCCGGAGACTGGAAAGAAGTTGGAGACAGAATTTCTCAGAGACTAGGAAAGTGGAATACAGGAAGGCAATTAGGTTATATAAATCAGAAATAAAAATTGCCCAAACCACATTTTATGAAGAAAAAATAAGTACTGCTGCAAACTCACCCAAAGAGATCTTTCGCATTGCTAAATCACTTATCACCCTACCTCAAAAACCTTCAGTAACGGAAGGAGCACTTACACAGTGTAATAATTTGGCAATCTTTTTTCATCAAAAGATCCAAAATATCTATATGTCCTTTCCTAACACAACACCTGAACCCATGGTGACCGCAACAAGTAGCTCGAGCGTCACTTCTAAATGCTCGTTGGAGCAATTTCCCCCTCTAGATGGGGTTCTACTGGATTCAATCATCACGAGAGTAACCTCATGCTCTCCATTGGACCCTGCCCCTCCGCAACACCTCACTTCAGTCATTAATGCCATTCGCCCAGTCATCCTTGATACTCTGAATTCCTCCATCACCTCTGGTATGGTACCTACAGGTTGGAAATGCGCGATGGTTAGGGCCCTTCTGAAGAAACCCAATTTGGATCAATCCAATCTGGCCAACTATCGCCCAATTTCCCTCCTCCCTTGGCTGAGTAAGCTGGTTGAGAAGCATATCAACACCATATTGGTTGATTATTTGGAATCCAACGGGCTGTTGCATTACTCTCAGGCAGGCTTTTGTCCTCAGCATGGGACGGAAACGGCCTTAGTAGTAGTAACAGAGGAGGCAAGAAGGTTACTGGACCAAGGAGGAACAGCGGCAATCATCCTCCTGGATCTCAGTGCCACGTTTGACACTGTTAACCATAACATCTTAGCCCATCGACTTAAAAGCATGGGAGTGTCAGGCACGGCACTGACTTGGTTCCAATCCTTCCTCAGCAACCGCTTCTTCCAAGTCTTTGAAGGAGATGTGGTGTCCTCTCGGTTGCCTCTTAGCTGTGGGGTTCCTCAGGGCTCTGCCCTGAGCCCCACGCTTTTTAACATCTACATGAGTCCCCTGGTGGAGATTATCCATCCATTCGGCGTTAAGATTATCACCTATGCAGACGACACTCAGTTAGTGGTAGCATTGAATCACTCTGAGTGGTCGTCTAGCACCCTAGGTCCTTGCCTAGAGGCGGTGGCCGAGTGGATGGAACTCTCCTGCCTCAAGCTCAACGGGGA
The DNA here is from genome assembly GCA_963921515.1 of Calotriton arnoldi. NCBI lineage: Eukaryota > Metazoa > Chordata > Amphibia > Caudata > Salamandridae > Calotriton > Calotriton arnoldi. Next base: position 1,211,423 of record CAWUFW010004887.1, on the reverse strand, counting down.
CAAAACGGAGATTATGCTCCTGGGCAACCCTTCGTCCTCCATCCCGTGGCCGGTATGCCTGGGTCCTGCTCCACCTCCTAAGGCACAAATTAAAAGCCTTGGCATATGGCTGGACAGCTCTCTTGATTTTAACCACCAGGCCACCAAGCTTTCAGCCTCGTGTTATGGACTGATGAGAATGTTGCGGAAAATCATTCCCCTTCTCCCCTTCCAGGCGAGAAGAATTATGGTACAGGCCCTTATTCTTTCTCGCCTTGATTATGGGAACGCCCTATATCTCGGTGCTCCTCAATTCACCATTCACAAACTGCAAGTAACTCAGAACTGTGCTGCCCGCCTGCTTCTCCAGATTCCGCGGTGGCAATCTGCTAAACCAGCATTGAGGAGTCTTCACTGGCTCCCTATTCCGGCTAGGATACAGTTTAAAGCTATGTGCCTAGTTCATAGAGCCATCCGGAAGACTGGTCCGGCTATTATCCACTCCTTGGTCACTCCCTATCTCCCTCACAGAACCCTGCGATCCAGCTCCTTATGCTTGGCCGCCCCAAGAAAATTCGAAGATCCAGGTGGGGTGGACGCTCCTTTTTGTTTAATGCTGCAAAGATCTGGAACACTCTTCCTCCCACCTTACGTAAGGACAACAACCTCTTGGCCTTCCGGAAGCTCTTAAAAACCTACCTCTTTAAGACAGTCCCTTAACATCACGGCTTCTGTTTTCCTCTACTCTTCTATCAAACAGCGCTGGGAGGCCTCAGGGTAGCCATGCGCTATACAAGTACAATTTCATTCATTCATTCAGCGCACCCACTGGGGTCAGACTGCCTGTTCGCCATTGTAGGGTTCTGGGCTCTAGGCCCACATGCAGAGGAAGGGATGACACGGACACATAATCCTGTGCATATAACTCTCCCAGGGCACGTGTGTCCAGCCCCATTTATTGGCAGGCACCACGTCACTCATGACGCCACTATTGAATGAGTGTGGGGTGAGTGGGAGACCACCCCTCAGGAAGTGGCTGGATACAGTGACGTGTCCAGCAGGACACTACACTGCTCACAGGTTATTATCCAGACAGCATGCTTTGTCTCGAGTCCTTCAGGCCAGGCTCCTGCCCTCCTCAGCCCCCGAACAAGCCTGGTAAGACATTGCTGCTCGTGCCCCACTGGTCCGGATGCTGCAGTCCATTAGCTCTCAACAGGCTGAAGTCAAAGCTCGGGTAAATGTCCCCTGAATAACAGGAGACCTGTGCTCTTGAAGGAGACTAAGAAACTGGGAAATCGTTTTTTCAGAATATGACAATTAAATTTTGTTTAAGGACATGATTTAGCAATTACACTATTCTGCTGCACGAAACACAAGTCTGCTCCAAACACAAAGGTAAAGGATGTGAAGTTACTGCCAGAGCTGCCGAATTTGGAACTGGGGATCCAGGTTCGAGTCTCGGCATCGGCTCAACATCCTGTGATTCTGCGAAAATTACTTAATCTCTCCGTGCCTAAAAATAAATGAATCTAACCTTGTGTAAAAATGAATCTAACCTCTGAATCTGCCCATAAGTGCATACACATGCAGCATTCATGATGCTACTCTCTAACATGATGTCCCTCTTCTGCAAAAGTTGCACATCCCACAGTGGTGATATCCAACTTATGTTAAGTGGCTGAACGAGGAAATGTGCGCAGTGTGGTACCACAAGGACCTTCCTGCTGCAGAAGAAAACACTTGGAAACTGGAAGAGGTGCATTTTCACTTAGTGACGGCCAAGTGTTTTACCGTAGAGTCGACATTTGTTTCCAGGCCTGAGCCTTCAAAGCACCACTGAAAAACATCACACATTGAAGATGTTGCTTAGATATCACCCCACATGTCTATATAAAATAGGACATCATATTCTGGTGCTCAAGTAAAGCACTTCAAGTGGCTGCCACAGAACACCAGATGTGTCGTCAAGCAACATTCATCACTAGCAGGCTTGAATACGGCAACGCACTCTAAGCCAGAATCTAGACAGACTCCAGACCATTCAGAATGCTGCCGAAAGACTCATACTTGACTTCCCACGCAGAACCCACATCTCACCCCACTTCAGAGAGCTGCACTGGCTCCCCATTGACAAATGCAGCCAATTCAAACTCCTCACGAACACATACCAAGCCTTACACAACACTTGTCCACCGTACCTCAACAACCGCATATACTTTCACCAGCCTGATAGACACCTATGCTCAGCCTCACTCACACTTGCACATATTCCCCGCATTCGCAAGAGTAGAACAGGATGTTGTTAGTTCTCATACATCACACCGAAAACCTGGAATGGCCTCCCACAACACATCAGAGCCTCTTCCTCCTCACTTCTTGAGTTACGCAAGAAGCTGGAGACCTAGCTTTTCGAATTACTCTAAGGGGACACCTCCTCAAGTGCCTGGATAGCCTCACGGAGATTAGTGCACTATACAAATAGACATAATAACACACTCAAATGCTCTTGGTCAATAAATAAATCTCACTTGGCGGGTTTTAGTCTAGTCTAGTCCTGTGAATCCTCAACCAGCAAGGTTTTTCCACTGAAATGGCTACTGACAATGTTTACTTATTTAAAGACATTATGGGTATTTTAATCATCACAGGGAGACCTACGGAATTATCACAGAGGTCAACAACCTGCAGGATGTCAAATCATGGTTGCTCCATTTAAAGTTGCAGCTACTGCAAACAAATACACTGCAGAGACATCTCTGGGCTAGAGTGACATACCGCCGAATTGCACTGCAGAGACCCCTTCCAACAGACTGCAAAATATCACATAATCTATACAGACCTCTCTGAGACAGGATAATTTAGTAGACTGACTTCTCTACAGCAGAATACTGGAGCAGAGACTGATATTATAGACACGTCTCTGGAACAAAGCCTCATAGCACATTCACATAATAGAGGCACTTCTGACAGAATACTATAGTAGAGACAGACCATACAAAGGCTATGCTAGAAAACAGTATTAGGCAATAGACAGACCAGAAAGAAAAAGCTCTGAGTCACAGTGCTATAGAGGGATAGACTCTACATTTACCTGTCTAACCCAGAGTAATATAGAAGAGACAGCCATCAGAGGGACCTCTCTGGAACAGAATAGTGTAGGAGAGATAGCACAAGAGAAACCTTTGTGGTGCAGAGCTGCCTTCAGAGAATTACACTAGAGAGATGGCTCTGAGGCAAACTACCATACCACAGACACACACTAGAGGCAACTCCCAGGAATTAAAAAGCCAAGACATCTCACAATAACCTCTCAATCAAAGTACTAGTATCAGGGATGTGGAATTCCTATAGCCCGACGCCCAGGACATATTGTTTGGGGTCAAGGGCAACAAGTTTTTATGTGTATTTTGTCCTTGGGACAAGTAGGTCCAACCCCCTGCAGCACAAACCCTTTGGCTGCCAGTTTACAGTACCACATTATGGATCAGAGAAAGGCATTGCCTGCAGTTAAGGTAATATTTGTGTCCATGTGTTAATGCTGTTCAAACTTGTATTTATAGTTCATTAATGAAAAGCCTTTATTATTAGGGTGAGCGCTCGAAGTAAATGTTGTAAGCTCAGACTGCACTACTGACAGTGGTTCCAGTAAAAATGTGTACACACATTTTCAATGTTTAGCAACATGAGGCTATGTATCATGCTCCCAGAATGCTCTCTGATTAGATGCAAATATTTGCAGAAGCTTGAAAGCAAGATTGATGATTCATTGCTTTCAAAATAAAATGTCCACAAAAAAATGCCAAACAATTTCACTAAACTAATGTAACATTTTAGGTACCATTTCTTTGCCCCATCATTTAGTAAAATATGTTGATGTATGCTAGTATTTCCCAAAAATATTCCTAATGGAAAATCAGTGTAACTAGTTTTAATAAGATTATGGGAAACATAAAAATAAACATGCATTGGTAAAGCCAGTAGGTCTGAAATTGTTGGTCAGCCTTTAGGTTTTGCCAATGCGTGTCTTGTTTTGGGATGTTTTTGGAAAACCTTATTGGTTTGGGAGCTGCTGGGCCCTCTCCATTATAACAAACATTGGCAAAAGCAAAATTTGTTTTGGTCTCAAAAAGCACACATTGCCACAGTAGTTCCTGGCACTGAACAAAATGACTCTGTCGATATGCTCCCTTGTGAAAGAACAGAATGCTGTCACTCACAGTGAAGCTAGCCGATAGACAGAGAGACAGAATTTTAATAAACACAAAAGGTCATGGTTAACGCCAGACCTGATTAGGGGCCCATTAATAAATAAAGTCTCAAAAGTGCACCCATGTCCGTGCATTAAGTAGAGATATACAGCTTTCGTGAATTCACATGGCATTACAGAAGTAGGCCAAGAAATAGTATTCCTAGAAAATATTTGTGAACTGCATTTTAGCATGAGCAAATATGCAGTTGTAGATTTGCTCATGCGAAAATCTGAGAGTTTGCAAGTTCACTTTCCCTCCAACCACTTTTTTCCCCAACCCTGGAAGAAGTTTTATGTCTGCCATTGTCAGGAGTAAATTTCCAACCTTTCACAGTATGGGAAAAGATTAGAGAAGAGTTGGTGAAAACCGTTAAAACATGCAAGTTAGTTGGTTTGCACAGACTCAAAAGGGCATTTCTAACCCTGGAACTGTTGCTTACCATTACCATCAGCCCCAGTATGTAGATCTGCGGAAACGTGGCAACATAAGGGAATTGCTAGTATTCAAACCCTACTATGGAAGAAGCACTGGCAAAATCAGAGAGGATATTTCAGAGCTCTTATATAATGAGATTGCTGCCATATTTTGTCACCGCATTACATGACACAAAGGGACAAGTGGATTTTGTTACAGGACAAGTAGATTTATGAAGCAACCTGCCCCATGGACAAGTAGATATTTTAATAAATTCCACACCCCTGTAGTATACAGGCTCTCCAGCAACCTCTCTGACTCTCAGTGTGTTACAGACAGACCAGGGCGGGTTTTATGCTTTTAAAGAATCTCTACTTGCAGTCACGCCCTGTGTAGCGTCACCTTTTCACATTATCTGATGCATGAATTTTAACAGTGCTAAACATGGATTGTGGGTCCTATGGGAGGGAGACAATGGAGAGTCTGGGTAGGAGGTCTCCAGAGCTTGACTGCCTCTTGTGCACATCACAGCAGATGCCTCACAGCACTCAGCCTCTGGTTGGATAAATAAAATGGGTTAAATGCAATGGCGGCCGGCATGGTTCACGGGTGGTGGGGCGGGTGCAGGCATGCGGGGGCAGGAGGGGAATGGTGCACGAGAGGGGTGGGGGTAACAGTGCGCAATTAAAAAATATATATAATTAAAAAACCGATTACCTTGCCGCGCCGGGTCTGCGTCTCTGCTCCTACTCTCCTCGTCAGACTAAGGCACAGCAAGCACTGCCAGGCTCCCCTGACCAATCACAATGTTGCAGTGCAGCGTTGTGATTGGTAAGCACCCAGGCTCCCCTGACCAATCACAAAGCTGTAATGCAGCGTTGTAATTGGTTTTGAGCATCCTGGTTCGACGCTCAACCAGGGAATGGGGGCTTGGGCTCGTTCTCTACGCAGGCTGTAATGCAGGCTCCATGGAAAACGGGGATAGTGCGCATGACTAGTTTGGGCGGCCCGAGAGGGCCGACCAAACAGTCATTGCGCACTTAGGAGTGGGCAAACCACTCCTCCTCTGCCCTGCTCCAAGAGCAGAGCAGCTCCGCCCGCCCGCAAGCATCAGGAAACATAAAAGGATAATAACTCAAAGTTATTATCATTTTATGTTCCCTTTACTTTGCAGTCCACTGCTTAAAAGCAGTGGGGCGACGCTCCTCCGCCATAGCGGAGGAGCCGCCCCTGGTTAAATGTACTGCTGAATAGCATGTTTCACACAAAACACTGCTTATTTTTCAACTGTCTACGACCAACATCGGATTTTCACTTGCAAACAATGATTTTCTGAATAAAAACTAGGTTAGATCACTGGAAGTTTTTGTGAGAATGGCAGATGATGGATCTCCTCTCCCTTTGCATCCTTCAGTCCAGGCTGTCCTGTGGGCTAGACAAGAGTGTCACACTTTTCAGCACACAGGCTAAGTAGTGAGCAAAAGTCATGCCTTCGTGCATAAGCACTTTCAGGAGTGTTGCAGTGGTTTGTAGAATATGTCTAGACCACCGCCACTGCAGCAAAGGGTGTAATTTCTGACATGTCCCTCATTACTTACACATAGCTGCGTTTTCTGCTCACAATAAAATGTCACTCAAAGTGTCGCACACAGGCTTGAAATGTCACACATAAGCACACTGAAAATGTGGAAATGTCACACAAGTGCACTGAAAACCTGGCAGCTATGGGTATGGTCTGACACTGCATAGTATGGTATGGCCTATCATTGTATAGTATGGTGTAGTATAGCCAGTCATTGTATACTATAGTAAGACATGGCTGTCATTGTCTGGTATGGAGTCTCATTGCGTATAGTATGGGCTGGTATAGCCTGTCACTGTATGGTATGGTACAGTCTGTCATTGTATAGTATGGTAACCTTTGTTACAATGTACACATTAAAGTATGGGAGAAAGCACAATAGGAGCAGCCAAAAAGCAAATAAGCACTTTACAATATAATGTTATTTCACACTAGAATGTTCTAGCAACCCGTAATCATGCAAACATTAACCAACTTAAATCTCACCGTCTTTTGCATAAAAAATATTTTAATCATGCCCAAGACATACTATGAATCATGAAGCACATGCCAACAAAGCAATTTGTTCCAAACTAAATTAATGATTACTTAAAAGCAATAGCACAGTATTTTAAAATCATTGTAAAAAGCAACACTAACAACCTGTGGCCTGCGGGTGTGGTTATGCTGCATGAAAAAGTAAAAGGGAAAGGATGAAAAGTAAAATAGGAACAAACATGAACACGGGAAATGAGTGGTGATGCAACAGTGCAGAGCAAAACCAGGAGCAAGACAACTTAAAAACACATATACTCTTACGAAATACTTCAAAGTGGAAGAAAAAAATATAGGCCGAGATAGAAAGCAGGAGTAGCGGCAGGACCCTTCCAAAAAAGAAAAAGCAGTACATGGTCCATGCTCCAGGGACGGGCGAAACACTCATACAGAAAGTGAAGCTAAACTGAAGCCAACAAGTGCTGACCAAACAGTTTTACACAGCAAGAAAATAGTGGAAAGTTGGACTGAACAGAGCTGTAAAAGAAATACACAGAGCCCAATTCAGAAAGTTTTTTATGTAAGTACCTAGAACTTAAGAGCACGAAAGAAATTACCCGCTAGCACCAATTCCCTGATCCACAGAATCGTGAAAACAGGTTAGACTTACTGCTGAAGATAATCTGCTAACAGATCAAAGAAGGATGACTATGCAAAATATGCACAAGGCCCACTTACAATTTCACAAAGCATTTGTGGGTCATTCCCACCCTCGAAAGGTATGCGAAAATTGTTCATGTAATAAGCTGGAGCTATTGTTTTCCAGTGAAGGGGGAGTAAAGAGTATACCTCCATGTTTCATGTGAGTGGAAGGGAAGATGTTTCTCCTTATGTTATTCCAGGAAGAAAACAAACTGAACCTTTGATTGTTCACGCCCTGCCTGCTCTGGTATGCTATCCATGGGGGAGTGGAAGGAAGCGTGGAAATGTAGTTTGCTTAAAGTTAGGTGCATAATCCTAATGGATCCTGTGACTCTGAAAAATGCGTAAATCTACAACATAAACATGGCTACGATTCATTAAATTGCACATTTTTTGTGAATGGGGCCACAGTTCCTAAATTGAAGGAGAGCACTTTCAACTTTTCTATTTGTTGAGCTTGTCTAAAGGCTGGAGTGGGCTGGCTGCTCTCCCAGCAGGAGTCAGGGGTTACCGAGTTTAGAGAGCAAAATGCTAATGTGATTTTACCTAAACATTGGAGAAAATCCAAGAAAATGTCATGTTCTGGGGAGAATATCACATAACACAACACAAGCTCTGAATTGATCAATTTTCCAAAGCACGGCCACCCTAAATGATTTCCTGCCTGGAATCTAAAGTAATGTGTTCCAGCTTTAAAAAACCCTTTTAAATGTGAGTGACCCGGGCACAGGAAAACTAAAACACAAGCATTTCATTCCGACTCAATTACCATGAAGGCAGGCCACCCCTCGCACTCACGAATGTATATTTTTAATATGGGAATGCACTTTGCCTAGGCATTTAAATAGCAGGAGCGAGTAATAACGATTTTAAAGAGTGCCATGCGTTTAGTAGACAAAACTTTCAACATTTTCACAAGAAGGCACAGATATTTACACCTCAACGTCTCCTTAAATAAAACCTTACAAAATAATCTCACCCACCAGCGCTCAAGACAAATTACTGCAGATCATATGCATGCAACTCACCAGATGTAAAGTACTGTGAATGCAAAACCTATTATATACAGTAAGTAAGTTAACTTAAAACGGTTAAGCATACCAAACAAAGGCATCTTTAAAATCACCAGCAAAACTTAATCAGAGCCCTCATAATTAGAACACAATTAAAGTCTTCAGGGCAAACCAACCATAGCAACACATGAAAACATTCCCATGTTACACCCACAGCCAATCCAACAGACAGCTGTATACTCCACTTTATCCCACTGAAGTTGGATCAGTCCAGAGCGGCAGCCCCTACTTTGCAAATCACAACCATTTATAGTTTAAGATTTTGAGGGGGTATTCAGAGTTTGCAGGACAAGGGACCTCTGCAAAAAAATGGTAAACGTCCCATCCGCAAATTTAGAGTGTATTTCTACGTATACAGTCTAAACGGAGCAGACCAGACATCTGCCAATTTTTGGCAGATGTTCTGCATACAGGAAACTCTAAATAACCCACTTAAGGCCCTATTTGGCTTTTGGTGGGGCAGGAGAAATCCCATAAAACCAGCATTCCTCCCACTCTGCCAAACCTGTGGTTTCCCCTGCTCTATTTAGAGTTGGAGAAACGGATACAGCATGATTATTTAAAAAAAACAATCACAAATCATGACACACTTGCGAAATGAAAGCATGAAAAACAAAAAGTACACTTTGCACATGTTAGACACAGTGACACGTAACAGAGACAAGTGTAGGAGGACTGTAAAAGCGTGCTTTAAAATGGGAGATGAAGAAACACACACACACACACACATATATATATATATATATATATATATATATATATATAACACTGATACATATAAACTGGTAGTATATATGAAACTCTAATGCATATGTTGCTTATTAACGTATAATGATGGAATTTTTGATGTTAAAGTGAAGAGGCCTAGTGATTCAAATGCTTTTTGTTGTGAATGCACCCTTTCGAAAAGTCGGTGCAAAAGCTTGTAGAAGTGAAGTACAGTCTTGAAATTTTATACAGTGATACTAGGGCTTCTATAGTTTATGAAATTATGTAATCGATATTTGAAAAATGAAATAAGAAAAACGTGCACTTATATGAATGTTGTGAAAATTGTGGTAGTAGGCTATATTTTAAAGTTAGCTATTTCCATGTAATAATGATTGGTGACCGTTCCTCATATTCTTTATTTGAATTGATTTAATTTCATTATATTTGATGTTGGGTTAAAGCTCATTTCATTTAAATGTGTGATGCTAACTTAAATGGTCTTTTGAAATGCTTTTCTCTAATGCCGACCTTTTCCGTGATTTAATACAAAGGTTCATTTTGTGCTAGTAAAATGTTGCTTTATTTGTTCTGTAAATGTGTTCCCCCTGACATTCCTGAATATTTCTTCAATGTTCACAGTGAAATACTCCTGTGGGAACACAATTTCAGCTATCTCTATAAGTCGCAACACTGTATTTCCTTTCTACCAATGTTAGGCCTATGAGGACTCACAAACCCCTCGTTTCTCATGACTAGCATGGGAGACCAGCTTGACGTTTCAAACATCTCAGGTGACATAGTGCGAATATGGACATGTGATGGTCTTTCCATGGTGGTGTGATGCCACGCCACCGGACATTGCTAAAAACTCTTTAAAAGAAGAAACCCCAAAGGATGGGTACCGAACGCCATACTTTTTCTTTCCCAGTGCAAGAGGATGCTATGCTGATCGATCTTTTACTTTGGACTGCTTGTCGATGCTACGATTGGTAGCTGATCAACTGAGGCATTCTTTGCCGAACCATTTCTATTTTTCAATTTTCCATTGTATCTCTAGCTCTAAGCAAAATGTACTCGCCCCTAATGTACTTTAAGTCTGAACCTTTCCCCTTTTTAGGTCTCGCCTACGCAGCGCGCATGCGCTACCCTGCATAGGAAAAAGACCTTTAGTAATCGGCACAGCTTTGCGGGCAAAAACGTGCACGCGTTGCATTGCTTTGAATGGCAACGCGTGCACGTTTGGCGATTCCCTTGCGGGAGCGAGCTTTCAAACCATATGTTTGTAATTAACTCGCTTGCTCCCGCAAGGGAAACAGGCCCAGGCTCCCTCCTCTATCCCCTCCCCCTGCTGCTTTTTACTTTCAGCGCGAGGTGCGCGCTGATGTTTATAAACATGTAGTCTTTCTTGTAGCACGGAATTCTAATTGCTGACTGCTGTGACATTTATGTTGTCGTTTTTTTTAATTACGAAGCATGAAATGACAAAAAACGAATTGCAACAGTCTACTATCAACCAATGCATTCTTGATTTTATTTCCCAGCCCTCTTTTAAAATCGGTAATCAAAGTATTAGCGTGTGGAAGAGAAGGCACTTGAATGCTGCTGTGAGGGAAGGTTCTCCGGCCCGCGCGATCAGAATTTGACGGGATGTTAATCGCCCGGGGCCAGGGAAGCCATTTTACAAGATCAAGTAATCCCTGGTATGGACAAATGGCGCGAACCTAGAGGCACGACGGAGCCCGGCCTACTCTGTGCATCCAGTGCCAGCCATAAACCTTTACAATGAGGAGCATTAAGGAAATCGATGCATTACGTTATCTTTTTTACAGTAACATGACGCCACAGCCCATAGTGTTCTGTTTGCTGTAGCTTTCACAGCACTTCCCCGGCGGCCGAAGCACTCAGTTAATAGTCCAATGTCTGACCACACACCTGCGGCTTGATGGCCGCGCAGCTTCCTGGAAAAGCTAATTAATATGTTGAATGAATTTTAAGAAACTGTCCTATAAACAAGCGCAGCAACTTTCTTTCTTAACTACTGGAACTATGGAATAGATATTTATTTGCATTCTCAACTTGCTGAAAATACTTGCCCGAATTTGTCACAAATAATTTCTTTTTTTTCCAGTTCAGAAATACTTTATTGAGCATTTTCAAAACCAATGAACAGGACAATAGAAACAGAAATGTAATACGTGTGGTACATATGGGGAGTCAAAGTCTTGCCAGGAAGATGGTCTTTTGACGAGGCTTGACCAGTCCCACAGACTTACCGCCCGCAAGTGAAGCTTCTAGGTAATAGGAGTAACTCTTGTTTTAGGCTACCTACGGGAAGAGAAAGTTCATTTTGCACAAATGCAGTGCAATTTTGCAACCATATTTGCACTGACCAGTGCATAAACTACTTTGCAATGAATGACTCGTAAAATAACCATTGGCAAGGCCAGTAGATTCGACGTTTGAATCGCATGCACTTCGGACGCTTGCGAGACCTACAAACATCAAACCATTGTACTAAAGTGCAGACAAAAACATTCAGAAAAATGAATGCTAGAGAAAAAGGTAGCTTATTTTCTGCAGCACTTAGGAAAATAAAAAGTGATGGATGGGTGGATTGCTTGAATTAATCTCAGTCTCTGATAATCACTTTGCCATACTATCAGTTTTTTTTGCCTTACATGCCACTTGGGAAAGGAACCAGTCATATGCAAATCAGTCTTGGTTTTGCTTCAAAAGCAGAGCCCAGCCCAAACTGCTAGGCTGAAACCGGTCTTAGGTTGCATGTGTTCCATTAGAGCAGACATGGCCTGGCAGTTCGGACTGGACTGTTTTGATTGGAGCAAGATCAAGACTGATTTGCATATAGCTGATTCCTGTGTGAGGCAGCATGGTGGGCAAAATAGCACATAATTACTATGTCTGAGATTATACCAAAAATTCCATCCATCACTTTTATGTTTACCTCGGTGTGACACCCTAAGTACAATGGGTATGCCTTGATGTGCTCACTGTGCCATAAGATTTAAGCTGTACACTCCTGATGAGGCCCAAATAGGCTGAAACCAGTCTGGGGTTGCTTCTGTTCCCATTCAGAGGGGACCTACCTTGGCAGTTTCGGCTGGACAGTATTGATTAGGGCAGCACCAAGACTGATTGACATTTCTGGATCTTGTCTAAGGTAGCATAGTGAGAAAATGGACGATGAACTGTATGAGGCGCAGATATTTACTAGCATCCGAGATTAATCCAAGCATTCCCTCTCTCCCTTTTTAGGTGTCACTAGCAGTGGCAAATTCAACTGCTGTTAGGGCCCTGCTTAACTTAGGTGCTCTATGGAGCCGCAGCTCCTCCGTTTCATCTTCCCAGCAAGAGAGTCCTACAGAGCCATGGCTTCCTCATTGTCAGACCTCAAGGAACTACTATGTCCCACCCCCATCACTTGCACTCACCGACTGCCAAACAATCAATAATCCTTGCATGCCTCTACTCCTAACTGCTCCCCTCGGATGCCAAGTGCTTCTGGTAGGATAGCGCCATTCCCAGGGTTGCTGGCAATCTTCCTCCCTGCTCTTTACATGCTCTGTTCAGTCAATCAGGAATTATAAAGTGCTGCAAATCACCCGATAGGGTATCCAGGCGCTGACTCTGTTAAGCCTCGCACAGCCAAATAAGCAAAATGGGAGATTTGACCGGGACGCGTGTTCTTCGTTTACAGCTTCAAGGTAAACATCGTTTACAACGCACGCGTGCCATTACAACACAATTTTTACAACGCAAAATCCATTGCAATGCATGTCATTACACCGCATGCCATTACAACGCATTCCCCAAAGTAATGCCCCGGCGGAGTTATAATAGTAATTTGCGTTGTAATAGATTAAGGGGCCGATTCTGATGCGGGTTGGAAAAGCTTCCCGACCGAATCGGTTGGGAAATGGTGTCCGACCCACTCGGATCGGGAAAGTCCGACCGACGGAGTAGGATGCATCCGGATGCTTCCAGATACGATTTGGTTGAACTCCCATTGACTTCAATGGGAACATTTGTTCCTAACCGCATCAGAATTGGGCCCTCGGTAGGGAAGACACGTTCCCGATCCGATTTGGAAGGAGCAAATGCCGTTAGGAGGCCTTCCTAACCGCATCAGAATCAGGCCCTCGGTCGGGAAGCTTTTCCAACCCGCATCAGAATCGGGCCCTATGTGTTGTAATGGCTTGCGTTGTAATGACATGCTTTGTAATGGATTTTGTGTTGTAAAATATGAGTTGTAATGGCACGCGTTGTAAATGCGTGCATTGTTACGTGTCATATTCCAGCTTCAACTGTGTCCATCTGCAGCTAAGTTCTAGCACCATGGATGGGTTTTGGTTGGATACTCACTAGAAAGAGACAGACCATGGCTGGGAGAGTGACAAGACAAGAGAGTACTCATAAAAGAAGCAGAAACGGAGCAATGGACGGAAAGTCGCACTTCATATATTGAATGAATTATCATTCATTACAAGTGAAGAATTGTGACAACACAAAATATACCATTTACTTAACTTAGAGATTTGTATTTCTTAACTATTTATATAAGTCTAGCTTTATAAAATATACGAAAACAATGAGCGTTGTTAATGAAAAAAAGAATACTTTTTTACTCTCTGCCTTCACTGTGCTCTAGATCAGAAAGCAGTCTCTTCAAAGATGGCCACTGCTTTGATATTTTATTGGCATCAGACTAACAAGTGATAGTAGTTCTTCTTTAATGTCTCTAACTTGCTAGCTGTGGCCTCTGACTGCATCGCTGTTTAATCAAATATCCTGCTGTTAGTGTTTTAGCTTGAAGCCTAACAGTGCAGCTATGAAATGAAATGAATTTGTACTTGTAAAGCGCACTGCTACCCTGAGGCTTCCTGGTGCTGAACGCATACCGCTGTGGAACCCTTCCTGGCTTTTCCCTGTGAAATGTCCACTCCTGGGCGCCCCCAAGGTGAAGCCAGGCATCCCAGCACTGGTGGGGCCGTTGTGGAGATTAAGCAAGCTATTGCCCAGAGTTGCAGAGTGGGACCCATGATTAGAATAGGCACCGAGGCGAGAATTATCAGGTCCGAGGAAGTTGAGCCCAAAACCCGCCGAGGCGGGAATTGAACCCTGGTCCCAGGCCAGATCTCTGCATCAGGGTCTGCCGCTCTAACCATTGAGCCACACTTCTCCACTAGCTATCTGGTTGCAAAAAATGTATTGGGGATATGCTGATAGCTGAACTGGAAAGCAGCTGCCAGCATTGCTTTCCATTGGCATTTTTTGTCACTCTTATTTTCTAGCTTTCAATTCAATGGTTTTATTTGTTTTAGGCTGCTCATCCAGTCTTTGTCCCGCCCGTGGAGCACAGCCTGTTTACTACAATCTCTCATACTGGCTCCTTTTATCCTTCCACAAGTGTCTGCTTTTCGGGAGCTTTTTTTCCCATGAGGGTGCATCTGTTTCCCCCATTCTCTCCGTGTTTACCACTTTTCTTTTGTTATCATAAAGATTTCATTTTCCACAACTTTGTCCTTCGTGCCGCTCTTACGCATGCTTTCACTTTTATACAGCTTCACCCTTAGAGCCTCTCTCCTGGGCTCTCTAATTCCACACTGGGATCCCTGTTGTTCCTCTTGTTCGTTCGCTTCCAACCCCTTCCATGTTGATCTGTCTTTGTTTGCTGCCCTCCCCATGTGCTCCATTTTCTTCCCTAGCCGACTCCTTTGTGTTGCTTCCCCCTGCCCTCCTCTTGCTTTCCCGGCCTCTGTGATTTCACCCTTCATGTTCATTCCCCCACTCCTGTTCTTTTCCCCACCCTCTCACATTACTTGCTTTTTTGTTTACGAATCAAAGTTGGATCTGTAAACAACAAGATAAAAAATACTCACATCATTTTGTAGCAATGTGAAGTTTGGTGTGCACACCTACAAGATGATAAAGCAAGCCATTTAGGTTTGTTCCCTGCTCTGTAGCCATGCTGCACAGCATCAATGATGCTGTGCAGCATGGCTAAAGCTCATTGGCAATGCTAATAGGTCCCAAAGAAGTGACCTATTGGCTTTGCCAATGCTTGTCAAAATTCCTTCTAGTTGAAGAGAAGTTCAGGGTATGTTGTATTTAAAAAGCTTGGTTAAGCAAACTAACCAGCTGGCATTTCTGTGCAGACAACTATTTGCTAATTATTTGCAGATTAGCCCCTTGGTGTCTTTCTCTTTCATGTTCATTACAAGTAAGAAGAATACAAGCAGAATCTGTTCTACGCAATTGAACAAATGAAAAACCAGATGATAATTTTTACAAAAAGGTAGCAAAATCACTTTAATATGTCAGGTTAAAAATGCTGGGACTCAGATTGTGTAAAAACATACAGAGATGCTATTTTTTCTTTAATGACCCTTTATAAAAAAATAAACATGTTGCTGTAAATATCTCCATTTGCTGATCATTTTTTCTTTTTCGAAGCACATAGCAGAGGAAGGAAAAGTTCACGTTTTACTTTCTTAAACTGCAGCTGTAATTATGCTCTGCGACCTGCCTTCCACCCTTTATGCTGGCTCTGGCAGCATTGTGACATGAGAAGTAAACTGTAATAACTTAGTGCAGTTGTGCAGCTACGTCATTTCTTTATTACAGTTAAATAGAGACGTCAGAATTCTACAGGTAAATAAAGATGCCAGAAATCACCTGTAATAAGGACATTAGAGAGAGTTTTACTGGAATTGCAGGCTCCCATGTATTATGAATCTATCCTGATGATGGTGATGGGGCTGTATTCCATATCCTAGATTTACTCAGGAATATCTGGCCGATGGTCTTTATTGCCTGCTAAGAAGTGTGGAGGGAAGAAAACAATTTACCAATTATACATTTCCCCTCCCGTCCGACTAAATAACTACGACTCCAAATTCAGATTTTTGTTGGTTTATTACAAAGCCAGAAACAATAGAATATAGACAAGGTGTAAAGATACATGAATATTAATACAGAGCCCAATCTATGAATATAGTTCATACGTCACAATAGACACAAAACAATAAATTCCAAAATCAGAACACAGCTGAGTATAGACACTGCGTTCAGATCCTTTTTCATTTGTATTTCCGAATTAAAGAATAATCTGTCCCTACTCTATTTCTAAAGTGGCATCCCTTCCTAGTTTCCCAGAAGAATTTCCCCCAAAGGTGTCTGCACGTGTTGACTTCCTAAGAAGTGCACTCACGTTAAATGGGTCAAGTAGCGTAAAGCTACAGAGCTCGATCTAAGATGCTCTCCTTCCTCAGTCAAAAGCAGAAGTCCCGCAAATCTGTCCCTGTGCCTAATACAACAAGCATTGGCATAGCCAATAGGTCTCGCCTTTGGGACCTTATAAGTGTTTAGCCATGCAACACTTGATGTTGTTGCACCAAGGATATTGTGCTGCATAACTAAACACTTATAAGGTCCCAAAGGCGAGACGTATTGGCTATGCCAATGCTTGTTTATGTAGGACCTGAGCTGTTAGCAATTTGAACCATACTTCTCCCTTAAATGGTAGTGGGACTCTGTAACTCTGCAAACTGAATATTATAACCACTCGGTAAGGATTTGCCTAAATGTTTGGTGCTTTAATGCAAGCTGTGATATTCTTGACCAAAGTCTTTAAGAAATTGCTTATTTTAATTCTTTAATACAATAACCAAATTATGCTAAACCTTGTCTGAGTCTATTATTCAGTCCAGTTGGTTCTTCCATTTAAACAGTGGTAGGCTCCTCAGCTAAGGCGGAGGAGCGTCGCCCCACTGCTAGCAAAAGAAAGGGGAAAACAAATGATAATAATGGAATGTTATTATAATTTTAGTTTGTCCTTCTGCTATGGCAGCGTACGTGAGGGGGCGGGCGGGGCTGCAGAGCAGGGGAGGAGTGGTAGAACCCTCCTGTGCGCAATGACTGTTTGGTCGGCCCTCTTGGGCCGCCCAAAACAGTCATGCACACTTCCCTGTCCTCCATACAGGCTGCATTACAGCCTGCATGGAGAACATGCCCACCCCTCCAGCCCCTGGCTGAGCACCCTGTCACGGCGCTCAAACTAATCACAACGCTGCATTGCAGTGTTGTGATTGGCTTAGGGGTGGGAGCCTGGCTGCCTGCTTCCTGTTCCGACCTGGAGTCGGACACAGGCGAGCAGGAGAGAAGACGCGGGACCCGGCGGCGGTGATGTAAGTACTATTAGTTATAATTTTTTTAATGCAGGCCGCGCCCCCGCCCCCCTGCGCGTGCGCCCCCCCACCCGCGAGCCGTGCCAGCCGCCCCTGCATTTAAACTGTGCTACTGTACTGATGTTTTAAATGCATTGTAGAGAGAATAGGCAAGCTCTATCAGAACATCAGGTTTTACTTCTTTTATTCTGTGTTGCTATTGCAGATCTTTTGGTTTGTATAATTTTAACTCAACTTAACTTCTTTAGGAGGTTGGGTCTCCCAGTTACTATTATTTATTTCTACAGCATGGTTTTAAGAGTAGTGTATCTAAATCTGATTTCAAATTTGTGAGTTGGCTGTCAATTAATGATCCTCGTTGTACAGCTAACATGGAGTTTGGTCACCCGAATTTCCACCCCTCCTATCGGCGGAGAAAGATTCATCAGAGGATCATTGCCTCTGTGGCAAATGGAAGTGCTGTAAAGTGTCAAATCGTAAAGGGCCCAGTATGGTTAGAGTAGTAAGGAGAATAAGCGTATGAATAAACATTTTACCACGCTTTACGCTGCAACAAAACCACTTGGTTATCATCAGTGGAGCCTCTGCCGGCAGCAGCCCCTTTACACAGCAGTCCATACAAACTCCCACTGAGTGAGGTTTTTTCCATTTGTACAAAGAAAGTTTGCCAAACAGGAACTTTAAACATTGTACCCGCTTGGCAAACTTCACTTCTGTGAATGGAGTCACATTGGTGGTTCTCCCGTTATAGCAGCGGCTCTACACCACTGGCAGAGATCATAACCTCTACCCCTCTCGTTAGCCTCCATTACCCCCCCCACACCCACAATGACAGCATACCTGCAGCATAGCTGAGCCTGTAGTCTTCAATTACCTACACAAACACTACTAATCTAGTCTTCATTTAGATTCTGCATGTTTACCAATCCGTGAGGAAGCAACATGTTTACAGCAAGTGTGCATGACAATGCTGGGGCTTGATATGGACAATGACTTCCATATGGTCCCATGTTAACAGCTGTTCCTGTTGACTAGCACGAAAACCTTTACCTCCACCATTTTCCATCTTGCCTTCATCAACACTCTTTAAATGTTTCCTGGTGCTTAGGTAATACATTTTTCTTTTTATGAACTTGGTTGAAACCTTAAAGTTTTGCTTTTTTTTAGCCACGTTTACTTTTTTTCAGTGGTTTCCTTTCACACCGCCTGCCCTAGCACATCTCTAAAGTATGTGTTGAGCTCAGCCTTTGCTACTAGAAGGTGTGCTGAGGATACTTTGAGAAGTTTGTCAGGGGGCTGAGGTAAGTTTTACAACAGTACAAGTTACAGTCTTCAGCTACTCTTCTCTTTCACCCTATCATCAAGGTTGCTTACAGCTTCCTTTATAATGTGGCCATGTTCATGGCGGGTACATTTTTACTAGTACAGTATCATTTTATGTCCAGCCCATTATGATACACCAGCTGGTTAAACTAAGTTGAA
The DNA here is from genome assembly GCA_963921515.1 of Calotriton arnoldi. Classification (NCBI taxonomy): domain Eukaryota; kingdom Metazoa; phylum Chordata; class Amphibia; order Caudata; family Salamandridae; genus Calotriton; species Calotriton arnoldi. The sequence continues at coordinate 1,192,549 of CAWUFW010004887.1, read as the reverse complement.
GTAATTAGCTGCATCCTAAATTGTACTCAAACGTAACGTTTGATCCCCATGAGTAACTGGATGAACGGATTTTTCCAAATCTTTTGCAATGACGTGATATTTTCATATCTAGATATTAATGTAGGTTGTTGAGCTATTAAAAATGAACAAATCATTTCTTTACAGTAACGAGTGTGCCAAGCATATTTGGCTATAAACAATAATACCACTCTCATGGAACTACGATGGCTTCCCCTGTCAGCCTGTATCATCCTCAAGATGAGCTGCATCACATACATGGCAGCCACACCTGCAATACCCCAAACCTGGCAAAGAAATTAACTACATTAGGTGGACAGCACTACACTTGAAGCTAGACAGAGAACACTACATCTCCACACACTGCCCAAGGGCATCCTGCTTAATGTAAACAATTGTGGATTGTGGCTCAGGGGTCCTCCCCTTATCCAGCGGTACGTTGTGCTCTAGCTAGGCTCACGCTCTACAAATACTTAAACATACAAAATGTCCATGAATTGCCTAAGTCTGGCAGAAAGTTCTTCTTTAGCCGGGCATATAATACACTGATGAGGCATTGAGCTGAATAATTTCATAAAGGCATGACAGATTTATTTGAAATGTCAATATACGTAGATGCAACAAAGTCACACTGCATGCAACTGCCTTTAGAATGAGTTGCTAAATTAAAGAACTACCTACAAATTAAAGGCTGCAGGAGATGGGCATCATGTTTGATTGCATGCTCCGTGGCTAAGAACTGAGCTGTTCTTAGCAACAGGGCAAATCACCTTCTTTCTGCAGGAAGGTAATGTAAGTTAAAGAGCCGTAAGCCCATGTGGGACACACAGCACCTTCGTTCTTCTACACCCAATTTGGTACACAGCCCCAAGAGATTTTGCTGTGGTACACAATTCACAAACTGGGGTCTAGGGTAGATGAACAAGTAGGTCTCTAAGACAGCAAGTACTAACTTCTGTATGAATGAGGAAAGAGTTGTTCAAATTAGGAAGGTTGCTCATGTCAATAAGAATGCATGCCTGTTTTAGTGCCACCAAACGCACTGATAAATAGGTGGCAATAGAGGCTCTCAAATTTGTATGCCTCATTAGGTCTCATTTTACAGTGCGACCGCTAGCAAGATGTATTGTTACCAATTCTTTCAAATATAAATGACAAATTTAGGGCGTTTGGCTCCACCTAAAGTATTACCCTATCACCTTGTGCTATGGGCTGTTTGATGTAACGTTACGCCTTCCAGGAAAGGCTTCCACTGGAAAGCAAGAGGGACTATGTTTCATCTGAAAAGTAGTACACTCAGTCATCACATTATTTGACACATTCAATTCATTATCTTCTATATGTATTCTAGAAAGAAAGCCGTCTTTTTGGAGCTACTTTTTCACCAGCACTGGCAAAGCCTATATGGCAGCCTTTAATGTGATAAACAAGCATTTCTGTATAAGATGCAGGCAAACAGCATTTATGAATGCCTATGTTTACACACATTAAAGCCAGACCTAATACCTTTGCCAATGCTTATTCAGAAAAAACGGCCATGTGACACCCTGAAGGTCACTGCTTGAAGAATTCCAAATGTGATCGATTGAGTACCACTGCAATCAGTGATGGAATGAATGAATGAATGAATGAATTTTTATTTATATTGCAGTTACTTAAAACCATTTGCAATATGACTTACATACAAATTTAAAAGATGATTAGAGTAACAATTGTTTAAAAAACATTCGTACAAAATGGGTTTACGTACAGCATTATCAAAACCGAATAAGAAGATATATTATATACATTAAAAAAATGGCGAGAGATTGCCAGTTCAGCCTTATTTCAAATTTGATACAGGTACTAAGGTTGGTAGTTAAAACGGCGTCATCATGAGCTATTTGCTGGAGTCTGATTGTTTAACAAACCAGGTTGCCTCTTGTATTGCCTGGCCCCTTCCTCTTCCATAAGCATAAGGCGCAGCTCGGCCATGTATCTCCCAAATCTGGTCAAGTCTGACGGTAGGGTGCAGGAAAAGAGAACCAAGACTGCTGCCTTCACTGTCCGGACCCCGTTACGCAGCCATATGTGTTTTAAAAGGTTCTTACGGGGCTGTCGCATACCGGGACAGAAACAAATCAAGTGTAGCAGAGATTCAGATTTAAAGTTACAGATTCTACATCTGGTTTTGTGTTCAAGGGACTTCCACCCAGGGTTTAGTGCTTTAATTGGGAGGGGCCCTAATCTGGCCCATACAATGTTTTTTAGTGCTTTCCTTCCCAGTGCTTGGCTGAGATAGGGCTGGATTTTATGCCCTGCATATGATGTTATCAGCCCTGGTGGACCTCTTCCTGTTATATATTCCGCTAGGTCTTTTTTATGTGACAGTTGGTAGCATTGTTTATTAATTGAGTTTTTAATGGCCAGATAGTTTATCGTCCCTTGGTCCCAGTTTTCGATGACTAAACCCAACTTTTCCACTGCTTCCTCCATATAACATTGCCACGGGTTAATTGACCCCCCGTAGATCGGCTTCAGCTTGCTCTTTAAGCTTCCGGCTGGGGCTGTTAGTACTTGATAGTAATATTTCGCATGCATTCCCAAACATTCTTTACTTTGTTGCTTCCGTCCAAATTCCAAAATAATTAGGCTGTTGCGAGTGTATTTGGGCAATTTGAAAATGCGTTTATAGGCCTGGCATTGTGCTTTGTCTAACATTGATTCCATTTTACCCGGGAATGCCTGCAGTGAATACCCTGCAGTTGCCCTGATTTTAGCTTGTATTACTTTTCTAATAGGAGCTGTCGTTGGACTTTGCATTAGCTCATTTAGTTTACATAAGGCATAGGTTGTTGACTGTGCTTTGGCCTTCATTTTATGTAGATGTAGCGTTGCCTTGCCCGTTTCACTTAGCCAGCACCCAAGGTAATTGTAGGATTTCGCAGTAGAGATGATTTCTTTGCCCACATGCCATTTCAATAGGGCTTTTTTTGGGAAATGTCCGAAAATTACTACTTTGTTTTTTGAGCATTTATTATAAGCTCATTTCTTTCGTTGTTATTAATAAGGGCATCTAGGCCCCTTTGTAGCCCGATTTTTGTGTGGTCCATTACCACTAAATCGTCTGCGTATTGTAATATTTACAGTTTGTTGGTTCCAATTTTCGGGGTTACGAGACTGGCATTGTGAAGCTTCTTCCCCAGATCAGCGGTGTATAAGTTAAACAGTGTGGGAGCCAGTACACATCCCTGTTTTAAACCACGATTTGTCAAGCACTTCTTCGTTTTGGTGTTGTCTGCTAGCTTCACTTTGATCCAGGTGTTACTATACAATGAGATAATGGCGTTGAGAGGACCTGCTGGGATATGCCAGTTGCGCAATTTGTCCCAAAGCTTGTGTCGAGGCACCCCATCAAAGGAAGCTGAGTAGTCTACGAAGCATGCAAAAACTGGTTTATTATTTTTACCGTTTGCTTGCTGGCTTAGGTACGACATGGCCACGATCTTATCAGTTGTGGAGCAGCCTTTACGAAATCCGGTCTGGTAGGGGGGGGAGGATTTCGTTCTCTTAAATTCTATTTAATTCATTCAATAAGGTGCTGGCGTAGGCTTTTCCTTCAATGTCCAAGAGGGCGATTAGTCTATAATTTTTTGGCTCTGTGTTGTCTCCTCTCTTGAAAATTGGATGTAAAAATGACCCTCGCCATGAATCGGACACCTTTGCTTTCAATCGACATTTGATAAACAGATTGGATAAGATTTTTCCCCAATATACTGGATCTTCTCTAAAGATAGCTCCTGGAAGACCGTTGGGCCCGGGTGCCCCGTCTTTTCTTATCTTTTTTATTACTTTTTCGACAGCGGTACAGTCTTGTTCTTTGCCCATAAATTCCACTGAGACCTCCTCGTCTGTATTTGCGCTAGCCAAGGGGCGAACCCCGGAGCTTCCAGGGTCAATGAAGCCTTCCATTTCAATATAAATTGTAGAGACATGTCTCAGCCATGCATCTGCGTGTACAGAGTTGCGCCTGTCTACTTTACCTTTCTCCAGGCTGGCTATAAATTGCCAAAGCTGACGTTGTTTGTGAGGTTTTGAGAGCTCATGTATCGTTATCCAGTCTTTCTCTATTTTATTTTGTTTAAGAGACCATAGCAGATGTCTGCGCTTTTTAGATGGATCTTTACATTTTTCCCTTGTTTCTTGGGTTCCTGCAATCTTATGTGCTCTTTTTGCCCTCTTCAGGTTACGTATTATTGTACTTAGTTTTGTGTTATTGTGTCTAAGTTGTGAGGTGTGCGTCGTCGTTCCATGTGGGCTGACTTTGTAGTTGTTGACAAGTATGGTTTTTAGAGCACAAATCCACCTCATCCAATTATCCACACTGGGTTAGTTTCCAGGATGCTTACCTTTACACTCTTGTTTTTCTTTCCATGCGTTAAATAATGTGGCCTGATGCTTGTTCCACTTTAACCTTCTAACTAGTGTGTGTTCTTCAATCCCTGTTGAAGGGGATACTACAGCTACTTGTTCCCTCTGTGTGATACTAGTATTTAGTTCAACCTGCAGCAATTTGTGATCACTAGTTTCGTGTGATTTTACTTCAAAGTTAACTATTTTCTGAGTGAGAAGGCTGCATAAAAAGATGTAGTCAATTGTGGAACAGTTCTTAAATGTGGCCGTATCTGAGTGTTTGGAATCCAAACTTTTCCAGGTTTCATTGGCGGACTATAAATCATAATTTTGCAGGAAAGAATTGAAAGTTCTCTCAGAGCTGGTTGGACATAACCTGTCACTCATATTTGTTCCCAGATAGTGTAGATTAAAGTCTCCTACAATCACTTTAGCCGATAGCGCATAAGTATGCAAAATCTCCTGTATTAAAGTTGTAATGTTTTTTGTAGCTTCCAATTTCAACGGACCATGTACGTTTAAGTATATGTTTATAACTAGGATTTAGGAACTATCATCTCTGTCCCCTTTTCCCTCCATTACGAGTGCCTGTAACATGTCTGACTCAATTTTTAACCTTTTGTACTGTTATCTGCTTTGCATGTTTTACATAGATCGAGATTCCACCTGATGGTCTACCAAACTGATTATGTTTAGTTGCTAGTTTGTGAAAACCGGCGTAGCCTTCAAGGTGTACATGATCTGTGGCCCAGGTCTCTTGTAGGCATACGATGTCACCTTCCTGCAGTATATTTGTTGCTGTTACATGTTTAAGCGCTTTACGTATGCCTGCCACGTTCCAAGAAATGATTTTAAGATTGGAAAGTAATTTATGGTTACTGTACGGTGTGCCTATGAGCTGCAGCACTTACAAACATCAGCATTGGGGGAGGATGGGCAATATAAAATTAAGTGTTATTAACATCACAGGGGTGAATTATTCAATTAAATTTCAGTACAGCCACTAAAACACTAAAAATGCCATTTACTTCTTTAGGAGACATATTCATAGAACTTGCAGAATGTGGAAAATGCTAGATGGGGCCTATTTTCTTTAGCTATTTTACCAGGCAAGCAAGAGGCGTGTGTCCTGCTATATAGACATCTTGCATTGATGGATTTGCATTTGAAAAGAGATGAACATGAAAGATGGGTTAATATGAAAGAAACTAGTTTGTAGGAGTGTCAAAGCGTTCAATATATTTGATTCAAACTGCGATGCCCAAGATTTCTTCCACCAATTGATGCTTTAGATGACAAACACAAAAGCAAACCCTATCCTCATTTGAAAGATTTCAAGAGTACATTTCAGTGAAGAAATACCTAAAATGTAAAGGCCTATTGAATGAAGAGTGCGATTAGTGGGGCTTGAAGGAAGTGTGGTGGCACAGACATGGTTAAAGAAGAGCATACTCTCATTGTTCGACATTTCTGGAATAGTTTATATGGTGGTTAGGAAATCTGATAATAGTTGCACAAATCTCATCAAACTTGGACCTGCAATTCTGAAAACGCACCTCTCCTATGGATGCAAGTGATTGAAAAAGAGAGTTGGATTGAAAAAGCCTCTGTTGAGGTTACATATATTCATACCATCTGCTCACCAACTTTACACACTTTTAAAGAACAAATATGATTTTCTAAACCAATATAGGATCCTGAATCAATTTTTCTATTATACGGGACGCCTCTTTATTCGAGATGTAGTTATCTGCTTGGGCCTACGTCTTACCTATCTATTTAACCAGGCCTACACTGAACTACTTTCTGCCACCTACTTCACAATCTTCTTGTTTTAGCGCAATGAGAACTTGAGGGTAACATAACATAGCATGTGGATTAGGAGCTAGGAAATTTAGGTCACTGGAATCCAAATGGCTGACACAGATGGTAGATTAGTTGACAGAAAGGTCCTTGAGGAAGTAGTTTTGAGGAAGCTACATTATGTTTATGGGACATTAATGGAAGCATCATTACACCAAATACAAAGATATTGTATGCTTGGTAGGGGACAGGCATGGAACGTTAGCCAGAATGACCAGCAAAGAGAGACTTAGGCATACTTTTCACCCACAGACAAAAAAGTGGAGAAAAGTGTGACTGAACAGAGATATAAATGATGTTTGCCACTCATGCCATACAAACCCGTAGGGAAGGAATATGCAAATGTACTGGAATAAGAGATCATCATGTGTGATGTTAGACTGAGTACAATTGTGTGGCACAAATTTAGGCACTAGGATCATGGTGGTATGAGCATAACATTTTATCAGGGATATGTATATTTTTTGTATTGCGTATATGCATGTTGCATCTAAAAGTACTGAAGGATGGCATACTCCCACCCACAGCTACAGACCTGGATTATGAGCAGCTTCAACCCAACAAAGATTTGCCATTAAGCAAGTCGTACAGAAGAATTTCCTGTTAATCGGAACAGGTGTATTTGCAAAGCACATGCTCACTCTCCGGGGAGGTCACTTCTTGCTACTGACAGATACCCAATGTTTTTTTTACCCAACTCAGTAGACCAACTGGGATCTCAGAGGATAGATTAGTCTATTGAGCCACCCAACAAACAACATATGAAAATGTTAGCACTAATTGTATTTGAAAGGGAGTCAGTTCTATTTGGAGTGGTGCATCTTCCTCAGACATGATTTATTCGGGTCAAGAATATTCAACACAATTTATAGTGACTAAAAACCAAAACAATGGGTAGCATTTTTTAGTTCTTAAGAAATATGAATTTAATGTGATATTGTATAATCAAGTTACCCTTTATTTTTTATTTTTTTTTGTATTTTAATATTGCGCTATAGATGAGAAGCTAGAAGTGTATTAAATTGAAAAGTGATATCCTTGAGAAAAAATACACTCTAGAGAATTTTGATATATGACGAAATAAGAAATTATTTCTATGACTTTGTCTTTTACATGTTACAACATAAAAAAATTCTTTTAAAGTGAAAAAATATAAATAAAGTTGGCTTTTTTACATGGATACAGGTTTCAGTGTTTAGTGTTGAATTTCGAAGAACGGTGAGGGACATAGATTCTTTTACTTGATATTTAGCCTGAATGATGATTAAAAGCTGAAATATGCTGGTGGAGAAAAGGGAGATTTTTTCATTAGTGATCATGGAAGAAGGAACAGGAGATTAAGAATAAAAAGCAAATGTGCCCCTCGATGTCAAGAAAGAATTGAAGTCCCTTAGTTTGGAATTGTTGTTAGTGGTATTGCAGTATATGTGTTTGGAGAACATCGCCTAGCGAGCATCAAGCTAATTTATAGATTTTGAACAAACACTGAACTCTAAAATGGTCCTTAGGAGCATCTAAGAGCACTGGACAAGGTTCCCTCCTTTTGTCAACGCTGTTTGCTTTGGGATCTGAATCAGTAGCAAGATTGATTACAAATTGACAAATGGAATAGGCGATAAGTGGGGAGAGTTATGCAATGCATACAGTTGATACGTTCCCCACTCCCAACAACCTCAGCGATGAAGCACGCTAAGTACTGCACATTATGCAATACTTTCAACCAGCAACTGAAATTAAAATAAATTGATCAAAGTTCGAACAATGTCAAGAGTATAGTGCTCACTAGATTTTGGCATAGGCATACCTTTTCGCTGCACACCAAATGGTTTCACTTACCAAGCAACATACAACATGACAAATGTGGAATTACACCAAACTTTTACCGCCAAGAGAACGTAGAGGAACTATGTCTATTAGGAATGATGGGTGAAGCTCCACCACCGCTGAATAGCACTGATTCAATATTTATTACAGCAGAAAAGTCTCCAATCTTTATAGGGCACCACTAGCTTGGATGTCAGCCCGAGAAGAGAGACAAGCCGAGACAGAGACCCGAGATATAGGCTCATCTTCAAAATGGTTGTGGTGCTGTGAACTTACAAAAAGCCTGTTAACTAATGCAACATGTGTATTAATGATGCAACTTTGAATTAATTCTGCTTATAACCTGCCTGGGTGAATAAGGTAACATTTTAATGAAGGCTTGTGCGTGAACCTAGATCTCCTACAGGTAAATCATGTAGTCATTATTTAGGGGTTTAAGGTACGCAAATATTTGAAAAAAACATAGTTCTTTAAAACGATGTTGGAAAAATATATGCTTTTAATTTTGGTGAACAAAGCCACTATTACAAGGATGAGGGCATTTTTATATATTATACAGACACTTAAAAGAACGATGACCTGCAAGTATCAGTGTATATAACATGTGATGTCAGTGCCCAACAGACAAGGACAAAGCACAGTGGGAAAATAACAAATTCTCTCAATGGCTATAACCATTTTAAAAGTAATTGCTTGCAGGCACTTTGTGCTCATATACATAAGGATACGTTTTAAAGGTAATTTTTAAGCACAAAAATCTCTGTCGATATAGGCATGTCCGCCTGGGTAGTGCCAGGCCACACACATTGCACACATGTGATTTGCACAGGGCTGAAGAAGTTGATAAATTTATCAGAAGTACATGGCGGCTGAACCAAATATATAGGCCTCAGTAAAGGCAAAAAATCAAGGTCCGCAAAATAGTGGGGGAAAAAAACATTGGGTTTTCATCCAAGGGTAACTGAGAACACAAGAAAAGGTTTCTAACCAAAGCAAAACTAATGTATTGGGATTCTAGTCTTCTTTTATTATTTGTTTGTATTAATTAAAGTATTTTGCAACATTTAAAATGTCCTCTGGCTGCAGAGGCAGGTCTACCATACTTTACAGAAAAGTAAAACAAATATTAGTAGCAGAGGTGATTCCCCAAGCACGATTCATCACGTTTATATAAAAATAGAATAAGCAGAGTGCAAATATCCACTGGGGGCAAGAATATAGCATTTGCAATGCATTATTTCTATTTACAGCCTCACACTTTAGAATTAGCTGTTTGATAAATCTCAACAATACAACAGTAAATGAAGGACATCTATTTCCAAATGTAAATCACTGTCACACATACTAGCATTTTTCTCCTATGTTAGAGAACCGACTATAACCGGGTTTCTGGGTATCTGGGTTTTGTTCAACAGGACTCCATCATCCCCATAATGTAGAAGGAGGATATTTTTGCCCCCCTGCCTGTGGAGTTGACGCGCAAGCTAATACAAACATCCAGGCATACAGGCGACAAACAGGGCAAATGAGTCAGAGCCACAGGGCAACCTTGCTCCAAATCCCTGTGTCTATCAACATATTGTTCCTTTCGAGCAAGAACAAGAATTAACTTTTTCCCATGGGTCTGTATGGAGACACCTATCAGGACACTCGTCCCTTAGTTTCCACAATAGTAGTCCACTATCTAGGAGATCAAATGCAGACTTTTGTCCATAAATGGTCTATACAAACCTTTCAGTAACATATTTTGCAATTAACCACTTAAGAGTACAACAGTGGTCCATTAGAGTTATAACCCCTATTTGGGGCAATGTTTTCTTATTTTTGAGTCCATTCTCTATACAACTGAGGATCATTTTGGCCAGAATTTAACCGCGGGTATCTAAAATAATTAGCAACAGGCAAATATGATCTCATGGAGAGCCTGTATGGTCCACTCGATATGCCCCTTTTCAAATTCGTTATCATTTACATGGTTTCATTCCCTTCTACGGCTATCTTCAAGCCAGTTTGCCTAATGTCTGCTAGTTTTTCTTAGCATAAGGAATAGATAGAAAAGGTAACAACCCTCTTACTTCCTTCTAAAACCCTTAGTGACTGTCATAGATTTTTATTGTTGTTGAGAAATTAGGAACTTTCAACAATACATTAATTTCTTATATGCCATTTTTGTGTCTTTTAGCATCTCATACTTCTGACTCAGTTCAGCGTCCTGTTCAATTCAATTCAAGAGCAGATTGAGCCTAGTTTTACAAGATATGAAACCTATGTGAGCCAAATCTAACCTGGTGCATTTGCAAATGTGGCGATTTGCAGCATGTGCAATCAAACATACAATGAGCTGGGAGTCTAAATACCAGTAGGACATGAAGTGAAGTGGCACTGGCATGTTTAGTTTATTCCAGTCTGCTCATCCCTCTAGTCACCCCCAAATTAGTAGTAAGAACCATTTTCAAATTGACCTCAAAAGACAAAATCCTATAATGACTTCTAATAATGTCTTGTCCAAAGGAAAAAATGCAAGAAAGAAAAAAACTACAAGGTATAGATCCATCAAAAACAGACCAAGCCATGCCTGTCCGAAATGCTTGGAAGATCACTGCTTAAGAGAAGGGTGGGTGTTAGAGTAAGGTGTGCCTACAATTGTTTAGATGGTGTTAAATATTTCATAGCTTTGACAGCCACAACATGATTTAGGTCTGTTGCTTTAAAAGATGGAATGCAAGGTTGTGGTCTGCTTTAACAATAGTGAGGATAAAAAGAGAGATACAGAGAGCAAATGGGCTAAGATTGTGCCCTAAAGATATGCCCGTATCGCAATTAAAATTCCAGATGTCTTCTATTTTGTTCTTTTTTGGAATTCTGCATTACAAATCTAGGTTTGTTAGCATCCCAAGGGTGACCTTCATCTAGGTGTGTGCACTATTTGTGGATCAGTCATTTGTGAATTTGGCTAAGAGGAAGAGGAGAGCAATATATGGTGAGTGGCTGATGAATGCTGGAATGTGAACTAAAATAAAACTAGCTGTGTGAAGGTGTTAGCGGATTTGTCTTCCAAAAGCGATGGTGACATCATTTTCAACAAAGGATTCTCGACAGAGAAATTACCTCTTTCTCAGGCCTTGATCTATTTGGGGATATTTTACACAGTAGGGAGGGTTACTGTCAAATGGCTTTTCAGTGCACACTGGTAAAACAAGATAATACATTTATACAAAAGATATTTTACATTTCAGAAAATTAGCGATATATCTCAGTATACAAATCTCCAAAACAAAAGAGACTAAAATGCAACTTGAATTCCAGTGGACAAACTCAACTTTTTATTTAACAAAGATCTTTAAAATGAGTGGATCTAATTAGGCAATAACAGCCCATATCGTAAAAAGTGGTCTAAAAAGCATTCTATCATTTGTCATTCATGCCGCACGGTCGAAACGAGTGATGTGAACTAAATTAAATTTGTTAATATACCTTTCTGTAAGATGCTCTGTTTTTAAGTTCCATAAAAATGTGGTCTTCTCATACAACCGTGCTGAGCTCTCATTTTTTTCTCTGCCTGGTGTCAGGAATCCTGGAGTTCATGCTCTCTGGGGATCGTGCCCAGAGTTGCAGGGACGCAGTCACATATTTCCGAGTCTACGATACCAACTTGTTATGGGTCGGCCTTGCAGACTGTGGCAGACACCTCATGGGAGATGGGGAGGTGAAGCGAGGTGAAGTCAGCACTTCCACGGAAAAGTGACAAGAAACAGGACATTCTGGAAGAGCTGGAACATGCCAGAAAAGATGGATCAATCTGGAAAGAGTCTGAAGGTTCCAGACACTTCCAGATCAGTAGGAGTTGAGAAGGTTAAAGCACCAGCATTACACTTTGCCTGGCAACAGTTGTTGATGGGTTCTGTATTCCAGTAGCATATTTCAAAAGGATTGCGATCCCTGCAACTTTTTTGTTTTGCTCCCCTTCCGTTCCCTCAGCTGGTTAGGGCAGCTCAAGTTAACCCTTCCTTTCACGGATACTGAGAGCTTTGGTTGCTGCCATTCTAGAAATCCTGCTCCATCTTCTACCACTCCAAGTTATCCTGGCTCCTGCCACTCTACTCTTGGAGGCAGGCCTTTGTATTAAGTCCCTGGACAGTATCCTGGTCATCTGGGGGATAATGACTGCCTCGCTGCTTCCATACCCTGGTAAGCCCTTCTACGGATACTCTCAAGACATTTTCTCCTGTTGTACACAGAATATTTAGATTAATGGCACCTTGTCTTAGAGGACCAGGAGATCACCAGGCAGCCCACTGCAGACTGAGGGTCCCTGCAGGGCACTTTCAATTAGCAAGTGCTCCCGAGGTCTGTGGGCTGAGATATTTATGGAGTATTACTTTCCTCTCTCCCTTTCCTTTATTCCCCATGTCCAGTCACTTCAGATTCTGGAGTTCATTAGAAATCATATGTGAATGAAAGGAGAAGGAATGGGGTTAGCATCAGAGTACCTGGACTTAATTTCAGTGAAATAGAGAAACACGGCTTCTTCATACTGTTGTCTTTTGAAGTGGGTTCCATGTATGTCCTTCTGATAGATCTGTTCTATAGATTTTACAGCACATACTACTCAATGTGTTGGTGCTACTCTAGTATCAAAGGTAGTTGAAGCACAGAAGATTTGGGGCATTGACGAGTGTCCTGGGGTGAAATTTGTTTGTGCATGCTTGTGTGAGAGTATCTTTCCAGGGGTACTGCCCACACATATTTCTTAACTAAAATCCTGCTTACCTATGAAAACAGGAGTCAAAGAACACAGACAGCTAAAGCAAAGGAAAAGGGATGAATAAAAGTAGGTGTCAAGAAAGAGACAGAAGTGTACTGGGTCATCAAAAAGAGAGGCTTCAGGAAGGACAGTGAAAGGGAAAGGAGTTTGTGGTCATGTATGATTGGACTTTCACATTCTATTTATTGCTCCTCTGCAGTATTTCCACCGCCAAGAAACCAAAAAGGGGCAACAGTGCTTTGGCTCAGATTGTCTTATCTATTGGTGCTACTCCCTCTGATGTAGGATTGGAGTTATAGTGTGTCTGATTCTCCTGGGAATGAGGAGAGCTTCCTGCCACAGCATCTCTCCCACCGCAACCAACACAAGCCATCTGGTGGTTTACCCAAAGGTAATCCACTCCACAAGCACTGATCAGGTTTGAATTTGACTTTAAGCATGTCTCAGTTTTACAAAATCAAATTCTAATCTTTTCGCTTATTTGCAGAAATTTCCCACATATGGGATAGTTTTTAATCGAGCGGTTGCAAAAAAAATCACTTTGCTTCTCTCAAAATACAATGCTTCTAGAATTTATACACTTCTAACTTCTGAAACGGCATAAATCAAAAATGTAGAAACCTAGAACCAAGAGTTAATGAATCTAAATATCCCACCCATCAGAGACACAAAGTTCAAATCCTTGTCAATCTCCCTTCAAAGCCACAGCTGCCATCACACAAACACGCTGAATGACTGCCCACACTTTGCGTTGGACATCACCTAAATTGAATGAATTGTATTTCCTCTCTTCACTACCCTGCTCACCCAGTTAAGTAAAATGTAGTGATAGTGATTTCATACACATTAGGTTTAAATTAATCGAACAATTTTGGGAAGAGTTTTATACCACTCTCACCAGTATTTTCTCAATCTACTTCCGCTCGGAACCAACTTTAGCAAGCCTGGAAACAAAAATGAGTCCCAAGTCTTCGGACCATGACCTAAACGATTTTCTCCCTCTTGAACTGCTACTATTATTAACTACAAAAACCATCATATCACAACGGAAAGAGGTAAAATAATCTCAAAACATACACAGTAAATGTGAATATCTATATTTGGGTATGAGATATTATAGTTATGGGCAACAAGGATCTGATAGACAGCCGCAAGCCACTGTGGGGTAACTGAATTCCCTTCAACCAGGGTAAACATAATTCCCATATGTCACTAATCCTCACAGATGTAGGTCCTCAGACAACTGGACTATTCAACAGTAGTCGTCCTCCATGCTGGTGGTTACTTCACAATGGGCAACGTATTTGACCTTTGCTCTAAATACATATACTTGCATCCAACCTCAAAAAATTGGACTATGATAACAGAGACTGAAAGGCAACTTGGAGGTGTAACTGTAAGGTCATGTATCCGCACGGTGAAACTTATTGAGATGAAAAAGAAATCTGCATTTTCTTTAGGAATCAATTATTTTGCTGTTGCTATATTATAAAGGAACAAGAAAATGTCACCTCTGTTAGGGATCAATAAAAAGTTTTTGAGCACACTCGAATTTCAATCTGAATATGCAAAATACCTTAGTCATCTGAAATGATTTAGTTTGTAGGACTGCAATAATTAGGTATCACTCCCAATCAAGGAAAACCTCATATTGGCAACATTTGATTACATAAACATTCATTCGGTCACAATATTAGTTCATTTAGTCACGAAGATGACACGAGTTCAAATAAAACTTAAAATATCAATGGTAACAGCAACCCATCACCAGTGCTGTGGTGTTGCAAATGTGAAATAGAATCTTAAAAACAAACAAATTCCCTTGATTCAATATTGATTCTGTGTACACCATTTCAGTCATTTAGATTCAGGATGGGAATAACTTTTTCTTCCTTTTTTAACAGTGTTAATTTTGTCCCAATGCGAATGGTCATTTCTAAGAGTAAGGACAATTAGTTAGTCCATGTTTCGCCGTCAGAATGTCCATCTTTCCCTGGGAAGATTTTTGAGGAGTTTCCAACCCCAATTGTTGGGGGTTCCCAGGACAGGGAACTATTGGTGGTGTTTTTGGAACTTGCGGCGAGCCTCTGGAGCCTAGGATGGTCGGCCTGCTGATACATCACGTCTAGGGTTGGGTTGTACCTTTTCATGCACTAGGTCTTTTGTTATAAATATCCCTGTCTGGGCCTTTCATTCAGGTGGTGGTGTAAATGTCGTTCATTGGGCATTGGCGTCACACTCATCAATGGTGTTAGTGGGGCTCCC
Source organism: Calotriton arnoldi (assembly GCA_963921515.1). Taxonomy (NCBI): domain Eukaryota; kingdom Metazoa; phylum Chordata; class Amphibia; order Caudata; family Salamandridae; genus Calotriton; species Calotriton arnoldi. Next base: position 1,177,422 of record CAWUFW010004887.1, on the reverse strand, counting down.
TTAAAGCCCAACTAACATTACAAGAGATGGACCGAGCACACAATGGTCGACACCCACTGCATTACTTTTACGTTTTCCACTCCCTTTTCTTCACAGTGCTACGACTGATTTGTGGTTTACTTTGTAAAGTGCCATTCCAGTACTATAAACAATAACGTCTTTGGTTGTGAGCTGAACTTAAAAGAAATTACTGCTAGAATTCGAGAGGAAGATTTTTGCATGTGTAAGCTTAAACTTAAGAAAGCTGTGAAGCAAAGGCATATTACTGAGAGCGCCCAACAAAAAATAAAAACAGCTTAAACAATGTCAAACAGACAAAATCTTTCAAAAGACAATTTACAATCCACAACAAAAATAAATGGAGTGGTGTTCAGCTCTAAACAAATATAAGCTGGGCTCTATCCATGATCATGTTTTTCGCAACTAGTTCTCACAATTATTAAAAGACTGTCGCTGATAACAGAGCATGGCTATCTGAGGCTTACATGTCACCAAAAAGTTGTATTCTCTCATCCCCTAAACATACATTCAAAGAATGCAAACCATTCCCTGTCATAACCCCCTCTTCCCTTGCAAACACTCTGGTTTCAGATCAAGAAGTGAGCCGTGGTATGCCGACAGCAGAGTTGAAGTTCAAGTTTCACATGATCTAAGTGGTCACAGGGCCTGCAGCATTCCTCCTCCTGTGATGTAAAAATACTACCAACTTCTAAGACTATTACTTTGTTAAGCTGTCGAGTCTACGCCTAGGGGTCCTATGAAAGACGATAGCTGTGTGTTCGTGTGTGTTTTTCAGTCAACCCCTAATCCCTTGCTATGGATACACAACTGTTAACAAATTGAAAAAAAACTGTTTACTTCAACACGAAATCAATCCATTCTAATTTTGTCATTCGAGTATATTACCAGCATTAGAATTAGTAAATGACAAACTGTAGAGTGTAGACGAGGAACAACGATGGAAATGTTCCCCACAAGTCCATCAAGCACTCATAATGAATAAGCACACCTTTTACAAGGAGGCTGGCTATCAGAAATCTTGTTGTACTTGGCCGCCATGTGTTTTGTCGGAGGACTAAAAATTGTCTGGACAGTGATTAATTTGAATATTTCAATGTCGTTTCTCCCTTACTGAAGCATATGGCTCAGAGTTACCACATCTGATTTCCACTAACTGCATGGCAGGCCTACAGGGACCCAGAGGGGATTAACAGAGGTGTACTTGCCCACTACTCTATCTCCAAACTGATGTCCAAGGTGTATCAATGAGGGGTCAAGTCTCAAATCTAATCACAACAGTTATCAGGGTGTGTAGGGGCCAATGCTTCTTTCCATCTAACACACCTATCTAAAGCTAGTATGGTTTGCTACAGTGAGTAGTTTGCTGCAATATGACCAGTGCCATCTCGGACCTTCAAGAACGACACCTGACTTTTTCCATCTAGGATAGCTTCAACCAGGCGCTTCTTCATCCATACAAACAACAGCAGCCTCCACTCCTTTATCTTACCTATTGCCATTAGGCTGAGGCTACAGCACCAACACAGCCTGGCACAACTGGAGAAGACATTTGGCCCTCACAAGCAAGAGCAAACGTTTCCCATATAGGACACATTTGCAAGATCTGACTTAAAAATCAATCCAATGGGCTGGGGTGGCCACACAAAGGGCAACTGTGTGCTGCACAAATGGCAATGACAAAAAGAACATTTTGGATATGCTCTGTTCATAACAGAGCGTGAACCACTTTTAGATACTTGCTCGGAGGCTTCTAACAGCACACATGAGAATGTCGGGAGAGTGTCTGCTGTTGTGAGGAGTCAGCACGTGCACCTCAGTACTTTAAGTGGGATGAAAAATGACATGTGTGTGGCTTAAAAACCATATCTAATAAATCTCCTCTAGAGGCGTGGCATATATATCTTTGTCTGCAAACTAAAACATGTGAAACAGATTCCTGTGCTTGACAAATTCAGAAATTGATTCTTATTCGTTTAAGAATAACAAAAAATCAATAAACAACAAGACATTTGTTTACCGGCACACAGCACCATTATATTGGGCCACGGGTAATATAACACTCAGCAAAGTAAATTTAAAGTCACGTGTGCAAAGGGGATAATTAAACAATACAACTAAAATTAAAATAAGGTCTTGAGCTCTAGGACACCAACGGTAAACAGCAGCGTCCATTGGGTCACTTCGTTCCTAAGTCACAAGGAAGGCTTCAGGAGATGCTGATTGTGCATATAAAGGGCAAGTTGGGGCAACTTTTTTTTCTGGCAACGAAAGAAGAAAGCAGTCCACTTAGGGCTCTGGTTCAATGTCTTTGGTTTATGTATTGCAAGGGCTCAGCCCTAGTATGCATGGGTCCACTTAGACACTGAGGCTCATGGTAGCGGGGGAGACTGAAGGCTCAGCACAAGTGGTATAATGCAAAATTATGGGGCCACCTTGGAGAATGTGATGAAGGAGCCCTGAGTCTCCAATATCTTGCAGCTATTCATTGACCTTCGCCAGAATGGGGGCCTCCTGAAGAGTGTGGGACCCCTGAATGGGAGGACGCCCACCTGCGTCGCAGTGGCTTGTGTTGCACCCCTGCTCAGCACACCCCAAAAGGTGGAGAAATTGAGACAAAGTGAGGTGCTTCTACAGGGTAATAAATCCGCACAATTTACTCACTGAAGATGACCAAAGGGAGAGGGCCTTTAGATGTTTGTGGCATATAAACAGCTCAAAAATAAAACACCATCTATTCATAAGTCGAGGAAGGTCATGGAAGTTTGCCACATGAGGGGGGTCTTGTTAAGCTCTTTTACCCTAAAATCTTCTCTGGAGCGCACAAGGACCCATCAGGTGATTGTACAGTGATAGGGTGTAAGCCAAGATGCGAATGGTGGATTGACAACAACTACATCTTTAGGTGTATGAAGAATATGCATGCATCTTCAAATACAAAGAGACAGCAAGGAAGTTTATTTGAAAGGTGCAAAACCAGGAATCTGAAAGCTAAAACCCTTAGATCAATCCACAACAGGCATTGGAGCCGAGAGGAGGATGGTGTCAACAGATCTCAAGGACCTGACACACACACACACACACCCCAGGAGTTTCCGTCACAGGATCTAGAGTCGATGAGGAAAGAAGGGTCTAGTAGCTCACATTTGGAATTTTAAAGTCCATGCTGGAAGTGAGTGCCAAGAAATACAAAGAACACAGTACCCGACTGATGTAGTTTCTGCAACTCATGAGAAAAAGGATCTGGGCCGACATACTCTATAGGTGCTAAAATTGTGCAAAAAGAATGCCCCCATACCGAGAAAGAAGTTATTGGTGTTATCAAGGAGTGATCGATCTTATGTGCCCTCTTATGGCTAGGTGAATAAGGGAAATATTATTATTCTGTGTTCTGAGGAGAAAGAATACAGCTTGTACTACTAATGAGATGTTGACATTAGGTGATACCTACATTCGTCACCAATCTGGCAGCAGGAGGGCACTGGATCTGCACAGCCTGAGTATTAGACTTAAGAGGTCTGATGCTGGCCTGTAACCAGGATTACTGTATCCATCCAGGTGTTGATGGCACTCCAACATCTAGCAAATTACTGAAAGTTGCAACGTGATCAACAGAATTTGATCATCATGGATTACAACTTCTCATGCCAAAATTACACATTTTTTTACTATCAGAAATGCTGGATTACTAAGAACCAAAGGGCTACGAGCCTCAAAATCCTTTCAGCACTGTGCCAACCTTATTATTCCTGAGGATAATAAAACAATTTCATGCGGCACCTGGTCTCCTGGTTTCTACACTACTTAGACTGCTTAAATAATCAGTATACCACACATACCTTGGTACCCAAAGTCATTCCTTCACTGGAATTACGAAGCAGGGGAGGAACAATTTATACAGAATGGTAAACTAAATTATGCAGCAAGAAAAGGCAAATTATGCGGCGTAATGTGGCACATTTTGTGGAAGTACTGCGTCACAATTTTCTCATTTTTACAATGATAATGCTGTCATCATAGTATCATTATAACACCTAAATGCAGCAATCAGCAAAAGAAAGATGACCTGTCACTGCGTGGTAAAGGGTCTGCCACTGTGCTGCGACATCTGCGGCAACGTTTTTGCTACCTTTTGATCTGCATTGGACTAGAAACTATTTTTTGGGTAAAATCTGCAAATTATGTAGAAGATGATGGATTATGTAGCAGGTGGGGCAAATCGCTATTTTTGCAAAAAACGCTGGAGAAGCACATAATTCCAGTGGCCCTGCCCAATGTGCATCTCTCACCCTTCAATCTCTTTGCTCCGACCTATTGAACAGTACCAGTCAAGAATCTACAACTCTTACTCTCGTACTGTAATCGTTTGCTGGGACACGGATACATTTTCAGCCCTTCACAGGAATGTTACTACTGTCTTACCTTCTTCAACATTCCAATACGGAACAGAGAGGTCAAAGGGTGTACTTCCTTTAACTGCTAATGCGAGCCACAAGTTCCATTATCAGAGCCTTCAGATGTTTCACCCCCAGCGCATATGTAGACTAGGTTACCACCACATATGTATTTGCTGTCAAATAGCAGTATCTTTATCCAGTCAATTTTTCCTATAAAGCTAACTGATGTATCCAGAAACTATCTTTAAATGCTCTATCTAAAAACTGAAAATATTTTCAGACAAAAGATCTGATGTATTTTTAATCTAGGGACATTAACTTGTCCGGATAATCTCATATCAATATTTGTCTGCCTCTGTGCAGCTCTACTCACTGCAGCTCAGAGATTCAATTGCAACCCTGCTCAGGACTGAGAGCCATCACTGCTGAATAGTTTAAATAGATGATGCTGCTCTGAAAACACCTTGAGCCTCCATTAGCCCCTGATGCTTCCAGAAAAACATTACTGTTAACTTTTCCCAACCAAAGTTGGGAGAAGAACACATCTGTCCTTTTAAATGCAGACAGCCTCAGACCAAAAAGCCTCAGACTGGCTCAGATCTTAAGAGCACTTAGAGCTGCAGATGCCTAGTGTGTGGAAAAATCAGCTTTCAATTAACCATTGTTAAGACAAAGGTCCTGGGGGTTACGAAACATAGGCATGGGGTAGGTTATTCCTATTGATGTGCGGGTCTCAGTGGTCCACTTTCCCAAAGAAAGAGTTTAGGTGACTGATGCTGCTTTCATTGACGAAATCCTACCGTGCAGAAATTATGTCAGCACTGTAGAATGGTGCAGTTATGCGGTTACTTTATGACTAAGAGTGGTCCCAGTGTACGCACATTTTTAGGTGTGGCATTAGCAAGACCTTCTAGGGGCTTTTAGACAGCTCTCTTCCTCAACTAGTCTGTAGATGTACCATTCTCATTTTAATTCCGCTCTCTGCAGCAGACATCATAAGACAATGGGTCAGCCCACTTTAGCTATTGGCTGGCCTAAATGTGAGTAGCAGCATTTTGCTCTTCCACAAGCAGCACATCCAACACAAAGTAGGTCCCTACCGTGCCAGGGTTCACTATCGCAATGAGTACTTTTTGAAACAAAAAATAGTCTTATTCTTAGCCAATTTTTATAATATTGGCAAGGGTCCCAACACTAAAGTTTTGCAAACACTATAATAAAACAAAATCCCTGACATAGTCAAAAGACTGGCAGCCAACACCAGACATACTGAATAATTTTGATTGCCGACACTCCCCTGTGAAGACAATAATTAATGTAAATAATCATCAAAGCTCAACCTTCCAACTTGTGTGAGCAACCGACCACACAAGGGGGGTACCATTCCCCAAAACTCTAAAAGAGACCATATATGGTTTTGTTACTTACTGATGATTACTATAGGCTATACAAGCCCTGATGAAATCAACGGTTATACACTTACTGTGACAAAACATGTGATGACTGGTTGTGTTTGCATGATCTGAAGCAAGAATAAAACGAAGGACTGCATTGGATTTACGTGAATAGTCTTCAATGGCTCCCAATCAGCACCCGGAAAACCATCATGCATGCATTTGCCACAAGGAAGCTGGACTATGGGAACACCCTTTATGCCGGGATCAACAAAAAAGTCACCAGAAGACTGCAGACCATCCAGAACACGTGTCCAGAATCACTCTCAGCCTCCACGCAGCACTCACATCACATCACACCACAACTGAAGAAGCTCCACTGGCTCACCTTACACAAAAGAGCATACCTCAACAATTGCATCTGCTTTCATAAACCTTCTAGACAAATCTGCTTGCCCAGACTCCTACTTACACACATTCCATGCATACAGAAAACCATATCCAGAGGTCAAGATATCTTCTACATCGCTCCTAAAGAATGGAATGACCTGCGACTATACATCAGAGCCTCCTCCTCACTCCTTGAATTCAGAAAGACGCTGAAGAGCTGGCTTTTCGAGTAGTCCCACTAGGCGCTAGTTTTGGCTAGTCTCATACCTGCTCAGCACCAGGATGCCCTCCCAGGTGATAGCTCGCTCTACAAATCTGCATAACATAGCATAATATAATAGGGGAGTTCCAGCAATCGTCATGATTAAAGAAGCTGGAATTTTTCCAGATTTGCAAGGTGAGGAACTGGCTACCTTCCCCCTTTGCCGTGCACCCACTTCACATAATAATTTAAACTAATTTCTCTTACAACACAAGCTATAGGCAAGCACCAATTTCCTGCTTGCCATTCCACAATTGAAATACCAGGCTCATTGGCTTTGTCAATGCTTGCTGTTCAAGAAGCTGCCACCTGCAGGGAGACAACATTATGGGAACTGGGTCTATTTTTAGCAAAAGGGCTGGCAATGTGCTTGATTATTTCATTTTTGATATAGTAAATGCTAGAGATTCTTCACAACTTGAGTTAGTCACCAAGGAATTCCTACAAGAGAAGGCTATACTTGCTGCTGTGCGTGGGCCCACACAAGGCTTGTAGAAGGCCAAGAGATAAAAATATCTTGGTGTGGTTGAAAAGGGCAGAGCGGTTAAATACATATTCTTTTTTAGGTGAGCGGATGAAATTCCCTATATTTGAAGAGACCTAGAGATTTTTAGGGAGAACTTGCTGTTAAGAACCAAGCCGACTTTTTATGCAGCGTCACTTTACTCAAGTCTTGACTTTGGATGTGGGAGTAGCATGGGCCGCACTGCATAAGGAGGAATGATAATGTTGATTGCATCCAGTTAATATAAACTAAAATGCGCTCACTGCGTCATTGTTGAAATTGAAAATTAAGTGAATTTATTCTACATTGTTGCCCCGTTTGAATGTAATACTTATATGAAAAGATTGTTCAAAATTGAACCAGGAGTATTCTGGGAATTAAAGGGTTTTTCCACTTTTCATCCTTTTAATTGGGGATTTACAATAAATAAAGTCTGTTATAAATTTCTAGATATTAAAGAATAGTTTTGATAGGAACGAAATGCTATCAGTGAATAAAAGAATACATTTTATTTTTGAGAATATGAAGTTATTACTATAAATCAAAATATGCTTCAGTTCTTTGTGACTTATTTATAAACCAACATAAATGTAAAAATAGAGTTTTAAAGCCACTCAAATGCTGAGTTTCTCGCACCTGCAAGCCTTTCAAAACTGTGATTGGAGTTGCCAAAAAATTGACTAATTAACGAAAATAGCAACCGTCAAATTGTTCAAAATGAATTATCAAATGTGTTTCGGTGCCAGAAGAGTTTTTCTAAGCATACATACAATCCTGCAGCAACAAAAGGCTGAAAGAAATCTTTCTTTAACTTTGCAATACACTTGTCCTGATGGAATACATCCAAAATAATTCTTACACTTAATGAAGAATAGGTCAAGCTTGCTTTAAATTTGCCTTGAAATAATGCATAATATGAAATTATTAACCAAATAACTTTAGACGTATTACAATTGTGCAATTAACATTTAAAACAAAATACATCTCAAAGAAGCTATAAATTTAGAAACAAGTAAACAGCAAAACTTAACAGTATTTTTGGTACAGTGTGGATGACAAACCTTGACGCTACAAATAAAGAAAGCTACTTCATACATTTGTATCGACCAGTAAATAATGAAACCCTGCGTAAACCTTTGACTTTCGTATTGAACTCAGAACCCGGAAGTGGTGCATTAAAGCATCTATCTATTTTACAGGCAACAAGTCAAGTTGTAAACAACTGTAAAGTTTGCTTAGTAAACTTTACACATAAGATCTGATTGCTTGGGGCTAGTAAAGACACCAGTAAAGTCAATCTAATAAAAACGGGAGGGATGGTTAGCTTGTTAACTATTACAACTCATAACGAGAATGCTGATACTTCAAACTAAATGTTTTCAAATTATATTTTTGTATACTCAATACTTTTTTACATGTAAACAATATGTAATATATTTTCAAAAAGGGGGTTATTTTGATATGAATCACAAAGATTTTTCATGTTTATTACAGTGTCTAAAATGTTGTCCACAATGCTTTCAACACGTAAACACGGTTCTGATAACCACACCACACATCAAATGCCCAGACTGTGACAGTTTACATCTAAACTTTGTGGCGTCGTAACAAACGTGCTATACAATCGCCCCTCGCTGTGTTGGTGAAGTAAATAAAATGCATTGATACCAACTAAAAGACTGGGATATAATTTTGTTTCAAATTCACACCGGGACAGTTACCCTTTATGCACAAGACTTCGTTACACAAGGCGCAGAGAATTGTTTTGTATCCAATATTGCTTCTGCAAATTCCCCGTGCAATGCACACACACACTTCCCTCTACACGAGGATTAGCAAATACGATCATAAACAGACGAGGCTCAACGGTTTTCGTAACTCAAGACTTATTTTTTCGAATGCAATTCATTAGTATGAAAACTATAAAGCACAATATTGCAAAACTTTACGCTTATTCGTTTCTGACGGGCGGTCAAATATTTTTTATTCAGAATTCTTAATTTCCACCGATCAATTCAGAATTTGTTTCATAATATGTATAACTGAAAATGGTTCATGCAAGTGGTATTTATTCACTTAATGCTTAATTTAAAATTATTTTCAAAATTGATACGGATTTCGTAAAGAGTAAATAAATTACAATCTTCAAATCTAAAACAAACTCAATAACATTCAGCAGCCACCTCTAATAAGAATTTGTTTACGGGGGGTGGGAGGGCGACAAGGACAGTATGCCTTACCAGCATTAACAAACAAAAAATTAAATGCAGGTTCGCCAAACGGTGGCGTTTTGGGTTGGATGACGGAATGAGGCAAACAAACATCTCTAATGTACTTTAGTTCGTATGCGGGTAGGAACGGGGTGCGGGGGCATTGGCGGCATCAGAGGACGAGTGGCATGATCTGATGGGCAGCTGGCTTAAAAGGGTCATCAAAACCAGAGGGTGGCTAAAAGATCAAGCGGGCAGCGGCTTCAAAGACAGGGGTGGGGGTCAGGGCAGTTCAAAAGTTCAAAAAGGTCAGGCGGAGGAAGCAACTCGGAAAGCAGCAGCTGGACTGCACTGTGACCAGCAGGATGCGGCTATCGCACGGTTCCTTACACACTTGCACTTACACAGCGACTCTGTGGACATGTTTGGGGACTCGCGGCAGGGGCTGCGGAGGGTGGAGCGCGGTGCGTGGCTGGATTCCCCTCGCCATTCTTCACCGCTGTCCGGCAGCACTGCCTGGCTTCCACCGGAGCTGAGAGCCCATGGGGATCTGGCCGCAGGCAGGCTCTGGCTGCTGCTCCGTAATCTTGCAGAAGTTTCCTACTTGTTTCTGCGCCTGCGATAGCTCCTTTACTCGTTTACTGGGAGCTGCGCATGCGTCAAAATCTACTACCGCTTGGCGGGAAGTGGGGGGCGGGTATTTCTAGCCATTGATATTTCCAATTTATAGTTTTAGTGGCAGGATGCACACTAACTAGAAGAGTGGATTAATGATGTTCGCAGGGGCGCCGTCAACACACTGCTTTAGCAGCTGCATCAGGGGTGGGTTTTTTGATGGACCTCTTCTGTCTGCCACTCGACCGACAAACGCTCATAATTAACGCAAAAGGGTGGGAATGTGAGTGGATGAATGAATGGATGGATGAGTGAAGGGAGAATGGATGGATGTCTAAAAGGGTGGATGGACAGATGATGAGAGAAAGGGTAAATGGATGGTGAATGTGGATGGATGAGTGGGTGTGGATGGATGGGCGAGTTGAAAGGATGGGTGGATGGATGAGTGAAAGGATGGATAGATGAGTGAAAGGATTGATGTAAGGGCAGGTGAGTGAAAAATGAATGAGTGAGAAGGAGGATAGATGGATGGCTGGATGAAAGGTTAGGTGGAAGGTTGGATGGATGGGTAAGTGAGTGAAAAGGTGGATAGATAGATAGATGCATGGATGAATGAGTGAAAGGACAGATGTAAGGATGGATGATAGATAGATGAGTGAAAGAATGGATGGATGATGAGAGAATGGATGGATGGATGAGTGAGTGTAAGGATGGATTGATGAGTGGGAGGGTAAATGGATGGCTCAATGTGTGAATGGATGGATGGATGGATGGATTGAGTGAAAGGGTACATGGATGATGAATAAAAGGATGGATGTGTGAAAGGGTGGATGTAATGATGGATGAGTGAAAGAATGGATGGATGAGGGAAAGGGAGGGTAGATGGATGGCTGGATGAAAGGGTGGATGGCTGGATGAAAGGGTGAATGGATGGACAAATGAGTGAAAGGATGGATGGTTGAGTGAAAGAGTAAATGGATGGATGGGTCAAAGGGTGGATGAATGAGTGAGAAGATGGATGGCAGAGTGAAAGGGAGGATGGACGAGTGAAAGGGAAGATGGATGAGCGAAAGGATGGATGGATGAAAGGGGGATGGAAAAGTGAAAGGATGGATGACTGAGGGAAACAATGGATATGTTTGATGGATAGGTTTGAAGGCAGATGGATAGGTTTGGATCTGGATGGGCTAACAGAATGGTGACAGACTGAATGTTGGATGAAAAACTGAATGGATGACAGAATGTAAAGGTGACATGGTGATTATTTGCGGGTGGATGGAAGCTTGAAAAGATGAATGGATAGATGCTTGGATGGAAGAGACAAGCAAGATGTTCTGGGAAGGGTCACAATGACTTGCTTCACTTGCTTGGAGTCATAAGAGCTTTAGTTCAAAGTGTGGTGTATTTACATTTTCTGTCTACTTCCTTGAATGGTTGTGGTGTGTGGGGAACTGCAATGCTCGACAGGGCGTTCCTTCTTCAATCTAGAAAAGCAAGCATGACCCTCTTTGGAAAGCAAAAGACACACAATTGATGGACGGAATGCAGAACAAATCAAAACATTCACCCCCAGTCAAGAGATCTGGGTTAAATCCATCATTCTTTTGCTCACCATGCCACCCCAGTTTAGACCTGGCCATATGCAAATCAGTCTTGACCCTGTGCCTCATGGGAACAGTCCAACCCGAACTGCCAAGCCAGGTACTCCCTGGACCGGAAACAAGCATCCTAGGACCGGTTTCGGGGTTTCACCCCTCTTCAGCCAGGATAGCTTGATTCCAGTGGCACAGTGAGCCCAGGACCCACGTCTGGGCATACCAGGCGCACTTAGGGCGAGAAAGCAAAAGACACACAATGGATGGACGGAATGCAGAACAAATCAAAACATTCACCCCCAGTCAAGAGATCTGGGTTAAATCCATCATTCTTTTGCTCACCATGCCACCCCAGTTTAGACCTGGCTATATGCAAATCAGTCTTGACCCTGTGCCTCATGGGAACAGTCCAACCTGAACTGCCAAGCCAGGTACTCCCTGGACCGGAAACAAGCATCCTAGGACCTGTTTCTTTGGAAAGGCAGACGGAAGAATTCATCACGAACAGCATATGATAACAACCAAAATATGTCTTGCTTAGATATTTCATGCCATTTTACATAGGAGTAGGACAAGAAGAAATGTGTAAACTATCTTCTATTCTTAGTCGCTCACTAAGGGCCCGATTAAGAGTCTGCAGTCCGAGGACCGCCAGACTAATGGTGGCTCGGCGGGGGCAGTCCAGCCACCGCCGCACCGGCGGTCTGACCGCCCCATTACTACTTGGTCCGTCGGACTGCCTTAGGACCGCCGCCGCCAGGAAACCACCGTTCCCTGGAGGTGGCGCGGAGGTCCAGAGGCCGCAATAAGCTTAGCGGGATCGCCGTGGTCCCACCAAGCATATTACGAGTTTCCTCTCTGCCAGAGTTTTCATGGCTGTAACCGCCATGAAAACCCTGGCGGAGAGGAAAGAAATGGGGCCCTACAGAGCCCCCTGTGCCTCCGCCTCACGTGGATGCACACAGGGGGGCATAACGTGCGTCCCTGTGTGCATGCACATAGGTTCCTGTACGGCATGGACTTTCGAGTCCATGCCATGTAGGAACCTTATTGTGTGGTCCAATTGCGGTGCCGTTTTCAAGGCACCGCCGTCTTTGAAAGAGGCACCGCTGCAGAACCGCCACACCGCCCGCCGGGCAGACCACTTATAAGACGTAATCTGGCGGGCAGGTGGGCGGCGGCAATCTTCGGCAGAGCGGTGGCGCGGCAGTTTGCACCGCCGTGCCACAGTTCCGCCAAAAGTTGTAATCAGGGCCTACGTTTTTAAAGGGGGAATCTACCCAGTTGCCTGCCGTTTCCTTGAAATTTCTAAAAGTAGCCATTTCAACCCTTTTGGCTGCCCAGTATTACCACATGCCTTAGGAGTCTCGAATCCTTTTGCGGTACCGATTACCCATGACACAGGGGTAACTGGTAATGATCATAAGTACTTTTCTCACTGGTGTCGGATTTCTTTGGTATTTTGTCGATTTCGTCTTCAATTGTATTGGTGTTGTGTAAGGAAGTGGGTTTCTGTTGCAGTAACCCCCCCACTTTTTGCCAGACCACTGATGCACTTTGACTTGATGTGCCCTGGGTCCCTGCCAATCAGGTTCCCAGGGCCTGTGTTCTTTCCCCAAAACTGTACCCAATTGGCATCTCTGGCCACAGGTCAGCCCCTGGTAAATGGTAACACAGGTACCCAGGGCACTGTGACCAGGGAAGACCTCTAAGGGCTGCAGCACTTATTGTGCCACCCTTAGAGGCCCTGTACCTTTACACACACACACTGCCTTTGCAGGCTGCGTGATTTGGTGCAGAACAAAGTGAAGAGTCGACATGGCACACACCTATGTGGGCCATGCCTACAACCCACTGCCCTGGCATAGGTCAGTCACCCTCTAGCTGGGTGCACTATACCAGTGGTGAGGGTACAGGTGCATGAGCCCTGTACCCCTACAGTGTCTAAGTCCATTCTTAGACATTGTAAGTGCAGTGCTGCCATTAAGAGTATATGGTGCTGGGAGTATGTCATTACGAACTCCACAGCACCATAATGGCTGCACTGAAAACTGAGAAGTTTGGTATCAAACTTCTCAGCACATTAAACCCACACTGATGCCAGTGTGGGATTTAATGAAAAATGCACACAGAGGGCATCAGATGCCCCCTGAAAAACGACCAGCCTCTGGTGAGTTCCCTGACTGGTACACACCAGCCTGCCACCACGAGACATGTTTCTGGACCCCTAGGGTGGGAGCCTATGCTCCCTGAGCCCAGAAACAAAGCCTTTCCTGGGCGGAGGTGTACACACCTCCCCCAGGCCAGGAAGAGCCATCTGTGGCAGGGGAGCTTCAAAGGCCTGGCAGCCTTTGTAATGCGACCCCCCAGCCTCTCCTGCTATCAGGAGCAGGCCCCCTTCCTGTCTCCCCTCCCTTTCAGCGGGAAGACAGGTGGGAAAAACTAGCCAGCCCAGGAGGTGTGCCCACCTCTGCCAACTCCACCCCTCAGGTGGGGAGGCGAGGTGAAGCCCACTCTCCAGTGCTCGCCATCTTGCAGATGGCAGGCACTCCCCAATCAGGACTAGGGATTGTGCTCACTCCCCACGTGGGGTGAGCACACCAAAGGTGTAGTCACCCTAAGGTCAGTAGCCCATTGGCTACTGACCTCAAGACCCCTAAACGCCCCTAAATACAGTATTTAGGGGGCAGCCCTGAACCAGGAAGGCAGATCCAGCAACTACAAGAAAAAGAAGAGAAGAAGAAGGACGAGAAGTCGTGCAAAGCTAACAAGAGGACGACGCCCACTGACTTGGTCCCAGCCCTACAGGCCTGTCTCCCCTCGAACCTGCTCCTGCAAAACCCCGGCGTGTCCAGCGGCCAGCAACCTCAAAAACCCCGGAGGACCTGCCTGCCTTCACTTTCCAAGCTGTTTCTCCCGTGAACACCGGACGTGTTTGAACTGCAGCTTCTGGTGTCAGCCAGGAACCGCGAATCCCGCACACTCTGCACCCGCCGAATCCGGCCCGAGCTTGAGTGGTCAAATACCCTGAGAAGATCCCCCCGGCGATCCTGACCCGAGATCCGGCGACCCCTGACCTGCCTCAAGCCTCCTGACGACGCCTGCAGCCTCAATCCAGAGGACCCCCCTACCGCGACCAGAGCGGGTAAGAAAATCCGACGTCCCAAGGCACCCCTGCACCCGACGCCCCACGGCCTTGTGTGCCCAACCCAGTGGTGCCTAACCAACCCTCAACATCCCAACTTACCCCTCGAAGTGGTGGTCACTCCTGGAGGATCCTCGTCCCTGAGCCTGCAGTGTTTCTTTGTCCCGGAGAATCTCTATTGAAATCAACTGGGCACCCGACCTCAAAACAGCACCTTGCACCCGGCCGCCCTAGTGCCGCTGAGGGTGCCCCTTTTGTGCTAACTTGGTCCCCAACTTGCCCTGAGCTTAACCCTAGGAGCTTTGCTCCCACAACCCCGTGGCCTGCTTGCCAGCAGCCACCTACCGGAGTCCCCCTATCCTCCATAGGATAACATTGGGCCTCAACACTCTGCACCCGGCCGCCCTAGTGCCGCTGAGGGTGCAACAACAGTGCATCACTGACCCTGGGGGACCCCTGAGTCTAACCCCAGAACCCTAACTCAAAAGACCGAATACTTACCTCAAAACCGATAACCTGTTTTTCCTCATAGGATAACATTGACACTTTTTTCTCCCAAAAAGTTTCTAAGTGTCGACTTTTGAAAACTAAGAATATTCCTTAAAAATCGCACAAATAACCTAAACAAATTTTCTCAACTATTTGCAGGAAAGGTCTCAGTGCTGAATCTAGGTATCCAGCACTGAGTAGGAAAAAGTAACGTAAAAGTAACTAACCTGTGAATTGAATTTCCTTCCATAGGATAACATTGGTGGTTCTATGTGAAAAAGTTTCTGTCAACTTTTGAAATACAAGAATATTCTTTAAAAATCGTACATCTAACTAAAATGCATTTTCTCAACTGTTTTCAGGAAATGTCCCAGTGCTGAATCTAGGATCCAGCACTGTGTTAGAAAAAGTAATCCGAAAAGTAACTTACCTGCAATTTACAGGAAAAGCCTATGTATTTCAATGTACTGGTGAAAATATTCTCTAAAAATCGTACAAATTACAAAAACGTAATTACTTACCTGTTTTAAGTAAATGTCCCAGTGCTGAATCTAGAAGTCCAGCACTGGATTACAAAAGTAACGCAAAAGTAATTTTACCTGCATTTACCTTAAAAAGCCATTCATTTCAATGTACTGCATTTACTAAGTATTGCAACCTACTGCATCCCCTGTAAATCAAATCAAGTACAATCTTCATTGCTTTTTAAAACTGTGTACAACAAGTAACTTATTACTGAAAAGAATTGAATGCTTACCTGTATCAGGCTTGCTTGGTTCTAAAATAAAATAACAGTATATTTTTTTATACAAAAACAATTGGCCTAGAGTTCAGGTCTTGAGTGTGTGAATTCATTTGCTGACTGAATGTGTACATCAAATGCTTAACACTGTCCTCTGATACTGCCTTACTGCTCGACCAAGCTACCACTATTAGAGAGTAAGGTTCTATCTAACTTTAACCTCTGCCTACCTTTGGGGACTCTTGGACTCTATACACACTGTACCTCACTTTGGTGCAGTATATATAGAGCCAGTTTCTTACATGTTGTTTAAATGCTTTACAATTGTTCCTTTGTGTAAGCCTTGCTGCTCAGACCACAGCTAACCAGGGTTGAGCTGAAGGTTTGACAAACTAAACCTCAGGATCCTAAAAGGGGTTGGTGTGTGTATTACACGGTGAGGCCGAAAACCACACTATATAATGCACCCCATTTCCTCACATTGGTGCCTAGCGATGGGATCCAAAACTTGTATTTAGCAATACCATACAACTGTTGAAGTTGAGACACTGAAAATACACATAGGTAGACTCGTAGAAAAGAAGTCTCTTACCTCCCAAGTAATTGTTGAGTGAGTGGAACTCCAGACGACTGTTTCCAATGATTGCAAAAACTTTTTGAAGGAGTTGGGAAACGTTTGAGAAAGTTATGGCAAAGTTTCCTGCAAGTTCAAAAGTTTGAGAACGTTTTCAAAAAGTTTTCAAAAAGTTTCAGGAGCCACTTTTTCAACAAGGATACATGGAGCTCGACATGGCAAACCTGTCCTCCCTCACGAAAGATGAGTTGAGGGCATTTTGTAGAGACAGGAAGATCAACACGGGTGCTAAGGATAGGTTAAAATGAGTTGATCAAGGCCCTCAGAGCTGGGAAAGAGCTCTCAAGATGAGGAAACTGAGTACACTACACTAGGGGACACTACTCTGGGAATTAGTGCCAGTAATTGGTAGGGATAGACTGCTTACACTTGAGAATGAGGTAGCAGAATCCTACCCACACATGAAGGCAGCACTTGTCAAGTTGTTTGGCCTCACTCCTGAGGAGTATAGACATAAACGTAGGACAACACAGAAGGGGGCAACACAGACATGGGTTGACTTTGTTGACACTTCATTTAAGGCACTAGATGGTGGGATTAAAGGCAACAAAGTAGACACATTTGAAGAGCTCTACAAACTGGTTGTTAAGGAGCACAATTTGATAAATTGTCACTCAGAGAGGTTGCACCAACATCTGATGGGCTCAAAGTTGTCTAGCCTAAGGAACTGGGCAAGACAGCTAATGAGTGGGTTTGTACCAGGGTCCCCAAAAAGTCCCTGGGAGGTAACCAGAAGAAAAGTGGTCAAGTCCCTCTTCAGGGGGAAAGAGGGGAGTAAAGATAAAAAGAAGGATAGCCCCAAAGAGCCCCCAAAAGATGCCAAAGGGGGGGAGCTCCGAGTCGCATCCCAAACCAAGGGGAGTGGATATCAGGGAAAGAAGTTTGACCCCTTGAAGGCTGGGGTGTGTTTTGAATGCACTTTTCCAGGACACAAGAGGGATTCAGTGTGCACCAAAAAGGCAACCACCAGTGACCGCAGCAAGAGATTGGCAAGTGTAGGGATGGGGTGGGAGATTGCCCCTAAAGATCGCAAAAGTTATGCAGAGGCCATCTTAGTGTCCCTGGGTAGGGGGGACATTGAACCTTTGACTCACTGCCCTTCAAGAATGGAGAAATACGAGGTGGGGGCGTGGCTACGCATCGACAAAGATGGTCGCGCAGTAGAAAAGCTCCACAATCTCTAACCCCCACCCCCATGAAATCCGTCTAATTTATCCGACCCCAGTCACAGTAAAGGCAGTCCGGATAGCAGCGCAGCCAGCGGTGTGCTTGAAAGAACGATTTCCTTCACGATACGGGGTGGGGGTGGGGGCTGTTAAGGGTTTGGGTTGGGGTGGCTGGTTTCTAGTAGGGCAAGAAAAGTTCAACATGAGGGCATATGCAGATTTTAGACATAATTTTTCAAATGGAGACAATAAGGAGGGAATTCGCATGGGAATAAGAGTACAACCAGTATTGGGTAACAATCTATCTGAAATGAATCACTTTGGTAATGGATCAGATTAAATGTTTAGCTTGGAACGTTGCTGGTCTCAATAGTAAACTAAAGAGACAGCTAGTGCGAGAAGAACTAAAAATGTATAATCCTCAGCTAGTTTTGTTAACAGAAACACATCTTTCTTTTAGGGATTGGAATCTCTTGCAACATTTGGGTTATGAAACAATTGTATGCACGTCACAGGCCTGCTCAATCAGGGGTTGCAATATTAAAGCATAAACGCTTTGTATGTGTAACACATAAGATACTGGCCGATCAGGCGGGTAGATGGGTAATAGCACAGCTGGAAATAAGGGGGAAGAAGTATGTTTTTTCTGCTTTATATGGCTCTAATGTGGATGATTCTTCAGTTATTGACTCACTGAATATGGAAATGTTGAATTGGGAGGGAGAAAGGGTGGTAATGGGTGATTTTAACTGCATTATGGACTACAGTATTGATACTACTAGACGTGGGGCTACTAATAGAATGCGCAAGACACAGGCTGCAATTGTCGAACTAGGTCGGTTGCAGCTCATTAGGGATGCATGGAGGTATTTGTATCCAGCCATCCCCGGGTATACGTACTATTCTGCTCCACATCAATCGTATTCGAGAATCGATATGGCATGGGTTTCGCATCAAATAATGCTGACGTCAGCTGTGGAAGTATGCCCACGTGTTACGTCCGATCACAACCCTATAATATTATCATTTCAGATGTTAGCAGGAGATAAGACATCCAGACCCTTTTCTTTCCCAGGATACTTGCTTTCGGACAGCGCATATATTGCTACTACTAGGATACAGTTAGAAATGTTTTTTAAAGAAAATGTTGGGTCTGCTTCTCCACTGGTGGTTTGGGACACCTGGAAAGCAGTTATTAGAGGCATAACTCAACAATATGTATGGCAACAGAATAAAGCAAGGAAAACTGCAACTAAGGAGGCTATCCAAGCCATGCGGAGGGTGGAAGAGCAACATGCAGAGGCAGTCTTGCTGGGTACTTGTAATCAAGAACAACTATTTTTGTCTCTAATAGATCTTAGAGTAGCTACAAAAAAGGTATTCAGAGAAAGAATAGCGGCTAGATTTGATAGTTATCGTTTTACACAATACGAGTATGGCGAGCAAATAGGCTAGATTTTAGCTCATAAGGTTGCAGATGATCGCGTTAAAACTTATATTAGAAGAATAAAAGGGGCAAACGGCATACTCTATACACAACCGCAGGAGATTTTAGAGCAATTTTCCATCTACTATCAAGAGCTATATACTTCAACTATAGCACCAAGAGAGGAAGATATTCAGTCTTACGTGCAGGGTAGATACTTATCTGCTCTGAGCGAGGAGATTGCAACTTCATTGGAAAAAGATATCACAAGGGAAGAGATAGAACTGGCAATATCGACCCTGCCATCAGGCAAAGCGGCTGGGGAAGATTCTTTACCTCTTGAATTCTATAAATTATTCAAAGATTTATTGATTGAACCATTTAGATCGGTTATACAACACATTGGCATTAAGGGTGAGGTACCGGAGTCTTGGAATATGACTCAGATAGTGTTCTTTTTGAAAAAAAATAAACCTCCTGATGAGAGGGGGTCATATAGACCAATTTCACTCATTAATGCGGACGCTAAAATATTTTCAAAAATACTTGCCAACCGTCTTGCCCCTGTTATGTCGGTGGTGGTTTCCCCTCATCAACATGGCTTCATTCAAGGGAGGGATACCACCGCCCATGTTAACACGGCAGTCTGTGCTTTTGATATGCCAGAGAAGCAGTCAACTCCTCTTGGTATGATACTCCTAGACGCTGAAAAAGCTTTTGATAGGGTTGGGTGGGATTTTTTATGGTCTATACTAACAATGGTTGGGGTTAAGGGATTATATAAACAATGGATCCAGGCTTTATATTTCAAACCCAAAGCCAAATTAATATATCTAGGTTTACAATCATCAACTTTTCCAATCTTTCGGGGTACACGGCAGGGCTGTCCTCTCTCACCCTTGCTGTTCGCCTTATACATCGAACCATTTATTTTCGCTCTACAATCTAACTCCCAAATCATGCCACTAATGTCCGGTGTAACTCCGCTCAAAGTTATCGCCTATGCAGATGATATTGCGGTTTTTACAACAGAGCCAGCTAGAGCGATTAAGATTATCGAGGATGAGGCGGCTAGGTTTGGTTCTGTATCCGGTGTAAACTAAATACTAATAAAACACAATTAATCCTTAATTTTAAACCTAGCGCTGCAATCCATGGGGTTTGTTCTGTGGCTACTTATCTTGGGGTCAAAATCTCTGCACGGATAGATAAGGTATTCTCTCTGAATTATGAATTGTTACTTAAAGACACAGTCAAATTATTGAAGAGCTGGCATAAACTGCCTGTCAGCATTATTGGACTCTCTAATAATATAAAAATGAAGATATTACCAACATTTTTGTATTTATTCCGATCTATTCCCCTGCGGGTTCCTCGTATTTTTTTTAAGAGATTAGAGGGTGTTTTAAGTAGCTTTATTTGGGGCTACAAAAAAGCTCGGAGAGCTATTGATTTGTTAAAGCTCCCATATAAACAGGGAGGGGTGGACTTCCCTGACTTTAAAATGTATTATTGGTCTGCCTTTGCCGGTCGTTTTCGCAGTCTTTTAAATCCGCTGCACACTACTTTTTTTCACCAATTTATGTTGGCAGAGGACAGTGGCATGTATCTATACAGAATCAACGACCCGAATTACTTCAAAACAGTCAAGTTTAAGACTATACGAGATACTACGTACATATGGCGTGCTATTTTCTCTAGATGTAACTTATCATTTTATCATGACAGACTTCCCTTATGGGGTAACCCGATATTCCCAGAGGTATTCCAAGACGCTGCCGGTAAACGATGGGTTACTTATGGGATTGCTTCCCTTGGGGATCTCTTTGATCATAGTGGTCTTGCATCTTTTGAGAATTTACAGTTACAGTTTAAGCTGCCGAATTATATGTTTTTTAAATATCTCCAAATCAGGGATTATCTGTTGAAACACTTAAATCTGACAAAAATATCTAATTCAGAGGTCTGGGATCACTTGTATAAGGAGCAGACAAAATCTTTCATAAGCCATATGTATAAATGTTTTATCGGTTATAGAGAAGGTGATGGCGAAAGACTGGCGGAAAGGTGGAGCAAGATTTTGGGAATAGTTATTACGGCAGGGGCTACTGAACAAGCTTTAAGCGTAATTGGCGATTCAGTTCATTCTATTAACTTGCGATTACAACAATTTCGTACTGTGTGCCTGCTGTATTATACGCCGGAGAAAATAGCCAAATGGGCTCTGCCAGGTTCAGTCAGAGCTCAGACAAAATGTCCTAGATGTGACCTGTATGCAGCAAGTATAACGCATATGTTTGTTACATGTCCAAAATTGGGTATATTCTGGCAGCAGGTGGGTCAAGTATGTTCTCAGAGATTGGGGACAGATCCATCTCTGTCCGTTAGGGAAATCATGATTGGCTCAGAGAATTTGAGCTATGGATCCACTCGTCTATTTCTGATCCTACTTGTTGCTGCTAGGCTGGTAATCGCTCGGCTATGGATTAGTCCGTGTCCTCCTTCTATAAATGACTGGTGGATATTAGTTAAGGAAACGTACGCGATGGAATATGCACTGGCACATGCCAGGGGTGTTCATTCTATGACAAAATTAAATGCTATATGGGGGCTTCTATTCTAGCGACTGGCTTCTAAGTTTGTAATGAGGCTCGAACTTGATGTTGGCTTTTTGTGAACTTGTAATTTTGTACCATTTAAGGCAGCAATATTTTAATTTCTAATAACTGCTATTGTGAAGATTTCTTTTTTTGCTCGCCTTATGGTTATTCTCTTTTTGTGTCTTGTATGCGTAATTATGTGTCATGCCCTCTTGCTGACAAATAAAACAATTTAAAAAAAAGAAAGAACGATTTGCCACCTCCAACACCAGAGCAGAGCCGAGTGGAGAAACCGGGCCCAGCCCCTGCAAGAAGCCACGGGCTCGCGTATGAGACGGAGCCGCGCAAAAATAAAACCACCTGGGAGCTCGTCAGAGCCTGGCCAACGTAGGCGCGGACCCGAGACAAGGAGACATCGTAGCAGCACGCCTTCCCCACATTGAGACCGCTACCGCGCTTGGCAATTTTCATCGCCTCCCACGGAGGAGCTCTGCCGAACAACGCGGTGCGGCCTGGGCCCTCCTGGAGGCCGCGGCCGGAGCGGAGTGAAAGTGGAGCCTCAAGGAGGGTCATCAGCTCAGGTGAGAGGCACGACCCCCTCCGAGAACCTCAACGACCTGGCAAGTGCTTCCTCGGCCCCGGGGATCTGAGCAACAGGCGCTCCCGCGAAAGAGCTGGACCGTGTCAAATTACAGCAAGTACACAGGGAGAGGGCGGGGAGCTGCTGACATCAACAGGCCATCGGGAGGTCTCAAGGTGAAGCCATCTTCTTAGTCAAGTCAGACAGGGAAGGTCCCTGCTGCTTAATTGATCAACACACAGGCCTTTCACAGTCGGTCGGCCACGGATAGCAGCATATGGTCGTCGGCAGTTGAGCCCACTAGTACAGTTATTGCGTAGCTGGGTGGCCGAAGCGTGGTAGAGGGAAGCGACAGCACTTACCCGAATTGGAGGAGAAGACTTTGAAGCGAGTGGTCACCATGAGAGCAGAGCGCCCACGCCCATAGCAGAAAAACCGTTGGCGCCAGGCCAGATTGTTTACGCGGAGGTAGAGACCGTAGCGAACATCGTGCACACACCGACTACCCACTAGGAGTAGCATAAATTAAAGAGTGTGGGAGGCCTTTTGATTTTGCAGAGCCAAGTTGACTCCCTGGGGAGAACCCCGACAGGCCGCAAGGGTTACGCAACAACAGTGCGCCCCGGGCAGGCGTCGAGTAGTACCCCCAGAAGTCGAAGAACCACGGCACGGAGAGAGGTTTTGTTTTCCTCCCCTTCCCCTCCAGAGGTAAAATTGGGGGATGTCCGGGACAAGGGGCTTAAGAGTACTCACCAAACAAAACTAGAAAAGTATACCTTATCAAAAACTGCAGAAAAAGACGGAACAGAAAAGGCTGCAATGAAGATAACACCACGGCAGGAGTCAGACGACCCCTCTTTGAAAGATATTATGGACGCCATTACCGGAGTGCGCACGTCGCTTGAAAGTAGAATGGACTCAATAACAACCGAGGTAACACTGATAAGGGCTGACCTGCAGAAGATGAGCAAAAAGGTGAGGGCGATGGAAACAGTCACAACGGATCTCAGCGATGACTCTAAGACGATGAAGCAACAAATCAAAGACCTGCAAATAGCTAGTAAAGCGATGGAAAGCAAATTGGACGATTATGAGGGGAGGTCGCACCGAAAAACGTCCGAATCCTTGGAGTGCCGGAGCGAGCGGAGGGGCCCACGCCGGACCTCTTCGTAGAAAGCCTTATCACCAAACACCTACAACCTAAAAACCTCTCTAATTTCTTCTCGGTGGAGAGGGCACATTGTGTGCCAGGTGGGAGGCCCAAACCTGGGGCTCCCCCAAGACCTCTGCTGGCACGCCTCTTCAATTTTAGAGACCGCAACATAGTTTTGCAAACCGCCCGCAATGCCCCGCCGATCAAAGTTGACAACAACGTGGTGACGTTCTTCCCCAACTTCACAGTCAATGTGTAGAAACAGAGACGCTCTTTCCAGGGTACCAAGAGTAAGCTCAGAGAAAGAGGACTTAAATATTCAATGCTGTTCCCTGCCAGATTCGAGTGGAGGCGGAGGGGAGGGCATGGTTTTTTGATACTCCAGAATCGCAGAGGAGGGACCATTCCCCTCATAAGCAAACAGCACCAGATGCGCACCCACAGCGACTAAAAGAAGGACAAGCCCTAGAAGAGTAAGACTGGTGAACTAAACTAGTAACTGCAAAGCTGATCACACGCAGGCTACAATATCGGACTATTGTACATTTGGCACCAGCCTGCAGAATCTCTACTGCATTCTAGATAAGTGACCCCCCACTTTCTTTAATAGAGTTTCCATATGGGGCGACAGGCACTCTGCATAGTTGAGGATAGGGGCAGTTTTCAGCCCAGATTGCAAGGAAGCAGGGAGGGGGGGTTTGGGGTCACAGTTATGTTTGTTAGATTTTTTAGATGACACCATTTCACAACGGAAAGGGGCACCATGCAATTTATTTACGACAAGTATGAGAACGCACTTGCTGTACTATCTCGGGGTGTTGATCATATTTGAGAGAGGAGGTCCTACGACAGAAAGATTGCCTGGCTCACAGAGTAGATCGGACTCTAAAAGAAATGAATTCATCCACACACGGGTGCACTAGACTTTTGTCCTGGAATGTGAAGGGTCTGGGAGACAAGCTCAAGTGGGGAATAGTGCTCCAATACATAAAACAACACTCACCAGATGTAGTTCTCCTGCAGGAGACTCATTTGATAGGAAACACATGTGGGGCCCTGACTAGGTGGGGTTACAAACTTGTGGCGCATTCAGCGTTTACTGCAGGATCCAGAGGGGTAGGAATAATGCTAAGGAAAAACTTCCCAATGATCATTGAACACACATGGACCGACAAACAGGGCAGATATGCGGCAACCTTGGGGAGATGGGAAGGCAAAACTCTTACATTAATATCCATGTATGTACCACCAAGCCTCCACGCCTCAGCTTTTAAAGACCTGGGAGACCTGCTACTTTTGCTTCCCAAAGGGCGGCTCTTTATGGGTGGAGACTTTAACTCCATTGTATCGGGACAGCTGATCTGTATCCCCCACGAGAGGTACCACCCTCACGAACACAACTCAGTGACTTTATAGGTGCCATGGGACTAACCGACGCATGGCGTGTCCTTCACCATGAGGAAACCCAGTTCACATCCCAGTCTGGAGCCCATAAAAGTCTTTCCAGACAAGACTACATAATAGTACCGGCGCACCAGGTGGGACAAATCAAAGAGGTTCACCACTTGGCAAGGGGTATCTCGGACCATTCCCCAGTGTGGGTTCGAGTAGAGGTGGGAGAACCGCAGACAGGTAGAATAGCTCCAATAAATCCCTGGTTCCTGAAAGTCCAGTCAGTCAAAAAGACAGTTTCACGAGAAATAGAGCTATATTTCCAGGAGAACGAGGGATCGGTGAAGTCAGGGCAATCGCTCTGGGAAGCCTTTAAGACGGTGATTAGAGGCCATGCGGTCTCCCAGATTGCTGGGATCCATAAAGAGAAAATCGCCAACCTGGCCAGGTTAGAAACAGACATCTTGCACTTGGAAGAGAGAGTTTGGGGGAAGGATACAGTAGAAATCAAACACATGCTAGAGATTAAACTAAAAGAGTACAGGGATCTCGCCACAGATGCTGCTCGGACATAACACAAGGCCACGCTTTGTAGGATCTACAAAGCCAGGGACAAAGCAGGGAAACTGTTGGTGTGGCTAGACAGAAGAGAACAAGCTAACAGACTGGTGGCTGAGTTGAGGGATGAGTCAGAGTCACAGTTGACAGACCCACAAGAAATATCAAATAGATTTGCAGACCATTTTCAGCAAATATATACGTCCCGAACAGACTCCACCAAGGAGGAATACGACTCTTTTGTCAGAGATGCCCCTCCCTACCCTTTCAGCAGACGACTTCTCCATTTTAGACAGCGAAATCACGCACACAGAGGTGGAGCAAGCTATTGGTGAATTGCGATCCGGGAAGGCGATGGGCCCAAACGGTTTACCCATTGAACTATATAAATTAGCCCCCAGCAAGATGGCACCACACCTCACCAAGATGTTTTTGGAGAGTAGGGAAAAAGGGAAACTCCCGGCAGACCAAAGACTGGCCACCATAGTGGTTATCCAAAAGAGTGGTAAACCCAAAAATGAGTGCTCCTCATACAAACCGATATCCCTGCTTAACGCCGAGGTTAAAATATTGGCTAGATTATTGGCCACCCGGTTGCTTGGAGTCATCCCGAAACTAGTGCATCCTGACAGTCGGGCTTCATGCCATCAAGAAATACCTCACTCAACCTTCGACGTCTACACGGTGTAATAGGTAGAGTTACACTGAGGGAAGATGCTGTGGTGGTGTCCCTTGACGCCACCATGGCGTTTGATATGATTGAGTGGCCATATATGTTCGCGGTACTTGGGAAAATGGGATTTGGTCCCAACTTTATCAACTGGGTGAAGCTTCTGTACAGGGAACCACTGGCGCAAGTAGTGGTAAATAACAAGAAATCCAGAGTGTTTAATTTGGAGAGAGGGACCAGACAGGGCTGCCCCCTTTCCCCACTGCTTTTTGCTCTAATGCTGGAGCCTCTGGCATTGTGGATAAGGAAAGACCCAATCATGAGGGGACTTCGTTGGGCGGAGGGCTGGGAGGATCGAATTTCCTTATATGCTGATGATGTACTATTATATCTGGCATCACCAAGAGCCTCAATAAATAGAGCACTTCACATTTTCACAAATTTCGGGAAGAACTCCGGTTACACCATAAATTGGTCCAAATCAGTCATTTACGTATTGAGGGGTGATTTTCCTTCGCTGCCTAGGGGTTATGTTATTGCGGAGGCAAGAGAGGGATTCATGTACCTGGGCATATATGTCACCAAGAACCCAGCGCAATACCATGAACACAACCTCTTGCCCCCACTGCGGAGACTCAAGAGTGACGTTAAGCACTGGAAATCTCTTCCACTGTCCCTAATGGGACACGCTGCGCTGTTCAAAATGATGGCATTGCCTCGATTTTTGTACATATTACAAAACTCACCGGGGCCAGTTCACGCAGACTATTTCAAATCCATCTAAAGTGAACAGAGGGAATTATTCTGGGAAGGGAAACCGCCACGTATAGCGACTAAAAAACTGGTAAGGGGATGGTACGATGGTGGTATAGGCCTCCCAGATGTTAGAAGATAATATTGGGCGGCTGAATGATGCCAGGATGACCTCGGTTACAAAATGGATAGGTGGCTACCTCCAGGGGGGCACTTTTCAAAGGTACTTTACTCCAATCCCGCAAGAGAAAAATTAACAGGCCCAACCAAACATGCAGTCCAGATATGGCACGCCGTTAAGAAGAGCATGGGGTGGGCAGGGAAAATTACGCAAGTCGCCCCCCTGTGGGATGCGGAGATATTAGGTACTTTGAGAAACACCAAGGGCTTTGATCGCTGGGACTTGATTGGACTCTCCCGGGTCGGGGACCTATGGGAAAAGGGTGGGGTGATCCCTTTTGCACAGTTACGGGAAGAATATGAGATGGCTGAGATGGAAGCATACCGTTACCTGCAGATTAAACACGCTCTTCAGGTGGTTATCCCGCAAGGGCAGTCGCTTCCGGAGTCCTCCCCTCATGAGGATAGGATCCTCGAAGAAAACATGCCTGACAAAGCGATCTCTATGACATTTCGGAAGTTAATAAATAACATGCCTGACCCCCTCCTACAACTCCGCAAACAATGGGAGGAAGATGTTGCGGGCTTGGAGGATGATAGCTGGCAAGAGGCCTTGGCATCCCCTAGGAAAATTGCGATCTCCTCGAGATTAAGGTTGATACAGCTCAAGGTGCTGCATAGAACCTAGCTATCAGGTACCGCTCTGGTAAGGATGGGGTATAGAGACAACTCCGAGTGTGGGAGGGGGTGCGGGCAGGAGGGAACCTTCATTCACATCATTTGGGAGTGTGCACACATCAAACGTTATTGGGCACGGGTGACCCAGTGTATGGCGGAGGTGTTGGGGGCGCAAATAGAACCCAAGATAAAACTATGTCTTCTGAATGTTTGGGAGCCTACAGACCTGCATTGCAAAGAACAAACCTGGGTGTCACTGGGGATGATAGTGGCTAAGCGTAATACTGCCAGGCTTTGGAAAGCACAAGAAGCACCTACATTGACTGCATGGAAGAGAGACATGGACTGGTGCATGGTAATGGAAAGAACCATATATGAGTCTAGAGGTTTCCCCAAAAAATGGTCAAAGATATGGGGGAAATGGAATGAATATAGAGGGAATATATGTGAACCCCCACAAGTGGCACAGCACCCAGCCTTGAGTATAGCAAGAGAATAAATCTTGATATTTGGGTGTAGACTCTTCAGCGATGAATGCTAGAGATAGGACTGTTGACGCATGTTTCACAATAAACGCATTGATCTGAATGTATCTTGAAACTGCAAATGTAACACGTTAAGGTTGTTATCAATAAAAAGAAAATTTAAAAAAATAAAAATTTAAAAAAAGAATGGAGAAATACCAACAGTGGTAAAAAATCAATGATGTGGAAGGGAAGGCTCTGAGGGATACAGTTGCCAGTTTAACCATGGTAATGGCCAAGCTGGTTTCCCCAGACCAGATCCTACCAGAGGAGGTGCTTGAGACTGTCAATGCTGACAATGTCACAAAGTCACACCCCATAGCTGTGTTTGACTTTGAGTGAGGAGGAGTTACTGGCCCAAAGAAAGTAGCTGTCTCTCCTATAATCTCTGTAGAGTGATTGCTGGGGAATTACTTAGAGACCTCTGCTTGGGCAGAAGTAAAGAGGAGGACTAATGCAGCCATGCTGGGCCTACTTGAATGGGTATGTGTTATCACAAGTGCACAGAAGGTCCTGATGGAGAGTCAAGGGATTCTGGAGCCTGAAACTATGGACCAAGTCCCTAACGCCAAGAGGAGGGGCAGGTAGGCTGGCCCCCAGCCTCCAAAGGTCCACAGGCCCAGAAGGAGCCCAATCATCAGGGGGAAGGAATGGTTTCTGCAGAAGAGACTGCTCTTGGAAACTTACCAGAGCTGGCACATCTCCATGGAGATGGAGGTCCCTATAGGGAGGACCTGAGCAATGGACAAAGAACCTGCCCCACTCTAGAGGACCTGTGACAGTTAGATATCAGACAGGAACAAGGGGATACCTGTACAGCGAGACAAGGGAACCCAAACCAGTGGCATCAAGGAGACTGGAGGCCAGCCAGCAGTACAGAGAGTTCCTCCTTAACCTGGCCCATGATATCCCCTTCGCTGGACACCTGGGGCAGACCAAGACCCGGGAGAGGCTGGTCAACCACTTTTACTGGCCCCAGAAGCCTGAGAAGGTCAAGGAGTTTTTGTTGCTCCTATCTCACCTGCCGAGCCAGTGGCAAGGGAGGGGGGAAACCAAAGGCTCCCCTCATACCAGTACCAGTGATGGAGACTCCCTTTGAGAGGGTGGGAATTGACATTGCTGGCCCCCTAGACCCCCCCAACCACCTAAGGTAATCAATTCATCTTGTTGGTAGTGGACCATGCCACCAGATACCCTGGAGCTATTCTCTTTAGGACAGTCACCTCCCCTGCTAGAGCCCTCCTTGGGATCCTAACCAGGGTTGGGTTTCCTATGGATGTAATCTCAGATAGAGACACAAATTTCATGTCTGCTTATCTAAAAGCCACGTGGGATGAGTGTTGTGTGATATACAAGTTTGCCACCCCCACCATCCCCAAGGAAATGGTCTAGCTGAAAGGTTCAATAAGACCATGAAAGGCTTGATTCTGGTGCTGCCTGAGATGGGATGTCCTCCTCCTATGCCTACTATTCGCATACAGGGAGAGCCCCCAAAAAGGAGTTGACTTTAGTCCCTTTGACCTACTCTTTGGACACCCTGTAAGAGTTCCTCTCAGCTTGGTTAGAGAGGGTTGGAGAGACCCCTCCACAGCTGCCAAGTTTTCAGATTGCTTATGTGTGCCATTTTCATGATTTTAGTATACTTGTGAGTGACATTCTACTACCAAATGTGTGACACTTTGAGTGACACTTTCACATGATTAAAACCAAGGAATTAAGTCCAAGTAAAGAGCTAAAGTGTTGTACGTTTGTGAAGATCCACAACCTTCATGTGCATTTCAACCTTGGGAACACTCATATAAGACTGGGGATAATAAGTGTGCAAGCAGGCTGAATTTATGAAGATGGAAGTGACATCCACAGAATGTAAACATTCTGCTCTTTCCAATCACGATTTAAATTTTGTGTGTTCAGTGTCCAGTTTCTCTACACATAAATCACACGTGTGAAAAGGGGTTTTGAAACTTGTTGCAACCTGCCATCCTTTCTGTTGAATATGGCCCACAAATGCGTACCTTCAGAGATCAGTTTGAATGGGTACACCTTTAGTAGCAGTGCAGCTAACAGTATTCCCACCAGAAATAAAATGCTAAAGTCAACGAGTGCAGATTGAGTTTTGTTGATGGGGGAGAATAATTGAATACAAGGCTCCACAGAGGCCTTCACTCTCAGTCAAAAATAGCCAGGGTAGTTTCATGTAACCTTTTAAAACAAGCATCTAGATCAAATGAATTCAGCATAAATGACAGGTTTTTTATCAGTATTTCAGTGTTACTCTTCTCTCTTTTCAACTTTTAACAGCTCTCAAGTTCTTTTGAAGCAGCAGCATGTTGGAAATCTCAGTTCTTCACTCACTCACCTCACTAACTGTGTGGAAGTTTCATTCCACAGTGAAGTGACAGGCGATGGCAAGCTGAGAGTGTCTTCTGGTCGGGCTGGGTTCACCACCGGGCTAGCCCCTGGCTCCTCCCTAGCAATCAATCTCAGTGCATTAATACTTCCCACACAGAGTCTGTCCAGGCTCTGTCCCACGTGGGACCCGACCAACCAGGCTGAGAGGCGCCGTGTGAGCAAGGATCTGATCTCAGCTTCTAATAAATACTTAATTAATTACTGAATCAGTAGGTGAGCGGTCCAAGTACTGCCCAGCCGCCCGCTGCAGCATTAGTGCCTGAGGAGAGCAGGGAGCTACAGGCTCAGTCAGGGCTGTAAATTAAATTATATTTTCAAGTCTAGCCAGTGCTTTAAATCAATAATTACTGAGTCAGCTCAGCTGAGCGGAGCCCCACCCGCCGCCACGATACCAGTCTGAGGAGAGCAGTGAGGAGAGCTACATGATTAGTATGTCAGGATGTAAAGTTTTAAGAACTATTAATACCTTGTAGTGTCGCGGTCTAGTCGACCGGCCGTCACGTGACTCGCCGCAATGCATTGTGGGAGTGATGTGACGCCGGCGGCTTCTAGATCGCGGCGCGGAGGTGAGCAGGCCGGCTCTCCCCGTACTCTGTGAGAATAAAGCATACAGAAGCACACCTACCTGTCTCCGACCTTCCTTCCGGTGGGGCACTATCGTTTTAGACACCACAGTGGTGACGAGGCGGAGGAACCCGACACCGGTCCGACCGCCATCCAGGTAGGGGAGAGCCGGCGCATGCATTTTGGCGGGCGCGCATTGTTCACTGCGCTCCGCCACGCCTGGTCGCATTGAGGGCACCAGACCCCCGCTGAGTGTAATCGGCGTGCATTTCGGCACACACCACACACCCCACTCTGCACAGCGAGGCAGGAGTCACAGGGGTGGCTATCTTATTCACCGGGTGAATTCGGCGCGTATCTCGATGCGCACCATCCCCCACCCCGCTCCTCTCCAGGGGATCGTGCTGCCCATCCCCCCTCCTAAGGGCCCTGTGCAGGCCCCCTGCAGCCTCACTACTACCACAGCCAACCAGCTGCATGCCAACCGGGGCAAGGGGCGTCTAATACACAGCACCCTGCTATTAGCACATCAGCACACGGTGCCCTCCCTGCTTCGGTAGGGGTTGTCCCTAACCAAGACCACAGAAGTCTCCACTGGTGTTACGCACACCGTGAAGATCCACCACCTGCCACGCCGCACGCACCATGTGCGCCCAAACATTTTTTTTAACCAACCCGGTGCCCTTCCTGCCTAAGCCTGGGGAACCAGCCATATAATGGGCCGACTGGAAGGGGTATTTCTTTAACTACCTTTCAGCGTTGGAGGATGAAGGCGAGGAGGAGTTCTCTAGCAAACGTCGGAAAAAAATCCTCCTACATAACCTGGGGCCGGAAGGTCTGCGCGTTTACGACCAAATGGTAAAGAAGCCCAGGGCGTCATCTGACGATGACGTGTTCCAACACGCCCTCGACGACCTAGACAACCATTACCAGCCGGTGATATGCACGGCCATCGACCGTTACAACTTCTTCCAACGCAAACAGGCAGAATCAGAATCAGTAGAAGACTACGTAGCGGCTCTCAAGAAGCTGGCCATCAACTGCAAGTTTGGCACCCTGCACGACGACCTCATACGGGACCAAATCATTATGCACACTACCCACTCGAGCATCCAGGAGAAGCTCTGGGTTAGTGGTGAAGCGCCTCTTCCGGAGATCATCGCTATAGTCAAGCGAGCTGAGTTATCCAAACGGTGCGCACTAGCCGCCAAGAAGGACACAGCACAACAAGCCACAGTGTGCAAGATCACCGACCGGAAAGTTCCACCCTCAAAATCCACGCCAGACTCTGGCTCCGCCGCCACAAGGAAATCTACGTCCAAATCCAGGGGCCCCAGTCGCGCCCCTCAAAGCACGCAAGGACCCTGTTACCGCTGCGGCCGCCACTCCCACATGGCGAATGACAAGAAGTGCCCAGCATTCCACGTTAAGTGCTTCTTCTGCGGCATCACAGGACATTTTGGCAAAGTCTGCAGATGGAGGCCCAGAAGCGCTGCTGTCAAGTACGTCCAGGATAACTCCGATGATCAAGATGGAGCAGACCTATCCGACCAAGACAGCATCCTTTGTATCGACGACCACATCCTGGGCATTGGAGGTGTCACAACCAAGAAGCCTTCCTGCGAATTGGTAATTGGGGGCGTTCACGTCGCTATGGTTCACCATACACAATCATCCAAAAGCAGATTTGGGACCGGGACTTCGCCCACGCGGTGGGAGACCATCTTCTCCCAACGGACATCCATCCAGTCACATACACTGGGGAACGGATCCCCATCGTGGGGTTCAGGCAGCTCCTGTTCGAATTCAAAGGCAGGCACACGACAGCGAAGTTGTACGTCGCACGGAAAGGCCCATCGGTCCTGGGCTGGGCGGACCAAGGAGCGCTGGGCATCCAACTCAACCCCGGTGGCGACACTCAAGTGCTCCTGATGGAAGACACGTCGGCACCTGCCTCGCTCCAAGCAGAATTCCCCACAGTTTTCAGCGACCAAATTGGGAAGATGTCCAAATTCTCCCACAAGATTGTGCTTAAAGATGGTGCGGTACCAGTCTCCCACAAAGTCAGGAACATCCCATTCAACTGCTGAGAGGCAGTGCAGCTCGAACTTAAACGCTTGGAAGACAGTGACATCATCGAACCAATTGAATGCGCCGAATGGCTCGCGCCCTTCGTGGTGGCGCGCAAACAGAGTGGAAAGATTTGCCTTTGCATCGATCTCCGTGAACTCAACAAGAACATCATCGTGGACAAATTCCCATTGCCCAAAATAAACGAACTGCTAGCCCAGACCAAGGGCGTCAAGTGGTTCTCCACCATCGACCTCAAAGCCGCCTACCACCAAGTGTCGCTTCACCCATCCTGCCGAAAACTCACATCCTTCATCACGCCCTTCGGATGCTACAGGTTCAGATGATTGCCTTTTGGTCTCGCATCCGCGGCTGCCGTCTTTCAAAAACTCATGCATAGACTTTTCAAAGGGGTCCACGGAGTCCTCCACTTTCAAGATGACATCCTCGTCATGGGGAAGTCCAAGGCCGAACACGATACCATCTTGCACACCGTTCTACACACGTTAGCAGCCAATGGCCTCACGGCGGAATTAGAGAAGTGCAAATTTGGTCTCCGCAAAGTGACCTACCTGGGACATGAAATCAGTGACACAGGAATCTCTCCCAAATCGGCGAATGTGGCGGCCATCATGTCCGCACCACCCCCCAAAACCAAGGAAGATGTCCGCTCGTTCCTGGGGCGGGCGGAGTTCTATAGCAAATTTGTCAGGAACTTCGCGACCAAAATGCACAGCCTACGCCAACTGCTTAAAGAGAAGACGGCCTTTTCCTGGTCGGAGGAGTCAGAAGCGGAATTCTCTGCCATCAAAAAAGACATCTGCGAGGCCATCCCCTTACATGGATTTGACGGAGACGCGCCCAGCATCCTGACCACGGACGCCAGTGACAAAGGGCTGGGAGCAGTCCTCTCCCAGAGAGCTACTGACGGCACTGAGACAACGGTAGGGTTCGCCTCGCGATCCCTCACCCCCAGTGAAGAGAAGTACAGCGTGATCGAGAAGGAAATGCTAGCATCCATCTGGGCCATGGAGAAATTCCGACAATACCTGTGGGGGTCCCGATTCACGCTCCACACCGACCACAAGCCCCTGATCAAAGTCCTCACATCCAGCGACAACGTGACAGCCACCTCACGCATCGCAAAAATGACACTCCGTCTTTTAGACTTTGTCTACGATGTGGAGTACATCCCCGGAACACAGAACAGGGTGGCGGACTTCCTCAGCAGGGCAGCAGCCATGGAAGGATCGGTCACACCATCAGATTGGGACGACTACAGCGTCGCCTTTATGACGGATCACGAACACACCATCAGCGCCCAGGACTGGGCAGACGCCTATACGCAGGACACGGAACTCTCACAAGTCAAGTTGCACGTCATGCACGGCTGGCGAGAGAAGAAGCACACCGAAGACAACCTCAGAAAATACTGGGAAGTCCGCGAGGAACTCTCCATTAGCGATGACTCCATATTTCTGCTGCGGGGTGACAGAGTGGTGCCCCCGAAGGCCCTATACGACCGCATTCTCCACATCAACCACGAGGGCCATTTGGGCATCGTAAAAGCCAAAAGGCGCATGAAACTGCTGTACTGGTGGCCCGCCATGGACAACCAAGTGGAGAGGTTTGTGAGAGCATGCGACCATTGCGTCAGAGCTGACAAAACTCTCGTCACCCTGAGACCCCCCATGGGAGAGTTCTCCACTCCCAACAACCCTTGGGAGGACTTATCCATTGACATTGTAGGTCCTGTCCTAGATACATGGGGTACACCCAAACACCTCATTGTTGTGGTGGACCGCTACTCAAAGTGGCCAGAAGTCGAAATCAGTGAATCCGTAGACTCCGACGCCGTCATCACCTTCCTCACCAACATCTTTCTGAGGGAAGGCATCCCCAAGACCATCACAAGCGTCAACGGACCCCAGTTCACGTCAGCCAAGTGGACTGCCTTCACCAACCGCAACGGTATCCAGACAAAACGCACACCGGTATACCACCCAGCGGGCAACGGCCAAGTGGAACGCTTCAACCGGGTGATCATTGGCTCGATCCAGGAACTGAGTGAGCCATAGCCGTGACGAGTCTCCGGCAACCTCTCTGCGATGACTGACAGTCTGCGCGACCTCTCGTCACCGACCTGGTCTGGTCATGCAGCAGCAGCATGATGAGGCAACAATTCCACACAGGCAGCGATGTGAGCAGTGGCTGCCAAACTAAAGTAACAATCCATAACTGCAGCCCGCTTGCGCCGCAGCCCACCTCACAAGAGACTTAAGTTCCTTTCTCCACTCTCACCAAATAGACACACTGTTTCTTGCAGTCACGTGATGCTATGTCACATGAAAGCAGCCGCTGCAGTGAATGCAACAGTCAGCAAACGCAGCTGAGCCCCCAGGGGGCCTGGCCGGCGCTACCAGTGCCTGCATATGTGATTTTTAATTCTCAACAGGACATCACTGCACAGTGCGCAGTAGTGCAGTGTCAGTCACACAGACTCTGCTAGAGCAGCCAGCCAGCGTGCAATCCATGTTGCTTGCTCAAATGAGTGGTAGTTACTACAGCCCGATGTTCCCGACGACATTCTCGCATGACTCTGCAAGGGGGCACTATAAGGCGTGAATTTACATTTTAGTGGGGTGATGCAGACTGCCACACTAAAATGCATTAGTCTAACTCCTGATGCGTGGTACTTGGCAGGGCTGCCCCTCAAGGAACCTAAGCAGGACATAGTGGACTGTGTGCTTGGCCTTCGCTCCATAATGGCTGAGTACATGAAGAAGGCGAATACAAAGTTAGAGGCCTGCAAGGAGCTTCTGAAGCACTGGTATGACCAGAAGTCCTCTATGGTTGAGTACCTGCCAGGATACTTGGTGTGGGTTTTAGAGCCAGTGGCACCCAGGGTACTGCAGGACAAGCGGGCTAAGCCATAACCCATCATATAGAAAAAGAGGGAAGTCACCTATTTGGTGGACTTGGGGACCCCCAGGAGTCATCACAGGCTCATCCATATAAAGAGGCTCAAGTTGCACCATGCCAGGGGCAGACCTTGGCATGTTAATGGTGACAGCTGGAGGAGAGGAAGAAAGCAAACCTCTCTCTGACCTCTTATCCTCTAATGCCCAGGATTGAAGTGTGGAAGGAGTAGTACTCTCCTCCACCTTGACAGAACAGCAATAACGCCACTGCCATCAGTTACTGAGGCAGTTTGCTTGCCTTTTCTCCTTGACACCAGGTCTGCTGACCTGGTGTATCCATGATGTGGACACTGGTGACAGCTTACATGTCAAGAGCCATATATACTTGTTGTCTGACCAGCTTAAGGCGGGTTGTCTGACCAGCTCAAGGCCAGCATCAAAGCTGTGGTTGCTAAGATGCTGGAGTTGGGGATGATTGAACCCTCCAGTAGTCCATGGGCCATCCCAGTGGTACTGGTGCCCAAGCCCAACACCAAAGATGGACCTCAATGCAGTCACTAAGACTGATGCCCACCCCATACGTGAGCTGATGAGCTCATAGATAGGTTCCGGGCAGCCAAATATCTGGGTTTCTTTGACCTGACATCAGGTTATTGGCAGATAGCCCTCATCCCAGGAGCCAAGGAGAGGTTTGCTTTTTCTACACCTGAGGACCACTTTCAGTATAAAGTGATACCCTGTGGGTTGGAAAAGGCTCCTGCCATCTTCCAGAGGTTGGCGAATAGAGTACTCTCAGGTCTGGAGAGTTTCAGTGCAGCTTATCTTGATAACATAGCTGTATTTAGCGCCACCTGGGAGAATTACCTGGCCCACCCTAAGGAAGTGCTTTAGGCCCTGCAGTAGGCAGGCCTGACTGTCAAGGCAAGTAAATGCCAGATAGGGCAAGGCTCTTTTGTGTCCTTGGGCTACCAACAGGTGCCCTACTTATGCTCAGAAAATGCCCTCAGGGAAGGATGCGGTTGGTGGCCAATGGTCTACAAGGTTCCCTCTCACCTGATGACCACTTCGTGCGAAGTATGGCATCTGGGCATCCCAGGATGCACCATTCTGCTCACTTCCAATATGGAACGGCCAATTTCCGGGCATGTGGAGCTCCCTAGCCCAACCCACATGTGGCTACCAAGGGGGCTACACGCACCTGGAAAACCTGATTGATAACTGGTTTCCCCCTCTCATGTTCCTAGTGCCAGCCTGTCTGCCTGAACAACGGAGCAGCCTCTCTCCCAAGTGTTACCCATTTGTCCTTCAAAGGCAGCTTCTCCTTTGAAGCTCGCTTTTTGGGCCGTTGCCTGAGTGGCTTCATGCAGAAGGGAGGTGATGCCTCGTTCCAGAGCAGGTCCCCATTGTTTCCTTTCCTGGGAGTCTTTAGCACGTCTCCCCAGAAGGGTAGAGAACTGTCTCAGAGGCTAAACGCTGTGCGCAACCGGCACAGGGCGCAGGGAACTAAAGGCAACAAAGTGGCAACTTGCTAAAGTTGCACAATGCATCGTGATACATTAATTTCAACCTGAGAATCAAGTCGGACTTAATATATCAAGCTGTTGTATACCCTGGATAACCGACTTTGGTCGTACCGTTCCAGAGTTAGCACAGCTGAGGGGTCAGCGTGTAGCTCTGTACTTGCAATGGGGTGACCAAGCTTTTCCATAGTAAAAAAACAACAGTTTTGCATTTTTCCATCGGAACATGTAAAATACATGTTCTACCCGTGAGATACGTTGCACCCTGCCTTAGGACTCGGTAGGACTGCCATAGGGGTGACTGACACATATATCCAGGGCTTTGCTGTCACTGTAAATGGCAAAGTCGGGCCAGCAGTTTAAACTGCTCTTCCAGCCTGCAGTTGTGGGCTGCGAGTCTCGTTTTACTTAGGTCATCCCCATGGTGGCACAACCAGTGTTGCAATCCCTGGGGGGACCCTCTAATTTACTAGCCCTGGGTGCCCTGGGTACCATTTTCTAGGTACTTACAGGTAAGTTAGCTTAGTCAATTGGGCATGAGCCAATCCGCCATTGCTGTTTAAGGGTAAGGACACAGGCACTAAGGTCTGGTTAGCAGGCCTCCGTGCACTCTCAGAGTTGGCAGGCCTCCGTGCACTCTCAGAGTTGAAAAACCAGTAGCATCAGCTAAAAACTTGGGGGTGACCATACAAAAAGAGACATTTCCTTACATGACCTCACTCCAGACAAAAGGTGATAAGCAACTAAAATGTATCCTGGTAGTTCCCATCATCTAAGTGGAAGAGCCTGGAAAGGCCATCTGCATTGCCATGGTCAGTCCCAGTTCTGTGTTCCACTCTAACGCCCATAACCTGTAGGGAAATTGACCAAATTCATCAATTTGGGGTTCTCTCCTCTCATCTGCATCAGCCACCAGAGAGGTCTGTGGTCAGTTTGAACTTTTAAGTGAGTCCCAAACAGGTAAGGTCTCTGCTTCTTCAGGCACCAAACCACAGCAAAGGCGTCCCTCTCAATGGCACTCCAATGCTGCTCTCTGGGGAGGAGTTGCCTGCTAATGAAGGCAATT
Organism: Calotriton arnoldi; assembly: GCA_963921515.1. Classification (NCBI taxonomy): domain Eukaryota; kingdom Metazoa; phylum Chordata; class Amphibia; order Caudata; family Salamandridae; genus Calotriton; species Calotriton arnoldi. Next base: position 1,138,853 of record CAWUFW010004887.1, on the reverse strand, counting down.
GGCTGATCCTGGCCCAAATCATTCGCTTGTGATAACACTGCCCCAATCCCATGTTCAGAGGCATCTGTCTGAACAATAAATTCCTTACTGAAATCAGGTGCCTTCAGGACAGGTGCTGGGCACTGAGCTTCCTTCATGGTGTCAAAAGCTGTGGTGGCTCCTCTGCTAAGGCGGAGGAGCGTCGCCCCACTGCATCATCGCCCCACTGCTTTGCAGCAGTGAAACAAAGGAAACATAAAATGATAATAACTCGATGTTATTATCATTTTATGTCTTCCTGCTGTGGCAGCTTTGCGGGTGGGGCGGGCCAGGCTGCTCACACAGGAGCAGGGGAGGAGTGGTTAGCCCACTCCAAATGCGCATGAATGTTTGGCCGGCCGAATCGGTAACAATGGTAACAAAGCGAAGATTCTTACGCCGGGCCCTTCCCTCGGCATCCTCCACCCGTGACGCCAGCCCACGTTGGGTATTCTCCAGCGAGACCACTCGATTCTGCAGGGATGACGACCACATCCTCTACCCCAGAGATTCTCGTCTCAGCCTCTGTGATACGCGCCACTGCATTGCGCAGATCTTGCTGCAACAGCATACCGTCGGAGCCGACCGCTCCAATTTTAGCGTCCAGGGCGTCTCTTGATTGTGTGATGGCGGCCATGAGGGCGGCATTGTCCGGCATGTCTCCATGAGCCCCCCTGACGCCGCTGCAGAGGTCCCCGGGCCCGTAAATTTGTCATCCATACTCTGTTTGGCCGAGCCCCCACCTGCTTTGTCTCTCGTCATGGCGGTCGTCGAGCCTCCCTGCACCCTGTATATCGTCACACTAGCGCACATTGCAGATCCGCCAGGAAACAACAGGCCCCCAACTGCAGGGAAGGGAGGAAGGAGCAAGCGCACACCCCGGTGCCATCGACCCACCTCAACGCTGGAGTCAAAGGATTACTTGAGCCGGCCGAAGGTAGTATAAGTACGAAATCGCGGCCCGAGCGGCCCGACCTGACCGCCGATCACGGGACCGTCAGCAAAGAGGATGGAAAGGGGCCAGGAAGCCCACCACAGCTGGGGCTACAATCGCCGGCAGTGCTCGCCGCCGGGGCGGTATCTTGTCTCACCGGAGCCCACCGCACCGATCTTCTGGGCCGCCCCGCAGCCCTGAGTGCCGCTCTTGCTGCCACTCTCAGCCGATAAACTGGGGGGGCCCCACAGGCCCTGCCCCACCCCCTCAAGGGCCCACACACAGCACCCCAATGTCACCGCAGTGACCAGTAGCTCCGCATTGGACTCGCGCGGCCCGATAGGCCGCCGACGCGAGTATGCCACCCCACGGGGGAGAGGGGGAGCAAAGGGCCCCCCGCTGGCATCGGAGATCTTGATCGTGCCACCAGCAGCGCCCCGGCCCAGGTCCACCACCAATATCTCCAGAATTCACTCGCCCGGCTCGATAGGCCGCCGATGCGAGCACTCAGTGTAGCGGGGGAGAGTATGCGGAGGGTCTCCCACCGGGCGCCGAAGCTCAAGGAGGCCGCAATCACCGCCCCAGCCCGGGATCCAGGCAGTGTCCGCCGGCCCTTCAGCCCGGCTGTGCTCCCTCGCGGCTCCCTCCGCGGCCCAATATGGCTGCCGATAGGCAGATCCCACCTCGTTGAGAGAGGAGGGGGGAAGTGGGCATCCGGTATCCAAGGGGAAATGGTCGAACTTGGAGGCCCCCACCACCGATAGCCCCTGAATTCGCTCACGTGGCTCGATAGGCCACCGGTGCGAGCACCCCACTCAGCGGTGGGGGAGGATGTGGGGGATCTCCCACCGGGCGCCGGAGCTCTGGGAAGCCGCAATCACTGCCTCAGCCCGGGATCCCAGCAGCGCCTACCGGCCCTTCAGCCCGGCCGTGCAGCCGCCCGACTCCCCCCGCGGCTCGATATGACCGCAGACTTTCGGATCGCACCTCGTGGGGGAGGAGGGGGTGGGAGGCGCCCGGTTGCCGAAGGCAAATGTTTAAACCTGGAGGCTCCCTCAGTTCCGAGATTCCCTCACCGAAAGGGTATCCCGCAGGCTCCTCGTCGTCGGCTCCGCCTCCCGCCGGGGACCTCAGGCACGGCCCGATCCGTCCCTCCGGCCGCCGCACCAAGCTACGAGGCTCCGCTGTCTACAGGCCTAGCCCCAGGCCGCCGCCGTCTCGCCGTGCAGGTCAGTGTTCCGGGTTGAAACCTGAGGGTATAATGCAGCACCCGCTCGTGTCACTCCCGGGACACGATCTAAGTATAGATTCAGACCGGAGAAGCAGGATAAATTGAGGATAATAATCAAGGCTGGACGGAGCTCGCCTAGCACACGTCCACCATGATGGCTTGCTAGGCCACGCCCCCAGATAACTTTTTTGGTCTGTTTCTTGGATGTCAATTCATTTATTGCTGCCACTATGGTACCATAACCCTTAACAAATCTTCTGTAGTATCCAGTCAGGCCAAGGAAGGCTCTGACTTGGGTTTTTGTCTTAGGAGCTTCCCAGGCCAGAATTGTCTGGATCTTGGGCTGCAGAGGTTGTACATGGCCTTAAGAGGCAAATCATTTGACGCATGGAACTGTCTGGGTGACCTGGGTTGTTATTAGACATGGACAGCATTATAGTTTATTAAATCAAACACAAGAGAAGGTTTTGTACAGCGTATATCTTGAACTCATGTATTTCAAGGTGCTCTTATATGTCATAATGAAGAAAAAGGAGGCAAAATTAAATTAGATAGTTGCCTAGAAACACACAATTTAGTAAACTAGGGAGACTGGTTTTGATACTATTTTTTCTGGTTTCACATTGTGCAAGTCTATTTCATTCAGATTCAATAATCAAGTTACTTTTTTTTGCACTTGACTCTCTCGAGGTAACGATAGAAAGCAGAGAAGGCTTACCCCAAGGTGCAGTAGAGGGAATAGCAATTCAGAGACAGCATAACACAGTATTGTCAAACCTATGAGTTATTAGAGACTTGGGGCTTCATTTAGAGGACAGTATGGAATGCAACACTCAAAATAACGCCCCGACTCACTGACCACACCATGATTTGCTTCCACTACGACCACGTAAACCCCTCCCCCCTCACAAAGCCCCACTCCCACCGTGCTGGCATCAATGCGACCCTCTGGAAAATGACAGATCATACTTTGTGGCCCCTGGGAAAATGTTTGTGAGTACCCATGCCCTAGAGCATGGCCTTCCTCCAGGACAATTCCTCACCCACAGACAACTCCAATACATTTGCCAGATCCTTTGGGGCCTGCGAGATTCAGAGCAGGTTACACACCTGGTCCTAGTCCTGCAAGCTATCCTCACCATGGGAGAGGGGCAACACCTGATCACACGGATATACAAAGTTATCTGAGAACTCACTGGAACCCCCCCCCTTAAAGGCATTACGGACCAAATGGGAGAATGACTTTGAGAGGGCACTGAATGACAAGGAATGGGACCAGGTATTAGAATTCCCCCAACTTATCAGTTTTTTGTTTTGCCAATAACTTTGGCGTCGTTTGACGAATCTTCGCGAATTTTTCAAAACTAATGGACCACTCCGGTCAGCTCCAGTCTTGAAAGTTTCGGGGTGATTCGTCAAGCGGGGACCGAGAAAAAATGGGGGTCCCAAAACACGTTTTCTCCATGTTAATTTCCATAGGAACTTTAGACACGGCTACAGCCCGAACTGCTGAACGGAATTACACCAAATTTGGCAAAAAGGTAGGTCTTGGTACAGAAAGCGACCTTTTTTTCAAATGGTGTAAATCCGTTCAGTAGTTCCTGAGAAATTTAAAAAAGAAAACTTTCGATATCTGAGCACCGAGGAGGAGTCGTGACTCCTCCCGGGCATGAGCTTCACTCTGATTGGCTGCCAACACTCTAAACCAGAATGTGTTGGCAGCCATCTTGTGACTCGGTAACCGAGTCACAAGAAACCAGTAAAAAAAAAAGGTGAAAAGTAAGAAAAGGGGGCAGGGTAGAAACACCCTGACCCCCTAGGCCTGCTCAGGGGGTCCCAAAAAAGCATTTAAAAAAAATAAATAAAAAAAATCGGCAGAATTCGCGCTGGGTGCACGAATCCTGCAGAAAAAAAAAAAATGAGCCCCCGGTTGGGCCAGGTCCCGGGAGCAATGCCAAAATTAAATAGCGGGGGCCCGCGGGGGCCCCCACAGCCCCCGGGACCGCCACCCCCCGGGGCTATGCTATTTATGTGCAGGGGGCACGCGGCCCCAACACAGCCCCGGGGACCGCCACCTCCCCGGGGCTTCTTTAATTGAATGTGGGTGGAGCTCCCAGCCCCCCCCAAGCCCCGGGGACCGCCACCTCCCCGGGGCTTTATTTAATTATGTGCGGGGGCACGTGGCCCCCCGCAGCCCCGGGGACCGCCACCTCCCCGGTGCTTAAATCAATAAAAAAATAGGTGTGGGGGGAGCTCCTGCTCCCCCCACACTGCCCCGGGGACCACCACCTCCCAGGGGCACTGTTTATTTAAATTCGGGGGTCCGTTATGGACCCCCAGCCCCGGGGACCACCACCTCCCCGGGGCTTTGAAAATGAAGGGAGGGGGGCTGCGCAGCCCCCCTCCAGGAGCCCTTGATGGCCCTGGGGACCGCCACCCCCCAGGGCCGGCTCCTGCAATGTCCCGGGGTGCCCATCCCCGGGACATTGCTGTTTGCTATGGCAGGGCGGGAGCACGGCTCCCGCCCTGCCATAGCAAACTCTGCTTTGTTTTTTGGAAGCAAGAGCAGGAAACCTGCTCTCGCTTCCAAAAACCAAAGCAGATTGCTTTTACACAAGGCGAGCTGCATGTTAGCAGCTCCCCTTGTGCAAAAGCAATGCCGGCTCCCGCAGGAGGCGGGGGGCCGGCGAGACCGTGGGGGCATTGGGGCTCCCCCCACGGTCCCCAACTGTTTTTGTTTTTTGGAAGCAAGAGCAGGAAACCTGCTCTCGCTTCCAAAAACCAAAGCAGATTGCTTTTACACAAGGGGAGCTGCATGTTAGCAGCTCCCCTTGTGCAAAAGCAATGCCGGCTCCCGCAGGAGGCGGGGAGCCAGCGGGACCGTGGGGGCATTGGGGCTCCCCCCACGGTCCCCAACGGAGAGGCCAGGCTCCGGGGGATGGGGTCCCCGGGGCCAGAAGAGGCCTGGGAGGGGGGCCACGCGGCTCCCCTCCCTTTCTTTTTAAAAATAAAAAAAATGGCCGGGCCCCGGGGGTTGGGGTCCCCGGGGCCAAAATCGGCCTGAGGAGGGAGGCCACGCGGCCCCCCTCCTCAAAATTAAAAGAAATAATGGCCAAGCCCCGGGGGATAGGGCCCCCGGGCCAATAGTGGCCCAGGGAAGGGGGGCCACGCTGCCCCCCTTCCTATATTTTTTTAAAAAGCAGAAGGGCGGCCCCGGGGGATGGGGTCCCTGGGGCCTAAATTGGCCTCGGGAGGGGGGCCGCACGGCCCCCTTCCCATTTTTTTTATTTTATTATTTTTTAAATAAAAAGGGGTCAGGCCCTGGGGGATGGGGTCCCCAGGGCCACCAAAATGCAAAAAGAAGGGGGGCCACACAGCCCCCCTTCTAAAAAAAAATATGTTAAAAAAAGCCGGCATCTCGTCGGTAGGCCACGCCCCCTTTCTCCACCACTCTGCAAACGCGCCCCCTGGCGCGTTGTAAGTTGGGGAATTAATTCCCCTTGAATACTGAGGGTCCCTGGGTGCCAACTTGCCCACCAGGTACCGCCAGTAAGCGCCACAGAGCTGGATTGCAGAGAGGTGGTCCGAGGCCACGCCCCATTTTACACCACTCTGCAAACACGGCTCGTGGCGCACTGCTGCTCGGAGGATGAAGTCCACTTGTATCCTGAGGTCCTCATGACACAAGAGGACCTCATCAACCCACCAGCAGTGCGCCAAGAGGCGCGTTTGCAGAGTGGTGTAAAAAGGGGCGTGGCCTCGGACCACCTCTCTGCAATCCAGCTCTGTGGTGCTTACTGGAGGTACCTGGTGGGCAAGTTGGCCCCCAGGGACCCTCAGTATTCAAAGGGAATTCCCTAATTTACAACACGCCAGGGGGTGCGTTTACAGAGTGGTGGAGGAAGGGGGCGTGGCCTAGTATGAGAAGTTAGCAATCCTGCTGTGTGGGACTTACTGGAGGTAATAGGAGGGGTAGTTGGCCCCCAAGGTTGACGTTGAGGGCTAACTACCCCTCCTGTTACCTCCAGTAAATCCCACACAGTGGGATTGCTAAGAGGTGTTCGGAGGCCACGCTCACCTTTCTCCACCACTCTGCAAACGCGACTGCTATGTTATAGTTAGAAATTAGCATTTAAAAAACTTTTGAAATTCACTGAAAAAACCATAGGTTTCAGGGACGTTATAGTTAGAAATTAGCATTTAAAAAAAAACATAGAAATTCACTGAAAAAACCATAGGTTTCAGGGACGTTATAGTTAGTTGGACATTTCACTCGTACAAAACCAGATAAATTTGGCCGTTATAGTTAGTTCAGCTAACTATAACTCGCGCCCCCGCAATGCACTGCTGATGACGTCACATATTATATCATTCATGACATGGTCAGTGACATCACTGATGACATCACTGATGACATCTCAAATGACATCACTGATGACATCACTGATGACATCATCCAGTGAATGTGTGTTTCTGTAAAGTTTAAATATGTTTTATATATATATGCCAAGGTGTATTGAAGAAGGAGTGGGTGTATGAGTGCCTGAATAGATGATTTAGTAGGTGCGTGACTGACTGTATAAGTGAGTGATTAAACGTGTCTTACTGAATGCATGGGTTAGTGACTAAACTGTGTAAATGTTGGTATCAGTCTGTCAGTTGGTGTGTAAGTGCCTGCATCGGTTGGTGAGTAGCTACATTAGTGTGTATATGGGTTATTGATTGGTTATCTGATTATCTGTATGGGTGCCTGAGTGTCTGTGTGGATGGGTGGGAGGTGTGTGACTCTGTGCATAGATATGTGACTGGTTGATTCACTGGGTGTATGGGTTCAAGAGTGCATGTGGAAACAGCTGTATGGGTGGGTGAGTGTGTGTATGGGTGTGTTGGTGAGTGAATGGATGTTTCAGTGGTATATGTCCGAGTAACTACTTATGTAAAAGGCAGTGTATGTGAGAGTTGGATTATATAATTGACTATACGTGAGAGTGAGTGATTGTGAGAGTGGCTGTATGGATGAGTGTGTACTTGTATCAGTGATTGTATAAGAGAGTAAGTATGTGTTAGTATCTGTATGAATAAGTGAGGTGGTGTGTGTATAACTGTATAGGGGAGTAAATGGAAGTGTGATTGATTCTTTGCATGACTGACTAGGTGTGTGAGTAACTCTGGATGAGTGGCGGTGTGTGAGTGTCTGTATAGGTGTATGAGTGCATATGATAGTGTTGTATTGATGAGTGACTGCATGTATGAGTGACTGTATGGGTGAATGAGTGGATGTGTGTGTAGACCTAGGAATCAGTGAGTGGGTATGTAGTAACTGGTATTGGTGTGTCTATGGTTTTGAAAATGGTAGTCTGTATTTTAGAGTGGGGGTATCAAAGGTTATATTAGGGTGTGAGGAGGGGCATCAGATTTTCACGTGGATGATGTCATCAGTGATGTCATCAGTGATGTCACTGACCATGTCATGAATGATGTAATATGTGACGTCATCAACAGTGCATTGCGGGGGCGCGAGTTATAGTTAGCTGAACTAACTATAACGGCCGAATTTCTCTGGTTTTGTATGAGTGAAATGTCCAACTAACTATAACGTCCCTGAAACCTATGGGTTTTTCAGTGAATTTCTATGGTTTTTTTAAATGCTAATTTCTAACTATAACGTCCCTGAAACCTATGGTTTTTTCAGTGAATATATATATATATATATATATATATATATCAGCAGAAGGTCCCGTAGTAATTGCAGGCAGCAGAGAACACACGGGCACAGACCACAGCAGCAGGTGAAATGGTGAGTTTATTCACAACATTAACAGGTCCACATAACGCGTTTCGGCCGCCGACCTGCGGCCTTGATCACATGAACACGCTACGTGCAAGTAGCAGCTTATATAGGCAGTGAAATAAGTGTGTTGCAATACGTTGAAAAATCACGAATGAAAGTGCTTTACGGTATTTGCGGTAATTTTGACAGTGACAGTGCATAATGGTTTACTGTAATTTTACTACAAAAGAAAAACACACATGGGATCACGTCAATGCCCCAAGTCATGGTTGAGTTACCAATGACATCTAATGTGACGGTGCCGGAAGAGTAAAGGAAGAAAGACTCAGAAAGGCGGCGCGGTGCTGACAAAAGAAAAAGAAAATAGATAAACACGCTGCTTGCCAGACTTGCCACACGTGAACAATGGACGTGGGAAAGACGGGGAATTAAAAGAGGTGAGATGCATGTGCGATCTCGGAATGATGTGAGGCAGATGTCCAAATGACCGCCTAATGCTACGTAATGGCAACATAGACGCCATCGCGAATCTGTCGAGAAGCCCAATATGGGGCTAACATGGGAGGCAGACACGCGATGAGACCACACTACGCCGTCCTAAGTATCGGTAATTCCAGCAAGGCCATAGCTTATTAAACGGGGCAAACTGCCGGATGGCAGCTCAACGTGAAACGAAAAATGCAACTAGTGGTGATAATTTAATAAGAGACGAGAGAATTAAAAAGGTGGGGTAACTATAGAAAACGGCACTGACTGGAAATCCTAACTCAGTGTAGATAATACTACGCTCTCAATGAACCCACGCACTGTGTAGCAGGATACCGTACAGTGAAGTAGGTATAACTGTGAAAAAGTGGTGCAACATAATAATTAGTGACACAGTGCATAATGCGACGTATAAAAAGGATTACAATAGTAATGTACTCAAGAGACAAAGTTCAGCATGGAACTAAGCTCAAAACCCAGCCGGGTATAAAAAGATCGAAATATTACCGCCTAATGCGCAAATAATAACTCCATAGTGGGAGAAAAATAAGGGACATAATACCCTAAGCACAAAAGGTGAAGAAAAAAGATGTAAGAGTTGAGACATACATGATTAGTGCATAGTTGAAAAGAGAAATAATCTCAGAGAGAGTAATGAACAAGATCACAGCAAGTGCGGCAATAGACATGGAGTAGCAGAGGTGGAAAAAACATGGAATAGCAGAGGTGGAAAGGACAAATCGGCACAGAATATTACCAACATAATTAGAATGGTGGAAATAGAGCAGCTTAATACAATGAGCACAATGTATGAAAAGCTCATAGATAGTTGTACAAATCCTCACTGAGCCCATACGGTGCCTTAGTGTCTAGCTCAAGGATGTAGCGGGTTTCAAGCTGTCTCAGCTTTTTCTCACGATTGCCCCCTTGCCTCAGTATCGGCACACTATCAATCACAAAATATTGGAGGTGCTCAAGGTTGTTGTTATATACCTCTTTGAAGTGCCTGGCCACGGGGTGACTCGGGTCATTGTTGACAATCGCCCTCAGATGTTGCAATATCCTCACATGTACCTGAAGCTTTGTACTGCCCACATATTTGAGGTTACAGCTGCATTGGAGGATGTAAACTGCAAATTCCGTCCTGCATGTGTATCTGTGTTGTAGTGTGATGGGTTTGTTGCAGAAATTGGCAGTGACTATGGTAGTATTGACGCCAAATCTACAAGCTCTGCATGTGTTACATTTGCAGAAGCCCTTAGCATCTGAAAGCCAGTTAGTTCTGTTAGTGACCTCAGGGCTGCTCTTAACAAGGGCGTCCCTCATAGAGAAAGCTCTACGGTAAGTGATAGTAGGTCTATTGGCAGGATTGGGTCAGATTGAACAATACGCCAATGTTGGTTAATGATGGACTTGATTGCCCGTTCCTCTCTACTGTAAGTGATAATCAGGTGGGTGTCTACTGTGCTCTGGGTCAAGGTTTCGGGGGTGCTACTGGTGAGATCCATTACAGTCAGGGATTTAGGAGCTAGGAGTGTATCCCTAGGTATAGCGTTGGTTCTAGTTCTGGCTTTCTGGAGTGAGCTGGTGCTGTAACCCCTAGCTATAAAGCGATCATATGCCTCTTCCTGACAGATTCTAAGATCAGACTCTGAGCTACATATCCTCCTCAGACGGAGCATCTCCCCATACGGTATGCTGGCAATCAGGTGTTTGGGATGGAAGCTAGTGGCATGGAGAGTAGAGTTTCCTGCAGTGTTCTTACGCTGTAGTTTAGAGTGTAGTTTCCCTTCCTCAATGTAGACTGTGACATCTAGAAACTCTATCATACTTTTGCTGATGTGGGCATTAAATTCTAAATTCAAGGCATTGCAGTTAATGGAGGCAATAAATTCATGGGCACTTTCAATAGAACCATTCCACACAACAAAGACGTCATCTATGTACCGGAGCCGGGTGATGATGTGGGTACCCCAAACCACACTGTGGTTCACCCTGAGTACCTGTTCCTCCCACCAGCCGACATGCAAGCACGCATAGCTTGGAGAAAAACAGGCACCCATGGCGACACCATGCATTTGTTGATATACTGTTCTATCAAATAGAAAATAATTGTGGTTGAGACACCACTTAATCATAAATAACAATAGATCATTATGTCGATGACAAGTGATCGGGCGTTCCTGTAGGTAATGTTCGCAGGCCCGTAGTCCATCACAGTGTTTGATGCTGGTGTAAAGGGAGGTGATGTCCATAGATATCAAGATGTAATTGTCGGACCAAGGTAGGCCCATGATTTTGTTGAGGAAATCACCAGTGTCACGTAAGTAAGAGGGCAGAGAAACAACAAAGTCCTGCAAAAAGAAATCCACATATCTGGACATGTTCTCGCATAGGCTGTTACATGCGGAAATGATAGGGCGACCAGGAATAGGCAAAGTACCCTTATGCACTTTGGGGAGAAAGTAAAGTACAGGTAATGTCGGTGTTTCATGGTGGAGAAACAGGAATTCATCTTTACTAATGAGGCCTTCCATTTTAAAACTATTCAGTTTCTTTTTGAGGGTAATCCTGCTTTTGTTGTATTCCTGCATAGTGGTTTCCTTGTAACAAGTGGCATCACTCAAATGTCTGTGTGCTTCCTCCAAGTAGAGATGTCTAGGCCAAAGAACTATATTACCCCCTTTGTCGGATTTATTCACGACAATCTGGTTGTTGTTACGTAGTTTCTTGATCAGGGCATGTAGATGCTTGTTGTGATTACGGGAACGTTTGTGTTTGCTTTTGTGATGTAGCTCCTTAAGATCCTCAATTATAACATCGTTAAAGGTATCAATGGCATCCCTAGGCATCATGGGTGTAAAAGTGGAAGGGGGTTTGAAAGGGCTAAAAACCCTAACAGCAGTGTCCACACATTCAGCACGCAGGAGCTGTGTCATAGTTACTTGAGTGGAATCAGATTCTAGTTCCCTCATAGTCCGGATGGTGGATATATCAGAGACCGTCATCAACAGTGCATTGCGGGGGCGCGAGTTATAGTTAGCTGAACTAACTATAACGGCCGAATTTCTCTGGTTTTGTACGAGTGAAATGTCCAACTAACTATAACGTCCCTGAAACCTATGGCTTTTTCAGTGAATTTCTATGGGTTTTTTAAATGCTAATTTCTAACTATAACGTCCCTGAAACCTATGGTTTTTTCAGTGAAAAAAAAAAATATATATATATATACATTTATATATTTACATGTAAATATATAATAATTTTTTATCAATATTTCTTTTTAAATAAACATAATGATATAAATATATATATATATATACACACATATATACACACACACATGCATAAACCCTTGCTACCCCAAAACCCATACCCACCCTAAACTCTAAAAATACCCTTACTACCCAAAAACCCCTACCCACTCTAAACCTTAAACACCCCTTACCACCCAAAAACTAATACCCACCCTCAGTGCTTAATTTGTAAAATATTAAGTGCCAGGGCTCTGACCAGGAGGCCACTGCAGCTTGCACCACCCATAGCCCTTGTCATCGTTGCCAAAACAACTACTAAGCATCTCTCTCGCATGTAAATGCGACAATTCAGATTATTCCAGGTCCCCAAAGATAAAGGAATGCCTGGGGAGCCTGGTATTAGCAATTTGTAATGTATATTATATTCATAAACAACCATTTTTCTGCTCTTCTCTAAATTAGATGAGCAGCACCACCATGTGGTAGACTGTTCTTAGTATGGTGTTGACAATTAGGTGCCGGTGCTGAGCACTGGAAACCAATTAAGTGCCGGTGCTGAGCACCAGAAAGAACCAGCTCAAATTAAGCACTGCCCACCCTAAACCCTAAATCCTAAAAAGTTCCCTTGCCACCCAAAAACCCCTACCCACCCTAAACCCTAAAAACCCCTTACCATCCAAAGACCTATACTCACCCTAAACCCTAAAAATAACCTTGGCACCCAAAAGCCCATACCCACCCCAAACCCTAAAAACCCCTTACCATCCAAAACCCATACCCACCCTAAACCCTAAAAATAAGCTTGCCACCAAAAATCTGCACCCGCTTTAAACCCTCAAAATAACCTTGCCAACCAAAAAACAATACCCACCCTAAACCCTAAAAACCCCTTAGCATCCAAAAACCAATACCTGCCCTAAACCCTAAAAATACCCTTGCCACTTAAAGCCCCATACCCAAACCCTAAAATGACCCTTGCCACCCAAAATCCAAAACCCACCCTAAACCCTAAAAATTCCCTTGCCACCCAAAACCCCAAACCCACCCTAAACCCTAAAAATGTCCTTACTACCCAAACACCCAAACCCACCCTAAACACAAAATTGCAGAGATGACAGGTCAGGCCTCGAGGGAGTTGCAGAACCACTACCTGTGTTGCTGTACCTTTCGAAGTCTGTGGGACATCAGACGCAGCAGACCGATCAGCTTCGTTGCGGTGCCTGTAGATGCAGGGGAGTGACTCCTTCACTCCATGGGAGATTACTTCGGGTGTCCTTAATGCCCACAAATCTGTTGAAGATCCTGGAAGAAGCACAGACACAGACGACAAAGAAGACTTCAGAGCGAGACCAGGAGCAGCAGGAGTCTTCCTTGGTGCACTCTCGGTAACTAGAGTATGCAAGGAGGGCACTAAATGTGCCCTTCAAAGCAGTCTGGTGTCGCTGGCAAGTGCCCCCACCCAAACCCAATACACTAAGTCCTGTCTGGGGAGGTTGTCACACCTTCCTGCGACAGGAAACCTATTATTCTACCTTCTCCTGCTCGAGCTTGGCTCAGCAGCAGGAGGGCAGAATCGCGTCTGTGGTCGACAGCAGCACTAGGTTGCTGTCAGACCCTGAAAGACTATAACCGGGAGTACAGGGGGGGGGGGTACCGCAAAGGAGCCCCCCAGTACATGGGATCATACTTCCAATACTGGAATCGGTGTTGAGGTATGATTCCAACATGTTTGATACCAAACATGACGGGGTTTGGTGCAGCCAATATATAGTTAGACATCTTGTAATTACTGATGTCCACTATATGTATTAAAATGGTTGACCGCACTTACAAAGTCTGGCGAATCGACTCCGGGGTTTGTAGGGGTGTCCTTCTCATGTAGGGGCACCCTCACACTTATAACCAAGCACCTTGCCTTCAGGATTGAAGGGCCTGCCTTAGGGGTGACTTATAGGTTTTAAGTGTAGTGACCTCAGATATAAGGAAACTTATATCTGTGGTAAGTGGTGCTAGCACCAGCTTACACAGGCTAACAATGAGAGGCTTGTAGTCACATTTTGAGTGGTCTCTCACGGGTGGCATAATACATGCTACAGCCTATGGGAGACCCCTGGTGTACCTATGCCCTGGGTACCTTAGTACCATATACTAGGGACTTACAAGGGTACACCATTGGCGCTTTGTGCTTTGAGGCACTATTTACACTTAAATCTTTAAAGTTGCATATCTCAGAGTCTACTGATTGGATTTTAGTCATTTTGGGCTCAATAATGTATTACATTTTACTTTATTGTTCTGAATTGGTGTGGGGTTTTTCCTTGTGTTGTGTTTTCACTTTATTACTGTTTGAAGTACTGCATAAATATTTTACACATTGCCTTTAAGTGAAGCCTGACTGCTTTACAATAAGCTACCAGAGGGTTGGGCACAGGTTAATTTAGGATTTGCTTGTAACTTCATCCTGACAGGAATTGTGGCTGCTGCTTGAGTAGGGTTTAACCCCCCTCAACTAGTAACCCAATTTCCTACACTATTTATCATCCTTTGCAGTGTAATGGTCACATCAAGAAATAAGTCTGAACAAGTGAACTGTAAAGCTGTATATTGCTAGGCTCTAACCGATATTATACAACACTAAAAAGTGTATAGAAGCAGTCAGGTGCTCTGAGTCATACCTCATATAATTACTACAACGGTATCCATTTTAGAGATCTAGAAAAGATGGACAGCGGAGATGATATGTTAGGATTTGCACTTGTGAGAGACACACCACACCACAGACATGCTTGATATAAATACACTACTTAGCTACCAGGCAGCTATGTTTTCACTCTCGCAAATTACTCCCACGAGTAAGCGAGTGCTAGCTCCACTGTCCGAAAATGTTTTATCTTCGACACGCTGTGGGAGGAGGGTTTGTCAGGGCACTTGTATCACAACATTTACATCGCGCTTACTACCCCTACGTGGGGCACTACTTCCCTATATGGGTAGCATGCTACACCGAATAGCTTATTGAAAGCATGTGGTCTTTGCTTTGATCCTGTGTGGGAAGTTTTTCTATGTCAGGCTCGAGTACCACTGAAGTGCGGTTATCGTGTTATGAGACTCAGTGCTTAGTAGCAGTGTGATCATGGAAGAAGTGTGAGAGACAGGTGCACAATTTATGTTTTTTAGTAAGTTGGCAGCTTTGAACAGCTCTGCATGTCCCTATATGATATTTCTTATGTTCATAATCCACTTGACTGGATACTGCACTGGGGTGTCCATTCTGAGATATTTTTTAAAGACTTTTTGGTCTTGAGCAGGCATAATTTAAAGGGAAAAACGTTGGAGAGATTTGCTGGGATGAACTTTGTTAATATCATCCCATGTCAGAAATGGCAGAAGTATGTAGCTAGTCGGGACCTGCAGTGGTAATCTAAATTAAAGTCTAGCTTTGGCAAGTGGCAGATCTCTTCAGCTATTCCATACCTGGTCTGATGGTAATGGGTGGCTTATTGCTGTTGTCTAGTACAATACTGGGTGATGGACATAGCCCTTAGTAGTTTCAAGCAGTAAAAGATGATTATTATGCAGCCTGTATGAACTAAAATCGTCTGACTGCTAATCGTTACGATATTAGTTTTAATGTGGGAAATAAAATGCTTTGAATTGTAATTGCATTTATATAGTACTTATTACCCCTGATGAGGCGTTGTACTGTTTTACACTGGGCAGCACTCTGCTCCGGAACCTAGGGTTAGGGTTTCATTTTCTGGTTATTGTTGGTTATTGGCATTAGTCTTGTGCTCTAAATGAAACAATTCCATGCATTCACTCCAGTGTCTATGTGGTAGATTAAATTAATAGGAGTCAGTGGTGATCTTTAGTGTGAGTGGCATATTGGACTTTATGGATTGGTTGACAGTACTAGTAGATGAGCTACAGGAGATAAGGTATGTTAGGTTGTAGGGGTATGACTTTTAAAAGAGAGGATGTCATCTATGAAATGTGGTGTGGGAAATTTGCAGAGATACAATAATAGGGACTAAGGCTAAAATGCATGTGACATAGAGTAGTGCTAAGAGAGAGGAGGCATGCAGAGGATGGAAAGGAAGGATTCATTTGAAAGGAAAAGGCGAGTTGACAATCAGAAGTTGTAAGTCAAGGTCAGTTTTCATGCAGAAGAGTTTTTAGGAATATTGTGGAGGCTTTTTGAGAGAGCGTGCAAAACTGTAGAAGGAAAACATCATTATTTGTATGTGTTACAATCCACAGTACCCCATGAGAACCCAAGCGTACACACACACCATCACCACTCATCAGTAAATACAATTAAAAAATATGATGTCATGCTCCCATAAATTCTGATGGAAGAGGGCGCAAAAATGGGAATTTTGTATTTTAAATGTTTGTGTTAGAGATGCTCTTCCCCTTCCCTCTGATGATAAGGACAGGATGAAGAAGAACAGAGTTTGTTTTAGTGAGTTTGTGTAAAATAATGCTTCTCATGGCAGGTAGCACTGGGCTGTCTCCAATCTGGAGCATCCACAACATAAGCACGATGAAGTGTGCTGTCATTCAGCCTTCTTGAAGCAGTAATCAGAAACACAAAAGGAAAGGCCATGTCTAGAAACTCCCTCACCTGAGGAATAGAAACTGAAGTCCCACACTTCACACTTACAACCTACCAAAACTGCATTGATCAGGAAACACGTGTAATCAGCAGCCCCTTCCTAACAAGGCTGAAGTAATCACCACAGAACAGGTAAGAGTGGTAAAGCACAGTTTAATGACCGTCCGTCTCCACAGCCTCCAGGGAACTGTCACAGCAGCTCCTTCAATTCAAACAGTAACATTCCATAGCCCAATGGATGACATCACAGCTAGGCAAATAGATAACAGCTAAGCAGATTACTACAACATTTCCCTTCTTTCATAAAAAATTACAGAGGCAAAGGGAAAAGAATAAAAGGAACAGAAAAATACATTAAGGTGTTAAGATAAGTGATAAAAACACAGAAGAAGAAAAACAAACAAAAACAAAACAGGAAGAAATAAGACATATGTAGATCCATGAATAAGAACACAAATGAAACTAGGAGGTACTACAGATCCATGCGTTTAGGAGGAACACTCCTCCTGAGACTCCTACGCACAATAGAAAAGTTGGATTTTGATGGTCCTTGAGATGGACCCAACTCTCCATTCTTCTCCACACCACTCTCAAGTCTCATTTTGAGAACCAGTTCTTTGGGAATCTTGTAAACCCTAGAACAGTTCCACCAATGCTTCCCATTAACCCTGACAGCAAAACGTGAAATGGCATCTACCTTAACTGGTGTACTGAACTTGGACAAACCTTTTGGCACCTTAGTGGGAAGCTTGATTTTGACCCAATCGCCAACAGAAACTTTTGAATTAAACACATGTTTGTTCACATTTACAGAAACATCACATGTAGATTTGTTTACACTCAGATCAGCATCATGGGGAACAGCCAAAGGCTTGCTCGATGTTCCCTCCTTTGAACACAGACCCCACTGTCTCATCCAGGCAGGACACATGTCAAAAGTGGCGATTCTTCCACGCAGCAATTCAAATGGGCTTTTGCCCATGGTCTGGACAGGAGTAGTGCGGTGCGCCCATAACATACTGTGGACAGCTTTCTTAATGTCAACACCATTAGATAAAGCCCACTGCACACACTCAACCAGAATGCGATTCATGCGCTCAATGAAACCATTGGCCTGGGGATGATATAAAGCAACACGGCGGTGTAGAATACCAGATTGAAATAAAAATTCTGTCATCTCTTTAGAAGTAAATTGCACCCCGTTATCTGAGACAATCTCCTTGGGAAAACCTTCCCTAGAGAACAAACTTTGAAAAAACGAATAACCTCCATAGTGTTGGGATCAACCATAAAATGAACTTCCCACCACTTGCTATGATAGTCAGCTACAACCAACGCAAACTTGTATCTCCGCGGAAGAGCATTAAAAGGCCCAACAAAATCTACAGCTAACTTCATCCACGGTTCACTGGGAGGTGCGACCACCTGTACAGGGGGAGAGGAAATCTTGATAACCTTGTCGCTCGAGCAACAAATAATACACTCCTTAACGACCTCGTCAATCTGCCTGTCCATTGAAGGCCACCAATATATAGAGCGAATTCTTCTCTTAGTGCTAGTTTGTCCCAAATGACCTTCATGGCCCAAAGTGATGATGCGTGACCTCAATGATTCCGGTGGAACAAACTTGTCACCACGTAAAATTAACTCCCCACCCTCCAATGTAAGCTCAATGGAAATCTTGGAATAGGGTTGAAGTTCAGCATCAAGATGCTTCTCCTTAGGCCAGCCTAAAACAATGTGTTCTTTCACTCTCTTTAAAACAGAATCAGTTTGCATAGCTTCAAACCACTCTTTCTCTGAAAAACCTCCCACACCACAAACATCAACTGCTGCAATCAAACATTCTTCATCGTCGTGACCCTGACATAATTCCTCTTGAGTAAGAGGAAGAGGTAATCTTGACAGAAAATCTGCCCTGATATTCCTCGCACCTGGTATGTGTGCAACTTCAAAATTGTATTGCAGCAGCTTCGAACTCAATCTCGCTATCCTTGGAGTATGTTCTTTAACAATATGACCATTGAGAATGGGAATGAGAGGCTTGTGATCAGTAAGTAATTTGAAAGACTTACCCCAAAGAAAACACTTAAACCTTTCAACCGCCCAGCAACAGGCCAATAACTCTCTTTCTATGACCGAGTAATTTTTTTCACTAGGTCGCAAAGCTCGCGAAACAAACCCAATAGTATGCTCCTTACCATGTTTCACTTGAGTAATCATGCCGCCCAAACCATCAAGACTCGCATCAACCGATACAATACATTGTACAAGAGGATCAAAAGGTGTAAGCACCTTGCACGTACCTAACTCTTCCTTGATGCGAAGAAACTCATCTTGACACACCTTATCCCACACAAAAACAACTTTTCTCTTGAGAAGCTCACGTAAATGAACAGTCTTGGCAGCAAAATTAGGGATGAATTTAGAATAAAACTCACACACACCCAGGAAAGAAGAAACATGTTCTTTTGATTCAGGACAGGGAGCATTCCGGATAGCCTCAATCAGCCCTTCTCTAGGTTGAATACCTTGACCTGAAATACGATGTCCCAGATATTCAATGGACTCCTGTCCAAACACACATTTTCGCTTGTTAGCAACAATACCTTTTTCCTGTAACCTTTGTAGAACTTTTGAAAGTTGTCTGTCATGTGAATCTCTACACCTCCCAGCGACCAGAATGTCGTCTTGAAAGACCACTGTGTCCTCCAGCCCCTCCAGAACACTCTCCATGATACGTTGAAAGGCTGAAGCTGCAGACGCAAGCCCAAAAGGCATACGCCTAAATTGAAATGTGCCAATAGGTGAAACAAAAGCAGTCACATGCTTACAACTTGGATCCAATTCCACCTGATGGTAGGCAGATGAAAGATCAATTTTTGAAAAAAACCTGCAACCATCAAATTTCCCAAGAATGTCATCAATACGGGGAAGAGGATGGGAGTCCACCCAAATCTCTTTATTGAGACTGCGCAAATCAATGCACACTCTCAAACTTTGGTCCTTCTTACGGGCGACGACCAATGCAGACAACCATAAGGACGATTCCACCGGTTCAATAACACCAGACTCACATAACCTTTTAAGTTCACACGACAGATCATCCCTCACACTATACGGCACATTGCGCAGTTTGTGCTTCACAGGGGTAGCCTGATCTTTCACTTTAATACGGTGCTTAAACCCTTTAATGCTCCCCAAACCATCAGCAAACACACTCTTGAACTTATCACACCACTCCATCACACCCTTAGGGTGCTGAGACTCATCCACCACTGAGACTTGCTCCTTAGTTCCTGGTCTAAGGGTCATACCAAATAAACCTTGGTGATACCATCCCAAAATATTAAGCCCTTTCTTTGCCACATAAACCTTCCCAAAAATGCGCCTTTCTTTGAAAATCAAGCTAGTCTCAAAAAAACCCTAAGCTCAATTTTCCTACCCTCATAGGATACAGGACTTCTATCCGGTGGCTCAAGTGGTTTGTCCTCCCAAACACTCTCAAACAATTCTTCTGTGACCATAGTCATGCGTGCCCCAGAATCCACCAACAGTTGAATGGGCTTCCCATCCACGATTATTTCCTCGACTGGATCAACGCACTCATCAGCATCATCTTTAACCACTACGATTAAATCCCTCATGGAACTGACCAAATCATCCATATGTTCAGCATTGTTTATATCCTCTCGAACAGAGTTAACAGGGTTGCCCTTTGACATACACATCTTCGCAAAATGCCCAAGTTTCCCACATTTGCGACACGAAACATTCTTAGCTGGGCAAATGCGAGCGTTGGGATAATGTGAAGAAAAACCGCACTTTGTACACACATTCTTTTGAGGGTTGAACTTCTTCTCAGGTTTGTAAAATGTGTTTTTGTTTCCACGCATTACATTCACTTGTTTATCTGTAGACTCCTTGTTTTCCTTTACCGCCCCAACATTCATCTTATCTGGTTTCAACTCTTTAGACGCTAACTGAGACAGTTCAATACTTTTAACAATAGTGATAGTCTCTTCTAACGATGGATTTTTAACGTCAATACTTCTCTTGCACTTTTTTATCTTTGGAATGTGCTACAACTTGATCTCTTATAAGTTGCGAGGTAAACTGTTCAAATTCACATTCAGATGCAAGAATGCGTAACGCGGCAACATAAGTTACAATACTTTCATCATTTTCCTGTTCTCTTGTAAAAACTTATGCCTCGCTACAACCAAACTCCCTTCTACATCGAATTGCTTTTCTAACATGGCTACTGCTTGGTCAAACTCATTGAGAGGTTCTTCACCTTCGGGAACTTCCAGAGGGGGTAAATGTTCTAAAACAGCTTGCCCCTCTAAACCTAAGTTGTGTTCCAGCATGAATCTCCTACGTTCCGCACTGAATCTAAAGCCCCCAAAGCTCCTAAATACTTTGTGAAAGCTCTGTACCAAACCTTCCATCGCACAGGAGGGTCTCCTGGAAGCTGTAAAAATGGTGGAGGTGCTTGAACACTCTGCATTTTGAATTGAACAATAGTAGTGCTTAATTATCACCTTAAAACCGTAGAGAGTAAGTAAATCCCTCAGGGTCACACAGTACACTCAATCAAAATATAATGAGAAAAGTAGCAGATACCTGCAAGTCATGCACCGAATTACTGTAAAAACAATAACAGTTGACTATTAGAATAATTTGCTTTTTTTTTTTTTTGAAGACTGGGCAAATCAATAGTAATACTAATGGATTAATACTGTTTTTTTTTAAATAAACCAAACACTGTGAAGTAAAGCAAAACGAAAGTACTTTAAAACTGTTGCTCGATCCGAAAATACTTGAAAGCTGCTGCTCCTTGACAAAACAAACACCAGAGAAATGTTCGAAAGCGGTAGACACTCCACTCTTAACCTCGCATGATGGATGCCGTTGAGTTCAGTAAACAAAGAACTCCTCTTCAGCGCGAATTATCCATATGCCAGACGCTGGCTGCCAGGGATACCACACACTCGAAGAAATCCTCACCAGCACGAAATGCGTTCCACGTCATACGCTGGTTGTCATGGAAACTCCGCACATAAACGGAAGTCTTCTAAACCAATGCTGTATGCTGTGCCAGTCACACTCGACACGTCAGATAACGATCATTCTGACACGTCATCACTTGCTGCAGGTTCGCCAAGGAGGAGGTCAGATTCACTCCGGACACCCACAGAGAAAAGTACCTGAGCAGCACGCCACTCCGCTCCCACCACTCAAAGTCCAATGACCCTCAGGGGATGCAGGCGATGTCCGAGGAAATCGCGCTCTAGAAAAATATATCTGGCACGACGTCCCAGGATATTTGCAGGAGAAGGGCTCACTTCACACCGGATAAAGGCTCACCTCACACCAGGATCGATGGAGAAGGGCTCACTTCACACCGGAGAAGGGCTCACTTCACACCGGAGAAGGGGGCTCACCTCACACCAGGACCGACGTCCCACTGATGTCTCAACAAAGGTGAACACCGCCAGGGAATGACTTGTGACACAGGGTCACTCCTCCGCTGCCCAGATAGCTCGCTACTCAGTATGTGCCAACTGTCAGCCCACAGCTGACTCAAAAACGCACAATAACAAACGAGAGTGCTGCACACGTGGGTGGAGACGTCCGACGGTCAGACCATCTCGTCGCCAAATTTGAAGTAATCACCACAGAACAGGTAAGAGTGGTAAAGCACAGTTTAATGACCGTCCGTCTCCACAGCCTCCAGGGAACTGTCACAGCAGCTCCTTCAATTCAAACAGTAACATTCCATAGCCCAATGGATGACATCACAGCTAGGCAAATAGATAACAGCTAAGCAGATTACTACAAAGGCCCTTGATTAATTTTAAGTAGTTTCCATCCTCAAACCATGAAGATGCAGGCAATACACTTTCACAGGTTGGGTGTCTGTCCCTACCCCCAGCCCCTGCTGCTCTCATTCATCGCGCCAGGCCGCTCCCTTGTCTAATAAGTGGAAGTTGAAAGTTACATGGTCACGTATTGATTTTGAATAACTTGTAATTTGCAAGGGCTAAGATCTCAGATATGGCAGATGCTGTGTTAGTTTAACTTGAATAATTATCTGATCATGTTCAGAAGCAGAAAAGAGAAACTTGAGCGCTCTCTTTTTAAATATTCCCATTATTTTTGTTCCGTGGCTTGCGTGAGATATTTCATTTTGCTTAGCTAACACTGACTAAACAATCATCACAGCATGTTTGTGTCTGTTTGCAACAGTGGTGGCTCGCATAGGGCGTGCTGCGGGGCGGTGGGGTGGGGCGGGGGAGGGGCAGGGTGGGGGGGGTAGTAAACTCGGACATACGACGTAACGGAGGAAAGTAAAATGTGGCTCGCATAGGGCATGCTGCGGGGCGGTGGGGTGGGGCGGGGGAGGGGCAGGGTGGGGGGGTAGTAAACTCGGACATACGACGGAACGGAGGAACGTAATAATTACTTTCCTCCGTTACGTCGTATGTCCGAGTTTACTACCCCCCACCCTGCCCCTCCCCGCCCCACCCCACCGCCCCGCAGCACGCCCTATGCGAGCCGCCACTGGTTTGCAACGATAAAGATCCACACTTGTGATGTGGGGATAATGAGGCACTGAAGATCTGAACATTGAGGCATATGTACGAGGAAGTGGCGGAGTGAGGCGTTAGCCGTCATGGCTTAACGCCTCACTCCGCCACTTCTGAAACGCAAGGCTGCACCATATTTACAACGATATGGTGCAGCCTTGCGTTTCCTCCTGCGCTGGCGCTACACTTAGCAGTGTAGCACCAACGCAGGCATCCTTGCACCATAGTGCAAGGGTGTCTGCGTGCAGGGGAGGATTGTTTATGTGTAGGAAGGTGTCCCTTCCTGCACATAAACAATCCTAAAATGCCATTTTGTCACTTTTATGTGTGCTGCTTCATGCAGCACACATGAAAGTCACAACATGGCATTTTGTTTTACAGATTGCTTATGTACAAGAAGGAACACCTTCCTGTACATAAACAATCCATGGTAGTTTGCTTTTTCCATGTGTGCTGCACAAGGCAGCACACATAGAAAAAGCAGAAACGAGGAGAAATAATGCATTTCTCCTCGTTTCGCCAAGTTAAGACCAGGTTTTCCCTGGTCTTAATTTGGGCGCTGCCTCCTATGTACGCTGCCCTTGTACATATGGAGGCAGCGTCAAAATCAATGGGTGTTGCGGTGGATCGCCCACCGCAAAACCCACTGCCCACCCCTTTCACGCTAACCATAGAGTGAAAGGGGGCCTTATTTACAAGGCAGCGTTAACGCTGCCTTGTAAATAAGGCTAAGCCCCTATCGCCACCACAACGTCGGAAAAAGTGACGTTGTGGTGGTGATAGGGGCTTGTACATATGCCCCATAGTTTTCTGGTTTTTATTCCGGGAATAACACATCACACCACGTCTCCCACTCTCCCTGCTCCTCGTCTCTCAACTCTTAAAAGGCTGAACTGGAATCCCAGCATCAGGCAACCATCCATCATTTCACCCCGCATTCTAGGCCACCCACCATTCCACAGCAAGACATAACACATTTCCCTCCTTATAAAACAAAACATAAAATTAATAATAAAGTCACAAGTGAATGAACAAAAACAAAACTATGAACAACATAACAAAATAAACTCACAAATTCTTACAGAAAGTTTCTATAAATAACAGCATATAAAGCATTGCCTAAAATTAAACAGTAAATAACATCAACTGTGAATAGAAATAGCTGGCTTTAAGTATAGCATCCCCCACCGAGGAAATCAGCAGGGGGAAGGGTAGGAGAGGTTACCCCAGCACATAGTCCTTCAAATATTTTGGTTTAACAACTTCCCTTCTAGGTTTGTGTGCAGAGAAACTAGGAGACTCCGACCCATTTCTTTGGTACCCACTTAAACGGCTAGGTGCTTCCATTCCAACACCAGCAGTTGACGTAATGGCCTCCTCACGTGTGCTGAGGGAGACATCATAATTCCAGCTAATTGTACCTACTGTGTATGCCACACCTTCACGCCTTGTTTTGGCCACATCTCTTTTATTCCACCACTTACCACCCTCAATCTTAAAAGAATGTTTGGAGACTTGCAGCACAGCGGTTCTGGGAAAATATTTGACATGTCTTTATTAACACTCCACAATTTCTTTACTTTTACTTGATTCCCGACCGGAAATTCCACCTCCCACACATTTATAAAATAGTCATATCTACTCTTACTCTTCATTTGCTGTTCTTCCACACTGGCCTTTACATGCTCCGGTTTTGGCCAAGCATCTCCACACGACACTGACCTTTCAACCACCCATTGAGGAGACAGCCTGTTAAAGGAACCTCTTCCCCGCAGTAACACAAAATGGGGAATACCCAGCGTAGAATGTGGAGTATTGTGATATCTTCAGATTCTTTCTGCAACTGTCTCTTCCACATTCAACTCAGAGGAAATTGCTAACTGTATGGTATCCTTCAGTATGCAGTTGACTCTCTCTACCATGCCATTCCCCTGAGGGCTATATAAAGCTGCCATCAGATGTTTGATCCCTTAGCCTTCCACATATTTTTGCATTTGACTGGACTTAAACTGCACACCATTGATCGTGACCAGCACTGTGGGAACTCCTTGACAGTGAAACAAATGTTTTAAAAAGAGGCTGACACTACTTGTGTTTGGTTCGCTAAAAAATGTATATGCAACCTGCTTGGAGTGGGAATTGAGCACAACCGAATGCAAATCTCAAGTTTTCACCCAACATGTTCATAGGACCAATGAAGTCCATTCCCAACTTCTCCCGGGGTGAATTAGGGAACTCAATTGGGCATAAAGGGTTACTGCCTGTGTGTAACGACTTGTCTGCCATAGAGCTCTGCGAACACCTGCTAAGCAAAACCTCAACATCCATGTCTATACCCAGCCACAAATAATAAAGTCTCAACCTCTTCTTTGTTCCAGTCACTCCAGTATGACCCAAACCAATTACCTTTGATCTCAACACTCCGGGAAGGGTAAACAATCTCCCCCTCACAATCAAACCCCCTTCCACACTCAATTCATCTCTAACTTTGCTGAAGACATTCAGTTACTTTGAAACCGATCCTTCTCTGAGCCACCCATGAGTGATTGCCTCCATACGTTTCTTCAAACACCCATCCTTCTTCACACTCGATTTCCATTCCTGTAATGTAATAACCTTCTCAGCAACTGGCACACCATCCACCAAACCCACCACTAATTCTTCCTCCAAGTCAGAATTCCTCATCAAATTGCTATCAGACAGGCAGCTAGACAAGAATTCTGCCCTGCAGTTTTTTCCTCCAGGCATTTGCTTGACTTTGAAATTGTACTCCTACATGTTGGACAGTAATCTCACTAACCTAGGACTGACATTCCCCAAACCTTTGTCATTTAGCAGCAACACCAGCAGCTTGTGGCCCATAACCATGGTTCATTCTTTATCCCACAGATAAGTGGCAAAATGTTGAGCAGTCCAAACACATGGTAATGCCTCTCTTTCTCTCGTGCTATAGTTCTTCTCTGCTGACGATAATCTCCTGGAAGCTAAAGCAATTGTGTTCTCCTTCCCTTCTACCAACTGGCTGAACACTGCCCCCGAACCCACCGGCATCCACAGTGACAACTGAAGGTACTTTATCTCTGTATGACTGAAGGGCAGGAGCTTTAATGATCATATCTTTCAATTGATCGAACATTTTGGACTGTTCTTGTTCCCATACTAATTTTACACATGACCTCAATAACTTTCTTAGAGGTTCAGTCTGCAAGGCAAAATTTTGCACAAATCTCAAATAGTATTCGCACAACCTTAAGAAAGACCTCAATTGTTATTTGTCAGCAAATGAAAGGCTGTCTCTGACGGCTTTCAAAAGATCTACTTTGGGAGAAATCCCAGCTGCCGACAAATTATGTCCTAAATATTGCACATTGTCAACCCTAAAGTTACATTTCTCTTGTTTCACTGTGAAACCATAACTGTGTCGCACACCCAACACTTTATCAATTAACTTTAGGTGAGATTGAACATTGTTTGTAGAAATAAAAATGTCATCTTGATATGCTAATACGCCATCCAGACCCCCAGAATTTGATACATCCGTTTTTGAAAATTGATGCAACTGAGGCGAGTGCGAATGGCATACATAAGAACCTGAATGCTCCAAAAGGAATATTGAAAGTTGGAAGGTGAATGAAAATCACGAGATAATTGCTCTTGGTGGTAGGCTGCCCTTAGAGCTGATGTAGAAAAGACCTTGGCTCCACCCACTTTAGATAACATCTCCTGTATCTTGGGAAGGGGAAAATAATCAACCAAGATGTCCCTATTCAGAGACCTGAGGTCTACACAGAGTTTTAACTCGCCTGATTTTTTCATAGCCACTACAATTGGCGATATCCATTGTGACTAATCTAGTGGCTCTATGACTTTGCCTGCACAAAGTTTCTTCAAGTGTTTTTCTATCTTTCCCCTTATACTTAGAGGCACGCTCCTCACTTTGTGCACATTAGGCATGGCATCAAGCTTAAGAATGATATGATGTTCAAGCCCTCAAACCAATCCTAACTTGTCCACAAACAGCGACTTGTGCTTATTTAAGACTTCACTCAAGGACAAGCCTTGAGCTTCTACTCGACTCACCGTAGAGACAGAACTTTCCAATGAAATGGGGCACTTGCTTCCAGGTCTAAGTACCATCCCAAACAACCTTTGATCCAACCATTCTTATATGTTATACTACTTCTTATCCACATATACTTTGGTATGTATTTCCCTGTCTTCAAATTTGATGTTTTCTCTGAAGTGAGGGTCTCAGTTGCGGCTGATGATCAGAAATCTTTTTTTGAATCAACACCATCAATGGCCAGTAAACAACTTTTAAATGTGTTAAACCATTATTTCCATTTTAGTCTGGGTATACCTGGTTTAGGCAAAAATTAATTGGTAAATTTGCAGTTTACATACTGAAATTTTAATGTGATAAAAATATTAAAATACCAGAGGTAGATAAAAATAACCATATTTAGAGTATGAGGAGTGCAAAATCTATTCAAGCAGGCTGCAAAAACTGTTCCTTTAACACATTCAGCACAGAGAAATATAGTTGTAATAACTGTTCCTGTTAAATATTGAGCAAAAGGAATCCAAAACTATCCCTCCAATTCCAACTTGTACCTGTGCAGGGAAATAACACAGTATGTGAATAAAACGTTTCCAATCCTATCAAATCTTTCTTTATAAACGACCAATGAAGGGTCAGTAAATTTGACCAATGTTAAAAATGCTCTTCTTTACCTGAGCCACCAATCTGTTTACGCCTTCCACAATACACTGCGGAAAAGGAGAAGGAAGAGGACTTGTAGTTTAGAGGACGCAGAGATTTCTGCTGCCATGCTTGAAAACTAGAGCCACAGGCGGTAAGCGGGCAAGCGTGTTTGGCAGCAGCTTGCAATCAATTTCCGATTCCTTGCTGTGACTAACCACACCTCAGTGTGCAAATGCCGCAACATGCATTGATTCACACTGAGATTGGAGTCCCAAGAAGACGTGTGCAGAACGCACAGAGCATCGGGTGAACATAGGCCGTATCGAAGTTTGCACTCACAGGGCGCTCGTGTCAGGGGGCACAACACAGCTCTCACTCACGGGGCGCTTGTGTTGGGAAACCGACTGGTAGCTGTTACAGCTCTTAATTAAAACTTATGCCGCACTTATATGCCGCTCTTCCCGTGAGGCTCCTTACCCCAAGATATCGATGTGACGCCACTGTAAAAATATCTTCTTTCCTTCAGTAGAAGGGTGGTTTCCAAGCAACTGGTTCAGTGTGATGTGCTGCATCCCATCCCCATCGCTAATTTCTGATGTGGGAATAATAAGGCACTGAAGACTTGAACGCAGTTTTCTGGTTTTTATTACAGTAATAATACAGCACATAGTGTATCCCACTCTTCCTGCTCCTCGCCTCTCAACTCTCATCTGCCTGAGCTGGAATCCAAGCACCATGCAACCATTCAACATTCCACCCTACATTCTAGGCCACCCACCATTGCATAACATGACATAACAACACTCTAGCACTGCTACATATACAAGCATGAACATTAATCATTGACGCACCGGCAGGCCTTGCATTTGAAGCACAGGTTTGGAAATATGTTGTCCCCATAAATTAGAATTCACCTGCTCAATGGCAAAGCAATGGTGCCATGGGCATTTACAAAAGCATGGAAAAGTCGGCCTCCATACCCTGGTTTTGTAGTACAAAGCTGCAATAATTGGGGTGCAATGTCCCCGGCATCACTCGACCCTCTACACCATTGACAGCTATATCCATGTAAAGATATTAGAAATGAAGTGGCCCTGCAGGTTGGCCTCTCCCCTTGGCCATCACTCCACACCCTTCCACACAGGGTGCCCCTCTGCCCGATTAGAATTATATCCTATATAGCACTATATACTGCATTACATTTCAAAGTGCTATAAAATCCATACAAGCACTCACCAAGGTGATGCGTTCACCTATCATCAGTTGTAGAACCTGTCTCTTAAGCTGCTTTTAGACTCCTCCCAGTCTCATTCTTCTCATCTGGACTCTGGGCTGCCCCTACCCCTTTCCTTCTGTACCACAGTTTCAGATCTGTCATATTAGCAAAACAAATGGGCCTAAAGAACCCACAATCACATCCTCATTGAGTCAAAAGTCCTGTTTCATTTGCTCCTTTGCAACCCTAGCACTGGTCCGGCAACTTAAGTGCCATCCCTTGAAAATCAGGTACACTAGAGGGTACATTGTGTAGTTGTTGCACTGTAGATTTGTCAACAACTACACAATGTAAGGTGGGAGGAGACTGGGCAGCAAGCTGACAACAGAGGGTAGGTGAGAATGTCAGGGGCAGCAAGCTGACAACAGAGCGTAGGTGAGAATGTCAGGGGCAGCAAGCTGACAACAGAGCATAGGAGAGAATGTTAAGGGCAGCAAGCTGACAACAGAGGGTCGGTGAGAATGTCAGGGGCAGCAAGCTGACAACAGAGGGTAGGTGAGAATGTCATGGGAATGTCAGGGGCAGGGTGGGAGGAGACTGGGCAGCAAGCTGACAACAGAGGGTAGGTGAGAATGTCAGGGGCAGCAAGCTGACAACAGAGCGTAGGTGAGAATGCCAGGGGCAGCAAGCTGACAATCGAGGGTAGGTGAGAATGTCAGGGGCAGCAAGCTGACAATCGAGGGTAGGTGAGAATGTCAGGGGCAGCAAGCTGACAACAGAGGGTAGGTGAGAATGCCAGGGGCAGCAAGCTGACAACAGAGGGTAGGTGACAATGCCAGGGGCAGCAAGCTGACAACAGAGGGTAGGTGACAATGTCAGGGGCAGCAAGTTGACAACAGAGGGTAGGTGAGAATGTCAGGGGCAGCAAGCTGACAACAGAGCATAGGTGAGAATGCCAGGGGCAGCAAGCTGACAACAGAGGGTAGGTGAGAATGTCAGGGGCAGCAAGCTGACAACAGAGGGTAGGTGAGAATGTCATGGGCAGCAAGCTGACAATAGAGGGTAGGTGAGAATGTCAGGGGCAGCAAGCTGACAATAGAGGGTAGGTGAGAATGTCAGGGGCAACAAGCCGACAACGGAGGCTAGGTGGGAGGAGACTAGGCAGCAGACAAGCGGGGGCAGGGGCAGCAAGCTCACAACAGAGGATAGACAGGAGGGGCATGGGCAGCAAGCTTATTAAGGAGGGTAGCTGCAAGTGTCTTGGGCACCACATGGACGATAGATTGAAAGTGGGATGGGCAGGGGCAGCAAGCTGACAACAGAGGGTTGGCAGAAGGGACAGGGGCAGCAAGCTGACATGGGAGAGTACACAGGAGAGGCAGAGGCAGCATGTTGACAACAGAGGGTACGTTGGAGGGGCTTGGGTAACACACAAACAATGGAAGGTAGGTGGGACGGGCAAGGGCAGCAAGTTGACAATGGAGGGTAGTTGGGAGGGTCAGAGACACCAAGGTGACAACAGAGGGTAGGTGGAATGGGCAGTAAGGTAATAACAGAGGGTAGGTGGGAGGGGTTTAGGCAGCACAATGACAATGCACGTTAGGCAGGAGGGGCAAGGGTAGCAAGCTGACATCAGAGGGTAGGCATGAGGGGGCAGGAGCTGCAAGCTGACAAGGGAGGGTAGCTGTGAGGGTCTTGTGCGCCACATGGACAATGGAGGGTAGGCGAGAGGGGCAGGAGCAGCAAGTTGATAATGGAGGGTAAGCAGGAAGGATAGGTTTAACAAGCTTACAACGAAGATTAGGTGGGAGGGGTTTGAGCAACACATGGACAATGGAGGGTAGGTGGGAATGGCCGAGGCAGCACACTGACAATAGAGAGTAGGAGAAGGGGCAGTGGCGGCAATCTGATATCGAAAGGTAGGAGGTACAGGCTTGGGCAGCACACTGACAAAGGGCAAACAAGAGGGCAGGGGCAGCAAGTTAACAATAGAGGGCAGGTGGAATGGGCAGCAAGCTGACAACGGAGGGTAGGTGGGATGTGCATAGTAAGCAAGCTGACAATGGGAGGTAGGTGGAAGAGGCAGGGGCAGCAAGCTTACAGCGGAGGTTAGGTGGGAGGATCTTGGGCAGCACAAGAACTATGGAGGGAAGGCAGGTGAGGCAGGTGCAGCAAGCTGGCAACAGAGCATTGGCAGGAGTGATAGGGGCAGCAAGCTTACAACTGAGGGTAGATGGGAGGGGCCGGGCAGCAAGTTGACAACAATGGCAGGTGGGAGGAGTGGAGGCAGCAAGCCGACAACGGAGGGTAGGTGGAAGAGGCTAAGTCAGCATCTGGACAATGGAGGATGGGCAGGAGGGGCTGAGACAGCATACACTGTGGCCAACCCACATTGTGGAGGACATAGACAGTGCGCAGAGGGTTGGATACAAGGCCAACACACGGCTGCACATTGCTGAAGGCCATGCACAGAGAGGGACTGTCCACCCGTGTTGGGATTGGGAGCAGGGCCAGTGAACAATCGCCCCACTGCGTATGGCCAAAGGCCATGTGCAGTGGGGGTGAGTGGGTGCAAGACCTGGCCAGAGCCCAGACCATGTAGCCAATCCCTGCTGAAGGCCATGTGTAGCGCACAGTTGGTTGGCCGCAAGGGGTGAGTCTGGGCCAACACCTGCTGCCCATGGCTGAAGACCGTGTGCTGTGAAGGTGTTAGCTGAATATGATCAACAACCCCCAGCAATTCACTGAAAAAACCCAAAGGGTAAAGAGATATTATAGTTAAGGGTAAAAATGAGATAAACATTTAAAAAACAATGAAATTTGCTGGTTACAGTTCAGGGACCTAACTATACCTATCACCGCCACCATGCACTGCTTATGACCTCACATATTACATTACTCATGATGACACCACAAATGACATCACTTAAGACATCATCCAATGAATGTGGCAGTTTGCTATACATATGTCATACTAGAAGGTATTCAGCGAGCTACACCTAGACCCAATTTTGTATCACCTCTGTAGTGTTAATGGACCAAACCTTTGACAACATACTGCACATAAAGCATATCTGTACAATTTCACACATTTAGTAGATACTATTCCTTTTTTACTGGTACTTAGGTGCATAAAAAACAATGTCTCTGTAGACACTAATGTGATCAGCAATTTAATAATCCTTGGATACCATTCAAAGGAGTGTTTTGGTCATTGGTCATCATTTATCTT
Source organism: Calotriton arnoldi (assembly GCA_963921515.1). Lineage (NCBI taxonomy): Eukaryota > Metazoa > Chordata > Amphibia > Caudata > Salamandridae > Calotriton > Calotriton arnoldi. The sequence continues at coordinate 1,106,772 of CAWUFW010004887.1, read as the reverse complement.
AATAAGATCTACCTGATAAATAGTAATAGAATTTTAAGTCAATGGCTTCACATCTACGCACTAGCCACAGATAAGGCATGCACAACCAGGTGCTATGCACAACACTGTAGTGTGTAAAAATACCATACACATATTCCTGAAATTTGCAGACTGGCATACATCATTAGAGCAATGCTTAAAATCATACTGCGACTTGAATCATTTGTGAGTCAACCATAGATTAAACATACTTCAACAATGTATAATGACTCAAAATTGTCACTGACCTTCCGGAAATAAATATCTACACTTTATAAATATTCAGTTTATACGAAAATTGTTGACAGCACTAGAAGACAGCTCTTTAACATCAGCCCATTCACAGAAATCAACAGTTGAATAGCATCTTGCAAGAATATGCTTTAGGGTCTGATTCAGATTTCGGCAGACGGGTTAATCAGTCACAATGGTGACGGATATCCCATCCGCCGAAATATAAATCCCATAATATCCTATGGGATTTATATTTCGGTGAATGGGATATTCATCACCGCTGTGATGGAGTAATCCGTCCACCAAAATCTAAATCGGACCCTTAGTTATTCAAACATATTTTGGTAACAGGACTTTAGTTTAAGCCATAACCTATTTGTAAGATATGTCTGCAAGTCACACTGGTTGCACTCAGTCCCAATCTTGTTTAATTGAAGTGCTGTTTGCACTTAAAACTTTACTGGTAGGTAAACTGTGCACCATATAACTTTTACTGTAGCGACTCAGACTTGTCTCCAGTACTACACTATTTTAACTTTGTATATGTACATATAATCAGTCTATGCTGTACATGGTTGTAGGCGTTTACTACTTATTTTGTTTTCTAAAACGATCTATCAGTATATAAAGTAATTTCAGGAGTAGTAGTTTTGATGATGTGATCAGTGATGTCATCAATGATGTCATTTGAGATGTCATCAATGATTTCATGTAACGTGTCATGGGGATGTAATACAGTGGTTCTTAACTTTTTGACTTATGTGGACCCCAGTTTATTCGTTACTGGAATCCGGGGACCCCAACTAAATCGTTATTGGAATCAGTGGACCACCATTGAGTTATTATTGGAATCAGGGGATCTCAGCCTAAGCAATTTTGATGATTTGAAAGGCAAAATAAAATACAAAAATACAGAAACAATCTTTCATCAAAAATTTAATTTTAATAGGACTGTTGAAGTTTTTCTAAATTCAATTGAGGCCACCCTTTGTGCTTAATATATTCCGTTTGAACTTGCATTTCACCCACTTAATTTTTACCCTACAATTTCAAATTTCTTTGTATTTACAGGACGTCTTAAAAAAGATCAATTTTACATTTTGAATCTTTATTTTATACACTTTATTAAGCTAGTAATATTATTTAATTTCCTAAGCTGTCGTAAACCTCCCTGGTCCACGGACCACAGGTTAAGAACCGTTGATTTTATATGCATGGTCATAAGCAGTTCTTGGCGGGCGCACGTTATAGTTAGCTCTCTGAACTATAACTTGCAAATTTTCCGTGTTTATTAAACAATCTTTTTTTATCTCATTTCAGCATCTAACTATAATGCCACTTTAACCTTTTTTTAGTTAATTTCTAGTTTTTTTTAATTTCAACATAAGCTTAGATCTTATTACCATACCAACTAAAATGCCACTTTAACCTTTGGTTTTTCCAGTGAAAAAAAATAATTATATACATAATTTTATATCTCTATCTCTCTCTCTTATAATAGAAATACGGGTTACCGTGCATAGACATAGAGAAAATATACATATATCATATATTCATTGGAAAGTATTATGAATGTAATAATATTTGTCTCAAGTTGCATTAGAAACTGTTAAATAATATATGATATATGTATTTCTACGGGTGATTGGGCGCAGGTCACACAACTGGAAAAAGGCTTCGCCAAAACGCGTCGTTGTATGCACAAATAAACCTTTGTGCTGTCCTTGTGGTGTGCCGCTTGATTTATTCTGGATCTCCCGGATATTTCGCGTGAATGATATTAGCGGGTGTCATTACCGCTGCTGGCACCGACGTCGAAAGGAGGAGGAGTGGCATTTAATGACAAGCTGTCTAACAATATATATATATATATATATATATATATATATATATATATATATATATATATATATATATATATATATATATATGGATAGAGATATAAAATTATTTATATAATTATTTTATAATTTGGGATTGTTTCACAATATATATATATGTATCTCTATCTCTCTCTCTCTCTATATATATATATATATATATATATATATATATATATATATATATATATATATATATATATATATAGAGAGAGAGAGAGAGAGAGGGATAGAGATATATATATATATTGTGAAACAATCCCAAATTCGAAACTTCAAAGAAGCGGGCACAGACTCCGATTAATAAAGTGCAAAATGTATTGCTGTTGCTCACTTATGTCCATGACGCGTTTCGGCCACGTTTCGGCCACAACAGATGGCCTTGGTCACATGTACGCGCTGCGGAATTCTCAGCAACTTTTGAATAGTTACCACGTGATTGACAACAGGGACAATACTGACAAAAGACGAGTGGTTTGCTGCAAGAAAAAAGGCTAATACCGGGTCAGTACAAACGCATATTAGCATAATTGGTGCCTCATACTGGTAAAACTATCCTATCTGAAAGAACACTATTATTAAAGGCTTAAATGCATTGATTTGATCTGGAGTGCAGAAATCAGCGAACACATTTATAAAACTTGATCATCATATCTTATATCAAAAGCTGTTTGTTTGCTTTTTGCTAAAGGACCAGACCTGTTATTTCACATTCGACATTGCAATTACTGAATACATGAAATCACTATGGGGTTAATAGTTGTGCCCAATGGATACCTACATATATAAAAACAAAAACACATGAATATATACATAGACAGAATAAATATATATAAATACACATTATATATGCCTAATATATATATGTTGACCCCAATTAGGTCTGGTCCTGATGTAACTGTGGTCTACACAAATCTTAATAATGCGATCACGGGGGCGTGGCTTTGCAGCGAACCAAGATGGAAGCAGAGTAGCGGAGCTCCCGCCTAAGCCCTTAATATCTGTCATCATCCTGGCCTCTGGAGTTCGAATCCCCGCTAAGGAACGACGGCAGGGGAAGAGGAATCTGCCCGACGTTTGGATCGGTGACCCGGTGGCCTCTCGGATCCCTCGAAACAAGGCGGGCGGCTGCAGCTGCTTTGGGCCGAGTTCCCTTGGAGCGTGGCCTGGCACGGAGCTGGCTCTGGAGTTAGCGCTGGGGCCTGAGCGATTAGGGAGCTCATGGGCCTGAGCAGTCGGCGCAAACCGGCCACACCGGAGACGAAGCGAGCTGAGTTGGGCGCCTGTCCCTCTCAGAGAGGTCCGTCAGGTACCGGCGCCGCAGTGAAATTGAGCCCACGGGGCAAGGCAAGGGGTGAGCACATATACATGGGCCTCGTGTGCGAAAGCTAACAGCAGCGGCAAGGACTGGCGCTGGAGAGACTCTGCGCCCGGCGCTTCACAGCCGGTGTCCTGGGGCGTGAGAGCTGCCTGAGAGAGTTGCGATCCAGGGAAGGAGACACGAGGAGGCCAGTGCCCTAGGGAGAGGACAACCGCGGGCGGTGGGCTCAGACCAGAACTATCGCAAGGCCGGCAGAGGGGAAAGAAGACACGGTGAGGGGCCCTCTGATACACGCACAAGTGGCGATTCAGCCGACAAAGCACAACTGAGCGGTGGCGGTTGGAGGGGCCCAGAGTGGTCGAGCGAGCTCCTGCTGAGCGGCGGTGGCCCCATAGAGGAGGAGGGTGGCGGCACCGCGGGCTAGAGGGCTCATCAAGACTCGGACACCAAAGAAAAAAGGCCACAGAGGAATACAGGCAGCCCAAATTCTGCCAGGGAAGTGTGCTGGATACTGAGGGCTACGTCTGAGGCCGTGATTATTCGGAGTGATGCAGCTACCAGTGAGCCTGACTAGCCAACGCTAAGGAGTGGGAGCACGCGTCTGGACTATCCTTCCCGATCAGGAAGAGAGGAAGGCCCCACAGCATAAAGAGCTCCGTGACGAGGGTCCTGGACCCCCCTGGTGGCAGATCGGACAGTTACTAAAAGGAAGATGGGGAAGCCAAGAGGGGCAGGCCTAATCCAATCCAACGAAATGGACAATTATGCGGTCACAAAGCCCGTCACGTTGGCCGAAGCGGAAGGGGAGGCCGAGGAACCATCATTGACCGTGATAATGGCAGCGATACGAGATGTCAAGGGCTCCCTAGAGCCTCAAATAGATTTGTGTCTACGGAGGTTACCCTCATCAGAGCGGACCTCTCCAAACTAACCGAAAAAGTATCCACCGCTGAAATCAATATCACCCAGCTTTAGTCTGAGACAAAGCGATTAGAACAGCAGGTGTTCACCCTGACACAGCAAGCTACGCATATGGCAGCGCGGTTGGAGGGCCAGGAGGGGAGAGCAAGAAGGAACAATATACGGGTAGTGGGGATACCCAAAGGAGCAGAGGGGCCAAGCGTTGACTTGTTCCTAGAAGATCTTATCGTTAATGCGCTACAGCCCCCACGCCTGTCAAAGTTCTTCGAGCGCCGGTACCTCCTCCCAGACCTGGAGCTCCTCCGCGTACGATAATTGCTAGAGTATTCAATCACTGAGACAGGGATGCAATACTGCAGACCGCCAGAGTGAAAGGGGACCTACCATACAAAAACACGGTGGTCAGGTTCTTTCCGGATTTCACCCTTCAAGTGCAACGACAGAGGAAAAGCTTTGAACCGGTGAAGAAGGAGCTACGGTCCAGGGAGCTGAAATATATGATGCTCTACCCGGCTTGACTGAGGGTAATAGCAGAGGGAAAGACCTGGCATTTCGCAACTCCAGAAGAAGCACAGGAGTGGTTGGAGGGTTGGTGCACTGTCGGGAAAGGACAAGGCAAAGACCCGGACCGGAGAACTGGATTCACTAAAGGGAGCGGTGAGACAGCTGTTGGGTGCGGCCGGTGGACCACATCCCCGAGCTGATGCAGGATCGACGCAGGAAGAGTGAAGGAAGAGTTCAGAGTGGAGGTAAGACTGAAGCAATCGCAACCCGGCCCAGGATGGCGACCCAGAGAATCAAGGGGGATTATCGAGACTGTGGGTGGTATGCGACTGAATTACTGGGCAGAGACTCTCCATTGAGACTTACAGTTGATGGGGGCTGGGGCGGGTGGGGGCGGAGTACAAGTCTATTGTATGTGGGTCCAGCTTGATCGAACACTCCCTCTATCTAGTAGTTAGAACAGTTATGTATGTTCAGGGGCGACAGGCGCTCTGCGGGTTGGAGAGTTGGGGTTTCCTTAACCTTAAAAGCAGGGTAGCGGGGTGGGGGGAGGGGGTGTTGGGGGGTGAATTTGAGTCAGATCTATGCAACAGGAGTGAAAGTAAGCCAATGGCTGTTAAGAGGGTCCATCCGGGGAGGGAGACTATTACAGTGAATGCGCACACCGATGTTGACCTATAGAAAGTCTCAGTCCTCGATTAAGGTATAGTCCTGGAATGTGAATGGCCTCAATGGTAAATTGAAAAGATCGACCGTGTTGCAGTTCATTAAGCGCCACGCTCCGATGTTATTTTCCTGCAAGAGACACACCTCAAGGGTAATCATTGTAAGGCTCTAGATAGATATGGGTACACCTTGAGAGCACACACGGGATACACCTCAGGCTGAAGGGGGGTTAGAATTCTGATCAAACGCGCATGCCCCTTCATAGAGTGCGGGGTGTGGACGGACGATCTTGGGAGATATACAGCAATCAGTGGCATTTGGGAAGGTATGAGACTCAATTTATGTTCAGTTTATTCCCTACCGGGTCTCCAAGCGGCAACATTGGAAGCGTTGGGCTCAGTGCTGTTGCAGCTACCGGAGGGCAGACTGGTCTTGGGAGGCAATATGAACGACATTGTAGCCACAGAGCTGGATGTACTGAGCAGAGGTCCCACGGGGGCGAGCTCCATGAGACAGGGAGGTCAGCTAAAGGGTTTTCTAGAGGCAATGGGCCTGGGCGACATTTGGAGGCACCAACATCCAGATACAAAACAATACACACATTTATCAGCAGCGACAGGCAGCCTGTCAAGGCTCGACTACATCATAACACAGGTCCTGGGATTAGGGGAATTCCAAAATGCCGCGCATGTGGCGAGGGGCATATCTGACCATTCCCCAGTTTAGGTGAGGCTGGTCGGCCCAGGGAGGGACTACACGCTTCCACCGAGAATTTATCCCTGGTTCTTCAAGGACGAAGACTTTAGAGAAGACATGCAAGTGGGGGAGGAGCAATATTTTACAGAAAATAAAGGGATGGTCGGCTCATTGGTAACCCTCTGGGAGGCCTTTAAAATGGTTCTCAGAGGCCAAGTACAGGCAAAAATAGGCGCCATTGGGAAAGAAAAACATATCAAATGTGCCGCCCTTGAAAAAGAAATTCTTCCTTTAGAGGCCTGAGCCTCCGGAGCGGAACCCCAAGCTGTCATAGAGAGACAGCACCTACGGGTGTGGCAAAAAGAACTCAGAGATCAAGCAGAGGATAGTGCCAGGACACAAGCGCTGGCCACACATCATCAGCTCTATGAGGTAGGGGATAAAGCCAACCTGCTGTTGGCTTGGCTGGACAAGAGACAGATGAAGGGAAGCTGGGTCCCCGGGTTGCAAGATGAGAAGGGGAGTAAATATGAAACAGGGGCAGAAATAGCTGAAGAATTTGCTAAATACTATGAAGAAATCTGTACTTCCAGCACGAAACACACTTTGGAGGAGTGTAGAGACTTTCTGCGAGATATCTCCCTGCCGCGACTTGCGGAGGAGGACAGGGAACGGTTAGAAGGGGACCTGGCGGTGGAGGAAATTAGTTCAGCATCCCGAGACCTACAATCAGGGAAAGCAGCAGGCCCTAATGGCCTACGAGTAGAGATGTATAAAGCCATGCTGGATATAACGGCTGAGCACATGTTGAATATGTTCAATCAGGCATTTCAAGAAGGTGTTTTGCCGCCGGACCAACGGACTGCGGTGATAACCGTGATTCCAAAACCAGGTAAACAACCCACTAAACGCGGATCGTATAAACCAATCTCACTACTTAATTTTGAGGTTAAAGTGCTTGCAAAGCTCCTGGCCACACGCTTGGCCAGAGTTATTGCTTCCCTTATCCATAGGAGTACTAGGCTAAACCTGCGTCGGCTGTTCGGAATATTGCACACAACGGAAGCACATCCCGGGGAGCAGGCAGCCCTCCTGTCCTTGGATGCTAGTTGGCATTTGATAGTGTGGAATGGAATCACCTTTTCACAGTCCTTTAGAGATTCGGCCTGGGCCCCAAGCTCATTGGTTGGATTAGGCTCCTTTATAAACTGCCTATGGCCAGAGTGAGGGTTAACGCCACGATGTCCCGCGCATTTACCCTTCAAAGGGGAACTAGGCAAGGATGCCCACTGTCCCCAATCTTGTTGGCGTTGACCCTGGAGCCGCTAGCTGCATGGGTATGGCAGGACCCCTTGATCTGGGGGATACCGTTAGGGGAAGAGTGGGAAGACCGAATATCGCTCTACGCAGACGATATTCTGTGGACATGAGAAAGCCAAGGCAATCAGCTGACCGCATCTTACAGATCTTTCAAATATATGGGGAGTACTCGGGATACTGGATTAACTGGGACAAATCTCTGTTGTATCCGTTGTCCGGAGAGGCCCCCACCCTGACATCTAGATGCATGGTGTCACTGCAGGAGAGCGGTTTTATGTATCTGGGGATCTACATTACCTGGGACCCGCACGAGTTCCATCGACAGAACGGGGGCCGACAACTTGATAGGTTGATAGCTGACGGAAAACATTAATGCACGCTCCCCTTGATGTTGATGGGTCGGGCCGCATTGTATAAAATGATGGCTCTCCCACGTCTGCTTTACACGTTGCAAAATACGCCATATGAAGTACCCCCCCCTTCTTCCGGAGGGTGGATTCGGAACTCCGGGCGTTACTATGGTGCGGAGTGGCCCCGCGCATAGCATTGAGTAAGCTCCAAAGAGGGGTTTTCGATGGTGGCCTAGCGGTACCCAGCATTCACAGCTACTACTGGGCCTCACAGCTTATGAAAATGAATGGATGGATGTTCAAAGACAGGGCAGAACCAGCGTATAGGGTAGTCAGATTGGCAATGGGAGTGCGGGGCCCCCAGGAACTATTGTACAAGAAACAAATAGATAGGCACCTCCCGGCACATGCCAAAACAGTAGTCAGATCGTGGCAAGCGGCAGTGAAGTACTTGGGTTGGGAGGGCAAACTTACTGGGATGACGCCTCTATGGGCAGGTGACCTATTGAAGGAAGTATGTAGATTAGAGGGCTTCTCCAAATGGGAGTTATTGGGACTGGAAACGCTGGGAGACATCTGGAGGGGAGGAGCATACATTACGTTCGCAGACCTACAAAGGGATTATGAGATGGGGAAAGGGCAGTGGCTAAAATACATCCAATTAGGTCATGCAGTGCGGAAACATATTAGCGAGGGAGAGACCCTGGAGGCAGCCTCACCACTAGAAGACAGGATGCTGACAGAGTGGCTACAGGACAAGGCCATATCCTTGTTTTACAAAAAGATCATTAATAATGCCCTACGATCGGTATGGGAGCGAGATGTTGGCACCATGGAAGATGAGCAATGGATTGAGGTGCTGCAGGGCCCAAGAGAAGTGGCGATACGAGCCAGGTTCTGACTTATACAACTTAAAGTGTTACACAGGGTGTATTACCCCAGGTCAGTCCTATACAAAATCGGACGGAGCGAAAATGTGAGATGCCATAGGGGTTGCGAAACTGAGGGGTCGTTCTATCATTTGCTCTGGGAATGCCCGAACCTGCAGGGGTACTTGCAAAAAATAGCCGAAGCAAGGTCTGAAGTGGTGGGCATGGAGGTTCGGTTAGAGCCAAAATGGCTCCTCCTGATCACGGCGGCATATGATGATTGGCCAAGACATGTAAAGTTATGGTTGGCATTAGCCGCAGCAGTAGCAAAACAAAATGTGGCAAAGAAATGGGGGGCGGCCGCCATCCTGACAGTGGAGGAATGGGAAATAGATTTAGATTGGTGCTGGCAAACGGAATTGACGATTTATAAGAGCAGAGGGTGCCCTAAGAAAGGGGAGAAGATCTGGGGAGCGTGGCAGAAATACCGAGGTCTGTAGAAGGGACGTCATGTACCTATTTATTCTTTGTTAGTCAAGATTGTAGATGTTATTTGATGCATATGATCTAAACCTCAAGATGGGAAAAATGTTCAAATATAAGTGCTCTTTGTATGTACAATAATTCAACATACCAATAAAAAGATTTTTTTTTAAATAATAAATAATGCGATCACATTGTTATAAAAATCCTGTGTTTTGTTTAAAGCCCATTGGGACTACCAACTCTCAATTTTTTCGCATGTTCCTTTTTTTTAAATACATTCTGTCCCCTAGTGTACCATGGTCTATGAAGTGATACTCTTGATCGCCATTACCATAGTTGATATGTTTGATATTATGAGCCTTAATGCTCGAAATTCATTTAATAAGAAAACTATGCAGCAGTCAAATGGCATTATTACATGGTGTCTGTGTCCATTGTTGCCACATATCAAGAAAGTGTTTACTAAAGTGCTAAACTTGTAAACGTGCATAATGTGAAAAAAGTGCTTAGTGGAATACAATACTATTGTAGGGAAGATAAATAGCGGCTGTAGAAACATATCTACATATTTCCGATTCTATACTGATAAATATATACACGTACTTCAAATTGCTGCATAATTCCGGCTGAACGGCTCCTATAGATTTTAACATCTAAAACATTTATTATGAGGAATTATAAATAGCTGTGCAAATCTTCGCTTGTATTGAGACCATTCGGTGTTTTTGAATCTAGTTCTAAAATGAACCTGGACTCTAACTGGTGTAGCAATTATATATATAAATGAGCAATCTATAAATAATGATTTTTACATAAAGAGTGAAAGGGGAAAAGGGGAACAATGTTATGTACACTGTAAAATTAATAGACAGTGTCGTTGAGGAATTGGGACCACCGAGAATGTAAAATGGAGGTTGACATGGCATGCATCACTATGTATTAGAGCGCTCTAGTGTTTCATGGGTCAATGAGATGGTTCTAGGACTACATAAAATGAATCATGTCCACCATAACGGTAAAATAGGCTCAATGGAAGGTATCTAGCGTCAGCCACGTAAATTTTTGTTCTTTTGTACTTTGCACTTTTTTTTAGATGTGACTTGTTGAGAAATGCACAATAAATAATTTGTTTTGGGTACCATCAATCGCTGCAGTTGGCTCGTGCTTTGTGCTGCGGTGTCTCGAGTTGCGGAATCGACTATGTGCGGAACTATATATATATATATATACTTCCGCACATAGTCGATTCCCCAGTCGATATATATATATATCTCTACTGGCTAGGAGTATATATTTAGGACCAACTTTAGAGGGAATTGACTATGTGCGGAAGTATATATATATCCGAGGGACAGACCAGTAGGTGGGAAGAGAGACGGTTGGCCTGGGAGGGGCCCTGGAGCCCAGCAAATTCTAACGGGCGGAGGAGGACGTCTCAGCAGTGGCGTGGTTGGCCCCGGTTGGCTGTGGGACCCCATTCCATTATACTGCAGCAAACTTTGCTCCTGTCTTGAACTGCTGGGGACCTCAGTGGGAGCCCCGGGCCTTATTTCCTCCCTACCCAAACAATCCTGAGCCCTGATTTGTGTGGAGGATTTGGGCTCCTGGAGTAGCTATAGGGCCGCCTGCTTGCACACTCGCCTGCAGTCGAATAACAAAACCTGCACTCCTCCCTATCAACAACAAACTCCACCAGAAACAGAAGGGCACTGGGGGTGCAGCAAGACTACCCCAAACCCAGACAGCTTGCCTATTACCCCCTCGGCAGGTGAACTGCACTATCCCTGAAGGCCCTGTTTGAGCCAGGCATTGGCCCCTGAAACTCCAAACCCGGTGAAGCCTGGTAAAGGCTAGGACGAAGACAGCGGGAGTGCCCTCAGACCAGGGGGAAGAAACTCCTGAACTCCAGCAAGAGCTGCCGGGTCCGATGGCTATGGCTACCCCGTGCAGCAACAATTGACAAAAATCCTTGAAGCAATCGCAGATACCAAAGCCACCCTCCACCAAGATATTAGTTGTGTGTCAGTGGGATTTGGTCTGCTTAGAGCTGAGCACCACAAGCTGGCGGAGAGAGTGAAGATTGCAGAGGCCTCAATCGTGGATCTCCACCCCGCACAACAAACACTAACTTGCCAGGTTGCGGAGCTCATTGACCGGGTCCATACACTGGAACGCAGAGCCGAAGATGCGGAAGGGCGAAATAGGAGGAATAATATTAGAGTAGTTGGATTACCGGAGGGATCGGAAGGCAGAGACATGATCCCCTTCCTCGAACCATGGCTAAGCCCAGTAGTGGCACCAGAGGGCCTCTCGACATTCTACACCCTCGAGAGGGCACAGAGGGTACTCGCCCCCCCGCACCGGCTGCCCGCCGCGTCCTGTGGTAGCAAAGCTCCTTCACTATATAGATAGATATGTCCTTCTACAGAATGGATGTCCCATATATGATGGACAATAGTAAAGTCTCTATCTTCCCAGAATATGATGCTGAGGTACAGAGGCGCCGGGCCTCATTCCTTGAGGTCAAGAGGGCCCTGCGAGAAGAGAACCTGCAATATTCCTTGATGTTCGATGGGAAGACACACTTCTGTGAGGACCCCGAGGCGGCCTGGGAATGGCTCGAATATTACAAATCCGGGGGTACACCCAAGAAGGCGGATACTGTTATCCCACCTAGAGACCCATGGTTCGGTAAGAGGACATGAACTAGAACCAAATGGAGACCGTCCAAAAAACCAAGTCCATCCCAGACTGAGAAGGAGAGAGCTGCTGCTGAAATTATGAAAGAAAATAAATCAGTCTAGGAGCCTGGCTCCCTGTCGGCTAGGGGGACAGGAGACACGGATTCAAATGCCTCACGGGTGGATAGCGTCACGCTGCCAATTATTACCCCGAGAATGGCTGATGATCTTTGAGATAGCAAGAATACCCTGGGTGGGGTTGCACACGGGACGATACAATACACTTTGCTATTAATGGATTTGGGCAAGCTGGAGGTACTTGCAGATTGTGCCAGCGCAAATCAAATTGAATTAAATTTACTTACAGACGATTATACACAAAATGCGGCCTACCCCTTCTTGAAGGACCATACCCGGGGCTGGATGGGGTCTTCCAATGGCCACGATGGTTTGTCTGCAGTTTGGGCGGCTGGTTTTTGCCAGGCTGCTCTGGGGGAAAGGGAGTTTCAGTTTATGGGGGTTTCTAGTGCCATGTTTTTTTTTTCTTGCAGGGGGGGCCCTAGATTTCTACTTCTGAAGCGGGATGGGGGGGCGGGTCTAAAAAACAACATTTTGGGCAATGGCGCCCAATCCTTGCACACTGAAGCTCCTGATGTGGAATATCAGGGGGATGGGCTCTGCTGCCAAGCGGCACAATGTGCACAGATATTTACGAAGGAGGGGGGTGCAGATAGCACTACTGCAGGAGACACACCTCATTCACAGTGAAGTGAAGAAACTGCGCAGAAGATGGAGATGTCAAATATTTGCGACCTCCTACTCCACGTATGCTAGGGATGTGTTAATCTGGGTGCGGGCTGGAGAACCCTCCGAACCCTTGCACTCACTAGTGGATAAAGAAGGTAGATATGTGCTACTGAAGGGCAAGCTCCTTGGATGTGATATCACATCGGGTAGTGCATACACCCCTAATCAGGATCAGGTGACAGTCCTCCAGGGCCTTTTGGCCCCTATGGCCGAGGTATCAATGTCAGACATGCTGCTGGGGAGCAATTTTAATTGTGTTGCTGATATTACACTAGATCGCTCACACCCTCCATTGCTGGGCGCTTAGGCTCACCGCACATCAGCAGGGTTCCGGGATTGGAGAGGCCACTGGGGGTTGGAGGATATTTGGAGACCGCAACACGTAGGAGATAGAGATTACTCATATTATTCCCCCTTACATCAATTACACACAAGGCTTGACACTTTTTTGTGCATGCCTGGCCTTGGCTGCTCCATCATCCACACAGAATACCTGGGGTGTACGTTCTCAGATCATAGCCCCCTTTGTTGACATTCCAGCCTTTGGGGAAACGCCACCTGATTCCACTATGGCAGCTAAACCCGCTGATGCTAGAAGATACTTGTTTTAAAGAAACCACGGGTACAGCAATAGACACCTTCTTTTCCAATAATACACAAATGGCACCCACAGCATTGATAGAATGGGAAGCGTTTAATGTGAGGATGAGGGGACATTGCTTGGGGCAGTCGATAGGGGCACAAAAAGAACTGCATCGAGAGCTGGAGGAGCTAGAGGGTAAACTACATGAGTTTGACAATACACAGGGAGCTAGACCAGGTGCCCTGGAAACTTTAAGAGAAACGCACTCACTATACCACCAGCCCCTCGAACTGTTACGGTGCCACGACTATAAGGGATATCTTACTAAGGTGCAGGAGGAGGAAGGGAGGCTAGGTAGACTATTGGCGTGGTTAGTCAGACCGGAGACCCATGGATCTCCAAATACACATGTCCGATCTAGCAAAGGCAACTCAGTTCATGACCCCGAGGTAATTAACGACCTATTTCATGATTATTATGAAGCCCTTTACAGGGCACCCCGACATCTCCAGGAAGATAGGGAGAATTCCTGAGGGCGCTAAAACTCCAGACACTAGATTAGCAGGTGAAAGAAGCGCTGGGAGGCTGGGTGACAGCATAAGAGATCTGAGTGGCTATCAAGAGCATGGCCACGGGGATGACCCCCGGTCCAGACGGCCTCCCTGCAGAATTCTATTTGACTTATGCCTCGAGATTGGCTCCCCATCTGGAGATACTATATGGCAAATCTCTAAGGCTGGGACCCCTCCCTGAATCCACACCGGATGCTCTAGTGGTCCCACTTCCTAAGAAAATCACTTTGGGGGCACAGGTTATGGAATCAGACCACTCTCCAGGCTCAACATGGATTATAAAATGCTTAGTAATATCCTGGTGCTCTGTTTACTGCCATACATGTCTAATTTAATCCACGCAGATCAGAACGGATTTATTCCAGCTCGGAATGCATAGTTCAACTTACGCAGGCTGTACTCTGTGTTATACCACCCTAGTATAAGGCATATACCACAAGCGGTCCTTCTATCGATCGACCTGGAAAAGGCCTTCGACACAGTGCGATGGGATTATATACTTGAGACCATGAGGCGCATGGGCCTTGGAGAGGCTGGGTGAAGTGGGTGACACTGCTTTATGAACTTTCCACGGCAAGGGTTAGGACTGGTAAAACAGTGTCCACATAATATGGGATCTTCCGTGGCACACGACAAGGTTGCCTGCTGTCACCCCTTCTATTCGCATTGGCAATTGAGCCCCAGGCAACGTTATCTAGACAACGCAGTGAGGGGTTGGGTCTGGCAGTGGGTGGGCATACCCATATTATCTCTTTATACGCAGACGACCTACTGATTTACCATAGAGATGCGGCTGTGGGTTACCCGACAGCACTGGACCTAATGGGACAGTGAGAGACACTGTCAGGACTTAATGTTAATTGAAGCAAGACCTATTTGTTCCCTATGTTGGTTGGGCTGCCCCGACCACCAGACCTCATGGAGGACCTTAACTGGGCCCCCTCTACTTTTAGATATTTGGGGATCCATGTCTTCCACTCCCTGGACGACCTGCCTGAAGGAAATCTCAGGAGACCTCTCAGGTCTCTTAGATCGTGTGTCTCGTTCTGGTGCTCTCTCCAACTGCCGATCATGGTCCGAGTCTCCCTTTCTAAGATGATTATGTTGCCACGCCTGTTATACTTCTTTATTAATCTTCTAACTACAATACCTGCCTCATGCTTCAGACAGCGGGACTCATTGCTACAAGACCTTATATGGGAGCAGGGAAGACGGAGGGTGTCTTTAGCAACTTTACAATGCCGCTTAACAGATGGTGGCCTCTCAGCTGCAATGGCTACCACAGTGGCTGGAAGGAACAGGCCCTGAGGGGACAGACCTGATGGATCTTGGGACTCGTACTGACTTGCTGCTGGCCTGAATGCTGGATACTGCAGTGGCCATCCCCTCCAATCTCTGTTACAGACCACAGCTCTGCGATGCTGGAAACGCTGCGTGGTTAGAATGGCGGGGGTCCCTTTGTATGCCCCAGTCCTGCCCCTGGATGGCCTGCCACATGGCAACCCGAGAACAATATTAACTTCTGAACAAATGAAAGCCTGGACTGAAACTCGACTGGAAACGGTGGGAGACTGTTAGCAGCAATCGGTCTTGGCCCCCTTTGAGGAACTGGTTGAGGGTTTCGTCAGGCCAGTTCCTGTTATAGGAAGCTGTGGTACGGGCATTCAGGGAGCTGTGGAGAGGAGGCCGAGAGGAGCCCAGGACACATGTGGTCCTGCACTCTATTCTCACGCTGGGTGCGGCACAGCACCAGATAAAGTGGTTTTATACTTCACTGTCGGAGATGTCCCCTGCCCCCTTAGTAAAGCTGCGTAATCGCTGGGAGACCATTTTGGACAGGGACCTCTCAGACCCGGAATGGGGCAGAATTCTCACATACCCCAAAAGTGTTTCGCGTAACACCAGACTGAAGTACACACAGTTTAACTACACCCACATGACCTATATGACGCCTCACAAACTCAGGGTCGCCTATGGCAGCGAGGTACGCAAATGCCAGCGATGCGACTACAGCGATGCGGATTTTGCACATATTACTTGGGGCTGTGTCGTGCTATGCAGGCTTTGGGAAGAAGTGTTGACGTTACCGGGGGCGGTGGTGGGGCATACACTGGAGCCCACGATTGGGGTATGCTTGTTGGGGCTCTGCTCCTGGCCACCTAAACGAAAGGTGGGAAATGGATTCCTAGATCTTGCCTTGGTCCTAGCTAGGAGAAGAATAGCAATGGCCTGGAAATCTGTGGATGGGCCCGCAATTGACACATGGAAGCGAAATGTGACCTACTGGGCTGGGGCTGAGGGAAGGGTCCTGGCTAGAGAAGAAATGAGGGGGCTGAGACACCGTCCCATTGCGGGGCTTTGGAGATAAGTCCTTGAGGCCTGGGAGAATCCAGAACGTGACCAGAGTGAGGGACAGAGGAACGGTTAGGGAACACAGCCTGATGATGATCACAACTAGGCAATTGAGGACTTCAACGGAAGCAATGGGGACATTTGGAAATGAGGTAAATACCGAAATATAGCACAGAAACACCTGAGTAATCGAATAGAGTGCAGCTGTCTTTAGGTGGAGCCCTCCTCCCCAGAGCATATAAGATATAGAACAGATGCCACAGTGACCAGACGCCACTTGGGAAGTGGCCGGCGTCCCTGCCCGCGCCTCAAATACCACCTTTCCCAGTCCCGTATACATGCCTCACTGGTACTATTACATAGCTCGGACCCCTCTGCTTAGTCAGTTGGTTAATAGTTGTTTCTGTTTTTAATGTTCTATATAAACTGAGTGACATTCCCCTGAGGACACCCTTCCTATATACATATGCAGACCATGGACAATTATACTCTAGTTATGCACTAAGAAAGGTAATGGAGTGATAAAACGTTATGGGAATTACCATGCACACAGGTCCTTGTGCCCATCCTGGTAGTTTGATTATTAAGAACTGGGGTGGGTTTGCGAATCAAACGGAAGTACATACACACCTGTATATGGTGCATTATACTGCAGCGAACTTTGCTCCTGTCTTGAACTGCTAGGGACCTCAGTGGGAGCCCCGGGCCTTATTTCCTCCCTACACAAACAATCCTGAGCCCTGATTTGTGTGGAGGATTTGGGCTCCTGGAGTAGCTATAGGGCCGCACAAAGAGGCATCAATCCTTTGTGCTGTGTCCCGATGCGAGTCTGCTCCCTCCCTTCGGACTCCGGAGGCCTTTCCTGTTTCTCTCCTCTGTTTACTCCGGGGGGACTCCAGTCTTTGATCGGGTCTCGTCGCTCCGCAGATCGGAGCCGCCATTTTGCGACCCAGCCTGCCGCATAGCCCATCCTCTCCACCTCCCTCAGCTCTCCGCAGGGTTCCAGGGCCACTGCATCAGACCCACCAGGCTTTCCCCTGGCCGAGGCCACACACCCGACGGTGTATTCAAAGAATCAGGAAATAGAGTGGGCCAGTGCAGAGCAGCAGGCGCATGCGTCCGCCATCGTTGGCTTCCAAGCCACGCCCCCCCATGAGAGTACAAAGATATATCAAATTTTATGGCAAGGCCCGGAGGCCAATATTATGCAATATACCTTTATTGCTCCCCAAACACAGCAGCAACAAACACTTAGAATTAGAATACACCAAATACATTCTAGAACGTAGAACATGCATATACTCCTAGAACAGGCAGCCATCTTCCTCTTTTGTTGCTGCTCAAGCACAAGATAAGTACATTCAAATCTCTTGTTAGGTTTGAAAGTGTTTGTTTGATTAAGTAATGAATGATGATTATTGAAAAAAGATTGATGGGGTTTGAATTCTAAGGAATGAAGAATTAATGTATTAATGAAAGAATAACATTTTGTAGAGGGAAAAGTGTTTAGATGTCGGAATGGGGGATGAGATCATGGAAGAAGATTAGTGCTGTGGGATTAAGCGAATAATATTTATGGATTGAAAAAAAACGAAAAGTGTATCGTATAGTTTATAAAGAGTTACCGTTTTAGAGTGAGCGATAAAATCACCGAGCGTGTGGCAGTTCGTTGTCATGGTGTTTTCAATTCAAAGGCGCGAGGTATTTGCGCTCGGGCAGTAGCGCTCGAGCGCGTCTTTCTATGCGCTTGAGCGCGTCTTTCTCCTCTCGTGGCATGGAATATGGTGCGCGAGAAGGGGGAAGTTGAAAGAGGAGTGTCCAGATGGGGCCTCCGTAATTACGTTACGTGAGGCGGCCATTTTGAGAGTATGGGATAAGACTCAAGTAATCTTAGGGAAGTTAGGCGGCCATCTTTAGGGATGATTTGAAGCGTCTTGATGAACGAGGTCAATTTCAGTCAGACTTCGATCGGAGGTTCAGCGTGAGGACGGATTTAGTTTGTGACAAGTGAGAGAAGGTTAATTTGGGTGGATAAAGATTAGAGAGTTGGTGAAGGAGATTGAATTGTTGTGGCTAGTTGAGATTGGAGGTAAAAGAATTTGTTGAAGAGGATTTTAGAGCTTTCTATTTTTGTGAGGTGTTTTATTTAAAACATATAATGGAAGGGGCAGAGGCTACTATGGAAGAAAGAATGAAAATGTATATGGAAAAGATGTTTGGGGAGATGTCAGCATCTCTGGATAAGAAGATTGAAAATACTTTGGAAAAAAGTATGAGGAAAAGAGAGACCAGACACAGATCTGGTGAGGAGGATGACTTCTGGACAACAGAAGAGGTTGACCTTGTCGCAGGAATGTCTAGCCAGGCTTTGAAGAAGACCCATAAAAGGAGACATAATGAGAAGGGAGGTCAGGATAAAGGAAATGAACGTAAGGTTCAAAAAGGGGTTGCTATAAAGGCAAAAGGAAGCGCTATAAAGGCGTGTAAGAAAAGTCATAGTGTGGCAGCATGTGACTCGAGCTCAACAAGTGGGGATGTGGAGCTTACGTGTAGTTCAGGTTTGGAGGATTCAGATGTGGAAGAGATTCCGAATAAGAAAAGGAAGTTAGAAGGCAAAGGAATAAAGTTTGAGATAGGTGACTTTGTGGATCCTCAAGGGAGGAGATGTTCGATCCGTTAATGATACAACATCCTTTGTCTCCACAGTGGACCCCAGTTGAGCATGTGGCCAAGTACGTAAGGTACTGGATTAGGAGAGAGATCCCAAAGGATGTCAGAACTAGGTTAAGATCTGAATGTCCTAGACCTAGTTTAAACAGTAAGGTGGCCTACACACCAGAATTGGACCAAAAAATGATGGCATTCCTTAATAAGAGTGGTAGGGACCCTAGAAGGGGTCTAGACAAAGGGCTGAAAGGATGTCAAGACAGGCTGTTGGATGTTTTAGGTCCATTAACCAAAATCTTTGATATGTGCGAGGAGGCGCATACGAACAACACTGGTGTGGATGTAGGAGAGATGCGCCAGTGGGTGCAGAGAGCCATATGCCTTCTTGGTAATTCGAATGCGGCTTTATGTATGGAAAGGAGGAAGAGTATCCTTTTCAAAATTGATCCTAAACTAGCAGACTTGGCAAGCAAGGAGCTAGGGGAGCAAAGTGAAGGCTTGCTTTTTGGGGATGATTTCGTCAAAGATATGGCGAAATATGTAGGTACTTTTAATTCACTGCAGAAAGCGCAGAAAGATATCAGAAGAGTTTTTGGATTGGCCGGGCGAACACGGGGTCGGTTTCCCGGCCGAGGACAAACTTATACCAGGAGTAATTTTGGTAGAGGAGTCAGACCCTATGGAGCAGGTTATGGTGGAGGATATGGTTACACCAGAACTGAGCAGGGAAGTTTCTTCCCACAAAGGCAGAGGGGCAGATCAAGAGGCATGCGATCTGAGAGGCGAACAAGGGGTGTCTCAGGTAAGGTGTTTACAAGACCCTATTTCTATCCATGTAAAATTGGGCGGCAGACTAGCCCTGTTTGTTTCAAGATGGAGAGAGATTACTCAGGATCCATGGGTTTTGGAAACAGTGACAGGTTACAGAATAGATTTTATCAGGACGCCGGTGCAGGGGAGGATTCCCAATATTTTGAGATTCAAAAAAGAAATGGAAGATTTGGTGACAAAGGAAGTGGAGGCCTTGGAGGCGAAAGGGGCAATAGAACTGGCGAGAGCGGTGCCTGGTTGTTTCGTAAGCAATCTGTTTCTGGTGGAAAAGAAAGGGAAAGGAATGAGACCAGTAATAAACCTAAGAGAGTTAAACGATTGGGTTGGTTACAATCATTTCAAGATGGAAGGTATTCACATGCTAAGGGATTTGTTGAGAAAAGGGGATTGGTTGACCAGGTTAGATTTGAAGGATGCGTATCTGACCATTCCGATGTGTCAGGAGCAAAGGGATTATCTTCAGTTCAGGTGGAAGGGAAATCGTTGGAGGTTCAAAAGTCTTCCCTTCGGTTTGACGTCTGCCCCCTGGTGTTTCACCAAAGTGATGAGGCCAGTGGCAGCTTGGCTGAGGTCCAGGGGGATTCGTTTAATCATTTACTTGGACGATGTTTTGATAATGGCAGAAGAGGAGAATTTAGCGAGAGAGCAGACGGAGTTTGCGGTGAAAGTGTTAGAGGACCTGGGATTTGTTGTGAACAAGGAGAAATCTTGTGTGGAACCTATGCAGGAGATGAATTTCTTAGGTTTTCAGATACAGACGTTGGAATGTGTATTGAGATTGCCAATGGAGAAAGTGAGGAAGATCAGGAAGGAAGTGAAAAGAGTGAGGAGTGCAGAGTGGATTACGTTGAGACAGCTGCCTCGGTTGTTGGGTCTGTTGTCAGCATCGATTCAGGCAATATTTCCAGCACCCCTTCATTATCGGGCGTTGCAGAGGTTGAAGGCCTTTCATTTGAGACAGGATACGAGGTATTCTCAGAGGGTAAAAATGAATCAAGAGACTCAAGAGGAATTGGATTGGTGGTTAATGAGCCTGGAAGCATGGAACGGAAGGGCGATATTCGGGGAAGTACCGGAGATGGAGATAGAGTCGGATGCGAGTCTGCACGGATGGGGTGCGAGATGTGGGTCTGTGTCGACAGGGGGACAATGGTCGAAGGAAGAAGGAAGGATGCACATAAATTGTCTGGAACTTTTAGCAGGGTCTTTTGCGATAAAGAGTTTTTTAAGGGATCAAGTGAAGTGTTGTGTTCTGCTGAAAATGGACAACATGTCGGCAGTTCGGTATGTGAACAAGTTGGGGGGACCTCGGTCGAGGGGATTAGCGGAACTAGCCAAGGAGTTTTGGAGGTTTTGTTTAGAGAAAGAAATTATGGTTCAAGCACAGTATATCCCTGGGTTGAACAACGTAGAAGCGGATTGGTATTCAAGATACCTCAGGGATGTGAGCAATTGGAGGATGAACCAAGAGGTTTTTGTGAGGTTACTGCAGAGGTGGGGGCCTTTGCAGGTGGATCTGTTTGCGGACAGACTGAATACTCAGTTGAAAGATTTTTACAGCTGGAGACCGGATCCGGAGGCAAAGGGAATCGATGCATTCCTTCAGGTGTGGAAGGAGGGGAGGAATTATGCTTTTCCTCCTTTTGCAATGATTCAGAGGGTGTTGACGAAAGTCAGAAGGGAGCGAGCAGAGTTGGTTTTGGTAACGCCATTTTGGAGAGCTCAAGTGTGGTTTCCAGATTTGATGAGTCTTTTGATAGAGGACCCGATCATTTTGCCGAATTTCAAAGAAATCCTGTTAGATGCGCAGGGGAACGTTCACGATCTGGTAATGTCAGGTCAACTGAGGTTAGTGGCATGGTTGATTTCAGGAGAATATGGCAAATGCATGGATTATCAAAGGAAGCTGAGGAGCACATATCTAAATCATGGTCTAAGGGAACATCAAAAGTTTATGGGTCTGCATGGAGAAGATGGTGTGATTGGTGTTTTGAAAGGGGTTTGGATTCCATATCAGCTCCTATAGTGGAGGTTGCAAATTATTTGTCAGTTCAGTATAATAGTGGTTTAGCGTATAATACAGTTAATTTGATAAGGTCCGCAATTTCGGCAGGGCATGTTTTAGTCAATGGTGTTCCGGTTGGACAACATGCTCTAGTTAAAAGATTGGTTAAGAGCGTTAGAGTTGTGCTTCCTCCAAACGCTAAGTATGGATCTCTTTGGGATGTATCAGTGGTTTTGAAAGAGCTGGTAAGCTGGGGAGCAAATTCAGGACTGGACTTGAAACTTTTGTCTTGGAAGTTAGCAATGCTTTTGTGTTTGGTTTCTTTTAGAAGAGTTTCAGATATAAGGGCTTTGGAGGTTAATTCAAGATGTTATCAACCAGAGGGTGTTTGTTTTGATATTAGGAAGAGGACA
Source organism: Calotriton arnoldi (assembly GCA_963921515.1). Taxonomy (NCBI): domain Eukaryota; kingdom Metazoa; phylum Chordata; class Amphibia; order Caudata; family Salamandridae; genus Calotriton; species Calotriton arnoldi. Next base: position 1,084,596 of record CAWUFW010004887.1, on the reverse strand, counting down.
AAGACTATGTCTAGGACAATTTTTTACCCGCTTTTTGAGGGTAACGGGATTTTGTGTGTGGTTAGTTGTCTAAAGGAATATGAGAAGAGGACTTTAGGATTAAGGCAGGGTGGTTGTTCACAGTTGTTGATTTCGTATATGAAGCCTTTTAAGGCTGTTTCATCACCAACTTTATCAAGGTGGGTAAGAGGAGTGATGCTTAAGGCTGGTGTGGATGTTAGTGTATTTGGGGCACATTCGGTTAGGGGGGCTATGGCTAGTAAGGCCTTTATGAAGGGATTTAGTTTGAGTGGAATTTTGAGGGCTGCAGATTGGACTAAAGATTCGACTTTTAAAAGATTTTATTTTAAACCTGTGGAAAATGTGTTGGAGAGAGTTTTGGATGAACTTTGAACATGCATAATATTGGCCTCCGGGCCTTGCCATAAAATGCAGATTTTCCACAGTTTTAATGGGTAGAAAATCAAGATTTTATTAAAGGCACGGAGGCTGATATTATCCCTCCGCTGTGCCCGCCCTATTTATAATTTATTAATTTTATTTTTTAGGTTAAGAAGGAGTAAGCTGTTCAAGGTTGGAGAAGATCGAATGGTTCGGATTACAGATTCATCGTTTGGATTTGAGTTTTTTGACTTTGTTTATTTCGCAGCTACTAAGAGGAAGATGGCTGCCTGTTCTAGGAGTATATGCATGTTCTACGTTCTAGAATGTATTTGGTGTATTCTAATTCTAAGTGTTTGTTGCTGCTGTGTTTGGGGAGCAATAAAGGTATATTGCATAATATCAGCCTCCGTGCCTTTAATAAAATCTTGATTTTCTACCCATTAAAACTGTGGAAAATCTGCATTGTCAGGAAAACATTGTCATTGTATATGCCTGCATAATGATTTGGTTAAACATATCAAAAGCAGAACAGTTATTACTTTTAGGTGTGGAAAGTCTTCAAGAGAAATACTCTGTCCAAGTGGAAGAGTGAAATATTCGAAAAATGTGTCAGAGAACGGAACGATAATAGATTTACCTATTTTTTTCAAATGTGCAAATTGCATTTTTGTGTACATACTGAAGGAAAACAAAAAACTTTCTGGGACTGTGAAAGGACTAAGATCTATCACATAAAAGAATCTCTGAATTGTAACAGTATGTTCTGTATATGCATAATTACCTGTGCATGTTTAAAAAAAAATGTTGACTCTGCAATTAGATCAGTAAAGGAGCAGTGGAAGGAACACTTAAGAGCATTAAAAAATCTGAATGATAAATATCTCATGTCCTTACATTTCAGGAATTCTGAATGTCAAATTAAACTTAAGGTGATAAGGTTTATAGCAATAGAAAGCATAAAAAAGCATAGGGGGGGTAATTGTGAACAGAAGTTAAGAGAAAGAGAGTTTCTGGATTTCTAAACTAGGATTTTTCAAATATGGTTTTAACAAAGACAAAGAATACATCATCTAATGAAATCATAATTGAGTGTGGGTGGACATTACTTGCTGACATTACATCACCTATCTAGTGCTGTTTCGCTGAGTACTTTAATTTGATTAGATAGGGTAAAGGAAATGTAGCGATGACTCTTTAAACAAGCATTTGCAATGCAATCGGTCTCGCCTCTGGGACCTTATATGTATTTACCTATGCAGCACATTAGCCTGGGTGCTGAAACAACTACTGTTCTTTAACATGGAGGGAAAGTAAGCACCAAACTGCGTGACACGCCAGGTATGGGAACACATGGAGAGAAATATTGCCTTTCAGTCAGGAAATGGTATAGTCCAAAGCTCTGTTTTTAATATAAAATCAGGGCCTTCGGTGGTCATATCACTCAAAATACAAGATTTGAGAAAAATATTATTGTCTACGGGTGCTCGTGGAAGACAATTTCTATGGAATCTAGAGAATGCTAAAGTGATTCTGGCATTTTACTAACCTCTGCTGGTCGTTTTCTATCAAGAAAGTTAAATAGAGGCAGTTGCCAGAAAAATTAAAAAAAGAAAGTCCCTCAGCAGAAAGCAATTATGGTATTCTTCTGAACTCTACTGGTCGTTGTCTATCAAGACAGTTGAATAGAGGCAGTTGAACAAGCAGAAAGCAATTCTGGTATGTTACTGACCTCTACTGGTCGTTTTCTATCAAGACAGTTAAATAGAGGCAGTTGAACAGAAAAAAAACTCCCTAAACGGAAGAAGACAAGTCCTAGGGCTGATCTCCAGAGCCCACAAAGTACATACACATATAAGTATATACTAAAGTATATACAAGAGGTCTTGAATGCTCGACCTAAAAAGGGTAAATTGCAGTGCATTCTAGGTAAGCATCCTTGGTATGATTTGTTCTGTATCTTGATAATTCTGGATGATCGAACGTGCATCTTCCAGTAACCAATACCAAGGAGATGTTTCATTTTTATTTAAATACCGCCACATGTAGTACACTGTTGTGCACCTCAGAATATTTAAGGGATGACTAGTTTTGGAACTGGACAATCTTTGTTGGGACGATATAAATTTTTCTTATTTTCATCAACTAAAACAGAAGAAGTGAAATGAAGAAGTGCAATGCCATTTATATTAATGACACCAAATTGAGTTAGCGTGCCAGCCTTTTAGATTAATGATATAGTTGACAACCCACTCTTGGAGGAGAGCTGGCATCATTATGCACCAATGACCCTCTTATAAGTAATAAAAAATGGTGCCTGATTAGTGAGGTTGTTTGAACACAGAATTATTATTAGCAGTTATCATGCCGGTAAGGTAGAAAAGTTTCTTGGTATTTATAGTTCACTTAGTAAAATTCTTCGCAGCCTGTGTAATTTAGGGGGATTATGTGATGTTTAATATTTAGGGAACTCTGTAATTCCGAATTAATGTTTTACTTATGAGAACTGGTAGTATAGAAAGCAATAACTTTTAGTCAATCATGACCTTGTTTGAACCTTAGTGACTAGAAAAACATAATTTAGCCATGATCCATATGAATTGGTATTTGGATCTCCAAAACTGGCATTGTTTTTTCGGCCTATCACTTGAATAAAGCTATTATATTTACACTGGGTGCCTGTAATATTTTGTTCTAACAATCAATCTTAGATGACACAAGTCAGCAATTTAAGTAATACCAGTTTGAAGAACGATACAAATTAATTTTGTTATGGCCATAATAATGTTGAAATAAATTTTACACTAATTGATTTTTAAAGAGCCATTATGAAATGAAGCTGCTGCACTCAATATATTTTTTATTTTTAGCTTTATTATCTAGTATGGGTCAACAAATACAGGAGATATCAGAAATTTTCACGAGGTGTCTTACTAAATGGGAAATCAGCTTTCAGAATACTTGTTTATGTGGTGCTCACATGGTGATTTAGTATAAGTCTGTCAGGCTGTCACTCTTTTGGACTTTAGAACTTTGGGCCAGATAACGAGTCTTGCGGTGGTCCATCCACTGGATTACGAATCTCTGGACTGCCGGCTGCGCCAGGGAACTGCCATTCCCTGGCGGTGGCGCGGGCAGGGGCCATTTGATATGACTAGCGGGACTGGCACGTTCCAGCTGTGCATATTACGAGTTCCTCCACTGCCAGCCTTTTCATGGCGGTGAGCCAGCCACAAGAAGGCTGGCGGTGGGGAAACCATGCCCCCCGCCATGGGGATGCATTCAGGTGGGCACAACATGTGCCCCCGTGTCTGCTAGTAACCCCAGTTCCAGCACGGCATGCAGTTCACAGCTCATGCCGTGCTGGAACATTTTTGCTGTTCCGAATGCAGTGCCCTTTTTCAGGGCACCACCGTGGGAAAGGCAAAAGGTCGGTCCGCCTGCATAAGTTGAACTCGTAATCAGGTAGGCAGTCCTGGCGCAGCTTTGGCGGTGCTGTGCCGTCGGAAAGGCGGTGTAGAACCGCCAAAGTAGTAATTGGGCCCTATGTTTTTAAGCATCTTATCTAACACTCAGCATATAGCCATTGTGTGGTGTAAGATGCAGGTGATTTCAATCACTAAGGAGATATATTTAACCTCTTGCTGAGCTTTTTCAGTTCCTTACATCTCCTTTTTCTAAATCATATTACGCTCTTGGTTGCAAGAGATATTGCATATAACAAGGGGCTTGCAGCCTGCCCAATGCTTACCATTTGTTGGCTTCATTGCCACTCTTGTTTGCTGCCTTCTAATTGGCCAGCGCATGCTGGTTTCACTTCCTCTTCTTTCAGCTGGAGCGTGGACCAAGTACTGATTGCTTCAGCTTGATTGCTGTCCTGATTATTGTGCTATGATGGAGGCCCTACTTTTATTTTTCCATGTCATCCTTGGTGAACCTCTTGTCATTTGTAGCTGTTTGACTATGCCACACACACTTCAAAGAAGCCCTATCCTCCTTTGAAATGGATCTACTCTCCCAGCACGCAGATCTGCCTCAGCCCTGCCTGCCAGTGCTCGGCCCCCCACTGCAGCCAAGCATGGTTCGAGTCCCCGTGACTCTCCGATTCACAGCTCTCTACCTTTTGTACCTTTATACTTGGCCTTTATTCCCCCTTTCATGCCTTTATTCTCTGCCTTTTCTCGTTGCCTTTCTTTTCCTGCCTTCTTGGCATCGCATCTGCTATTTGCATTATTTGCCTTTTTATTTATTTTTTTCTCCATCCTCCCCCCTCCCTATCCCTGCTTCCCCTTCTCATCTTTTCCTCTTGCCCCGTGCTTTTTCCCGCTCTTTCCTCTTCCACCACTGCTGCCCCGGCAGCCCCTCCCGCTCCTGCCTCTCAGCTGTTTCCCGCCCTCCCCCTACCCCTACTTAATGGTGCCCGCTGCGCGCTGAGGTCGAGCAAGACCCCCTTGGATCTGCTTTCCCAGCACGTAGATCCGCCTCAGCCCTGCCTGCCAGTGCTCGGTCCCCCACTGCAGCCGAGCACGGTTCGAGTACCTGTGACTCTCCGCTTCACCACTCTCTACCTTTTGTGCCTTTATTCTTGGCCTTTATTCCCCCTTTTGTACTGTTATTCTTGGCCTTTTCTCGTTGCATCTCTTTACCTGCATTATTTGCCTTTTTATTTATTTTTTTCTCCATCCTCCCCCCTCCCTGTCCCCGCTTCCCCTTCTCATCTTTTCCTCTCTCCCGGTCCTTTTTCCCCGCTCTTTCCCTCCCGCCGCTGCTGCCCCCGTGGCCCCTCCCGCCTCTCAGCTGTTTCCCACCCTCCCCCTACCCCTACTTATAGGCGGCCGCGCTGCTGGCGTGCCAAAGGCAAGCCCGCCTGGGCCCGTCCGCGACCCGCCTGCGACCAGTGCCAGGAACCCTGGTCCTCTGACCCGCCAGTGCTATGACTCAGCAACCCTCCACACACTCAACCCCGGAAGAAACAACTGCCAGCTGTCCGACACCGAACACCACCCAAGGCCAGTTCTCCTACCGACACTGCCGCCACTGCCGCCGCACTTTCACCCACCTCCGAACCCCCAGATGCCGCCACCAACCCACCAGACGCCAGCGCACCCAAACCCCTGAGCTGCATCCTCCTCAACGTTCACTCCCTCCACAGACATGCAGTAGAAATCTAGGACCTCCTCAGCACCCTCTCGCCCGACGTCGCCTTCCTCACAGAAACCTGGACCAATGCCAGCTCCGCACCCGACATCGCTACTGCCATCCCCAACGAATACAAGATCCAGAAGAAGGACTGTCCCAACCACCAGGAGGCGGACTCGCCATCGTACACAAAAACTGCCTCCGACTCACCACATCCAGCACAAACGACTCCACGTCCCTCATGGAACACCTGCATTTTCAGATTCAGATCAACCCCAGAACTACTCTACGAGGCACCCTCGCCTACAGACCTCCTGGACAGCGCGACTCGTTCACCACCACTATCGTTGACCTCATCGCACCCCGCGCCCTCGCATCCACGGACTACATATTCCTCGGAGACCTGAATTTCCACCTCGACAACCCCAACGACCCCAACTCCACTGCCCTCCTGGACAACCTTGCCAACATCAGACTGAGACAGCTTGTCACCACCCCCACACACAAGGCAGGACACACCCTCGACCCCATCTTCGCGGGAGGACACAGCATTCGCTTCTGCCACACCACGCAACCCATCTGGACGGACCACCACTGCGTCCACTTCTCCTTCTCAGAACCCACCGCACACAAGCCCACACCTCGCCCCCCGCACAGGAACTGGAGCAAGATCAACGAAGAGCACTTTACCTCCGCCCTCAACTGCGCTCCTCCTCCCCCCACAACTGATGCCAACTCTGCGGCGAATGCACTCCACAGATGGATCACCGACTGCGCGGACACTCTCGCACCCCTCCAGGACTCTGACAGACAACGCACCACTAAAGCCACCTGGTTCACCACCGACCTCTGAGAATCCAAGCGCACGTGCCGACGACTCGAGAAAGCTTGGAAGAACAGCAAAACCCCTAGAAGCACACTCCGCCTACAAGACCGCCATGACAAAACACCACAAACTTATCAGATCCACGAAGAAGAATTTCATCCAGAACAGAATACTCACCAACTCCCGCAACTCTTCAGCATCATACAAGAATTCACCAAACTCCCCAGTGAATCCTCCGACATCCCTCCCTCCCAGGAACTCTGCAACAAACTCGGCTCCCACTTCCACCTCAAGACTCTCTACAGCAACTTCGATGAGCAGAACCCAGACACCGACCCTACTCCTTCAACTGACAACGCAACACAGCCCACCATCACCGCTTGGACTCCTGTCACCACAGAAGACACCGCCAAGACCATGAGAGGTATACACTCAGAAGCCCCCACCGACCCCTGCCCGCCCCACATTTTCCACAGAGCCGCCTCCACCATAGCACCCGAACTTCGACGCACCATCAACTGCTCCCTCAAAACAAGCACATTCCCCGATGACTGGAAACGCGCAGATGTCACGCCCCTCCTCAAGAAGCCCACTGCAGACCCGACGGACCTCAAAAACTACCGACCCATCTCTCTCCTCCCCTTCGCAGCCAAAGTCGCTGAGAAGATCGTCAACGACCAGCTCACTAACTTCATAGAAGCAAACTTGATCCTCGACTCTTCCCAATCCAGATTCTGCAGCAACCACAGCACCAAGACCGCCCTCCTAGCCGCCACGGACATCTGCACCCTCCTCAACCAGGGCCACACGGCTGCCCTCATCCTGCTGGACTTCTCAGCAGCTTTCGACACCGTCTCCCACCGCACACTAACTGCCAGATTCCACGTGGCCGGCGTCCAGCCCCACGCTCTTCAACATCTACATGGCACCTCTCGCCAACATCATCAGAAAACACGGACTCGGCATAGTATCTTACGCCGACGACACCCAGCTCATCCTCTCCCTCACCAACGAACCCGACATCACCAGACACAGCTTCCAGGAAGGTATGAAAGAGGTCGTCTCCTGGATAAGCAACAGCTGCCTAAAGCTCAACTTAGAGAAAACGGAAGTCCTCGTCCTCAGATCCACCCTCTCCGCATGGGTCAACACCTGGTGGCCCACCACCCTTGGCAAACCTCCCACACCCACAGAACCCGCTTGCAACCTCGGCATCATACTCGACTCCTCCCTCACCATGAACCGACAGATCAACGCTGTATCTCCCACATGCTTCAGCACCCTCCGCGTCCTCCGCAAATGCTTCAAATGGATCCCCCCGGAATCCAGAAAGATCGTCACCCACGCACTTGTGACCAGCAGACTGAACTACGGGAACGCCCTCTACACCGGAATAAACAAATCTCTCCTTCACAAACTCCAGACTATGCAGAACGCCGCAGCTAGACTTGTCCTCGGCGTCCCACGACAACACCACATCACCCAACACCTACGAGAACTCCATTGGCTCTCCGTCGAAAAGAGAGTGACCTTCAAGCTCCACACCCACGCCTACAAATCCCTCCACAACATCGGACCCCAATACCTCAACGAAAGAATCTCCTTCTACGCACCCAAGAGAAGCCACTGATATTGCCCTGGCCGAAATCCCTCGCATCCGCAGAGCCAGAGCGGGAGGACAATCCTTCTCCTACATCGCAGCCAAGACCTGGAACGAACTCCCCCTCAGCATCAGAATAATCCCCACACTGCAAGCATTCAGGAAGAGCCTCAAGACCTGGCTCTTCGGATGAGACGAAGCTGCGCGCAACCCCCATCCCCCTCCCCAGCACCTTGAGACCCTCGCGGGTGAGTAGTGCGCTTCACAAATCCCTGATTGATTGACTGATGTTTATTGTGACAACAGATGTTATCAGTTTTTATTGTGACAATAAATTTTATCTGCTACCAAATGCATTGTCACTGTTCCCAGTTCACATGCAACCACAATTGAAACTCCTTACCCACACTTTCAAGGTACTGCATAACACTGACCCAGCCTAACTCAACAATCGCATCTGCTTTCACAAACCTTCCAGACACCTCTGCTCGTCCAGACTCCTACTTGCACAAGTCCCACGCTTATGCAATGCCTGGTCCAGCAAGCGAGTCTTCTCCTATATCGCTCCTAAAGCATGGAATGAACAGCCACTTCACATAAGAGCCTCCTCTTCGCTTCTTGAATTCCACAAGAAGCTGAAGACCTGGCTTTTCGAGTAGTCCAACTAGGCTCTGGGTGTGCCTAAACTCACACCTGCTCATCGCCAGGATACCCCCCGGGCGACAGTGTGCTCTACAAATCTGCATAACATGACACAACACACTAAGAAATGGGTGCAATTGCTTTCTTTATGTGATAGTTATTTTGCCAAATGTCATTTTTTCTTCTTTTTTACGCATGGTGAGATTAAGTGATTTGCTCCGAATCACAGGGGTGTTGTGCCGAGAACTAACAAGCAATGACAAAGTCAATCGGTCTTGCCTTTGAGACTGTTGGCTCTGCCATTCCCTTTTGTTCATGCTGTATGGGCAAAGCCGACTTTGGCAATGATTTGCAGTCAGGCTGTACAGCAGCAGGGCTATAAAAAATAAAATTGGACTAATCAAGCATTCAGCCCTAATTCACTTTTTATTTTTATTTTTAAAAAGCACATTGGCCATGCCTGCATCATAGCGTTTTTTTAAGTTTGGCCTGCAAAGCGCTTAGAACCCGCCCATTACTTGGCTCCCACGTCACTTTTGTTTCCTTGCTTCTTATTCATCAGAGCCTGTTCCTCTGCTTCCTTCTGGGTGTCAGTGTCTCTGCCATGGAGCATGGATCAAGTACAGCTTTATGTCTGCAGCCATTGTCCTTCCACTGGCTGCAGGCTCCTGTAGGTACTCTTTTTTAACTTCTCAACATGTACCCTTATAGAGTGCATGTTTCTGCTGTCTGTTTCCCTCCCACTACCCTTCATCTACTGTTACTGCTCTCTACTCTTGCTTTCCACCATCCTCCTCATGCTGTCATTGTTCCCCACCACGTTCCACCCTCCTCCCGCTGTTGTCCTCTCCGCTGTCCATGGTTTATTTCCCTCTGTGCCCTTCTCTCACTGCTGTGCTTTTTTCCCCAACCCCACCTCCTCCCGCTGTCCGTAGTTTCTTTCATATACCATGCCCTCCTCCCTTCTGTTGCTTGACCAACAGCCCCACTGTGCTGGTTTATTTTTATATGTTGCACAGCAGTGGAAAAAAGCTCTATGACGCAGTCAACCCTAGCCACGTCATATTGGTGTTTTTTTTTTTTTACTTTAAGCCATTTTGCACTGCAGGTTGCGCTGCTGTGCAACATGAAGAGAAAAAAAAAGATTGACAAAGACATGGATCTCACATAGGCGTAAGTTATTGGCTCTGCCAATGCTTGTTTAATTAGATCTAGCCACACTGCACAGCATCCGGACTGCTGTACAGCATGGCTATAAAACATTACCAAAGACAATAGCTCTCATAAAAGAGAATAAAGGGTCTACAACCAGAAATTGACTGCCTACAAAGTTTGATTGACTGAAAGAAAGTGACATTAATGAAATAACTTATAGATCTCCAATTCTTCTCCTTTAGCATTATATTCAAATAGTGTGAGACGGTTAGGCGCTAAATCTCATTTTTTAAGTCAAATAATCTTCCAAAGAGCCCTTATTTCTCCTGTATTAGCCTATTAGTTCACACTTGAGATGAGGCGGAGAGCAGAGGGTATTAGGCGTTCCAACATTGATTTACCATGAGGCCGCTTGGCCTAAAACGATCAAGATACTTCCTGCCAGCACTGAAACCTTTTAGCTGGCTACTAGTCAAGTAGAGCTAAATGCCCACCTGCAGGTAAACTATCAAATCACTGACGTATTCCTTATCTCTAGAGGCACCCGCTAGGACTGTCCCCTCTACTTTTCATCATAGCCCTGGAACCCCGAATCTGACACTTACAAGAGTGACATATGCGCAGGGGCCTACACTTTCGAAGGGGTTCGATACTGGCGTCTGTGTATGCTGACATACTCCTGTTTGTACGGGACCCTCCCACACACCTTCCCCCCATTATTAGGGAAATCATAAGGCATGGGGCCCTTTCCGGTCTGTCGATAAACTATAGCAAGTCAGAACTATTTCAACTAACAGATGCCACTGTTCCCTGGAGTACCCACTGCACTGGTGTGATGATTCCCCTAAGTATCTTGGTTTTATCCTTCATAGACAAAAAGATAAGGTTATATATCAAAACTATGGACCCGCAGTCAAAAATCTCATCACCCAGATTGACAGGTAGATTCGGCTACCACTCTCTATTGCTGGACGCATTGCCATTATTAAAATGGTGGTGCTTCCTCTACCTATTCCTAAACATTCCTATTGCATTAAATAGTTATTTTTTCTTCACGTTACGCAACCTCCTGACATGTCTTAAATGGGCAAGCCGCCGCAGCCCCAGAATTAAATGGGACTCTGATTCTCCTGTATGCTAAGGGTGGTTTTGAATTGCCGGATCTCCAATTTTACTATTTGGTGGCACAGTGCCACTTCTTTTACTACTGGTATCATTCTGACACTAGACTCCCCTACTTGAAACCTGAACAAGACCAGGTGGAACATCTTCCCCCTATCCTCGATTCCCCCCAAAGGGCTACCACGCGAACCCCTTGACATACACACCATCTCGACAACCTGCTGGCTTGGTCCACACTCCGTAGATATCTAGGAAAAGAGCTTCTGTACTCCCAGGACATTTCCCTTAAAAACAATCCAAGGCGCCCTATGACACAAGAAACATTGGTGCATCGTACACTTTTTGACTCACCAATTACATACTATGGGTGACCTCTTGACTAACGGCAGAGTGGATCTCCGCACTGCATTTGAGTTAGACAGGTGTTGGGTTCTGAGCATAGGATGTTCCTGTATCTTTAAGGGATTGTTTTCCTTTGAGTGTGTGCACATGCCACCATTAACATCGTTCCAGACTAGAACGGTGGCATGTGGAATGGTCAGAACAGCAGTTGTACTTTGCTGTTGCTCTGGCCGGTCGTTTACTCCGGACATCTCTTTCCCTGCAAATAAAGAGATTCAACTTACCTGGAAAATCCTCTCTTCCTTTCACTGGCGACGACTGGATTTGGACCCTGGACCGGCCGGAAGCATCTTGATGCCCAAGGGAACCTTTCGCGACCGTGTCGCGTTCTCCGTGTGTCCTGACAGCGTCTTCCTCAAGCTTCGGACCTCCTTCCTTCGTGTTGATGGACGGACTTGGCCAAGACCTCAGCACGCATCACGGATTCTGGTAGGACGTCTCCTACATCTTTACAGGCAGGAACCTCTACCCTCTTCCTCCCTCGCGCCCATTTTGCCCAAGAGCTCGAGCGCAGCACGAGGTTTCAGTGTAGCCTCGCGCACTGCTTTGCTCTTTGTCCACGCGCGAGTGGCATCCATTGTGTAGAGATCGTTTCCTGCTGACTCACGTTTACGTACTCTACGTGGAACCACGCAGCGTTTATCTGCTGCATCCTTCGTTTCCTGGCAACGCTTGTTCCGACGCTCTTCTCTTTACGCGGCCACGTATTCTGGGCCACTTTCAAGAGCATTTTCCTGTCGCCTAGCAACGGGCCTACCTCGATACTTCAATTCGGAGTCTTCACGCGCTCAGCTGATTCATGCATCGCTGATGCGCACAGCTTTAAATATATCGTATATTCAAGACGCAGGAAACCTCTTCCATACAACGCACCAACACCGATTGGTCATAACTTGATTAACCCTATTTGGTGATCACGATCTGTTATCTCGGCAGTCTAGTAAAGGATTGCTAATGCGTACAACTCTAACTTGAAGCCACATCTTCTCATAAGCACTATCCAAGCTTCACAGCATCTGGTATCACTGCAAATTACATTAACTTTGGTGCACATTGATTCCAAGCAATCGCTGATGCACACAGCTGTAAAGTAATTCCAGTTTTATTTCAAATGTGCACAACTTTTACAATTGTTTACAGTTAATGTATTTTGGGGGTGTATTAATGTACAATTAACAATTTTAGTGTTGTTATTCTTATTTTTTGCATATTTGCTTAGCCAACAACATGCAACAATCTGTACTTGCACCTTCCCCCTTCCTCTCTACACCTGGTATTCCTCCTATAGAATGGGAATTATGGCTTGAAGGTTTTGAGGCTTACCTAGAAGCCATTGAAGCCGAAGTCTTCACACAAAAAAAAGTTTGCGTTACTGCGTCACTCTTTGGGCACTGAGGGAAGAAAAGTTTTGAAACATTTGCCTCCTACTGTAGTCATGGGTGATGGTGACGCTATTGATGAGTATGCTTCAGCTTTAAAAATGTTAGATTCCAGATTTTAAAAAAAGCGTAACATCATTATGGAGAGGCACAAGTTTTATATGAGGAAACAGTTAACTGGTGAACCTGTTGATACGTTTATGAGTGACCTAAGAGTATTAGCCTCCACGTGCGACTACAAAACGTTTCATGATGAAATGTTGAGAGATCAGTTAGTTGAAAAGACTAATAGCAAAAAGATCCAAGAGAAATTACTAACTACACAAGACTTAACCTTGGATAAAGCTCTAGAGATAGCTAAAAATATTGAATCCACTGCAATGTATATGGATCAAATGGCTTTAGACACTAAGGTACATGCTTTTGCTGTTGACAAAGTTATGGTCAAAAAGGAGACTAAGTATGACAAACGTAAACCATTTGAATGTTATAGATGTGGTAGCAGAAGTCATTTAGGAAATGCGCCGTTTTGTCCTGCCTTAGATAAAGTTTGCGTTAAATGCAAAAAGAAAGGTCATTTCTCTAAGGTCTGTAAGTCTAAACCCAGCAATTCTAATTTTAAATATAACACAAAAAAAGTACTTTCCATTAAAACCAAATCTGAAGCGGATCCCGATTCCGATAGTGAAGATGGTAATGAAATCATGATGCTGTCCAGTTCTGATGAAGATATTGTCCAAGTTTCCCATAACATAGTGAGTGCAACACATAATTCTGTAAGTGTGCCTCTAATATCCATTACTGCGGATGCTGTTGATAAAGCACCTCAAAACAGTTGTAGTATTCTTCCCAATACTAGTATTCCTGAAAATGTGTCTCAAATTTTAAAACTTCAACCCCCAAGTATAAAACGGCCCTACTGTCAAATTGGGGTTAATGGTAAACATGTTTCCATGATGGCTGACTCAGGTTCCTTTTTCACTTTAATAGGTCCAGAAGAATGGTGTAAATTAACTGATATTCCCTTAAGGAAGTCCCTTATTAAACCCGTAGCGTATGGTGGCAAACCTGTTCAAGTTTTGGGTGAATTTGATTGTACCTTAACGTTTAAAGATCATGCCACTACTGCTACCGTCTATGTAGCAGAAGATAGATCTTCTCTTCTTGGTTGGTTGGAACAAAAAAATGTGGGAATCATTTTGGATCCTAATAGTCCTGAACAGGTTCTGCTTAGAGATCAATTTACTTCTGTGTGTTCCGTAGATGTGCATGATTGGAAAACTTACTTTCCATCAGTGTTCAAGAGTACTTTGGGGAAAATTAAAGGTTTTTCTCATCAAATCATTCTTAAACAAGATGTCCAACCCATTGTGCACAAATTCAGATGGGTTCCCTTGGCAATGAGGAAGGAATTATCCAATGAACTTGAATCTCTTTGCAATCAAGGCATCATTGAACCCATAGAAAGCTCAGATTGGCTTTCTCCTGTAGTTTTAGCCAGGAAACCCAATGGGACTCTTAGGATGTGCATTGATTTGAGGGACTTAAACGACAAAATATGGGTGGATAGACATCCCCTGCCAAATATCACAGAGATGTTGACTTCTCTCAAGGATGCCAAAGTGTTCACCACTTTAGACATGTCATCAGCTTATCACCAAATTTCGCAAAAAAAAACCTGTTGTCACCTCACTTCTTTTGTCACTCCTGCTGGTGTGTATAGGTTCAAAAGGATGCCTTTCGGATTGGCGTCAGCCTCTGCCGTATTCCAAAGGGTAATGGAATCCATGTTTGCTGAGGTACCTAATGTAAAGTGTTTCCAGGATGACATTTTGGTATATGGTAAAGACTTAGAGGTTCATGACAAAACATTAGCTATTGTATTATCCATTTTAACTGATCGTGGTGCAACCTTAAAGGCTGAAAAATGTAAATTTGCTGTCAAAGAAGGAAATTACCTTGGTTATAAGCTTTCAGCTAAAGGTGTGGAACCTAAGGAAGATTTAGTCATGGCTATCAAGTCTTTTCCTTCTCCACAGAACAAAGATCAACTTAGATCGTTTTTTGGCATGTTGGAATTCTATGCCAGATTCATTCCCAATTGTAGTAGCAAAACTCACAATTTAAGACTACTAATGAAAAAGAACCAACAATTTTTGTGGTCACCTGATTTGGAGAAAGAATTTCAAGATATCAAATTAGAATTAAGTAAGGCCATTCCTTTACAACCATTTGACACACATGATAGATCCATTGTGGTCTCTGATGCCAGCCAATATGGTTTGGGCGCTGTTCTTCTACAAGTCAGAGAGGGAAAAGAGGAGGTCGTGGCTTTCGCCTGGCGCACATTGAGAGGTGCGGAGTCCACTTATTCAGCTATAGAACGTGAAGCTTTAGCGTGTTGGTGGGGTGTTGATCATTTCAGACAGTACTTATGGGGTTCTGAATTTACCATTCGCATGGATCACAACCTTTGCTTAATTTATTCACCACCAAAGGAGCGGGTAATGCCACTCCCCGTATTGCTAAGTGGCATTACAGGTTGATGGAATTTCATTTTCATTTGGAATACATTCTTGGTGTTAAGAACATTTTTGCGGACTGTTTGTCCAGACTGCCTCTAGTAAATGAACAACATGGTGAACAAACTGAGGAGGAATATTGTGTAGTAGCCTCATTAGTGGATTCTAGTTTTTCATGCATATCAGAAGAAGAGTGGAAAAATGCTGTTCAGCAAGATATCTTGTTACAAGAAGTAATTTCTTTGTTAGGTAAAGGGTGGTTGCCTAAGCAAGAAGATGTAGCGTCATTTAAACATGTTTTCTCTGAGTTGAATCTTCAATCTGGCATTCTCAAGAGAATGGATTTGTTGGTTGCACCGGTATCCCTTCAGAGTAAGATTTTGTTACTTGCACATGAGGGTCATATAGGCATGAGAGCGATGAAGAGAAGACTTAGAGAGGTATTCTGGTGGCCTGGCATGGATCGTTCTGTTGAACATTTTGTAAGAGATTGTATTTCATGTGCCACCAGTGATAAATCGCAAATCACTTTTCCTAGTCCCATTGAAGCCATTCCTATTCCTGACAAACCTTGGGTTAAATTAGCTCTAGATATCATTGGCCCTATGTATGTGTTGGATGAAAGGAGCAGGTACGGTCTGGTGTTGGTAGACTACGGTACAAGATGGCCTGAGGTAAAATTTGTGAAGTCAGCATCTACTATGGAGGTTGTTAATTTTCTTCAATCTCTGTTTTTAAAGGAAGGTGCTCCAGTGGAACTTGTCACTGATAATGGGGTACAATTTGTGTCCAAGGAGTTCCAGGACTTTTTGTCGCATTGGGGTATCAAACACATTACCACTTCCTTATATCACCCCCGCAGTAATGGTTTAGTGGAACGCTGCAATAGGGTTATTAAGGATAGCATTCAACTGTCCGTGGTAAATGGTTTAGACTGGAGGACAGAGCTTTCGAATCTATTGTGGGCTTTGCGTACCACACCCAATGCTGTGACTAAAGTTTCCCCCTTTATGTTATTGAAAGGCAGAACAGCTTCGATCAAGTTGGTTAGACCATGGATGCTAGATCTGAGTACTTCCAAGGTTAATCGCGATTTGGTGAAGGCTGATTGTCTCAAAGCTCAAAGTAAGTATGTTACCAAGGAACCTACTAAAGGAAGGAAACAATTTGCTTTTAAAGTAGGTGATTGGGTCAAGGTGAGACTTCCTGGTCACATAACCAAGGGTCATTCTAAGTTTTCACGTGCAATGCAAATTACTTGCATAAGGAATAGAGCAGTCAAATTAAGTAATGGTAAATGGTGGAACATGGAAAAGTTATCTAAACAAAGTTCACCTGGGAATACTTGTGTGGATCTATTTTCTCACAATGTTCCTGGTTCCGATCATGGTGAACCAAGTTCCAGAATTTCGGCAAGAGAACGGAAACCTTCCATTTGGTTAAAAGATTATGTCAAATCGTAATATCTTGACTATGGGTTTCTTTGCTTTCATCTTTACTGTATAATGTTCTGGTGTATTTTGCTTCAGTGATATTACATTTTTGTGCTTTTATTTTGTTTTGGTTAAGGGGGAAGATGTGTTGGGTTCTGAGCATAGGATGTTCCTGTATCTTTAAGGGATTGTTTTCCTTTGAGTGTGTGCACATGCCACCATTAACATCGTTCCAGACTAGAACGGTGGCATGTGGAATGGTCAGAACAGCAGTTGTACTTTGCTGTTGCTCTGGCCGGTCGTTTACTCCGGACATCTCTTTCCCTGCAAATAAAGAGATTCAACTTACCTGGAAAATCCTCTCTTCCTTTCAACAGGGCTACCTCCATTATGGATCAATTTGTTTGCCTCCGTCTACACAACACACTCTGTGGCATATTACCTACATACCCCGAGAAGCTGGCAGCTTTTCCCCCCAATGACTTTAATGATATCTACCATTGAGAGCTCCAGGCTCATCTCCCGTCTCTACCCTTCATGTTTGGAACTGAAACCGGTGTGGATCACTGCATCCCGGGCAGCGTGGGAGTGCGACCTGGGCTACCTCATCCCAGATAAGACGTGGCAATACTGTTGCACACAAACCAAATTGGTATCAGCCAGCACAAACTTCTCCACTATATGTTTCCTCCTTGACGTGCAAAATTAGATCCCTCGCGTTCCCAACGTTGCCCCAAATGTGTAACTGACTGCGCTAACTTTATTCATCTAACCTGGAACTGTACCATTATACAGACATACTGGCAGGTTATATTTGTATTGATCTCTAACATGCTAGAACACACTGTAGACCCTGAACCCCTCCTAGCACTCCTGGGGTATGTTAAACAACTGAGCCCTTGGCTTAGGTGATTGGCCACCATGGCGTTACCGTTAGTAAAGCGTTGCATCGCCCTCCTATGGGGCAGCGACAGAATACCTAAAACTGATGACTAGCTGAAGGATATGATATATTGTGATAGCACTAGCAAACTTTATGCCTTAATCCAACCACCGACTTCCAGGTCTAAAGACATCTGGGCGCCCCTACACACCTACCCGTTGACGGTGGATTCCGGTACTTCTGACAACGCCTCTGGCTGATCCCCCTGTGCTTTAATTTACATACTGCTCCTGCATCTTTTTGCCAGGTGGATTTCTGCCACGAGCATTAACCCACTGTGGCCGGTGCTTCCTGCGCAGATGATACCCCATTTCCCCTCTCTGCCCCATCCCCCGCCCCCTCCCTGATGGCATTTGCATGCTTTCACATGCAGCTGTATATGTTTACAGGACCTGGATGCAAAGCACTTCAAGTTGTTCCTCTCCGTCTCCAATGATGCAGCATTGTTGTTAACTGAAAATAAAATATACACATTCAACAACAACAAACAATGCAGAAAGTTGAATTCAAAACTATTAACCTTGTAAAAAGACACATAGCTGCACTCCAAACGCTTGTGTAACTTAAACACCAATAGCATCCGTTGGATGATGTCACTCACACACCACCTCTTGCTCCTTATGGCAAGTCCGATGCCGTATGGATCGTTACCTGACAATAAGCTGCTCTAAGCTGAAAATACTTATAAGGTACAGAAGATCAGAAAAGGTGGACTCAGGCAGTGCAGTCATTTGTAAATCAGGGGTGGAGAGGATAAAATAAAAATTAAAGTAACAAGTATTTCTCTATTGGAAGGTGTGCTTTACAGGCAGTCTTTTTGACAGAGGAGGTGTTTGCCTGCTGTGAAGCGAGTTACAGTGCAACAAGGTCAGAAGCTTAAGGATCAGAATCTTCATCCTGCTGTAGATTTGTGTCGTTTTATATGCATGAATGAGAGTGCAGCAGAAGAATACTGTTTGTTTGGTTCTGCTAGGGTGTACGCCTGTCCAGTGCCCAGCTGCATGTGGTTGTTATGTTTTGAGGCATCTTTTGCTATTTCTGCCTGTGATATCATTATGCGTATGTGGGTGTAGTAGGTTTAAGATCACTTCTTCAGGGTGGTAGATATGTTATTAAGTGAGAGAATGCACATGCCAGTATAACCTGATGAATGTATCTTTGAGGTGGCAAACGCTTAAATAACTAGATGAGTCAAAGCAGTGGTGTGCGCATGAAGGTACTAATGGCCAAATGACCAGATTTTGGCGGAGTGGTGGCGTGGGGTTGCAAACCGCCGTGCCACCGCTCCACCAAGACATGCGCTGCCCACACACCTGATTAAGATTTATCCGTAATCTGGCGGCGTGTCGGTTCACCCTGCGGTGCCCTTTGAATGGCAGCTGTGTCTTTTAAAAAGGCACTGCAATGGGAACAGCACACAAGGTTCCTGCACGGCATGGACTCGTAAGTCCATGCCGTGCAGGAACCTATGTACATGCACACAGGGGGGGCACATGTTATGCCCCCCTGTGTGCATCCACATATGTCTGAGGCACAGGGGAGCCCTGTAGGCCCCCCTTTGTTTCCTCTCCATCAGGGTTTTCATGGCAGTGGAACTGCCATGAAAAGCCTGGCTGAGAGGAAACTTGTAATATGCTTACCAGGACCGGGACAGTTCCGCCAAGCATATTGCGGCCTCTGACCGCCGCTCCTACGCCAGGGAACGGCGGTTCCCTGGCAGAGCCGGAGGTCCTAGTGCGGTCCGACTGCCCGAGTTGTAATCGGTCAGACCGCCAGACTCGTAATCTGGCCCCAAGTGTCAAATGTGTATTGTTGTTGCTTGGTGATGGGTCAGTAGTCGAACATAGATGTTTGAAGCCAAGTTGTGCTCACTAGAATGACATGAATTGTGTCTATGACAATGCCTGGAAAAAGCTAACGTGTATGCATGAACTACAGCAAAATAGGTGCATAAATCCATATGAATCTAACATTGAAGTGGCAAGATTAACCTACTACTTGGCTCGGAGCAGTTAGGCACTTGAATTTTTATGGGGCTGCTTCTAATGTGCATTGCTGGTGTAGGTTATAGCACGAATATAACAATAGAGATTTGTTGTTGAGGTGGGAAACGATCAGTCAACTGTATGGTTTGGAGCAGTCTTGTACACAACATGGAATAATGAGTTTTGTCTAACGAGGGAAAATATCGTTTACAACACCCCCCACCCCTACCCAAAAAAATATAATATTGCATTATTTGGGAACTAGTGGTCGAAAAGCTTACAACCGGATTAATAAACAAAATTGTGCTGAGGGTCAAGGTGATGTGTATGCTAACGTCCTAGAAGACTTGGACAACTACTACAGGCCCACTATGTGTGTTGCGATAGAGGACTATATATTTTTCCATGGGAAAGAAAAATCTATACAGGATTTCGTGTCCGTTCAAAAAGATTTGGCCCTCACATGTCGATTCGGAAACCTGCATAACAAGCTCATAAGAGACCAGATAGTAGTAATGCAAGCTGCTAACCCCAATATTCAAGACTCCTTGTGACTGAAAGGTGAAAAACCCCTACAGGATGTAATTAACATTGTTAAAAGAGCAGAATTGACAGGAAGGAACGCTAAGGCTGTGCTATCTGAAAACAAGTTAAAACAGTAGGAAGTGGCAGTTGTAACCAAAGTAAGTGGTGTCAAGTCAGCTTCTCAAGCACCATTCAAGAAAAAGAGCAAGGAGAAGCCTGAGACGGAGTGGGGGGAGGCGGGGTAGTGTGAAGAGTTCTACGCCACGGAAATGTTATAGGTGTGGTAACACCAGACTAATGACAGTAAATGCCTGGCACGTGCTCAGAAATGTACCAAGCTTGGCATTAAAGGACATATCCAAAAGGTTTGCCAAAGAAAGTCAGGAAATAAAGTTAAAATGGTAGACCAGGAAGGGGAAGACAACTTAGGGCCATCTGATGATTCCGATATTAATATGTGCGTTCTGAATATAGATGACGTGCAAGTACTTAATTTAGAAACAGGAGCTAGTGGTAAGAGAAAGAAACCCATGTGTGAGATGTCTATTGGTGGGGTAGACATCTCTATTGTGGCCGATTCAGGCTCACCACACACACAGGGCTCGAAAAATCATAAAAATTTTACTAGACGCAGGTCTAGTAACTTTAATAATCTACTTGACCTAATTGTAATGTACTCGATCCGTGAACTGGTCTCAAATTGTGTGATCCTAGGCAAATATTTTGTCTTATGGAGCCGCCTTTTTCTTTATTATCACATAAGAGAGCACCTTCTAATATACAAGTTCACTATTTCTGCTGTACAAAAAAACTCTTTATTTACTAGACTTGACGTTTGCTCCATATATAATCAGAATTGAGCCCACATACAGGGTACACATGATCCCTGGCTTGCCTCTTAGGGGCATATTTACAAGCCCCTATCGCCACCAATACAACACTTTTTCTGACGTTGTGGAGGCAATAGGGGCTTTGCCTTATTTACAGGGCAGCGTTAAGCCACTTAATGTGGCATAACGCTGCCTTGTAAATAAGGCACCCTTTCACGCTATACTTTTTTTTGGGGGGGGGATTTATTTTTATTTTATTCAACCAAACAATCAGCACAAGGGAATGCTTACATGACATATGGAGGAGATTAGATCTCAAGTTGTTACAGATATGATCGTTCTCAACAGGGCCACCCCACCCTCCCTTCCCTGGAACAATATAAAACACGGTATGGCAGAGGCAACTGTCATAATGATTATGTGGTAGCGTCCTGGACCAGGGAACAGTCTCTGATAAGTGGAAGGAGTAATTTGTTAAAGTGTTATGAGCTCGGGCCCCTACGTCTGAGTCTCCTGTGCAGTGTGTCTGATGGACTGTTGCGTGTCATCTCCCACGTCTAACCCAAAGTGTTTTCTCCAGGGGTCCCAGATTGTGAAATTTTTGGGGGCACCCTCTGCTACGATATGTGACCTGTTCAGCCGTCATGTACATGTCCATTCCAAAGTCCATTCCTGAATGGTCGGTTTATCAGCCACCCCCCCCCTATCTCTTGGCAATATCTCTTTTAGCCACCGCCAACCCCAACGAGGCAAAAATCAGTTGTGTTCTAGTTATGGCCACCTCGCTAGGGATTCCCAGTATCGCGAATTTGGGCTCCATCGGCAGCGTTACCCCCAGGACCGTTCCTAAGAGTCCAGTCACCTGCGTCCAATATGGTAGGAGTGAGGGACACGCCCAGACCGTGAGGTAAAAGTCACTGTTAGCAGCGGTGCACATCAGGCAATGTGGCGATTCTGCCCTTCCCATCCTGTGCAGTCTGTCCCTATCGTAGTACGTGCAGTGCAGTATTTTTAGCTGAATGAGTCGGTCTTGGCTTTATGGCCACCTTCCTGGGATGCATTAATGCCGCCTACCAATCAATGTCCTCCATGGTCCCCACATCCTTCTCCCACCTTGCTCGGAGGCCTAGCAAGCCATCGGGGATATTATTGTTAATGGTTTTATATGTGAGGGAAACCGCTTTACCAATCAGCTCCTCCTGCAGGAGCCTGCCTTCCAGGGGTGCATATTTCGGGAGCTGCTCACTGGGGATGTTCTCCGCCCGCCACGCATGTCGCAATTGTGTGTACTTAAGAAATTGGGAGTCTTCCATATTATATTCTTGCCTAAGTTTCGCCCAAGTTTTAAGCTCCCCTTTTTCGATAATATCTCCTATCGTGGAGATCCCGAGATGGTCCCAAGTTTCAAACCCTGTGAGTTTTGGTAATTCTCTAAACCAATTCCCTTCCCAGAGCGGTGTGGTCCGTGTAATCCTTTTCGTCCAGCCCAAGGTCTTACTAGCCCTTTTCCATGCCGAAAGGGTCACTTGGGTCGCGGGAAGTAGGCGTGAACTGCCCTTCCCACCATAAAGGAAATGAAGGTGTGTATGGGGTTGCATAGCTTCTCTCTCTAGACGGTATGTGGGGTGGTCTCTGTGTTTGTGTGTCCACTCGTTTATGGGGATCAGGTGGGATGCCCAATAGTAAGCCTCTATGTCAGGGAGTGCGTTTCCTCCGTTGTAGGGGTTTCATTGTAGTGTCTGAAGTGCGATTCTGAGGTGCCCGTCCTGCCATATCAGTGATCTAATTATGCGATTAATTTCTGTAAAGATGGCCCTGGGTAGGGGACGATACACATTCTGGAGGGCATACAAGAGTTGAGGCAAAGTGATCATTTTAAAGAGAGACGCTCGGCCAAGCAGGGTGAGAGGGAGGTCTTTCCATCGGTCTACGTCGGCCCGAAAATTGCTTAGGATTACGCCCAAATTCTCCCGTCTATACACCTCTGCATGGGGCTTAACGAAAATACCCAGATACTTGAAGCCCCGCTGTGCAATTCGCAGCTCCCCAGGTAGAGGGCAGTCCAGTTGTGTGTTAGTAGGGCGGTACAGTATGGATTTATTCCAGTTAAGTTTGTACCCAGAGTGTCGTCTGTATTCCGTGATCAAATCAAAAAGGGTCGGTATGGTCGTTTCGGGGTGTGTGATGTACATCAGAATGTCATCAGCATAGTGGGAGATTTTCTCCTCCTCTTTGTCCGTGGATGTGGTGTGGAAGCCCCGAATCAAGGGGTGTACCCGAATGGCACAGGCCAACGACTCCAGAGTAAGCGCAAAGAGGAGGGGTAACAGGGGGCAACCCAGTCTAGTCCCTCTCTCGATAGGGAAGGGTGCAGAGCACCGACCATTGACGCGCACTGTGGCCATCGGTTGTTTATATAGGAGTGCCACCCAGCTGCAGAATTTTGGCACAAGACCAAATTTAGCCAGGGTAGCGTTGAGGAATTGCCAGTTGATGGTGTCAAACGCTTTTTCTGCGTCTAATGATAAAAACACCTGCGGGCTTGTCCGGGTTCGCACCCCCATAAGCCAGTTATGTGTGCGTCTAAAGTTCAGGCGGGTAGATCTGCCTGGTATAAATCCCGACTGGTCTTTGTGGATCAGACCCTTGATCACACCCAGGAGGCGAGTCGCAAGAACGGTGGCCAAGAGCTTAACTTCTGAGTTCAGCAAAGAAATGGGTCTATATGACCCACAGTGCTCACGGGGCTTGCCCTACTTGTGTATGACCACAATAGTAGCCATCCGTAAATCAGGGGGAAGAATCCCCTCCTTTTGGGCATCCGTAAAAAGCCTAAGGAGGTGGGGGCATAGAATATCTGTGTATCGCCTATAGAATTCCGCGGGCAGCCCGTTGGTGCCCAGGGTTTTCCCGGGGCGCAGCTTAGCCACTGCATCCTGAACCTACGTCAGTGACAGATCGTCGTCCAGGGCCTTGGTTTCCTCCTCTTTTAATACTGGGGAGGGAATTGCACTCAAGTATTCCTGTATCTCAGCCTGGGATGTGAGTGATCGCGCCCGGTAGAGGTCCCCATACTATTCAGCAAAGGCCGTGACCACCTCCCAGGTCCGTTGACTGTTTGGTCCCCTGGAGGTCTATCACTTCCTTCACCCATCTATTTTGAACCTCTCGCCTGCTAAGCCAGCCAGAAGCTTCCCAGCCTTATCACCCACTTCGTAAAGGCAGTGTAGGGTCGCTAAGTGCAATTTCCTGGCGTTGTCGGAGACCAGTTCCTTGTACTCCAATCGTAGGGAAGCGAGTTTATGGGAGCCTTCAGGGTCGCTGTTCTGGGCGACCTGTCTATCCAAGTCGTTTATTTTTGTTCCATTTCTGTCAGACTCTTGTCCTTCTCTTTTTTTCCCCCATGCTATGAAATTCTGGGCCCTATCCCGTAGCACCGACTTGTAAGCCTCCCAGACCGTCACACCAGAGGGAACGGAATCCTTGTTTTCTGAAAAATAGACTTCGGTGTCTGCCCTAATCCCCCTTGCGATTTTGGCGTTCTGCAGATCCCATGGGCACAGTCTCCAATTACGGGCACCATCCCGCTCCCTCAAGCCCCTCTCCACCAAGAGTGGGGAGTGGTCTGAGAGGCCTCTGGCTGTATAGTCAGTGCGCCCCGCGTCACCTACTTCCTCCCTGGGAACAAATATGTAGTCCAGTCTGGAATGTGCGTCATGAGCCCCTGAATAAAAGGAGAACTGTCGGGTAAGGGGATGTTTATCCCTCCAAATATCCGTCAGTCCCATCGTTGTGGAGAAACGCCATAGTGGTGTGGTCGATGTGGGTCTACCCCCTCCTCCAGAGCGATCCAAGGCCGGATCCATGACATCATTAAAGTCGCCCCCTACCACATCTAGAGCGGAAGCTGCCTCAATTAGTAGGTCAATCACTTTCGTCATGGTGGGCGCCTGCAGCCTGGGGGGTGCGTAGACGCAGATCAGGAAAACCTCAGTCCTTCCCCCATAGTCCCAGGACTCCCACGTATCTACCCAAGGGGTCGTGCCAAAGGCGTGTGGTTTGAAAGGGAATGCTTTTCCTAATCAGGATCGCCACCCCCCTTGCCCCAGAGGTGAACCCCGAATGTGCCAGGACTCTGTAAGTCCCGCGAGCGATAAAACCGCACTGTGTGCCCTTGAGGTGTGTCTCCTGTAACATGGCCACATCTGGATGGAGCCGCTTAATGTGTTGTGACACTAGTCCACTTTTGATCTTGTCCCCTAGTCCGTTAACGTTCCAAGTTATAACCGTCAGCGTGGGAAGTCCGGTCATGTTATCTCTGGTGACATTACATCAATAGTGTTACAGTCGAGGGGGCGGTGGGATGCCCCCATGCCTCTCCTTGTGCAGGATAGTCCTGTGTAAGCAGTCCTTGAGCTTGACAAACAGTAAAACAAACATGTGAAACCCAACTGCGCAAAACCCCTCCCAACCCCCACCCTCCATCCCCCCTCAACCTTATGCCCCCCCCCCCCCAGCTCTGGAATCAGCCCTCGTCGATGTGGATAGGTCGGTCTGTCGATCCCCCCTCCCCCTCCCCACCCAATCACAAACCCCAAATTACCAACTCTTACAGTTCTGCTGCTCAGATGTCCTGGCTGCTGTCAGCCGTTCGAGGCCAAGCACTCTCCGAAGAAGGGACAAAAATAGAAAGAATAGGGCAGCAAAGAGGTAGAAAAACAGAAAAGAAATAGAGGAAAGAAGAAGGGGGGGGGGGTGAGAACTAGTCCGTAGAGCGTCTGCGACGGCATTTAACTTGCAGCATCCAGTTCGTGTGGGTTACCGTCCGTGGGTGGAACATAATTTTTTGGTTCTTCATCTCCTCTGCTCTGTTCAAGCACCAGGATAGCCTTCTCTAGTGGGTGCCTTGACACTGGCTCGGAGGATCCGTCGGTATCTTCTGAGTCCGAGTGTTGGGTAGGGGATCCGGTCCTTCGTGCCGTGTCAGTTACGGATTGAGTGCAGTCTCCTTTGCGACCGCCCTGGCTTCTCTTGTTTGGTGGGAGTCGTTTTCTGGAATAAGGTGTGTCTTTGCAGAGTGTCCGCGGTCGCCCAGTGTTCGTGTGAGTCCATCTCTGGGGGCCCGCCTCCATCAGCACCGGTGCCCCGCTCTCGGGCGTCCGGGGATGGCCCCCTTCGTGGTCGAAGAACCAGCCTCTCCTCCACCCAGGCCTCCTCCGGAGTCTGAAAGAATAAGGCCTTCCCCTGGGACTGTACCTTTAGCTTTGCCGGGAACAGAAGCATATATTGAAGCTGGAGGGCACGTAGTTTGACCTTGACCGAGTCGAAGGTGCGGCGTGGTCTCTGCACTTCACGACTGTAGTCCGGGAAAGTCATGATTTTGGAGTTGTCGTAGCGAACTTCTCCCATGCGGCGCATCTCTCCAAGTATCATGTCTCCATCTAGAAAGTTCAACAGTTTTGCGATAATGGGCCTCGGCGGGGCCCCAGGAGGGGGCTTGGCGCTCAGAGCGCGATGCGCGCGTTCTATGATGAAACACTGAGAAAACTGATCCGCTGGGATGAGATCTGTCAACCATTTTGTCAGGAATGCTGCTACATTAGTGCCCTCTCCACTCCTTCCGGAAAGCCCACGAAGCGGAGGTTATTTCTCCGGGCCCGGTTTTCATCATCATCAATCCTCCATAGCATATCCGCGGTGGTGCTGCGCATTTCTCTCATCCCCTTCTGGAGGTCTTTGACTGTATCTTCTACTTCTGATACTCGAGTCTCGGCCTCCGTCACCCGTTCTGACACCTTGCGAAGATCTTGGCGTAGCAGTGAGACCTCCGAGCAGACCTCGCCAATTTTTCCCTCTAACACCTCTCTGGAACTTTGAATGGCTTGAAGGAGCAGGGCCGTGTCTGAAGGGGATTGGGCTGCCTCCGCCACCTCAGCTTGCGTGGGAAGCACTTTAGTGTACTTGTCCATCTTGCCCTGTCTCGGGGGCTTCGGGTCTTTGTCCTTGGCCTCGGTCCACCTCGACCCCGAGCGTGTGGCAGGGGTCCCGTCACTGGTCTTCCCCACGACCCACCCAAGGGGGGGCATCCTTCGATGTTCCTGGATTCCGTGGCCCAACTCCAGACACAGCGATAAGGTGTCTATATCTCAGTCCAAGAGCAGGCCTCTCTGTTACTGGTGTCCGGTATGGAGTCTCTTATGTAGTTTCCCATTCATCAGGAACGGTCGCCTCCCTCAGGCAGGCGGTTCCACCCTAGCAGTAGGTACACAGATTCTGCTACGACATCAGGATTCGCCCAGGGCCCCACCTAGGCCGTCAGTTCAGCACTCACGAGATCGGGGGGTGGGGGAGGATGCCGCCCCACCACACCACCCGTCTTCAAAAAGGGGTGCAGGGCCTCAGTACCACCTCTCTTGCAGGCCTTCGCAGCACATACGGAGCGTCGCGGGGGGCACTCTCCTCCACCACCCCCACACACCGGCAGTGTCCTCCTACCCCCCGGCACAGGGTAAAGGCGTGGGGGAGCCGGGTGCCAGGTGCAAATGATATGGGCAACGGGAGGTCAGTCGCTGTACCCGGTCCACCACCCGGGGCAGGACCCAACCGGGCCAACTCAGCTCAGCCCAGGTCCACCCCGGAACCACTGGGCCGCAAACCCAGAGGGACTCACCTCCAGTCAGGACTTCACCCCGCAGGTCCCAGGCCAGGGCCTCAGCCGCCCCTCGGACGCCCCGTCAGGGGAATACAGTGCGGGGTCCCTCAGGGACTCTGCTCCGTGTCCACAGCCAGGCCGCTCTCGGCCCTCGACGGAGCCGGGGCCTTGATTTCCACGGCGGAAGCCCTCGCAGCACGACACCGCTGCTCCAGGGCCCAGACAGACGCAGCGGCAGGTAGTTCGCCTGAAGGAGGCGTTCGTGCCCTCAGCCACTCCGCACTGATCAGGATCGATCCCTCCTCCGATGTCCGGGTCTCTCCTCGGGACTACGGGGGGGGGGGGGGGAGAGAAGAGATGGGGTTGGTCCCCGGTCGTTCCCCGCTCCGCTGTAGCACCTCAGACACCCCCCCGGAGCGAAGGGGCAGACGGGGTCGGTCTCCAGCAGCCAGTCCTTGCGTGGTCCGGCAGTTATTTAACTGCGGAGAGCGTCTCCCGAGGCCATGTCAATGCCGCGGGCCGCCATCTTGCCGGAGCCTCTCTCCGTCGGCCGCGGTCTCGTTGAAGTCGCGTCGTGCCGTTTCGGGCGCCAACAGGGGCCCCCACCGATCCACAACGTGGGGGGGCACTACTTGGGTTGTCTTTTGGGGGACGAAATTAGTGCTGGATGCTGCAGTATTAGGTTAGGATTACGGATGTCGACGGAAGCTCGCGCTCAGCAGGTCTCACTCGGCCAGGAGCTTGGCCACGCCCCCCCTTTCACGCTATACTTGGCATGAAAGGGGCAGACAATGGGTGTTGCGGTGGGCGTTCCACTGCAACACCCATTGATTTTGATGCTGCCCCATATTTTACAAGGTTGTCATAAATATGGGGCAGCGCTAAAATTAAGACCAGGGAAAACCTCGTCTCACACTGGAGCAAAAAGGAGAAATGTTGAATTTCTCCTCGTTTTTGCTGTTTCCATGTGTGCTGCTTTGTGCAGCACACAGAAACAGCAAAATACCATTGATTGTTTATGTGTAGGAAGGTGTCCCTGGGGGAAGGAAGGCCCTCCCTAAGATACTTTTAGGTCCAAGAGGAGGGAGGAAGGAAAAACCAAAATTAGTGTATACCTCTAGACTGACCTATTTAATTTGACAAACGACCTGTCAAGGTTCAAGTTACCAAAGAAACCCCTTCCACAACGTGCATTTATTTGAAAACCCCATAACTAAGTAGATTTGCAAACAGCATAATAAACAGTATATCTTTTTTAGAAAAATTCCTTTTTATTTAAATTTGAAAAATATATTCGTATCTCTAAG
This sequence comes from Calotriton arnoldi, assembly GCA_963921515.1. Lineage (NCBI taxonomy): Eukaryota > Metazoa > Chordata > Amphibia > Caudata > Salamandridae > Calotriton > Calotriton arnoldi. The sequence goes on along the minus strand of CAWUFW010004887.1, from coordinate 1,055,753 downwards.
ATTCACACAATTACATATATATATAACACATCCAATGATTTTGATTATTCTAACATTTCATCATAATACTTTTACAGACATGAATTTATCACATTAGACATCCCATATAAAAAACAACCAATGTAAAAATCTCACTAGCATAATTCATTCAAAACCACTGTCATACTATCAAACACTCTCATTCATACAAACCAACTACAACAACATACTATAAAAAACGGAAAAAACGAATCTTTTGACCCTGTGGTGGATTATACGGTGTTTGTAAACAAATTAATGTAGTTATTTTCCAAAATACACCAATTATAGGAGATAAAATTCTCCCAGTTCTCTAATCTGAAAGTAAATTGTGGTCGTAGTTTGCAAACTCATTGGATGTGTTATATATATGTAATTGTGTGAATCTTAGAGATACGAATATATTTTTCAAATTTAAATAAAAAGGAATTTTTTCTAAAAAAGATATACTGTTTATTATGCTGTTTGCAAATCTACTTAGTTATGGGGTTTTCAAATAAATGCACGTTGTGGAAGGGGTTTCTTTGGTAACTTGAACCTTGACAGGTCGTTTGTCAAATTAAATAGGTCAGTCTAGAGGTATACACTAATTTAGGAAGGTGTCCCTTCCTGCACATAAACAATCATTTAAAAAAATGACTTTTTGCAACTTCTATGTGTGCTGCAGTAAGCAGCACACACAGAAGTTACAAAACGCCATTTCAGATCGTTTATGTGCAGGAAGGGACACCTTCCTGCACATAAACAATCTTCCCCTGCAACGCAGGCGCCCTTGCACTATGGTGCAGGGGTGTCTGCGTTGGCGCTAGGCGGCTAAATTAGCACCAGAGCAGGGGGAAACGCAGGGCTGCACCGTATCCTTGTAAATACGATGCAGCCCTGCGTTTCAGAAGTGGCGGAGTGCAGCGTTAAGCCAAGGAGGCTAAAGCTGCACTCTGCCACTTACTCATAAATATGCCCCTCAGTTCACTAATAGCATTATCAGGAGCAGTAATAATTCCCAGTTCATGTTTAAAAACTGACTTTTCATAAATATATTACTAAAGCATGATGTGGTAGTGCCCTGTCATTTACAGATAGCATATTTTCCATTGAAATGGCCACAAAACATTCCCACTAACATGTAGTTTTACTGATAATAGCGCATAAACAATGATTGGAAATTGGGTTTCAGCAAAAATATTTAAAATTTGCACATCACCAAGTAAAGTGCTCTAATTTGTTTTCATCCTATAAAAATATTTTTTCATCACAGAATTACAAAAATGGGTCTTCATAAACTAGTGAAATGTATTTGAAGTTCACATAGCTATTTCAGTTTTGTGTTAGAAAAAAGCCTGACATCTTACAGCCTTTCATTTCAAATGCTTTGCACAGTTCATTTGTCACACAGTTTACTTTAAAAAAAATAAAAATCCTCTCACTTCAGTCAAAGTAAAATAAATGAAGACAAACTGACTGTTGACCTCTGTCTCTGAAAGCCAGGAAATGTGACAAGATTTAAAGGCATTTTTATTGCGCTTTCACTATGTGAGCAATAAAGATGCCTTTAAATCTTGTCACATTTACTTTTTGTTCTGGGACTGAAATTAGAGGATTTTCAGCTCAGTCCCTAAAAACAGCTTGTCCTGAATAAATCTTGTTCTACAATGCGAGGTGGCGAGTGTATTTTTCGAGTCCTGACACAATAGTGAACAAAGATGTATGGGGTGAGAAATGTGTGCATGCTTTGGGATAAGAGTTGGCATTACCTGATATTACACTTAAGACATTTCCTGGTGAGGCCGCTGAAATCATTGGTTACAGATAACTAAAAATTCATGTTTAAGAATAGAGAAACTATGGGCAAATTGTATGTATCTGCTATTGGTCCTTCCGTACTGGGTGGAGGGATCAAGGCAAGTTGGGGATAACCTTGAATCCTAACAGTCCAGAACCTGTTTTCATTGTACAACCAGAAGAAGAATTTGGATTCCAAATGTCTAGCAAATTCCCCACTGTTTTCAGAGGCAATATAGGGAAGCTGAGGGGGTATCAACATAAGATCCAACTTAAGGCCACCGCTAAACCCTGTATTCACAAGGTTAGAAACATACTGTACTCCCTAAAAGATGAAGTGAGAATTCAGCTAGTAGAACTACAAAAAGCTGGAGTGACAGAACAGGTTGAATCTTCAGAGTGGGTGGCGCCCCTGGTTGTGGCTAATAAAGCCAATTTAAAGTTATGCATTGACTTACGCAACCTTAATCAAAATATTCTGGTGGACCAGTATCCCCTACCTAGAATCAATGAGATGTTAGCCTGCACCAAGAATGTAAAGTGGTTTTCCACTATTGATCTTACTGCAGCCTATCATCAGGTATCATTACACCCAGACAGCAGGAATCTCACCACTTTCGTTATGCCATTTGGGTGCTATAGGTTCAGAAGAGTACCTTTTGGCCTAGCCTCAGCCATGGCTATGTTCCAAAGGTTGATGCACATGATCTTTAAGGGAGTCAAGAACCACCTTATCTTCCAAGATGACATCCTGATAATGGAGAGGTCCAAGAAAGAGCATGACCAGAGATTGCTACAGGTACTTAGTATTTTGAGTTAAAAAAAAGGCATGACTGCTGAATTCAGCAAATGCAAATTTGCAAAGAAACAGGTTAGTACCTGGGGCATGAAATAACAGGGGAAGGGATTAAACCAAAAAAAGAATTGTTGAACGCCGTCAGAGAGGCGCCGATCCCCAAAAACGACTTGAGGGCGTTTCTGGGATTGGTAGAAATATATTCAAAGTTTGTGAATGATTTTTCCACTAAAACGTTTGAAGTCTGTCAACTACTAAAAATGAGGAAAAAGTTTGAGTAGTCCAGTCAGTGCCAAGAAACGTTCATTGCCCTCAAGGAAGACAAGTATTTGACCCGGATCTGCTAACATGGTCATTACAGATGCCAGCGAAAAGGGGATTGGTGCAGTCCTTACTCAGAAGAATAAACTAGGTACAGAAGACACCATTACATTTGCTTTCTGTTCACTTACTCCTACCGAGGAAAAATAGTTAGTCATAGAGCGGGAAGCACTCGCTTGTGTGTGTGTGTGTCTTAGAGCACTTCCGCCAATTTATTTGGGGCAATACAGCAATCTTCCACAGTGACCATACACCCATTACCAAAGTGTTAACCATTTAGGGATTGCATGCTGCATCTCCCAGACTAGCCCTCATGTATGTAAGAATATTTAATTTCAACTACGAAGTGCAATAATTCCCAGTTTACAAGAATGTGGCAGCAGATTTCCTTAGTAGTATGCCACTCCCCAAGTGTGAAGTCAATGAGTATGTTAGGGAAGAATTTTGTGTAGCTAACATTTCTGAAGAATTCCCTATTATCACAGATGAGTGGGGATAAAGCCCAAGAACAAGACTTGGTTCTCAAAAATGTAAGAATATTGGCAGGTTGGTCTGATAAGAAAGCTATCAGTAAAGAGTTATAGGGAACTTAGACATGAATTGTCCTTAGAAGGAGGATTAATTTTAAGACAAGAGAAGGTGGTACCCCCTGCAATGTTAAGAAAGTTCTAGAAATTTGCCATGAAGGGCATTTGGGCATTGGCAAGACTAAGAATAGAGTCAAATTTGGTATTGGTGGGCAGGGTGTGACAAAGAAATAGAAAGCATGGTCAGAATTGTATACAGTGCAAAAATTCAGACAAAACACAAGTAACCCTCAGACTCCCATTACATCCCCTTCCCAGTCCAGGAATGCCTCTGGAAAAAGTAGGTATTGACATAATGGGGCCTATATGGGAGCATGAAGAACAAGTGTATGTTGTTATTCTTATAGAACACTTTTCTAAGTGGCCTGAAATTGAAATACTTCACAGAACTGGCTCGAGTAGCATCATCAAATTCCTGGACAAAGTATTTACTAGGGAAGGGTTACCCAAGTACATTCTTAGCAACAACGAACCCCAGTTAATGTCACAAAATTGCAAAAACTTTGTGGAAAGGAATGGCAGTACACACAAGACAACCTCTGTGTGCCATCCTGCTGGGAATGGAGCAGTAGAACGGTTTAACTGTGTCATTCAGGGTATTGTACAGCTAGCCAATAATAACAGTATAGTATGGAGAAGTTAATTACACAAGATGGTGTGGGCATACAAGATTATCCCCAATGAGAGTACTGTGTCCAGTCCGTTTGAGTAGATATGGGGGAAGAACCCCATGTCCAAAGATAACATAGGATGGTTGAAAACTGCCAAAAGGGCAGATAGGTCACCGGATGCTTGGAGAGAAAACTTAGTACAAGCACAGAACAAATGGAAAAACCTGTATGACTTAAGGCATAAAAGTAAAGCTGTATAAATCAGGATCGGGGACAGAGTGAAAAGAAGTGGTTTCATTGGGAAAAACCAATGTCAGTTTACTCATCTCTTGGTAGTTGAGAGAGTCTGTTGCAATCCTGTATTGTTAAGAGATGGAAAGGTCTGGCACTTGTCCGGGCTCTCCGTGTGCAAGAACATGGAGGGAGGCAGAGATATCCATAGTTCTCAAGATGATAGTGGGTTCCTGGAACAAATGGTGGAAAGCAATACACATGGATTAGAGTGGTTGCATGATGAGGATGAAGCCCAAAGTAATGAAGGGGCGGACAACCATAGTATGATAGTGCCTGGTAACAACGACTGTGTGAACAACTAGAGTCTGAAGCGTATGGATGATGAAAATGATGCCGTGAGCAATGAGGATTCTGAAGTAGCCTGGAACCAAGGTAGTCCCAATGACCATGCGAATAACCAGAGTCTGGGGAGTATGGATGATGCCCTGAGCACTTTGAAGTTGCCCGTAACAAAGGTAGTTCCATGCAACATGGTGGAACAGAAGACTCCCATGTGAGTAGTAGTACCACCAATGAAGGTGACACTTCTGTGGGTAAAGTAAGAAGCAGGACAAGACGTACTATCATTAAACCTAGTAGGTTTAAGGGCTATGTGAATGATTAACTGTTTTCATAATGCATATTTATTCATGCATGTGTTGCTGATCAATGTTGTGTGGCTCTAGCTTGTTTATCTTCCTTGCATTTTACAGCACTGCAACACATGATGTATCCTCTCTCATGAAAGTGCATTTTACTTTGATATTAACAGGTTTCCTCCTCGTATGGGAGTATCTCCTTTGTATTGTTGAGCTTAATAACTTGTGATTAATTCTTCCTTCCAAAGGAGCATCCTTCCTCCGTTTTGTAGATTTAAAATGCTCCCATAGGTAATGTATATATTTATTTTACCAGTGTTGGTATTGGGGGGGGGGGGGGGGAGGAGGAGGGAGGAATGTGTGGTGATGGTAGGTATTTGTTTAGGTATCTGCATGTGCATCCATTTCCCCACGGTACTCAGTACCCTCTGCTATTCACCCCTATTATGACGCAACTGTCATATGGAGAGAGTTATTGGCCGGAGCAGACGCGGTGTGGTTACTGTGCTGTCCTCCCCCCTGAGTGTGTTAGTGTGTAAGACTTCAATAAAGGAGTAAAAGTAATTTTGCACTACATTAATAGTTATAAGTAGGGCTCCCGGTTTTCTGGTATTTATTTTTTGGCCATTTCCGTCTGTATTTATTTTTTGGCCATTTTATCTGTATTTATCCATATTTATTTTGTGTTTAGCGTATAAATGAAGTTGTAAAACTGTACTTTTCCATATCTATTTAACTGATAGGCGCGCACTCATACTTTGATGTCTGTCGTGTTTTAGCTATTTAAGCTGCCAAATATTACAGAACAATACATCCACTGGTAAACACTAGCATTATACTATAAATGTATGTTGGCATATGCTGTTATTTAAAGAAAGTTCATACTGTTTTTTAATTTCCCATGCTGTCCATCTGCTCAGCTGCTAGCCTATAATTCATGAAAGACAGCACGGAGAGTCACTTAAAAAAAGCACAATTTCCTGCATTTTTCCACATTTAAAAATACATGCAGACAGAAAACACATTGTTTTCTGTCTGTATTTATCTGTAGAAATCCGTAAAAACGGAAAACAGGGAGCCTTAGTTATAAGTGACAAGACATTTCCGGTACTTTTGCACTACTAGAAGGCTCTATGCAATTCAACTGATTTCCACGTGATCACAAAATATTAATTTATCAGGAGTTCTGTTTTAAAGAAAAAGGCATTGTGGTAGCAATAAAAAGGGACAGCAACATCAGTGCCCCAATTCCTACACCAACCAAAACTTCAAATAATTACATGAATGTGCCAATAAAACCTTGGAATAAACTTCAACCCAACTATGAGGTTGGAATCCTTCACTACAACGACGGCTACTGCCACCGGACACCAACTAGTCAACATTCAGAAACTGTGTAATGACAGTAAAACACTACACTCTGTGCTTGTCTCAAGCAAGATGGATATCTGCTAAAGCTTACTTGAAGCCCCCCTCCATTACACATTACTACCACAGGTCACGGTTCTGAATTTTGCCACAAGCTATTTTTTTTAGTTTTATATAGCGCAAACTAGACCCGAAGGTATTGGAGAGCTTTACATGAGCACCAGTTGTGTTAGAGACGGACACATTCAATTTGTTAGGCACAGGGAGATTAAGTGATTTGCCCAGTCACAGGATGTTGAGCGCCCCTGCCAAGACTCAAATCTGGTTTCCCAGCTTCAAGGTTGACTGCTCTAGCCGTTAAGTCACATCCTCTAACCTACTGAAGCACATCGCAACATCGTCGCAGAGCGACAAACTACTAATTATGTTTCCAATGCCATGAGCTACTTCTCAATGTACAACATCTCAAATGTTAACCAGAAATGTGTCCCACACACTCTTTACTTAAAGTAAACTAGATTGCACTACGACTTCCAGTGCTGCCTTCTGTTTCCTTACCATCTACTCAGACCACACCAATGAAACTAGTTCCCAGTCGCATCATACTCTAACTCTGGCATCTCCGAGTAGCTTGTGACCTACTGGTAGCTCTCCGCTACCTTTAAGTAGCTCCACTGTGCACAACTCAACCTACTAAATTAGACGCTTTTGCTTGGTTTAGTTAATGTATGGATCTCACAATTGAAAAATGTGTAGTTGGGATGATATGATGAGTATTTTTTAGAACTCTCAACCTGATGTGTGGAGAACTGTTGGGTTTCTAAGAAATATTTAATATATATTAAGCGGAAATGTGAATGAGCCATAAAGCACTGGGGAGACTAATTAATAATAATACTATCTTGGTGGCAGTGTAGCTATGGCTTTCACGTATTAACCTTGTAGAGACAGTCCAAATTGATAAAGCCTTTTTCACATTTCCGGCAGCAACCCTGCCTGATGTACTGAGATGATCATTGTGGGTCATACTGCATGGAGTGTCCACTAAAGTAATAATCTTGTCTAATGTGATCCCTATTTCCACACTAAAAATAATAGTAGCTCGGTATAAATTCGTTGAACATAAGTAGCTCTTATTAAAGAAAAGGGTGGGGACACCTACTCTATCCCCACTCTTCCAAGGGCGCCCTTAAAAAGTCTTACTCTAAATGCAAAGTGGTCACACCTAATCAAAATGAGTTCCATTTCGCCTCACTATAATGTCAAAAGTAAATATACGTTTCTCATGTCTTTATATTGACACTCAAACACCACCAACCCCATTTTGCCCAAAATCTCCTCTTTGCTCATTTATTTCTCTACAGTACATGCGGACATCGTATTAATAAATTATAGATATAAGTAGACGTGCAAACTACGTCCTGTTCTAAACGTTTTTGAAAAGTACATTTCCCCAAGCTATTCCATTCAATTGCTTTCTAGAAAGGGCCAATGTGATAGGTGTAGCGGTGAAACAGGTGTGCGCGCAATCGTTAAATAGGATGTACGGTTGCATGGAGATGCAAGGTAAAGAAACAGTTTAACAGCGTCTGCGACAATCAGAAACTGAAATTGGCAACACAACAGCTATGCTTGCAAAATTGCGCCTCATTTTGAGAGAGCTGAGGAAGCGTAAACCTGCTTTTAAAGAATTTACTGAGCCTTTCGGTTTCACGTTGAAAATGCAATAAAAACCATGGCGCGTTACATACAGGGTGAATTTGTTTATTTAAAAATAATAATTTTAAAAAAAGTGAGTTGAGGATAAAAGCCAGATGAACACAATCATTCTCCAAGGAGTAAACTCCTCGGTGATTTGGACGGACATGCTCGACGCGTTGATAATGTTCTAAGGAGAACAGACAACATGAGGAGATTTTAGGTCGTTTGGGGGGGGGGGGGCATGGGGGCTTTTTTTCCAGATGGTCGATTCACCAGAATCCGTCCAGGGCACGGTAACGGCCCTCTTGGTGTTCGCAGTTTTGAAAGAGTCCGTCGAAGCCATCTCTGCCCCCAATCCTCGCATCCCAAAGCACATGAAACCTCCTACGGCTTCCTCCAGCTCTCCATCATGTGTGACGTCACACAGGTCCACACAGCTCCCACCGCTCCGGCGACTCTAGGACTCCTCGGGTTTGTCAGTAGGCGGCCCGCATGGTTGCAGCATCTTCTCCATAAGGTTGAAACGTACGCGAGCTTTGCTCTCATTCTCGGCCACAGCGAAGTAGTTGAGCAAGTCGAAGTGACCCATGTAGGAGCAGTACGAGTCCCGGTGCTGGTTCACCAGCCACTCCCACTTGGTAGTGTCGGCGTGGCCAGTACCGATGTACTTGGATTGCAGATGCTCTAGCTGGCTGTGGATGGTGTAGCGGTCAGTCATCGCGGCGAAATAGGCCGAGAAACGATCAGCAACAAGAATAACCAAACACGCTTTCAACCGGAAATGTAGTAGTTTCGCGTTAGCTTTGTAAAACAGCAGGTATTTCCGGGAGTCGATGTGTATATCCGGGTGACTCTAACAGGGATTGGGCCGCGCCGCGAGCTTCCGTTGCGTAAATGCAGCGGCCATCTTTGATTGGTAACTAAGGGCCTCATGTAAAGGCTCGTCAATGTATCCTTACAAAACGTAAAACTTTCAAAGTACACAATGATCGTGTAATAAACAGAAATGCATCCCCATAATTACATAATGTACTCAAAATATTAGGGCAGGTGCCTCCTCCGTAATTGCAATAAAGTAGACAAGCCGTCGTTTTTGTATGTTTATCAAATGTATTAAAACGTTCAATGGCTGCAATACTTTTTTCTTATCACATGGCACTGTTTATGAGCTTTTTCAAAAGGTCCGCTTTACTGCACAGACCTGAGTTGCCAGCACGCGTTCTGCAACGTTCAAATTCACTTGGAGACAGACTAGAACGAGACCCGTCTGATCACAGTGTGCAGTGCCGATTAAGTCTGTTTTCGCTTTCAATGTTGCTCGTGCAATCCGTATTTCCCGCGGCTGCCTGTGCTGTCGCTGTCTTGGTGCTGTTGCTGTGACTGCCTCCGCGCTACTCTGTCCCGGTTGGAGCGGATAGGAATGCTGCGCGGTAGTTCCCGGCAGAGGTAGCGGGTGTGTTGCGGGGCGCGGTGTCTCGCCTCCTCGGAGCCCCATGTCGAGCAGCCTGTATGAGTGCGGCAGGGACAGCATGATCACAGTGCGTGCTCCGCAGGAGTTCCTCCCCTCCGGTCGAGAGCATAGTCGACAGCACCCCAATGCTCTGACCCTGCAGCCGCGCCGCCTTCAGCCAGCCTCTGAGCTCTGCCAATCTTCAGACGGAGGCGGCGCAGCGGCTGGGCTGGTGGGATCCCTGCAGGAAGTCACCATCCACGACAAGCGCAAGGTACTGGTTTCCCAAGTGCCCAAGATGAGATCTAAGGCAGAGGTGCTGCTTGCCCAAGATCACACAGGCTGGTTGCTGATGTTTTGTAGTCTAATGTACAAAATTCTTACACTGCCAGTAATGCGTATCTTTAGACTTTACATATTCTTCTATGCTAGCCATGGGCAGCTTGGCAACTGAAAAGATTCTCAAAGTGGTCCAGGCCGGTGTTTTGAGCACTTTAGTCGTTAGTTCTGATCCAGCGATCAGGGATCGATATTTTTCACAAACACAGCCCATTTACACTACCCAACTTAATCCCTTCACGCTGGGGTTCAGTGGGATGCAGGTTTATTCCTAACTCACTAAATACACTTTAGAACCTGCATTTCTCCTTACAAATAAATATGGCGATGAACCTAAAGTTGAAGAGTTGATGACAATAATAAGTACTAAATCTATGCTACTAAATTAACAACAGACTCAATGTGTAGTTTATGTTGTTTATCGTAAAAATTATGTAAGAATAAATGCTCCAGTACAGTTACACGAAAATGCAGATCATGAATTATCACAGAGAGAAAACATTGGCAATGTATAAATTCAAACTCATGTCAAATAAACAATGCATTGAAGTTGTGGATAGGCGAAGAGAGAAAAGTTTCAGAGACAAAATACATTTGCAAATGATTATGCAAATTAAGAAGATTATCTATACTAACCCAAGTGAGAATCAGGGAAAACTACCCCACTGGCCAGTCAGGGCAGGAAGGCCACTCAAGTAGAGTCGAGTGACAAAGATTAGGTCAGGAGTCAGGAAACGGGTAGGCCTCTATCTGGAAACAGTAAACCGACGACAGCGACGATCTCCTGCTAGCTAAACACCAGCCAACCCTCTCAACCACACCCCCCGGGGACTTTCAATTATACCCTAAAACCTAAATGTCCAACCCACATTTGTTTCATTTACCAACCAAACTCTGTCTCTCATTGGCTAATAATGGGGGTGTTCTGTCACACCACTCTCAGCGTGATCACTTTTATTCACTAGCTTATTGTTTTAGACTTTCAACATGATGACAAATCTTTCTCAGGAAACAACTTTGAACACAATCATATTACATATTCTTCATGTTGCAAACCTCTACGCCTCTTTTGTTCGCCTCTGCCATTTCATGAGGAAGTTGTACATTTCCACTTGTTTTTTCAGTATCTTCCTTCTTCCGCAACCTTGACAGACAGTCAGCACAACGTGAAGGACATTTCTATGCTTTTGCATTCTTTCCTCAATTCAAAGCCCATTTTATTTCATATTCTTTTTCTTTCAACAAGCTTTAACCCAAAACTGGCATGCAGAAATGTAGGCCCATGCTTGTTTTTCTACGAGAACAGAACACAAACGTTTATTATTTTCATGAAATGTAATGTCATTTTACACACCATCCCAGCATTTGCACTAACCCATGCACAACCCATGTTATTCCTAGTGAAATATTATTAACGTGCACAAAAGCAGCATTAGTTTTTTATCAAAGCAGTTTTGCGGCCTAGTTTCATGCATTAATACACGCATTAGTTTTACACATGCGCAAAAGCATTTCCCCTTATTTTAGCGTTTTTAATAATATTTTTCACAGCACACTTTTAATAAATGTTACTGAGGGTTCAATCCGAGCAGGTTTTATTTTCTCAAAACCCTGCTCCATCAGTTCAAAGAAATTAACTATTGTCTCTGTGTCTGGTTGCCATGCAGAATGGAGTGTAAGTATTCAACAATTAAGAGAGACTGTCTCAAGGAGCATTACTTCCTGCAGCAGTGAGTCTCCTTTGCAAGTATTGCACTGTTTAGCTGCATCAGTTGGTGCTACAATGCTCACTCATGATCATTTAGTTCACCTGAGTCTGAGTATACTAGTGGCATTCTGGACAGGCAATCAGCCCTATAGTTCTGTTCAAAATTGGAAGGAGACCCTTCGATGCATCACCCTCCAATAAAAGCCTCAAGAGCTGCAGAACCCCCCTCCCAAGTCTTACCACCTTGAACATATTTAGTAATCATGTTATATTATACTCCTGTAATTTGGATAGTAATCTCACCAAACGAGATGATCCTTTGCCTAAACCAGTCCCACTTCAGGAGATGAACTAAAGGTTTGTGACAGATAAAAACTTCAAAGTTAGAATCACATAAGTATGTTTTAAACTTTTGAACTGTCCACACACAAGCTGAGGCCTCTCTTCCGAAAGCGCTGTTATTCAATTGTGGTTCCTTCAAGGTCCTGGATACAAAAAATACTGTATGGTCATGTCCCTTGACGCACTGTTCTAACTCAGCACCTAAGCTGTGTAGGGGAGCATCAATTGAAACAAAGCATTTCTCAACAGACATGTAAGATTTTATGGTGTGAGCCTCAATTACATATTTCTTAACATCCTCAAATCCTTCATTTGTTTTAGGTGTCCACTCTAATTTTGACCTCTCCTTAAGTAAGAGTCTTAAAGTTTGTGCTATGGATATCCTCATACAAAGCAAGCATAATATTCACAAAGTCCAAGGAAGGACCGTAATGCATCCTTATCAGAGGGTGGTGTTGTTTTCTGAATGGCTTCTAAATAACAACACTTTAGGCAAATTCTTGAAGGTGTAATTGAATGGCCACGGCAGTCCACCTCTTGGGTAAATAATTTTAATTTCTCCGAGCTGACTGCCATGTCCCTCTCAGTGAGCATACTTAAAACACACTCAACAATTGCCACATGCTCAGGGGGACTTTTTGTAAAAGTTAAAATATTTATACATATAGCCTTGGAAGGCATGCATATTACTAAAATTGCCAAATAATCATCTTTTGAAATACACTGTTCGCCAAAGAAAGTCCAAAGACAGGAGTAAATATTTGTAGGTTCCAACGGTGTTACGAAAGTTGTGAGATCCTGATATGGAGACAGTGGAATATATTGATATGCAGAATGCGTGCCTGTAATAGATGAGCATTTAGCATTACCTAGGTTAGCGAGTCACCTATTATGTTTTTATTGAGTATGCAAAGGACAACACGCAGAAATGCAAATCCATAGACAGTTTTTTTTTTTGTCGAAACTACTAGAGAAACCCATTCCGATGAATCAGTGGGCTGTGTGATGCCTTCAGAATAAAGCATATCCAGCAATTTTTTAAATATAATTCCAGTTCATGCTTGTGGTCTGACTTTATATATTTCTTGAGCAGCATTATGCTTTAACTTGGTGCAATGTTCAACCACTTTTATTTTGCCAACACAATTTTTGAATTTTCCAGGGTACTTGACTATCATCTTCAACAATGAGAACAGGAATGTGCCCTAGAACAACAGGATTTTCAGAAGAAGGCCTTAAAGGCGAACCAAGTTTAGCTAAATTCCTCCAGCCTAATATGTCTTGTTCCATTACAGCTACACATACTTTCCGTTCAATTTTCCTTCCCAAACATTCCAATGGGCTGACAAAATAACCAAACACATCAATGTCATGGACTCTGAAAGGCTTAGGGTTAATGCCTGTGTGTGGCATTACTTTCAAACACACATCTTTATGTGCTTCACACAGCAGACCATTTATCTTAGCCTCAGTGAGCATCCACTTATCAGTTTCTATTGTGAATACCACGTTGTTCAATCTTTCTTCACAATCTTGAGCCGGACATCATCACTACTTTATCGGCAAACTCCCATTTCTTGCTTTACAATCCAATAGAAAATGGCCAGTCTTTCTATAATTATTACACATTTTACATATTGCAGGGCAAGTGGGGTTGTTGCCTAGGGGGTTTCTCGAACCACATCTGTAGAAATTAGGAACATATCTCCTCACATTTCTTTTATAAACTTTTCTGTAGGGTAGATGAAGTAAATGGGTACCCATTCAAACACATTTTTCACTGCGGAAGACCCTTCATAGCATGCTAAAGCTTTTGATGGGAGCCTAGACAACTCAATGCCTTTAGCTATATCTATCAATTCTTCTAAGCCTTGATTTCTGTAAGTTAATAGTCTTTCCTGTACTTTACGTGAAAACCAGTTTAAAAAATTGTTTTTTTCATAAACATCTACTCAATTTTCAAAGCCACAAGAAGCTGCTAATCTACAAAGCACAGCTATTTATTTTTCAACACTCTCATCACTGTTCTGTTTGTATTTAAAGAACTTGTCTTTCCAATAAAATACTTGGCTCCTCAGCATACTGTTTCCTCATTCTTTCCTTTGCTTCAGTATATTCATCCCATACTACAAAATGACTTGTGGCGCCTCTACTTCTGGTAAATGATCAAATACTCTTTTGCCCCCTGGCCTAAACAATTAAATAGAATTGATTTCCTTGGTTCTTCGTATTTCATGGCATCAAAAGCTATCACACAGTTTTCAGAAGGCTGAATAGACACCATGTCATATACATGATAGGTACAATTAGAAGGTGTCTGTTTTATACAACGGTGATGTCAAAGTAGTAGAAGTATATCTTTCTTTGCCTATTTTGCAGATTAAATAAAATGATTATACCAAAAGTAATGTGCATAGAATGTAAGAAGCCATTAGTGTGTTAGAGATCATCCAGTACAAAGCACAAGAGACTAGGTTAGAGCTGTCTCACAGGAAAGAATAAAATATTTTGTAGATGTATCTGAGACATAAACAGTACCAACCATGATGTCTTGACAAGAGGAAATCTGAAATAATTTCAGACAGAGCTCCTAAAAACACTCCATTGAAGCTCAAAGTTCTCAGATGAGCTTCCCAGTCGCTTCTCGATCTTCATGGTGCTTCCTCCTAATTCTGTGCCAGGATCGGAGGCTCCAATTATGCTTCTCTTTCTTTACTCTTTATTTTTCAGTAGCCAATCATATAAAACTTTTTAAAATATTACATTTCCCAGGGCCACTTCATAGTCACATGACCAACCATAGAGCCCCAGTCCAATATAACCTTCTTACAGCAATACAGCCTCCTCTTTGTTTGCTGCTTCACAGCCAGTTAAGTGCACTCCTTTAATCTGTCATTTTTATTACTTACTGTTGTTTCCCTTGCTTTAGTTGGTGTGTGCAATATTTTGAATGCACTTGTGTTACTGTGACCCTGTTCATGTGCATATTTGAATTTTTATTCCGTGATTGGCTGTTATCACCACTTTCTCTCAATGTTAGATGCAGGAACAGCGCAGGTGACGAGTGTTTACCCTCCCGGCAGGGCGGCGTGTCACCCTTGCATGTTTTGATTCTGTGGAAAGGAAGAAGGGGACTGAGGACTTTCGACTGATCGGATTGTCGATTCCGGCTATTGCGGGCATGTTTGAACACAGTGAGACGCGTTTGTTGGTGTTTGCCTCTGCCCTTCGTTTTTGGCTCCCAGTTTACGCCCTGGTGGGTTGGCTCTCTCCCCCAGGGTTGGAAAATTTTGCATAGGCTCTGCCTTGAGTTCTAGCAGGTCCTCCCTCCACACTTAAATTGTAATACGACCACAACACGTGGCAAGACTTGACCTACTTCTGGGGTGCTACCTGTTTATTCTCCCTGATTTGCTCCAGATTGGTGGATTGTCCTTGTCCTCCTCCTGCCTATTGGTCCTTATTACCCTTCTGAGGCTCTTGTATCTCTGCTGGGCAGATATTAAGGATGACAGAGTATATTGATGATGATATGGAGGGCTATTATTATGATGACCCTGAGGGGTCCTTGGAGCAGGACCTGATGGACGCTCTTGATGCTGGGGTTCAGTATTCTGTGAACAAAGCCCTTGTGAGGGCTATTGAACTTCTAAAATGACACCTCTGTGGGTATGCAGAGCAGCAAGGTTGGATTCCACCCCCCCCCTCCCTTTGCAGATTGGGAGTAGCCAGTCGGCTCCTCATGCCAAGTCCAGAGGAAAAAACCCTAAGGGCCCCAACGCTGCAGATTTTGAGAAGTTGTTGGATTCACAGGCGAAAGATCATGATTATAGCACTCCACCTGTTCCCACAGTTCCCTATACGAGGCAGGATGACACAAGCTGTGCTTCATCTCAGAGCTTAGACCAAGGAGACGAACCAGGCCCCAGTAAACGCAAACGCAATACACACCACATTAATGTGCAGGAACTTTGAACCTAGTGATATCATCCACCCGAGGTCTACTGTGGGGCTCCTGTCACAAGAAGTGGCGGATTATGTACAATCACTTATCCGCCAAGGGTTCAACAAGAATGTCAGCGCGGCTACGATCCGAGTGCCCCAGACCTTCCAGACAAGTTCAGTGACACCCCAAAGGTAGACCCTACCTTAGTAACTTATCTGAAAAAATACTGTAAGGATCATAAGAAAGGTATAGATCGGGCTTGGTGCGGTTGCCAAGATAAGCTACTGAATGTATCAAGTCCACTACCTAAAATCCTTGGACTAGATTACCACAGTAAAGAGTTAGCGACTCCCTATTGACCCAGACGTCTTGGTCAGCTGGGCCCAAGGAACTGTTTGCCAGCTGGGAAATGCAAACTGGGCCATATTCAGTGAACAGCACTGGTCCATCCTCCTTAAACTTGAACTGAAGCTCACCGAGCTCGTGTCATCTGAGTCAGACCACATAGCTCAAGGACTGCAGTTTGGAAACCCCTTTCTGAAGTTGTTGAAGTTTGTTGCAACTTACAGTAACTTGGATAAGTCACAGGGGTTCCTCAAGAAGGTCTTCTGTCCACTTTTTGGCAGGGCCAGGAGCTTTCGGGGGTGAGCGTTCGGCCGTTGCTACCACCGAGGCCCACTGTGAGGATTCTGTCAACAAGATAGAGGTGGAAGCCAAGCTTCCTCTTACAATACCACCTCCTGGCCCGAGCCAACAGGAACCGTTTCCGGAAGGGACGATAGGGAGGGTCGCAAGGCACTTTCCAGGAGTCTGGTTCCATAGGTGAGAATCATTCCACTTTCAGAAGTGCTGTTAGTGGGCAGGACCAGGCTATTCCTACACAACTGGCAGAGTGTAATACAAGACCCATGGGTTCTCGAGGCTTTGCAGGGTTACAAGTTAGAGTTTTACAGCTCCCCGATGCAGACCTCTTCCCCCTCCCACAATGTATTTTTCCCAACAAGAGCAGGATTTCATCTCCTCAGTCGTTCCCCCACCCAGTCAGGTTTCTTAGTTGCATTATCTTAGTAGTAAAAAAGGGAGACCGGTTTCGCTTGGTGCTGAATCTGAGGGATTTCAATAGTTTGATCGTTTACCATCATTTCAATATGGAAGGAATCCATCTCTTAAGAGATATCCTTCAGGAGGGGGATTGGATGGTCCAGTTGTATTTAAAAGACACCTACCTAGCATTCCCTATTTTTCTGTCTCATTGGTGCTTTCTTTAGTTTCTCTGTCAAGGCTGTTACGAGTACAAAGTCCTCCCTTTTGGTCTCTCCTCCGCCCCTTGGTGCTTTTCAAAGATCCTGAGACCTGTGGTATTCATCTGATCATCAGGTGTTCATCTGATCATCTATCTATACAACATCATTATCATGACCCTTATGTCCTCAATGGCCCTAACCCACTTGGAGTGGACGATTCTCCTGCAAGATCTGGGCTTCATCATAAACGCTCAAAAGTAGATCCTGCCTCCCTCCCAACGCCTAGAGTTCGTGGGTTTTCAGGTGGATTCCTTTCGGTCGCAACTAGTCCTTCCTATCCAGAAAGTACGAAACATCAAGAAAAAATTGAGGTCAACGTTGAGCAAGCAGACACTGTTCTTGAGGTTGATAGCATGCATTGTCTGCCTGTTAGCCTCATCGATCCAGGCCATATTTTCTAGTCCCCTCCACTATTGCGCCCTTCAGAGACTCAAAATTCAGCATCTCCGAAAGGGTCTCAGCTACTAGGAACAGATTCTTCTTTCAGAGGAGGCGAAGACTGAAATATCTTGGTGGTTGAACCACACGGAGGCCAGGAATGGCAGGGCGATTTTTGGCTCGACTCCGGACATAAAAATAGAGTCCGATGCCAGCAGGTGGGGTTGGGGAGCTCATTGCGGTCAGATCTCCTTGGTGGGTCGTTGGTCCACAGCAGAGCTGGATCGCCCCATCAATTGCCTGAAACTCTTAGTGGGTTTGTTTGTGATTTGGAGTCTCTCTCCGGAGTAGTCCAATTGTTGCATACTTCTTCATATGGACGATATCTCGGCAGTACAATATGTGAACAAGTTGGGTGGGATCAAATCCCGCCTTCTTGCGGAGATAACCAAGGATTTTTTTTTTTGTCTCCAACATAGAATATCAGTGGTAGCGCTGTACTTCCACGGTTAGAGCAGTACTATTGCAGACTGGCAGTCTCGCCATCTTCTGGACTTGAGTGAATAGAGACTTCACCCAGACGTATTCCATGCACTCCACTGGCTTTGGGGACCATGCTTAGTGACCCTTTTTAAATCTCGCCTCAACCGGCAGCTCCTGACTTTTTTCAGTTAGCACCCGGATCCGGAAGCCCAGGCCGCTGATGCGTTTCTTCAGGACTGGTCTCCCTTCCTGGGTTACGCCTTTCCCCCATTCATGATGACTCCCAGGGTTTTGGCACAGTTGAGATGCCAGGGAGCAGAGCTTAACTTAGTGACTCCGCTTTGGAGTGCACAAGCTCAGCCCACCATTGGAAAGCAGTAAAAGCGGTACCTGTGTTAATTTTCTCTGTTGACAGTGAAGCTCACCAGATACTTCCTTGGCACTGGAAGGACGCTTTTCTACTTTTAACCAGTTAGTAGAAAGACAGATTGATTCTGATTCCTTCCTGTTAGAACCTCCTTCTGGATCCAGTGTGCCTTCCACATCCACTGATCCTGTCGGACCACCTCTCTCTAGTGGGTTGCAGAGTTTCCGGAAAAGATGGAGTCTTCCGGGACTTTCGCAAGAGGCTACTTGTTTCAGCGGTTAAGCCTGGTCGTTGGGCACACACAAATGATATGCAGCCACATGGAGACGCTGGTGTAGTTGGTGCCGTGAACGGGGTGCAGATCCCATTGGAGCAGGTTGTAGTTTGGTCATACATTTTTTGAAATCCCTGGCCTGCGCTGGCATGGCCTATCGAGCAGCGAAAAAGTTTCGGCCCACTATTACAGTGGATCATTTACCAATTGATGGAAACCAGTTGGCCAATAGTGTGTACATCTTTAAGAGGTATTCGTATGGCAAAGCCCCCTCAACCTAAAAATTCTGTCTTATGGAATGCTAACATAGTCCTTAGGTTTTTATATTCTTGGTCAGACAATAAATATCTATAACAGAAACAATTGTCAGCCAAATTGACCATACTCTTGTGCCTGATTTCTTGTAAGCGTGTGTCTGACGTATGAGCTTTAGATCTGGCGGGGAGAGTGTTTTCTCCTGAGGGTGTTACATTTTCTATTTCTCGACAGACCAAATGGAATTCCAGCTCAGTATCTTAGCCAGCCTTTCCAGATAATTCTACGCTTTGCGTGGTGCAATGTCTGAAAGCTTATGAGGCAAGTCCCTCTGAATTTCGAACGGATATGAGAGATCATTGTTGATTGCTTTGCAAAAGCCTTTTCGTTTGGTAGTATCTGCCACTCTTGCCAGATGGATGCGATGGATTCGACACGTCTCCCACCGCATACTAATCATGAGACTCAACGATGCCGGCATCTGCGACAAGGCACTGGACTGGATCCACTCCTTCCTCACTGGCCGGACTCAGAGAGTTAGACTACTGCTGTTCCTCTCAGAACCTAGAGAGATCAGCTGCGGAGTGCCCCAGGGTTCCTCCCTGAGCCCCTCCCTCTTCAGCGTCTACATGGCCTTCCTCGCAGTCCTCATCGGAAGCAATGGACTCAACATTGTCTTCTATGCCAACGACACCCATCTGATCCTCTCCCTCACCAACGAAACCACAACCACCAGAACCAACTTCCACAGTGGAATGAAGGCCATTGCTACATGGATGAAAGACGGCTGTCTCAAGCTTAACTCAGACAAGACCGAAGTACTCATCCTGGGACCCACCCCTTGAGCCTGGGACAACTCTTGGTGGCCAGCCACACTGGGACCCCCTTCCACTCTGACGGACCAAGCACGCAACCTCTGCATCATACTGGACTTATCGCTCACAATGAACCGCCAAATCAATGCAGTTTCCTCAGCCTGCTTCCACACGCTCCGCCTGCTTCGAAAGACATTCAGATGGATCCCCACAGAATCCAGAAAGACAGTTACCCATGCACTCGTCACCAGCAGACTCGACTATGGCACCACACTCAACCCTGGCGTCACCCAGAAACAGCTCAAGAAACTACACAACGTTCAAAATGCTGCAGCCAGACTGGCCCTTGACATCGACAGCCGCAGCCACATCACGCAACACCTCCAACAACTCCACTGGCTTCCAGTCAAGGAGAGAGTCACCTTCAAGCTCCTCACACAAGCCTACAAAGCTCTCCATGACGAAGGACCAGCATACCTGAACCATGCCTCGCATTCCACGTCCCGCCAGACAATTGCGTTCCGCCCAACTCACCATAGCCTCCGTCCCCAGGATCCACAAGACCAGAACCGGAGGAAGTTCATTATCCTACCTTGCCGCCAAGACCTGTAACACCCTTCCCCTTAGGCAATCCGTGTCATTGACCCAATTCAAGAAAGACCTCAAGACCTGGCTCTTCAAATGATCCTCCACCCAGAGGGACCAGCAGCCCCCTGCACCTTCAGACCCTCATGGGTGAGTAGCAGAGCTTTATACACACCTGATTGATTGATTGATTGAGTGAGGCCGGTATAGATACCTCTGTGTTAGGCGTCCACTCTGCTAGAGGGGCGATGACTTTCAAAGCATTTGCTTTGGGTTCTCGTTTGGATGACATTCTAAAAGCAACAGATTGGTCGGCAGAATCTACATTTAAATCATTTTATTATGACCCTATTGTTGATGTTGCTTCCGTGGTGGTGGCTCAGCTTTAAACCAGCATAATCAGAGCCTCCGGTCCTGACACATTTTCTATCATTTGCGACAAGAATTTTCAATTCTACTGAGGACACGGAGGCGAGGATTATCTCGCCCACCCACCCATTTATTTATTTATTTATTTGCATACAGTTCGTTTCATACATGTGCATTTTCATTGATTGTTTTATATCTATTTTCTTTCCCTCCCAGATGACGTTGTGTATTTGTTCTGATATGTCCTTTTGAACCAGCGTTTACGGCTTCGGTGTTTTACTTCCTTGCAAGGAAATGTGGACAAATGATTCATCTTTCGACGGCATTCTGAAATTATGGGAATGTGCCTCGCTATTTGCGGAGTTTGTCTTGGAATGATCGATTTTCCTGATGTTGCAGATGGAGGACTTTAGGTTCAGTGAAGCCAAGATTTTCAAGCTAGGCTCCTATTGCGACTGCTTGTGATTATTTTTCAGTTGGTTAATGATCCTGTCATTGCAAGGTCTCAGACTGTTTAACTGTTTTCCTTGGACTGGAGCAAAGAAAGAAGAATCGGTATTGTTGTAAGAAGGTTATATAGGGCCGGGGCTCTGTGCTTGTTCATGTGACTATGAGGTGGTCAAGGGAAATGTAGTGTTCTAAAAAAGTTTTATGTGATTGGCTGCTGAAAAATAAAGAGTAAAAAAAGAGAGGCATATTCCTCGCTTCTGTGTCCTCAATAAAATTGAAAATTATTGTTGTGAATGACAGAAAACTTTTTTTCAGGCTAATCCAAGATGGTAGAAAGCGTGTGATGTCATATGTCATATGTCAATTGTTGTGAATGCTGGGAGCTGCATGGGTAACTGGGAACATCAGTGTATGATCTGCAGGGGACCGCCAGAAGCGGTTGGTGCACATGAGTCAGGACACAACTCGTGGGGCCGCCCGAAGCCATTGGGGAATACGCTCCGCCCACCAAGGGAAAGCAGTAAAGGCGGTACCTGTGTTAATTTTCTCTGACAGTGAAGCTCACCAGATACTTCCTTGGCACCGGAAGGACCTTATCCACCTTTTAACCAGTTAGAAAGACAGATTGACATTCATATAAAAGCGCTGATCGGTGCTGGTGAGTTCCCTAAAGGAAGACACCACTCAAAAACTCTCATTGCCAAATTGTGTTGTCTAAGTGATAAATATGCCACAATATCTTATGGAAAAGCACCTTTATTCTGAGGATAAAGATCCCACAGCAGGAACACAACCAGCAAGTCCAAGAGCAGTTTAGCAACTGACTATTGAGAATGCATGCTTGCTCCTGAGCTCCCAACCACATTCCATGTGTGTGAGTATTCTCATGTGGGTAAGTAAATAATCAACAGTGAAACGCATGTACATACTACTAGCAAACCGGCTTATTACTGATATTTTGGAGCTGAATGTACATCATTATTACACTGTTACTATTGCATATCAGTTTTATACTTCACTAGTTCCTCTATCCCAGTCATGGGCAGTTTGTCAGCTAAAAAGATTCTCAAAGTGGTCAATGACCAGAGTTTTGAGCTCTCTGATAGTAGAAAGGAATGAATTGTTGTATGTGTCTGATTGCTATGCAGAATGGAGTGAAAGTATAGAATGAATTAATAGTTCATTTGCACGATTAATAAAAACCATTGCAATTGGATTTTAAAAATCGACATGACCAGTACGTTGGTTACATCAATTAATCGGGAAACCAAGAGAAGAAAAAATAAGAAAAGTTTAAAATCATCATGATGAGCTAAAAAACACAAGTCTGAAATGCCATACACTGACATTGATTGCAGAAACTGTAAAAAGCTGAAAATGCAGTTAATCAGTAAATATCCTAGTTCAATTTCAACTGGAGGATCAAGTGATTGGGGGGGGGGGGGGCGCCAGGCTCTGGCCCTGGATAATTTTTTATTTCCACTGGGGGCCATTAAAAGGTTTGAAGACCACTGTGTTACTGGCTTCTGCTGCTGTTCTTCTCTTCTGGTTAATAAACTACATGAGTTCCTTATATGTGCCTGTAATTTTTTTTGGTTGGCTCCAGCACAACAAAGGCTACAAGAGGCAATATAGAAGCTTAAAGACCTCTGCTGTTTCCGCCATAAATCAGCACTTACATGTATCAAGCAGTGACGACAGTTTAGTGGAATCCTTTCATGGTTTGTAAAATATGCTTTTCAATTTTCTGTGTTAAGTATGTACTTCTCTTGTTTCATCCAGAATGTCCGGAATTCTACAGTATTCTCACTGTGATATCATTGATAGTTTCTGGCTCACTCGGAATTTCTGTGCATATGAGATGCAGTCATGGGGCCTTATTTCTTTATTAAACTGAAGTCATGTCTTCCTTCTGCAGCAAGGCTGCAGCACTTTAGTACAAGAAGCAGCAACGACGGAACCACGCTGTGATGCTGCAGCTTCCCTTTTGGAACATATTCTGTTATTCTGGCGCGTTGACTACATGTGGAGTGATAGACTTTCGATGCATATTAGTGGATTTGTGGTGCTCGCTTTCTATGTTTGGAATGTTGATGAAGCCACAATTAAGGGCAGAGAATCAAGTAACCAGTTACGTGGTGATGCAACATGAGTTTATTCATGACCACTGGAATTATGCAACAGGAGAGAGACAAATTATGCGACAGTGTTGAGTAAATTATGCAGCAAGAAAAGGCAAATGATGTGGCATAATGTGTCATGTTTTGTAATAGTATTACTTTTTTTCCCGTCATTTGTAAACTTAGTAACACTGTATGGGCATTGGTTGCACATCATCCGTACCAGGTTAATACACAAATATAGCACTAAGCATCAGAAAGGTGACCAGTCCAGCTTTGCAAAGGGCATTCCACTGTGCAGCAACATGTTGCTGCTTTTCAAGTAACTTTTGAACCGCTTAAGCTAGAATAAAAGTTTTTTAAAATCTGCAGATGATGGATTATGTGGCAAATCGATAATTACGCGGAACTCGCTGCGGCCACACAATTGTATGATTCCAGTGGCACTAAGTTTGCTTAATATATGACATGGTTTGATTTTTTTTGGTTAGGGATACTGAGGTCGTAGCAAAAAGAGAATCTCAAACTGCAATATTGGGAGGTATTTTGGGAAGAGGCTAGCAAATTATTTATCTATCCCTTTGGTAATGGAGACAAAGCATCATTTTATGAGTTTGCAATTTCTATAAACCCCACTAATGGAATTTACACACGAGTGGCCACTATTTAGCAACCAGCCCTAACCATGGTGCTTATACGATGAGCCTTTTGAATCCCTAATCTATATTTTATGTGTTTGCCTATCATCACTAGCTAAACCGCTGAGGTGGCTCAGGCGCCTATTCATTATAAAGGGGAGATGTCAAGCCTAAGAGTCTCGGAGATTTGTTTTGAATAGTGTTCATCTTATAATGATTGCTAATGATGTAAAATTCATGGATAAACAGCACTGTTTTGCCTCAGCAAAGCAAGCTAATAGTTTTTGCTGCCTATGGCAATCCTGTGGGTTTGGAGGAATGTTATATCCGAGAAGAGTTTACTCTTGTGACAGAATTCCATTCATTTCAGCAAAGAATGGATCTTATTGTGCACAGAATTTTAGACTATTCATTCAAGTAATTATTTGACGACATTAACACTTTACTTTTGAAACGTTGCTGTCAATCAAATAATGTACCAATGCTTGAAGTCTCCAGCTGGTGCAAGCGGCAAAAAGGATGCAAACACGTAATGCGGATTTCTCTGCTCAGAAACCCACTGCGGGTATGACAATATCGTGAATATTAATGAGAAGCGGGACCTACTTAAGGTAAACTACATTATCAAGGGGGCTTATAACCTACTATAGGGAGTGTACTACTACAAATACCAGCATGCAATACAAGTTGTGACCACCTGCTGCCCACTGGAGGGCGTATTAAAGCGCATGCTGTCTGAGCCTCCTTGACTGCTTGCTTTGTCATTTTGAACTGCCTGTGATCAAGGAGCAACCACGCTCCGAAACGCGTAAGGCTTTTAAGTAGATCTGAGGAAAAGAAACGCCGAGTGCCGTCAATCTGCTGCCTGCGAGTGCGTCTTCAAACGGGAGGTCCTTTGTTAAACACATATATATATATATATATATATATATATATATATATATATATATATATATATATATATATATATATATATATATATATATATATATATATATATATATATATATATATATATATTCACTGAAAAAAACCAAAGGGCAAAGTAACATTACAGTTAGGTAAATGTCAGTGACAGCATTAACATTTTGATCCAAAAAACCCAAAACGGAGACATTCACCAGTTATAGTTAACAGAGCTAACTATTACTTGCACACTCTTCATGCACTGCTTATGATCTCACAAATTACTTCACTCATTACATCAATAATGACATTACTGATAACATCTCAAATGACATCAGCCCAATCTGTGGACCAAGATCTAACTTCCTGCCAAATTTGGTGTAATTCCGTTCAGTGGTTTTTGCTGTAGCCCTTATTAAAGAAGTCTATGGAATAGGCATGGGGATTTTGCATTTTGGAAGCCCCTTTTTTTGGCCTGACAGATCTCCCCAAAACTTGTCATGCACCATCTAGTTAAAAAGTAGCACATTTTTGGAAAGTTTTGTTGAGATTGGTCAAATGGGACCAAAGTTAGTGCAACACAAAGAAAACTTTTCCTATGGCACAACTGACCTAACTCTAGCTACCCAGTGGTCATTGCCACTGGGTAATATATATTTGACCACATTTCTACATTTATGTGAGATATTTATACTTTGCAACTATTTCAGTGACTACTACGTTTGCTGCATTCATTTTATTATACTACTAGGATGGTGCAACAGTTCTTATGGCTATTTCTGCTGCATCTCTACATCTTCCAGTGATTAAGAGGATTGGGAACTGTGACTTATATATTGCTTGCAGTGAATAATGATTTGTTTGTAGGTTATTTGGCAGTTTACATAATTTCTGGTGTACAGACTCATCTGCTTTTATTGGTGGAACTGATTGATTAGGAGATATAAGTGTACTTGTTCCAAACATCTGTTGATGCATTAGAAGAACGGGTGGGGGGGGTCTAGGAATCTGTTCATGCTAAAACATTGTTTAAGACCAATACGTTTTAGAGAATTCCAAGCATTTATCTCAGTTTAAGAATGTAGGCCGAGGTGGGTGGACTTGAATGTTACCAAGTAGCTATAAAGCATTTGCAGTGAAGACATGGGAGAAAAGTAGTAAACACTGTATTGGAATCCTATAACTTTTATTTGAGGAACCAGAGAGAGGAAATGACGTTAGAGCAATACTTGGCAGTATTGAAGACTGTGGTTTTCACTTGTGACTTTGGGCCCATAGCCCAAGAAAGCTAAAGATCGACTCTAGATAGAAACAAAGTTTGTATTTGATTGCAAAATGTGTGGATTTTCGTAACTGACAAGCAGATGTGTTTGGACAGAATTGTCCCATGGCTTTAAAATTGTCGCAAACTATTTGCTGTCCATACCTGTACGGTCTTCGTAACTTGAGAAAAAGCAGTGCTGTTTGATGCCATACAATCATTAGCTCTGCTGTTTCCGGCCTGGCACTGTTAGATCTGTATCATTGTTTAAAAAAAAATTATTTTCAACCTGAAATTTCCCAGGGGATTCACGTTCGTAATCGATTACTAAGAATTTAATGGCAGGTGGGAGAGTGGAAAAATGAAAGTAAGTACAATATATAAGGGAAGAAAGATAGGCCAAACAAACAAAATGTAATTTTCTGAACTGACAATATCAGTAGTGTTTTTTTTTGTTATCTCTAAGGGAAATTGTGTTACAAAATGCACCAGCCCCCCCCCCGCCCATTTTCTCAAATTTCATTTTGACAGGTGAAAGCCCAACAGCTTTGTTGGATTATGTGGAGATTAATAAATTGCTGCATCCCAGCCAATATGGATTTCATTCTAAGTACAGAACTGTCACAGCACTTCTTGAAGTGCCTGAATTCATTAAGTTGACCCTGGACCTGGAAGGGAAAGAGGCGCTGATTTTACTAGATCTTTCTGCTGCGTTTGACACTGTGTCACATGTGCTTCTTTTACAATGCCTTGGATTTCTTGGGGTTGGTGGTATAGCCCTCCCTTGACTGGATTTAATCTTTCTTGGAGAATAAAAGACAGTGTGTGTGGCTGGACTCTTTTCCTCTGGGGCGAAGCCTCTTTCAGTCGAGGTGACTCTGGGCTCTTTCCTCACTCCAACAGTTTTTAATGTCTATTTGGCCGCACTAGCTCCCCTGGTGGGATCGTTTGCCTTTAAGGTGGTGTCATATGCTGATGGCACTCAGCTTCTCTTCTCCTTTGAGAGGGGAGCTGATACTTGTGGCCCTCTGAAAGCCTGCCTTTCAGCTGTCTTTGAATGGCTTTGTGTCAGCCACCTCATGTGTACTATGGATAAGCATAAGATCCCTCTGTTTGGGTCTTTTCAGTCTGAATGGTGGCCAAATTGTTGACCCCATAGGGACCCACCTCTGCCCTCGCTGGTTGCTGAAAACGTAGGGGTGAGGTTTGACAGCCTCTTATCATTCCAACCACAGGTGTCCACGGTTGTGGGAACTTGTTTTAGATTGCTTTGGATTTTTAAAGAAATTTCTCTTTCTTCCTCCTCTGTCTTCTAGGAAGGTGGTGGTCCATGCTCTCTTTACATCTAGATTGGACTATGTTAATGTTCTGTATCTGAGACTTCCTGATTTTCTGATCAGTAGACTCCAAGTCATTCAAAATGCAGCAGCTCATCTTATTCAAAGTCTTCCCTCATCGGACACCAATGTCTCTTTCGTTCCTCTTAGTCTTCTCTTGCCGTGGTTCCAAGAGTCAGGCAGGTTAGAAGGGGTGGTCGTTCCTTTCCTTATTTGATAGCGCAGACATGGAATCAGTTTTCGCTTGAGCCTTGTTTGGTGAGCTCTGAGTCCGCTTTTAGGAAAAAGCTTCAAACTTGGTTATTTGCTTTGGCATAATTATTTTCCTCTGTACTGTTAGTCTTCAGCATCAAGACACGCTTAGGAGCATCTGTGTGCTTTACAAATTCATTCATCCATTCATTTGTTTGGGTAGGGCTTGCTAGGTACAGCATGAAAGTATCTGAGTAGTTCATGAGTGCCATTCTTAAACATTTGATTATTGTATAGAGGGCTACCTTATCATCATCGATGGGTATGGATAAGTGTCCTATCACGGACCCTTCCAGGAGAGTTACTACAATTAAGAAAACTTCTACTATAAAAGTACAAAATGACACCTTAATATTGCCATAACTAAACCTAAAAAAGGCAATGAGGATTAACTAGCAGGAAAACACACATCAACAAATTTCTGTTCTAAATAATGTAAAGGCGGAAGATCATTTGTAAATAGGTTGTTTTGCTGTCCTAGATTGATGAGAAGAGGGAACAGTACTTCAGTTAGTAATGCCACTTGATTTTCTGTAGGGCAAAAGGGGCAAAATACCACCTTTCTAAAACTTGGCTTAACACTGTATGTGCTCCATTTATTTTACTGGATAACACTCAATATTTCTATCACTAAGCCTAGATAGTACTGGCTCTCCGACATGGTGGTATGCATTTTCACCTGCCCATGACTATACAGTGCCATGCAGAGTCATGTGTTTAATATATTATAATTATGCGTTTAATATATTTTAATTAACATATACTCTAACCCCTATCCCATGTGTATGGCTAAGAGTCCCCGGCACAGTTGCCCTGTCCTTCACTGCTCCTCATTTTGGCTATTCTGGTGGGTAGTGTATGTTTTCCTGCATAGCAGACTCCCATTTAGGACGGAGGTTCCTCCTATCCACCTGAATATCCCAGCCCTGCCTACTCCTCAGGTCAGGGATTTATAGCCAAGCTGCTTGTTTTGTTTAGATCAACCAACCATAGAAGGAACAGGTAAGAATCCTTTATGCTTATCTCCCTGGATCCGTAGTCTGGGTGGGGCAGCCCATGTCCGCTAAAGAAGGATCGCCATGACTGACTGTCAAAGGGCTGCTTACACCTCAACAAAGGAGATGTACTAAGTGCCCAATTCCCATCTCACATGGTCAACTTTGGAAGAAGAAAACTGAAGGCCTGCAACAAGTAAATAATCAGTTCGCTGATAGTTTGAGGAAATCCCTAAACCCTTGGTGATATTATGGGATTTATGTCTTGACCATTGAATCAGGAACACTAAGCACACTGTGTTCTTAGCATGAGAATGAGCTGGAGTTTGAGAAAGATGAATTTGAGCTCGCTTGTATCTTCCCCACAAATGTATGTTCTTCATCAACTCTAAGTGTTTGTTTGCCTATCCACCATACTATTTTGTGAGTTTGTGGTCTAAGGTGCCAGATATTCCCAGCTTCAACTTCAGCACAAGATCTGTGCTCAGCCAGAGGAAAGGCTGTACCAGAGGCAAGAAGTTTGACTGTCCTCTTCTCATGCAGGGTGGTACCAGGGATTGGTATGAGAACCACTGCCTGAGTGAGGTGTGCTGCTGAGGCCTGTTTGTCAGCACTTTGCAGTCTAGACAGTCAGAATACACCTTGAAGAGTGCTTAGGAAGAAAGAAAGCTCAACACCCCTTGTGCCTGCTTCCAGCAGTGTGAGGGTATAGATAAAGTATTTTTAAGGGTGAACCACTCTGTGGCCTAAACCTTTTGTCAAGGTTCCCCCTTGTGTGTTGACAGTGGTATAGCAACCTTGTTGTTCCCATCACGTGGCCCTTGAGGCCAGACAGCCAATCTAAAACCCATGCAGGCTGTTCAACTCCGTTCCCATTTTTTGGCTTTTATTACGTTTCTCGTGCACCAGCAGATGAAGACTGTGGCCAGGGGAGTGTCTTTGTGGAGTGGTGTCTATGTGACTGGGCCATTCCACTGCTACACTGACACTGACCATGCTTCATATGACATCCCTCGGGAGGACTGTGAGAGCCTGAATCTTGTTTGTGCATCAGAAGCCAACACACACACACACGTGTGCCATTTATCCACAGAAAAATACAGTTTTGAAAATGCCTAAACAGAACTTTCCAACTTTGCTGTACTGAGCTTCACCTTCACGACATTGTAATTGTGCCTGCATTAGATCCTTGCAGATCCTGTTATTGCACAAAGGGTCCCCCTGAGTACGTATGAAAGATTCTCAGCTTCATCACCACTGTAAAATTAACTCCTAAATAAAAAAGGTTCTTGCCATTTGGTAAGCTTGCAGTACTATCTGCTTTCCTGAGATTATGGGCAATATGTGCAGTAAATTTTCCAAGTATTGTCCAGTTGCCACTGGTTAGGCTTTGACTATGTGCGGCAACAACAAGCAGTCAATTTGACTCCTTGAAGAGTGGTGTATAGTAGAACGCACAGTTGCAGATAACACATGATCTGTTTTAGAGGTAGTTTTATCACTTTATGAAAAATATAAGACTTATTCACAGTGAATTGGACTTCCAATTTAGCAGAGCAATAAATGTGCATTCCTTCGTAACTTCCCTAGTAAAGCTCGGGTACATTAGCGGTAGCAGTCAGGTGCAGTGTTCGGTCTGCAAGATAAAGCCCCACAGGGCTTTGTCACCATCATTCTAGTCTCGGCACTGTCTTTGGTTGATTAATCACTGGGCTTTGCGTCTTCCACAGACCACTGGTGCTTTTAATGCAGGTGGTCGCAAGGCTGCAATGTGTTGTTTTGCTGCATTCTGTGATGTTCTCTCTGAAGCAAGCAGGAACAGGGAGTAGTGCTCAGGCTGATGTGGAACTCTTGCAGCCTGGGCTTCACGGCAAGTATGCCACATTGAAATACTGCTAAACTAGGATGAAAAACAAACTGTAGTGCAGGCCTCAGTGGTCCAACATGATTGTCTGTGTCAAGCAAGGGATTTCTGTGCACTGTGCGGTTTTGCGGCAAAGTTCCAGACTGCGGTTGGTGCACATCAGCATGCTGATCTCATGGGCTTAGATAACCTCGAGCAAGCTGCACTGCAACAGCAGATAACCCCAACAGTATTTGGAGATCTTTCTTTTCCTGTTGTTTGGTGACTATGAGCACTGATGCTGTCTAGAGTATTGTCTTTTGGGCTGGGCTGGACAGTGACCAAGGTCTCTGCAACACTCCATGCTTCATTGAGTGATCCTCACTGCATGAGTAGCTGCGTCCTGGTTCTAATGGTAGTAAGGACGCCTGCCAGGCACATGGCAGTTTATCTCTTTTCTTGTTGCAGTCCTTAGTAATGCAAGCTTCTTTGCAGTTCTTTGAGTCTTGAGGTTACTGACTTGGTGGGAAGACAGCCAAACCTGTTTGTCTTTAGACATTATGACCTCTTACCAAATCGAGAGATAGCTGTTTCTCTAGCTTTTGTGTTGGCTAAAATCAATCTCTCACTAGTTAGATGATTCTGAGTTATTTTTGACTTGGATGCAGCTGATTTGGACATGTTTATTTCTATTGATCATGTTTTATTTCCATATAAATAAGAAGGACATGTCCACACCTATTGCTGCATGACCGGGCCCAAGTCATTCTTGTGGCTCCGGATTGGGCACGAAGAGTCTGGTATCCCGAGCTGCTCAACATGGCCATCGATCCTCCGATCAGACTGCCTCTTCGGGAGGATCTTCTGTCGCAGCAGCAGGGGACAGTCCTCCACCCGAACCTGTCCAGCCTCCACCTCCTTGTGTGGAGATTGAGCGGCGGCAGTTCACGTCGTTTGACCTGCCTCCCAAAGTCTGTGATGTAATCCTGGCAGCCAGGCGTCCCTCCACTAAGACGGTATACGCCTGCAGATGGAATAAATTTGTTGCATGGTGCACAGCAAAGGCTGTGGATCCCCTTTCTGCCCCTCTTTCTGAGGTTCTCTTGTTCCTCCTATCTCTGGCCCTGCAGGGCTCTGCTCTCGGCACTCTTAAGGGCTACCTCTCGGCCATTTCAGTCTTCCTCGGGCTCCCTGATCAGCCTTCTCTTTTCAAGTCCCCTGTTGTAAATAGATTTCTTAAGGGCATTACTCATGTTTTCCCTCCTGTTCCCTTCAATGCCCCAGTGGGACTTGAACTTGGTTCTTACATATCTTATGTGTGCTCCCTTTGAGCCGCTTCATAATTGCCCTCTCAGGCTTCAACCTCTGAAAACTGCCTTTCTAGTGGCCATCACCTCTGCTTGCAGGGTGAGTGAGCTACAAGCTCTTTCTTCTAAGCCTCCCTTTCTGGCTATCCATCCGGACAAGGTCGTCCTGAGAACTAGACCTTCCTTCCTTCCTTCCCAAGGTGGTTACTTCTTTCCACATTGTCCAAACCATAACTTTGCCCACCTTCTTTCCGCCTCCGCATCCTTCGAAAGAGGAAGAGAGGCTCCATCGTCTGGATCCAAAACGTGTGCTTTCTTTCTACTTGGATCGCACAAAACAATTCCGGGTGGATGACCAGCTCTTTGTTGGGTACGTGGGCGCTAAGAAAGGTCGGGCCGTGCACAAACATACCATCTCCAGGTGGGTCGTTCTGTGCATCAAAGCCTGCTATTCTTTGGCTAAGAAGGAGCCTCCAGTGGGGCTGCGCGCCCATTTCACCAGGGCGACGGCAGCTACTACTGCTTTGGGACGAGGAGTCCCCCTGAATGACATCTGTCAGGCAGCTACGCGGGCATCGTTGCACTCGTTTACGCGACACTACTGCCTGGACAATCAAGTCCGGAGAGACGGCTTCTTTGGCCGTTCTGTTCTCCAGGACTTTCTGTTGTGAACTTGGTTCGCAGACCCACCTCCGGGGTTGGTATTACTGGGGTATCTATTCTAAGGTAAGGAATCTATAACTAACTGTTTCTTTCAGATGAACAAGTTACTTACCTTCGGTAACTATATATATGTAAGAAACATAGGTTGGTTATAGATTCCTTACCGCCCCACCCATCCTCCCCCCTTCTGCGAACTGACTTCTGGGGTTAAGGACATCCTTTCAGGGCCCTAGTTTTGTGCAACAGTGGTCAGTGTCTTGCATGGCTCTGCGCTTCTGGCGTAGAAAGTCGTGTACAGAACTGACGTCCACGCGCGAGGGCGGCGTCTAAGTAACTTCCGCGACGTCATCCCGGCGACCACGACGACGGACGCGGAGTCGACCAACGCCTCCTTCAGACGAGCAGGGGTACTGCTGACGAAAAACTTTCCGTATCCAGTCTGGCGCCTGGGGGAGATTCTAAGGTAAGGAATCTATAACTAACCTATGTTTCTTACAGATATATTGTTACCGTAGGTAAGTAACTTGTTCTTCTGTTCTTGATTGAACAATTTTATTGAGTTTTGAGTATGGCACAGTGACAAAAGGCTGCCATGAGGGCATAACACATGCAATTCCCTGTTCAGTATACCATAAATTGAATGAAGCAATACAAAATAATGTACTTCCCTCCCTGTCCTCTTGCCATCACTCAGGACTGTGCAGGATAATTCAGGGTAAAGAGGTCATAACTCTCATCAAGGAAGCTGGAATGTATCTTCATAGGTCATTCATGGTTTAGTTGCTTAGTGTTAAAAAGGTAGTAGAACAATGAGATTAAGACCACATTTCCAGTGCAAGTCTTACATTTTTTTTCTCATGGTGTGAGTTCTCATACAGCTGTCATTCTTGTTGCCTGATTCATGACCCAGTAACAGATCTGAAAGTAGAAAAGTCTACCCCCCCACCCTCCAAGTCGATACTCATTTTTGCTCAGTACAAAGCCCTTAATAACCCTCCTCTTGAACAAGTCACCACCAGCTATATCATTTTCGTATGGCCAATTTAGAAATGCCTTAACTGCATTCCAGGGGTGAATTGAGGGTTAAACTGTCTAGTGCAAGAAGGGAAGGGTATGTTGAGGTATGGTAGGGTGCCACCAGACAGGCCCAGGTTTCAAGACCCCTTCTAGCTTCATGGCTAAGGCACAAGCCACGTGGCTGGTCTATCTTGCGTAGTCATAAGTGCCACAGTGCTCTATGTGCAATTGGTTGGTCCAAGTGCACCAATGGTTTGTCGGATTCATGACCTATTCACTCTGTTACTAACCTCAGGTGTACCGTATAATTGTATCATATTATGTATGCTCCCCAAAACCCCATCTTAATCTGAGCTGTCAGTACTCTTAGCCAAATGAGGCTTCTTTCCCTTCTCAAACACAAGTGATAATTTGTGATTTCAAGGAATCGAGGGTGGGATGATCTGAAATAAATATTGGTGGCATGGTAGAGTATTCATTTTAGCCACATTTATTTGGGCCAACCATGACAAATATTGATGTGTCAATCTCCCCGAGTCTCCACCTCTAGTCCTCAGTGAGTTAGGATTCAAGAGAGCAAAGTTTGAGTTCACTAGGTGAATTCCCAGATACTTAACTTATTTGTTAGCTCTCCGAAAGAAGGCATTCTTCAATAACTGTGCTATTTCATCTGATCCACAGGTCAAGTTAAGGATCTCTGATTTACTATAGTTGAACTCAAAACTTGAAGTTGCAAGACATTTCCAGCTAAACCATAAGGGTCGCAAGGGAGATCTTTGGTTGTTCTAAGGTAAAGAGAATATCGCTACATCACTAGGAAAAAGGCTGGTTTTAAAAATGTCCCTCCGTAGGGAAACCCACAATGTCTCAGTGTTCAATCTCCACAAAATGTTCAATCACCCAAACCAAATAGGAGTTGCAAGAATGGGACATCAGCAGAGTCCCTCTTTATAAAGAAAAGGGGCAAGAGCTGCAGCCATGAAGTAATATCTTAGCCTTGTGGCGCTTATAATTAGAATTCAAAATACAGGCAGAATATTTGGCTCTGAAGCCCATTTTAATGATCACTTCTGTAAGAAAGGACCAGCTCATATTGTCATCTGCTTCTCTCCTGGGACAAAACTGGACTGATTAATCTCTATCAAGGAAGGAAGGAACGTATTCATTCTGTTAGCCAGAACTCTAGAAAAAACTTTGGCATCAGTTTAATTCAGATGTATAGGGTGATGTGATGCATGCTCCTTGGGGTCTTTACCTGAGTTTGGAAATACGCAAAGTCAGCCTCAGCCATAGATGGAGTTATGCACTCCCCCACAGAAAAAGTTAATTGCCTTTGTCCGTACAGAAGTTAAGAACATCCCTGAATATTCTATAAAACTCAGAGTACCAATGTTGGCCAGGAATAGTGTTTGGCCCCATCCCCTCAATTTCTTCAAGGGCTTTAACCACAATCTGGCAGTTAAGTCCCTCATGCTGTGTAGAAGCCAGCATAGGGAAGAGTACTGAGTCCAGGTTGGCTTGTATCGTTCTAGTGTGTCAGGTCCCTTAGCCAATAATCGGGCATAGAAGATTGTGACTAAGGTAAGCACGCCACCTTATCAGAAACTGTTATCCCTTTATCGTTATTAGTTTATGAAGCGCAGCTACTCACCCGAAAGGGTCTCAAGGCGCTGGGGCGCGTAGCTCCTGGATGTTCGCCGTGATTCTTCAAAGAGCCAGGTCTTGAGGTCCTTCAAGAACTTGGAGAGTGTTGGTGTCTGTCAGAGGTGGAGAGGGAGGGCGTTCCACGCCTTGGCCGCGAGGAGGGAGAAGGAGTGTCCTCCTGTTCTGGTCTTCTTAGTGCGTGGTACACTCGCAAGAGAGAGCTGGGCTGAGCGGAGGGATCTGTGGGGTGCGTGGAACGAGAGGCGGTGGTTCATGTAGGCGGGTCCATTGTTGTGGAGGGCCTTGTGGGCGTGGGTGAGAAGCTTGAAGGTGATTCTCTTCTCGACGGGGAGCCAGTGTAGTGTCTGTAGGTGATGACTGATTTGGCAGTGGCGCAGTAGGGTGAGGACTAGTCTGGCTGCGGCGTTGTTGACGTTCTGGAGTTTGCAAGTGAGTTTCTTGTTGATCCCGGCGTAGAGTGTATTGCGGGAGTCTAGTCAGCTGCTGATGAGGGCGTGGGTGATGGTTTTCTTGTGTTCGAGGGGAATCCAGTTGAAGGTCTTTCGGAGTAGGCGGAGGGTGAGGTAGCTGGAAGAGGTGACCGCGTTGATTGGGTGGTCCATTTTGAGTTCGTAGTCCAGGATGATTCCGAGGTTGCGTGCGTGGTCCATGGGGGAGAGGGGGGGGTTCCCGAGGGCGGGGGGGCCACCAGGTGTCGTTCCAGGCGTCTGGGTGTGGGCCCATTATGAGTACTTCGGTTTTGTCTGTGTTGAGTTGTAAGCAGCTGTTCTTAATCCACCTGGCAACTGCTTCCATTCCTTCTTGAAAGTTTTGTTTGGAGGCGTTGGGTCCATTGGAAAGGGAGAGGATGAGTTGGGTGTCGTCTGCGTAGGATACAATGTTGAATCCATGGGATCTGACGATGGGGGCGAGCGGGACCATATAGATGTTGAACAGGGTGGGGCTGACGGGGTATCCTTGGGAAACTCCACAGGTGGTCGGTGTGGGATCCGAGAGGAAGGGGGGGGGGTCTGACCCGCTGCGTTCCCTGGAGAGGAATGCGTGGTTCCAGTCAAGGGCCTTGTTCTGGATTCCTGCGTCGTGGAGTCTGCGGGCTAGGGTGCGGTGTGAGACTGTGTTGAAGGTGGCAGAGAGGTCCAGGAGGATGAGGGCCACAGTCTTTCCTCTGTCGAGGAGGGAGCGGATGTCGTCTGTCGTAGCGAGAAGGGCGGTTTCGGTGCTATGATTCTCCCTGAAGCCTGATTGGGAGGGGTCGAGGATCTTGTTTTCTTCTATGAAGGAGGCGAGTTGACTGACTGCTTTTTCCATGACTTTCGCCGGATACAGGAGTAAGGAGATCGGTCCGAAGTTCTTGAGGTCGGTGGGGTCTGCCGAGGGTTTTTTCATTAAAGGGTTGATCTCGGCGTGTTTCCAGTCGTCTGGGAAGGAGGGGTTCTCGAAGGAGCGGTTGATGATTAGTTGAAGCTCGGGGGCGATGATGTCTGCTGCTCTGTTTTAGATGTGGTGGGGGCAAGGGTCCTTGGGGGCCCCGGAGTGGGTTGCCTTCATAGTCTTTAGGGTGTCTTCGATGCTGAGGGCAGTCCAGCTGTCCAGTGTCGGCTGCGTAGTGTGGGGGACGGTGGGTGAGGGTTCTTCGTGAAGGTTGTTGTCGTCGAAGTTGTCCTAGATGGTTTTGATTTTGTGATGGAAGAAGGCGCTGAGTCTGTCGCAGAGGTCCTGGGAGGGTGGGATGTCGGTAGTCTCACTGTTGGGTTGGGCGAACTCTTTGATGATGCCGAAGAGTTCCTTGCTGTTGTGTGCGTAGGTGGAGATTCTGTCCTGGAGAGCTTTCTTCCTTGAGTATCTGATGAGTTTGTGGTGGGCAGTGATGGTTGCTCTAAAGTTGCCAAGGTCTGCTGGGGTTTTGGAGTTCCTCAATAGCTTTTCGAGGCGGCTGCAGGTTCGTCTAGATTTTCTGAGTTCGGTGGAGAACCAGCTGGCTTTCTTGGCGTGTGGGTTAGACGTTTTCCTGAGGGGGGCGATGGTGTTGGCGCAGTCGGTGATCCAGTTGTGTAGGGTACGGTCAGCGGCGGTGGTAGGGTCATCGTCTGTGGCGGTGGGAGCGGAGT
Source organism: Calotriton arnoldi (assembly GCA_963921515.1). Classification (NCBI taxonomy): domain Eukaryota; kingdom Metazoa; phylum Chordata; class Amphibia; order Caudata; family Salamandridae; genus Calotriton; species Calotriton arnoldi. The sequence continues at coordinate 1,018,523 of CAWUFW010004887.1, read as the reverse complement.
TGCTGAGGGAGGCGGTGAGCTGGTTGTTGGAGATCTTGTTCCAATTCCTGCGTTGGAGCTGGTGTGGGCGCCTGCGGGGGATGTTTGTTTTGAAGGTGAAGTGGACGCAGCGGTGGTCCATCCATGGTAGTTCGGAGGTGTGGCTGAAGGCGATGGAGTTTCCTGTTGTGAAGATGGGGTCGAGGGTGTGTCCTGCTGAGTGTGCAAACAGAACCAGAATCCCGGCAGGTTGAAACGCTGAAAAGGGGTAAAAGGAATTTGGGCCTGATCAAATTGACAAAGACTGGTCAAAAAATCCCTTTCTCAGCAGTAACAAAAGAAAGATTGACTGTTGATCTAATTAAGCCAGCTCTGAAAAGGAAAGAGGAGCCTTAAGAGGGAAGAAAGACTAGTGGGTATATACCCTCTGAAGGTGATATTCCAATTGATTTTATTGTGCCTTCTTCTAAGGTGCCAATCTAAATAACCCAAGAAGAAGGGATATCAGCGGAAAGGTGCAACAGGATTTAAATACGACTGCACAAGTGATATTTCCCTGCGGAGATAAATTCGGATGTATGGTCTGTTTTTATGGAAATTATGAAAAAGTCATGAATGTTATATGAGTCCTGAAGAAGGTGTTAAGGAAGCAAAAGATACACCGAAACGCGTCGACATATGGATTAATGGATTGATATACTGTTTTAATAGGTTTATTTTATGTATTATGTGTATATGGATAATACATATCAGGAAATGAGTTTATGAAAAATCGGACTGATATATCTACTGTTTCTTGGATAACAATACCACTGGAGTAAATATATTGACATAATGTATTTTGTTTTGTTTTATCTTAGATGTATAATATGGATGTGATTATTTTATATCTGTAAAGTGTTCATGAAAAATTGTGGCTACAGACATTGTGAATCAGTTACATCATTAGGATGATTTTTTAAATGTATTTTAAAATTAAGTGCAATCAAAAGCGGGTCTTTTTTTGCATTGTGTGTAATAAAGTATGCTTATTCAAATAGACTTGTTATGACACTTAATGGCTGAGTGCAGATTCTGGTTCAGTGCAAACTATTGAAAGCTAGTGAGTTTGACACAGAAGGGAATTTCGTTTTTTGATAAATACGTTGGTTCTGGTACGATCTGTTTGAGTCCGATGTTTTGGAGGTTGTCAAGGAGGGAGGTGGAGTTGGGGTCTTGGTGGTTGTCGAGGTGGAAGTTGAGGTCTCCCAGCAAAGTGTAGTCGGTAGAGGTGATGGCTTGCAGGGTGATGATGTCGGTGATGGAGTTGGAGAAAGGTGCACCAGGTCCGGGGGGGTCTGTAGATGAGGGTGCCTCGGAGGGTGGTGTACGGGTTGGTCTGTATCTTAAAGTGGAGGTGTTCCACCAGGTCTGTGGGTTTGTCGGTGTAGGTGCTCAGACGGAGGTCGGCCTTATGAGCGATGTCGATGCCTCCCCCGGGGCGGTCCTTCCGGGTGATCTTGTAGCCTTCGGGGATGGCGATCGCGATGTCTGTTCCCGAGGTGGCGTTCGTCCAAGTTTCAGTAAGGAAGGCGACGTCAGGGGTGGTGCTGTCGAGGAGGTCCCAGATTTCCACTGCGTGTCTGTCGAGGGAGCGGACGTTGAGGAGGATGCATTGCAGGGTTTGGGGTGTGGTGGAGTTGTTGCTGGAGGGAGGAGGGTGGGTCCTGGGTCTCGGCAAAGGTGAAGGAGTGGTGGCAACGTCGGCAGGTGAAGGGTCCGTGGGTGTTGATTGGTGAAGATAACTTGCAGTTGTTGTTCTTGCCGACGTTGAGTGCGTAAAGAGCCGAGGAGGTGTAGTGTTGGCGGGTCGGAGGACCAGGGTTCCTGGTACTGGTCGCGGGCGGTCGTGGACGGGCGCAGACGGGCTTGCATTTGGCGCGCCAGCGGCGCGGCCGCACATCGGCCGCCATTAAGTAGGGGTTGGGGTAGGGCAAGACAGCTGGGAGTCGGGAGGGGCCGCGGGGGCAGCAGCGGTGGGGAAACTGCAGAAGGGGCTGGCAGCGGGGAGGGAAAGGAAAGCGAAAATGGGAGGAAGAAAAAGAGAGAAAAAAATAAGTAAGAGATACAGAAATTAAGAAAGAATTAAGTAAGAAATAAGGCAATAAGGAGGAAATAAAATAGGAAAAATGACAGACAGGAGTAACCGGCAGGAACAGGAGCAGTCCGAGGGTGAGGCACAGGGCCTCGAACCGCGGTCTGCAGCGGTGAAAGGCAGAGGCACTGCCTGGGTGCGCTGTGGTGGAGCTGTGCGCTGGGAGAGCAGAAACCCAAGGGGTTCTTATCTAGGTATCCCCTCCCTTTTGAATTCTATATGTAATTTTTTTACGGTGTAGGTTTTAAGTGTAAATGTACGTGTATTAATGTTGTTATACATTGCAACATGATAATTCAGTGCTTGAATATATATTCATGTTTTTTCTCTATGGTTTTGAATTGCAATCCCAGTGATGTTTTTTAAATAAGTAACACGTTTCTACTTCTCACATTGTTTTTAAACAATAAGCAGCTTTCTCAGAATGTAAGTAAGTGAAAGGTTAGAATGGCTCACTATTAAACTTTCAACAATGTTTGTCCAGAATATATACCCTGGAAAAGAGTGTTGTGGGATGGAGAGGAAGTTCATACTAAAGACTCGAGACTGAGGCCGTGCAGGTCCATAATCTTCTGCCTTGCTGAAGGCATATGTAGCCGTTTTACGGCTTATCTGTCAGCTTGCTGTTGCATCAGAGGACAGCCGTGGCTATTTCTTTGCTGAACACTGGTCCTATCATCCATAAAAGCATGTAGGTGTGAGCCATCTATAAAACTCAAAGTGGGTTTCTTTTGCTTAGTTAGCCGAGAGAAAAGCGGGGATGGGGATATTGATGTATATTACACCATCATAAAGGTACAGTATTTTTTACTGTTATCACTCCTAACAAATGTCATTGCTACTATCTTGTTTATTTGTATAATAGTTAATATACATATTGAGTGCAATTAGATAGGATTTAGATTTTAATACATCCTGACAAAATATTCCTGGTTTCCCGGTGTTCTGGAGTGTGCTCATTCATAATGAAAGAGGGTTTGGGTTCCACTAAAATCAAACTTCACAGGACTGATCATTACCTAGAACACAGGTCACTGATGTAATGCTCAGTGGGTTGCAATCCACCAGATTATGTCTCAGGTTGCCCTGTTGACTAAGTATTTAGCACCAGAGAGTCTAGAAAACCAATTTCCGGCTTGAAAGAAATTCAGAAAGAGTATCACACCAGGAAAAGTTTTTCAGAGTTTAAAATGATCCCTCCTTCACAAATATCTCATGTAAAAATATTACATCACAGGCCTGGGATTGAAAATCTGCCCTAATTATGTGCCTTTTTAAAAATGTGACTTTGCAGATGCCCTAGAAGGCACTGAATTCCATTTTGTGCATTATTTAAAGTTCTGTCGTAGTACTGGAATATATTTAGTGTTATATATCTATATTTAGTGTTATATAAGTTGTAGAGTGGACAAGGTCAAGGAGTATTGCACAGAGAAAAGCATAACTGCAGAAAAGGGAGGTTTTGATAACTCTCCTCATTTTTAGTGGCCAGTCTTCATGAGTACTTTGTCCATTTCTGAAGATCATAACTTCAGAAGAGTAGACAAAATTGTAGAATACTCGGCGATTGGTACCAAAATGGTGCAGTCTGGATATCCCATGAGAGGTCCCGGATTTTTATTGTGTACTATGGAGGCAAATGGGGTACAGTAGAATAAAGGAAACCAACCACGGTAAGCAGCATGTATGTTTTGCTAAAAGAACAATCCTACAATTGAAAGACCTGTTGTGAGACTGCAGGAAGGGAAGGCTCTGGAGTAACATTAGAAAATATTTTGTTCACACAAGAAGCAGTGGGAGCATCCAAGTGAAGTGCTGGAGACAAACAGTAAAAGATGTTTAAGACTCTGGATGGAAACTGGGAAATGACGCTTGAGACCATGTGGGTTATGTGACCGATTGGGGTCTAGCTATCCTTATCTGGTGCCAGTTTCTTTGTTTTTAGGAACTTAACTCAAACTCTTTTATTAAAAGTAATGTTTGCTTGCTATTTTTGTACAGGAGAGCTGGATATTGAGGAAAGGTGTTGGCGCCCCTGGAGAAAAAGTGGAATATGATGAAGAGCTCTACATCACAGGGAATATGGTTATTTGGAGCAAAGGAAGTAGAAGCGATGCGGCTGCAGTTCATAAAGCTTTCACAGTGGATAGCCCGGTTTTACAGGTACTTGCTGTTTGTGTGATGTTTTTTCTGAAACTAAGTGACAAATTGCGGTTGACTATGTCAGTCATTTTGAGAGGGAAAAAGCGGATTTGCTGATTTCTCTGGCATTTCTCTATTTCAAAATGAACCCCTTGCAATGATCCTAAGTCAAGCTAGAATAGACTATCATCTATATGCAGATGACACCCAACTCTACATGAAAATTCTGTCAGTCAAAGACATCCAGCGCCTAAATAACACTCTCCTCGCAGTTCAAGCCTGGTTGACCAGCAACCAACTCAAACTCAACCCTGGCAAAACTGAACTCCTTCTCATCCATCCCAAAGAAAAATCCTTTCTTGCAGAACGCTGGCTCGACAACCTCATGGCTTTAAACTGCAAACTGTCCATCTCCAACTCTGTTAAATCCCTGGGAATTACATTTAACTCCCACCTAAGCATGAAAGAACATATCAATGCCTCTGCAAAAAGCGCATTTTACACGCTGAAGAATATAAAAAAAGTCAAACTCTTCATCCCCAGCGAAGACCTAAAGACAGTGGTACAATACTTAGTCTTACCCAAGCTAGACTATGGCAACGCAATGGTTCCGGGTGCCCCAAAATCTTACCTAGCTTCACTGAAAGCCACTCTCCATGCTGTGGCTAGACTTGTATCAGGGAAAGGCTCTTTGATCACATCACTCCCACCCTCAAGCAACTCAACTGGCTACCAATCGAGGCAAGGGCCATACTAAAAACTGCATGCATAACCCACAAAGCTCTCTACAGTGAGAAGCCAACCTATCTCACGAATAAACTATCAAAAGCCGGCCAAAAGAGACCACTACAAAGCTCAAACAGACTACTCTTGGTCCCTCCAAAATTTAAGAGCGAGAATCGCGCACCCGCTCCTTCTCCAGGAATGTGCTAAAAATCTGGAACTCCCTGCCCCGGGGCCTGTGGGAAAATCAACTCTTCCCTCACTTCAAGAAGAAACTAAAGCTTCTCCTCCACAATAAATACCTAAACCCACCTTAAAGCTCCTGCCTAGCCTGCGGGCTCCCTCCGCACTCCCTCAAAATAAATCTGTGCACCACTACCCCGGGGAAATCTGTGCCTCTAGTTCCCCCTATCCACAAGAGGCCTTATCCCCAGCTACCTCAGACCTATAACGCCTGTCTTTACTTCTGTTCAGCCTTTTTTGTTGTTTTTATTGACACTGTGTTTTGCTGTTTATTATTTTACTCTACTTGTAATTTTGTACCATTGCAGCTGTTCTCTGCAAAGCGATATGTATTGTGTATACCGTATTTACCTCGAATTTGTATTGGCTCTCTTCCCACAATGTCCTTGTACACCTCGTCATATAATCTCACCACGTATCTATTTGTACCCCAAATGTATCTTACATATTTCGGCTTATGCAATTTCACAACTTGTATACCTCATCCCTTTCTATCACTATGTATCTGCATTTACTCCAAATGTATCTCAAGTATATGCTGGTATCTCGTTGAAGCGCTCTGATGCCCTTGGGTCAAGTTTGCGCTATATAAAACTCAATAAATAAAATAAAAATAAATGGCAAACCTCTGTCAGTGCCCTATGGTTATCCCTCAATGAACAGTGGCAACACTTCCCAAACAGCGGCAACACCCTACACACAGGATTGCTGAATGCTTCTCGGTTCTCTTAAAAGCACCTAACCTAACTCGATTAAAACAAAATGCATACCATGACCACATACCTGATTAATCAAAAACTGCTACCCCTTTTGTTCAAGCGGATCTTTCTAATTTACAATTTTAAATATCATACACTTCAAAAAGCCATATAACTTGTCCATCAAATTTGTCGTCTTGGTCAGATCTCCTGCCAGAGGGGCCCAAGCGCTGGAACAATGTGCATCAAGTCCTCTCTGCAGCTAACAAAATGTGTACACAGGCAGAAATTATGTTATTCCAAGGTAGCAACAGATTTCCTTGAGGAAACTATTTGGAGCCACACTGGTAAAAATCCTCTATCAATGTTGGTTGTCTTATTTTACATAATGTTTCAGCAAGGTAAGGAATCCCTGCATCCTAAAAACCAAGAGCTTTCTGTGGTTAAGCACAGTTCAGGCAAAAAGCTTTGTGTGTTTTGCGTCGTTTTTTCTCTTCTTCTTAAAGGTTGACCATATTGATAACCTATATAGCTACTTCTCTCATTTCTTTGACATTTATTATTCTGACTGCATTCTTTTTTTTTTTTTTCTTCTCCTTTTCTCTGACCTTGCCTTCACTCCACTCTCCTGCTAATCCTTTACTATGTTGCTGCTGGTCAGTTATGGACTGTTATATTATGTTTTATATGGATTTCTAAAGCGCATAGCTGCCCAAGGGCTTCCCAGTGCTAGGTGATTGAGCTGAAGAAGGGAAGTGAGTATGTTAAAAGAACGGCGGGAATAGCCATGTCTCTTTTTCCTGAAGCTAGATTCCACTTCTCCAAATCTTAATTCACGTGGCAATGCGTTCCAAAAGCTTAGGTTGCTCTCTTGATTCTTGTAGTTCTGAGAAGGTGTTCTTGAACTGATCTTAGGCTTCTGATGGGGACATATGGCACAGCCATGACTCTGAATTTGCGGGACCTCTATTGTTTATTGCCTTAGGAGTCAAGCAGAGTGCCTTAAATTTAATCCCACTCTTCCTTCCTCCCCATCTTTCTCTTCTCTTTACCTTGCGTACCTTTCATGCTTCTGACTAGCATCAACCACTTGACTCCCCATAAGCAGTGGCCTGGTCAAGGAATTAGAATATTGACATCCTGGTGCTTTGGGACACTTGATTGCACCTCCTAGTCCGTGCACATGTCCAGAAAAAGACTCTCTTAGAAGAAACCAGTTAGTTCTAGCATAGCTTTTATTCTAAGCTCCCATAAAACCCACATTTTACAGAAGTGGCAATTTTGTAACTTAAGTGGTAACATTTTGAAACGTACTAAAGCAAGTGGTTTTTAAAACCAAATTGTGTCAAATTCAACACAAAAATATTGATACAGTTGTCTTTGCCTATCTTGTATTTTATTTGTTATGTTGCAGTATTCAAGAATGATGTGGTATTGAGTAAGTTGCATTGAAATTTCAATTGCAAAAAAAATAAACAATAGCAATGGTAAGTTAACTGTGGATCTCATAATTGCAGGATGCAAGCTGTAAGTTGATCTCTTCACAAAATCCTTTGTTCAAGTGAGCAGAGGAGAGCCTAATGTGTAAGCAATGTGTAGGGTAAGACTACCTCTCCCAAATTGCTCTATAAGGAACTATTCCATAGCCCAGCTAGCCGTCTTTCTAATTCCAGGTGTAGACATTTCATTACACTGGAAACATACGTTAAAGTGTACTTGTACTAGCAGAAGATGATTTATAGCCAGTGCATTAGATCTGGGCTTCTCCTCTTATTTTCCATCCACTCACATTTATTCTTCAGTCTGTTCTTTCTGACAAGTTAATATGCGCATACACACCAGGACTCCAAATGGTGCTTTCCAAAATACAGTAGATAAACTAATAAATAATTAGCAGTTGGTTAGGTTCACTGTCTCCAATCAAGTAAGCATGGTCTGGCATAGGCAATTGTTTCTTTTTTTGTTTGCTGCACATAGGTATTGTAAAGGCTTTTAGTATAGTATACATGGTTCCTGAATCAAAATGCTAAGCACGCTACGTTGGGTTACAAGCATGTTGCAATGCCTTGTTAGTACTGACTGTTGCTGTCTGTGATTTCTAAGTCTATCTGAAGCAAGCAATCTGTGCATGTGCTTAGCATTGGAGGCTTTCTGCATGCATCCTCAGTTCTCTCTTCCTTCGGATAGACCGGTGTAGTGCAGTGAATACCCTGCTCCTAAAAGGCGTAGTGCAGACAGGTGCACTACCGTGAAAACATGGTTCCTGGAAGCTTGAAATTTACTTGGCAAGTAATTACAACTGTCCCATTTATGAACTGGCAAACCATTTCTATTTGCTAATGACCACTGTGCAAAAGTGGATGCTTGAAGGCAACTACCTCCATACTTAATGGTCATTCTGCCTAGGCCACTGCATTGTGGAGGAACGTTTAGGTAGGACCAGCATTTCATAGCCATTGGACTCAAAACAATGAAATAAAAAACTCCTCACAACCCAGACACTAGTATCTGCAGGTGATACGTAGGCATTGCTAATACAACAGTAAAATATTTTCATTAATTGAAAGCAAAACATTTTGCCTTGTCGAATGGCAGTTTTGACAGGCAGCAAGTGATGTAGTGAAAGTAGTGTAATATTTCATCACAGGTTGTTTATTTTCCTTGTCAGTCATAATGTTTAGCTGCTGTCCTTTATTTCTACTACTTGGTGCCAACTGAAGAGTCTACGTATTGTTTTGATAACAGGAGGGGTTTGTAGTATTTATATCGTACTTGCTTCTCCAGGTCTTGTCATTGCTTCCTCTACAACAAAATATTGGTGTAGTATTAAGCTTCTGGACATTTTTGGAGACACTAGCTTGAAAGTGTATCTACTTGTTTTGTGAGCAATTGTGCTTGAACATGCACCCTGGAGCTTTTGTCCACGTGGCAGAAAAGCTGTACCAAAAATCTTTTGAAATAGATTGATTTATTTGAGATTTCCAAGGCCAGCATATCTTTGGAAACCTCAAGCGCCTACAGGCTGATGATACATGACAAGATGGATAGAGAGCATCATACGTATAAAATATTATTCAACGATCTTCAAGTACAACCTAAATGTTATTGAAACATAGATGATCACTGCGGAAGACTACTACAGAGGACCTCTACTCGAACGGCAAATCTGTCCTCAACCAAAGAGGAGAGTTTGAATAAATAGAATCTATGATTGGAAGATCGAGGAGGTACTTGTGAATGGGATTGTAATTTCTTATATTGAAGCTTATCTGTCTGCTGAATTTAGCACAATTTTTCCAAGCCTAGTGCTGTAAACACTTATTGGACAGGGTTTTATTAATCCTGTTTCAAAGTGATTGGTAGTTGGTTAAAAGAGTTTGTCCACCTTTAGAAGAAATGTTCTCATGTTCCTCATGCAATTCAGAATGTGATTGTTGGAAGACATTCAGGTATTAATCTGAGGACCAAGGATATGTTTGAGTTATTTGTACCAGTAATACTTTATGCTTTCTCCCCTTTGCAAATGTTCTGAGGAACTAATTTGGACACCTGTTAAAGCCTATGGAGGTGTTTGCGAAAGTCAAAAGTAAATTTCCACTGAGATTTAGGCTGAACTGAGAGCTTGATTGAGCCATTTCCAAACAAGCTAATCTAGAGCTTGTTGTGATAAAGAAATCCACACCAGAGCATTCGAGGGAGGGACTTGGAGGTCATAAATACATTTAATACAGTAGGCTAAAGGATGGAGCCTTTGCAAACTTTGTAGGACATAGAAGTGGGCAGAAAGGAGAGGGAAGGGTGCAGAACAGCTCTCGCAATTACTTTGATAGAAATAGCAACTGACTACATGCTGTATAGTAGTGTTTTTATGCAGATTGTCAAATGCTGCTCCTAAATGAAACTGATCAGTGGGGCTCACTTCTTTCTTTTAAAAAAAAAAATATATATATTTTTATTAGATTTTTTTTATAACAAATTTTATTGAATGTTTAAGTACATCGAAGCCTGACTGGCCCTCACAGGATTGTATATACATAAATGCAACATGTCTCGATGATACTATTGTTACATAAACAAACAAAACGAGCACAGACATAACACTACCCCCCCAGAACCCCGTACATTAATAACGCCCATGGACATATGCATCTTACAGGGAATGGGGACCGCCACTATATCTCAGGCCCATATGATTGTACCTCCATTATGACTTCTGCTGGAACACAGATAGCAACAGTATACCTTGATAATCTGCCCACTGCCGGCAAATCCTACCATGCTTCTGGGGGCAGCCCCTTGCCTGAAAGACTACCATCTCCATCCCCATACACCTATCCATAGCTGTCTTCCACACTCCCACCAAGGGCGGTGACTCCACCTTCCAGTTCTCGGCTATGTCGCACCTGGCTAGGCTAAGTCCCAAGAACAGAAGATGCTGCTTGTATCTATTCCCTCCCCCCGATCGCATCGGTACTGTGAAGGAGAATCAGTTTAGGATCAAGAGGAACCTCCCGCAACAATACCCGGGCCAAGCCAGAGGTCACCCCCCCTCCAGAATGACTGCAATGCTTCACAACTCCAGACTGTGTGGAGGAAGGTCCCCTCTTCAATACCGCATCAGAGATACATGGGGGAGGATATCACACTGATCCGCCATAGGCAATGTCTGGTATGAAAGGCCCTATGTAGATACTTGAATTGGATTAGACTGTAGCGGGAGGATATGCCCGCACTGCAGTGGGCCGCCAAAGCCTCCATCCATTCATCGTCGTCCAGCTCCTCTATGCCTCCCCTCCAAGTCTCCGGCAAGGCTGTCAAGGTTTTGAGGCTATGTGTAACCAGAGTCTGATAAATTTGTCTAGTCTTATAGGCACCTAAATCTCCCATCAACAGCCTGTCCTCCAGTGGGTTAAACTACGGCAATTCTTGTATATTCCGAATATATGGGAGTCGAGCATGTCAGAACTGTAGGTATTTGTAAAATTGACAGCATTGGAGTTGGTATTCGTCCTGTAATTGTTGGATTTCAGTACCGTTCCCTTCGTGAGATCCCCCAATGTGGAAATGCCAATGAGGTCCCAGCCCTGCAAACCCGGCAGCGCGAACATCTGTCGTAGGAAGTTCCCGTGCCACAACGGGGTCCCCCCGGTCAGTCTCCCCCACAAGCCCAGCCGCCGAACAGGCTGCTGCCATAACCGAATGGCTACCCGGGCTGCCAGAGAAAGATGTTCCATCTCCTAGTCGCTATAAAGGAAGTCAAGGACTGGCCGGTCGCCCATCGCCCACCTCTTCACAGCATAATCTGAATCATCCTGCTCGCTGTACCACCAATCATTAACGTTGAGAAGGTGAGAGCCTGCATAATACGAATGTATGTCAGCAGCAGCGATTTTCCACCCACAGAAGGTGGACTGACTGCAAGTTTGGAAAGCCACTCTGATCGCCCACCAGATCGGACAGCATTGATTTGTCGAAACCACGGTCTCTGAATATCGTAGGGGTAATTTTGGAGCCGGTACAACACCTGCGGCAGAGACACCATCTTAAAGATGGCTGACCGTCCCAGCAATGACTGGGGCAATGGGGCCCACAACCGCACCTCTTCCCGAACCCTGGACAACAGAGGGCCAATATAATGGGACCATGAGACCGCCGGATCAGGGGAAATCTAGACCCCCCCAAGTAATGAAAACCATCAACTGTATGCGTCGAGTCTGCGGCCCATACCGTCCTGCCCTGGAAACCCACATACCAGAAAAAGGATTGACTCCGTCAGATTCATGTAGAGCACCGAGGTCTCGCCAAAAAGCTGCATGATCTGCAGTATCAGCGGGCCAGAAAAGGCTGGGTCGGTAAGAAAAAAACAGGACGTCGTCCGCATATAGTGCTATCCTGTTGGATATCTCATTGGACCAATCGAAACCACGCACCAGGGGGTCTTACCTCTCCCATGCAGCCAGTGGCTCCACTGCGAGCGTGAATAAAAGAGGGGACAGCGGACACCCCTGTTTAGTGCCTTTGTATATAGGGGAGGGGTCAGAAACAACGCCTGCCACCTGAACAGACACCGTAAAATCAGTGTATAATAGACAAACATACAAGAGGAAAGTGGGCCCAGGTTCAGGGCCTGCAGAAGGGTGAACAGGTACTCCCTACTTATCGAATCGAAGGCTTTGTCGATGTCAGCCAGTAGGATGGTTGTCGGCCTTCCCAGGCTTGACACCATCACCAGAGCATTGTGGACCAGTTGAATATTATGGCGGGTAGACCGTCATGACATAAAGCCGGCCTGATCTGGGTGAACTGGATCGGATATATGTTGAAGTCTGTCGGCCAAAACTTTAGCAAGCAGCTTCACCTCTATGTTTAGAAGGGAGATTGGTCTGTAAGAGGATGGCTCTTCCGGGGGACAACCTGGCTTGTGGAAGACCACAGTCTCCGCATGTCGCCAGTCAGGCGGAAGGATCGCCATGTCGGCGGCCTCTTGTAGCACCCTTGACAAATGTTTCCCCAGCTGGGGCATATGTGCTTTCAGGAACTCACAAGGGAATCCATTAGGTCCCGAAGCCCTGCCAGGGCGGAGACCAGCCAGGGCGGAGACCAGCCAGGTCCTCCACAGTAATCGGGTTGTCGAGCTGTTTACGTGCGTATCTGATACTAGTCGGGGAGGCATAGTGTGTACAAAATCGACAATTTGGTCACAAGTCAAGACGTCCCTTCGGGCATAAAAGGTCCTGTAATATGCCGCAAAAACCTGAGTTACCTCATGAGGGCTGGACCGTAGCTTAACTTCAACATCTCGGAGCACTGGCACGGACGTCTGCCTGACCTGACACAGACGATGTAACATCTTACTGGACTTGTCGACGCACTGATAGATCCGCCTCTGTGCCGCCTGCCACGTCAGCTGGGCCTCATCTAAGTGCAACTGCTGCAGTTGTTGCTGGGATAAAAGTAGCTGATGCTGCAACCCCTTCGAACATCACCCTCTAGTGCCTGCATCTGAGCCTCCAGTTCCACTATCTTTTCCATTTTGCGTCGCCGTTCCCCTGCGCAAAAACTAATGTCCACCCCCGCAGTGTGGGTTTAAGAGCATCCCGTAGGACCACACTGGAGGAAGCCGTGTCCACATTGAGAGAGAAATATTCCACGACCAACCGGTGGAGCAGGGACTTCTACAACGGGTTATGCAGGTGCCATGGCGACATACGCCATTGAAATGGGGACCGATGAGGACCAGTATGCAAAGGGAAGGCCACAGGAGAATGGTCCAACCACACTCCTGGCAAGATTGCAACAACCGAGACCCTGGGAACATATGGGCCGGGAAGACAGATGTAATCCAGCCTGCAGAAGGATCCATGAACGGCTGAGAAAAAGGTATAGCCAGCCGCTGCTGGGTGATACGCCAGCCATGCATCTGTCCGCCCCAGAGAGGATGTCAAAAGGTGCAGCTTAGATTCACCGGGGCCCAGAGCATGCCTGGTCGTGCACCATCTATCCTGCTCTAGCGCCAACACATCATTCCAATCCCCTCCCACCACGTATAATCCATCTGGCAACCCACCCCAGAGGCGTAAAACTCTATCTGCAAATGCCTGACCCAAGGGAGGGGGGCATAGACTCTACCCAAAGTCAGTAATTCCCCATGAAGTATCCCCGTCACTAGGGTGTACCTTCCACCCGAACCTGTCCACACTCTGGTGGGCCTATAGGGAACCCTACGTTGAATAAGAATTGCTGTACCTCGCGACACCCTAAGAAACCCTGAGTGGAATATCTGATCAAACCGAAAACGTACAAGGAAGGGTGCCCTCGATTCCATCATATGAGTCTATTGTAGCAGCAATATGTCTGTCTCAAGCCTTTTAGCTTGCCTTAGGATTGCCCCACATTTAACCTTATAGAGGATGCCCCTTACATTCCACGTCATGATACGGACAACCCCCCCCCCCAATTCGTCCATCAAGGTTGTGTGTGGCTATCTATAATTAGGGAGGAAACCATACGAAGTCAGAGTGTCTGAGGTTCATGATGTACCTGTGTCTGTGCCAACTTAAAACACAACAACAAACCCCGGATATCAGCAAGACCACCCCCCACCCCAATACTTCAACAAACCAGAAATATCTGTCACAGCAGGTGTGTGTCCTTGGAAGCCTCAGGAACTCCCTTCCAGGTTAGCAGTCAGACCTGAACCCCCTCACCCCCTACCCTTACAAAGGCTTACAAATCTGAGTCCTCTGCCCGTACAACAAGGACACAGGTTGAAGCCGGAATTCAACAGTAGCAGCCCATCATCCATGACCCAAGCTCTACATTGTGGATCTTCTTTTTGATTCTGGGATCAGCAATTGGAGCGGTATTGGTGTCGACGTTTCGATGTGGATTTCTTTGCACGATTCCATCGTCACCCTGGGAGGAGTCGCACTCCAGAGGCGGCAGCGTATGCTGCTGCGGGCGTATCATCTCATCTGTCCATGCAAAGACCGCTTCAGGTGTATCGAAGAACAAAGACTGTGACTTGTAGACAACCCTCATACATGCCGGATATAACAGCATATATTAAACATTCAACTCTCGTAATCTGCGCTTCGCCGCCAAGAAGTATTGACACTGTTGTTGAAAGATCCTTGTGTAATCTGGGAAAATCCTGATTGTGTGCGAATCATGCATAGGTTTATCCTGACCCAGGGCGAATTTGAGAATGGTGTCTATCGAAGTAATTCAACAACTTGGAAATCGCTGATCAGGCTGTGTGCCTGGATGGGGCTTCCTCCCTAGCGCCCTGTGCGACCTCTCAAGAACGAAATATGTGGACCGGTAACCCTCGGGCATGAAGGACCGCAGCCACCACAACACAAATTCCTCCATTGAGGCGACCTCGCACCCCTCTGGGAACACCACAAAACGCAGATTGTTGGGGCGTGTGCGGCCCTCTGCATCTTCCACCCGCACTGCCAATTCTTGAGTGACTACAGTAAGTTTGTTAACCTTCTGTTGAAGTGATGTCACAGTGTCCTCGACAGTCGACACCCTGGTCTCTGCTCCTGTTATGTGATCGACTGCCTTCCCGGAGGTCTTGCCTCAACAGGATAACTCCAGATCCCACCACCCCACTCTTTGCATCCAACATGTTGCGATATTGCGCGGTTGCTGCCAACAGCATGCCGTTATCCGGGACCTTTGCAGCGCCCCCCTCCGCATCGCTAGCCCCGGTGTTCGTGTAATGGTCCATGGTACTCTGCTTAATTAACGTGGCGGATGATTTGTCCTTAGTCATGTTGACGTACTAGGGGCCACACGGCGCAGCAGACCCCGCTAGCTGCGCGGAAAGTTCCTCCCAGATGGCCCAGCAAGCCTCCTCTACACAGCACCGCTGGGCACCTGTCTCCCCTCAGCAACACTGATCCAGTGTCTATGCGCTACCAGCTGGACCTCACGGACTCAGCTGATCCAGGGCCAGAAGCCGCACCGGGGCCTAGCTCGGCCGCTTATGCAGCCCCAGGACCAGACGCAATGCGGACCCCCTAAAGGGATCTCACACGCCGGGCCAACCAGCTACGCACCCGACCAGCAGCAGCAAGGGCGGGGCACTTGGTCCCCAGCGCCACCCTTGGGCCTGATCCTGGCAGCCCGGGCGGCGGGCAGGCCCCAGCACCGGCCCCAAACACTGCAGGCCGCGGGGGTCAACGGGAGGCTAGATCAACAGCCCCTGCGCCAACAGCCAGAATGTGGGCCGCCGCAGTTCGGCCGCACCCCCCCAATCACCACAATGGCCGGTCGGCAGCTCGGCCCCACAGATTTCAGCCTGATCTCCTCTGGGCCACATCAAGCTTCAGCCGCAGCCCCGTGGCCTCAGCCCCATATGAGCTGGTGGCCGGCACCACAACGCCACCAAGGGTTGGGCAGGCCCATGCCCGGCCCCGCTGCAGATAGCCGCTAGGCTTGCCCCGCCGCAGCAGCAGTCTCCACTAAGGCCCTCTCAGTGTCCCTCCAGCAACTGCTATGTAGACCTGGGCGGCAGAGATTCCACTCCGGGCATCCAGCGACCTCTACGATGCCGCCACCCAGTGACGATGGGGTCTCGTCAGTCCCGGGGTGCCTCAGGACCGTGGCGGTAAGTTATCGGTGTGTGGGGGCAGGATGGTGGCGGATGATGAGGCCTGACTGCTCGGAGCGCACTCAGCTAGCGCCTGCCATGCTGGCTCGCCAGGCCACGCCTCCTTTTATTAGATTTTAAACAAAATACAACTATACAAACCATCCCCTTCCTTCATTTACACCCGCCTTGTGGCGGCCTCCACCATCCCTCCACCACACCTCACCTCAAAGTACGGGCTCACATATTTCTGTTGGCAATTGGGAGATCATCTATGACCAATAGGAAGTTATCAAAGTTAGAGCAACCCATCAAGATGTGTTATTACTGAAGAAAGGGAGGGCAGCCTCTGAATGAAAAATTTAGTATGCGATCCATGCATGGATAAACAGTGGTGTCTAAAAGGATGGAAATGTGAAATTATTGGCTGATCTTAAAAAGTGTGTAGATGTATTTAGATGTTTGGAATGAAGGAGAAGGAAACAATGGCTGACCTTGTTGATAGGTAACTGACAGCCTGCAGTGATATGAAGTAAGGTTTTTTGTGATACACTAGTAAGAGGTAGAAATGTCCCCTTTGTGAATAAGACCCAGCTGTCCTCCAGTTTTGGTCACATGGATTTGTGTTGTAATTTTCAATGTAGGTATAGTGAAGAGAGTGTGTTTCATCTGGCCAGAGATTAAGGATTTGATTCTACAGTTATGTGGACAGCTATGTAATGAGCTGGAATGTTTTTTGGTTCCTGTAACATAGGGGCCCCTATAGAATTTCAATCAAGGATTGGGAGTGGGTGGGAACCCGGATAACTGGGACCAAGGATGTTACAAAGAGACAAGATATAGAGAGTAGGACAAGATTAAAGAGCATGGTGTGAGGCCTTTTATTAGTAGAAAAGATTAGCCCAAGTTGGAGAGATGTATAAACCTGAAAATGAATAAGAAAAAAAAGGTACCGCAGAGTGTGTGGCTGGGAGTTTAAAAGGAACATAAAAAGGAGTAAATACTAAATGAGGGTCCTTGGAAAAAGCCGAATGTGTTTCTAAGGTGAAATTAGGCGAATTGGGGAATGAGTGAGATAAAGGGAGGAAAAAACTAATAAGGGGGGGAGAATGAGTGAAAACTGAGGGAAGGTTAAATGATATGTAAGCATGGAGGATAGAGCAAAGATAGAAAAAAACAGCACGTAAGCCACAGAGGCCCGTGAAGACTAAGGGCCTAATACCCTGGGAATTTAATGACAGAATAAGAAAATGGATAACAAAAATGAGACGGCACAAGAAAACATGCCTGGAAGAGTTTATTATTGGTCATTAAGTACTAATTATTGCTAGTCCTTATTAGCTATACCATTAATAGTCAGTACTCTGTGGCTCGCCAGTCAGCGTCTTGCGCATACGTTTTTTTTCTCAGTGCTGCTATTCTATTGCATACTCTAAGCATTAAAATGAAAATTAAGGTAACTTGCTACACCGGTTCTCCGTTGTGTGATTATTTAAATGCAGCTTACCCATCCCCCTTTTCTTTAAATGAGTTCTTCAGATTTGTGCTTCGAAAGCTATATCAAAATCATATTGGGCCATTTTTCAGCTTAATATTTTGGATGGCAAAGGGGCAAACACAAAAATAAAAACATGGCCACCAATTACTAGGTGTTTAGGCTAAACTACGACAGAAAAGTAATGTTTTGGTAGAAGAGTTCTTAAATTTTTTTCTAGTACTATTGCAGAGTGATCAATACAACTCTACATAAGAGCCATTGTTTTAGGCATCTAACCTATTTATGCGTTGTGCTGTTGGTTCATACTCTGGCTCTGCTTGTCTTTGGATGTGAATGAAAATTCCAGTTGAGTAACTACTACTTGTAACAATAATACAGCTTGTTTGAGGCCTAAAGTTTCATTGCAAGGCGTGCAAAGCCAGCCAGATATGTGGTTGAGAGGTAGAATTGGCAGCTAGGTCACTGTATATGGTGTAGTTTGCAAAGATAGCACTTGGACATACTAGTGTTTAAAAAAATAATGAAACCCCACCTTACGATAGTTCTGTATGGGTGAACACTTTGGCCCTAGATTGCCTGGTGACTTTGGGTGGATTGTGTACACAAAATACAGTTGCAAATATATTGTCGAAAAAGACTGCCTACTAAAACCTATCGCAACAGTGAAGCTGGAGGTGGTGGAAGGTAACCATTTAACAACACACCAAGGAACCCACCTTGGTGCAAATGAAAGGTTTTATGTCTTGCTAAAGAAAGATTTTTTAAATATCTTAAATAGTAACACAATTTGTGTGAAAGTCAACAGTGTGCAATCCATACTACTTGAAAATAAAAGTACTTTGCTTGTTTGGAATTTAGAGTGCACATTAAAGCAGATGTTCATTTTCAACAAGGACATTGAACTGGATTCTCTCTGCACACTTTCAGCAACAAACGTCTGTGGTGGTTTCACCCTCTTTTTGGAGAATAAGGTTGTCATATCTTGAGTTCAATGCTTTTCATGCTCTACCTGTAGAACCTTGCTATGATGTCATCTTATGGAATGTTAGCGGTCAATGTTCACAGTTGGCTGGGCTGAGCAGCATGCTGGCTGCTCCTGGTGGGGTCTAGCTATGGTCTTGATCTGATCTTGTTATGGTCTTGTTCTAATCTTCAATAAATCTACTTGAACTATACCAACCTTCGTGGACTCAATCACTACAAGTTTTTGGCGACGAGGATGGGAAGGAGTGTGCTTTGGGGCAGTCTTTTGTGCTTCCTTTTCTTCTCTCTCTGGCGTTGTGGTTTTCTTCTTTTCTGTTGTGTAAGAAGGGAGGATGGTTTCTATGTCTGTTTTCCTTTCTTCTCTGTTACCTGATGTTGCTCCTCTTTAGAGTGTCTTGCGGTTCTGTTTCCTCTAAGTTTTCTCATTCTGGTTCTTCTCTCTTTCTCTCTCATGGTGTTCTTTTATTCATTTGGGAGAAAGGGGGATATGTCATATCTTGAGTTCAATGCTTTTCATGCTCTACCTGTAGAACCTTGCTATGATGTCATCTTATGGAATGTTAGCGGTCAATGTTCACAGTTGGCTGGGCTGAGCAGCATGCTGGCTGCTCCTGGTGGGGTCTAGTTATGGTCTTGATCTGATCTTGTTATGGTCTTGTTCTAATCTTCAATAAATCTACTTGAACTATACCAACCTTCGTGGACTCAATCACTACAAAGGTTTTGAAAGAATGTGCAAATGAAGAACTTGCTCAAATAGTGGCTAGCCACCGGCCAGTAGATCTTCCCTTTTAGAAGCCCACGTCTTTGTGGTTCTTACTCAAATGTATGACGAAGTCAGTAGGAAAACGTATACCAGTAGTCAGGAAAACACTATTTTAGTGATTGGTAGCATTTTCTAAACCTAACTGACCAACTAGGCAATCCACATTCAGCATTATGTGTAAAGTGTATTGTATTGTATATGAAACGTAGCCTAAACCTGTTTCGCTGGTTTGTTTGTAGGCTTTGTGGTGTGATTTTGCCGACCCGGAGAATAAATCCGAGCACACCAATGGTAAGTGACTTATTTGTGTTCTAGTTTTTTAAACAAGATACTTGTTTATTTAGACTCCTGTCTCGAAGAGCAGATGTAAAAGCACTTGTCTCCTTTTTGTGCTGTTCTCTATCATTGATGTAATTAATGTATGTGGTATTTCTATAGCGCACACCTAGCCAAAAGGCAGAGTGCTGGTCAGGGTCAAAGACAAGCATAGAGTCAACAAGTTGCAGGACTGTTCGATGGGTTGTGGCTGTTAATGCTTTGATTGTTACAATTGATGATTGTGATTAATATATATGCCTGGTGTTATACTATGTCTTTAGACCACGGTCCATCAGGGATGATATCAGATACCCATATTTTTCAATTTGGTTTTCCACGTGTGACCAAATATAGTCCAGACTCTGCTTAAAATTAAGTGTGTTATGTACTGTCTACTTTTAATGTATTCTCCGTAAATGTTTTTAGGATAAATAAATACTATGGATTTAAATAGTTTTGTATTCCTTTTAGAATTTAATTTCTGACCCTATGTTAACACAATCCTGCTGGTTTAATAAACAGGTTGGACACATTTAAATGAGTCTGTAATCTGTAATGCCCTTGTTTCCTATATGTATCATGTTTGCTAATTTAAGCATGCCAGCGTTCTCTGTGCCCTTAACTCAAGAATGGAGTGCCAGCTGCATCGAGAGTTCACATTGTCGGCCTGGACATAAACCTATTTAATTACAACACTCCTACATTGTATTTGATCATTGAACCTGAACTGAATACAAGTTCTACTCTTTTTAGAAAGGGTAGAGTGACTAGACAATACATTTAATGTGTGTTGTATTCTCATTAAGTGAGTCAGAAGACGCATCGCAAGGTTAAGCTTTGACTGTTAAATATGAAACATCCTGGGTATCTTTTAACTGATTTTATAGATTTATTTTACTTTCATTATTTTTTTTAGCCAAAATAGTTGGCTAAATAAAAATCTTATAGAGAATGCAGGATGTCTGCGATTTTCGGCCAAGGTGATCCTGTAAACCAGAGTGGCATTTCCAAAATCCAAGGTTACAAGCATTAGGTAAGGAAAAGTAGACTATTTGATATTAACAATACATTTTTGTCTGTTTTATTCCCTCAATTTCAGGTACTCGGAAGACAGAAAAATGTGTGTGTATTCTACAGAGTTCATGCATCAATATTCATAGCACAGAGGGGAAGGATTACATTGCACCACTTCCTTTTCAGGTGAGAGGAGAGTGCTTCTACTGATGATGGCAGCACTCAAGAGTAGTTATTCGGCTAGTAATAGACATGTGAAATGATTTTATGCACAGAAGAAAAAAGGAATAGTTAAGAGAATGGTATTTTGAGTAGAAATGCATTTGAAGATGATGTAGTGAATTAAGAACCAACCAAAGTTGATCACCAAGGATGAGGGAATTGTTTTTTGTACTTTTGTTGCTATGACTGATTTTTCCATTTTGGGTGTCCAGTATTATTTTGTCACTATAACTGAAAATATAGACTGGGAGCACTGTGTGCAGCCCAGCCATGGATATCGTGCCTTTGCTGTATGCTTCCTCTGTGAGTGACAGAACTATGGCCTTTCTCAGGTTGATTCAGTGACATCAGAGCTGGCAGTTATTGCTTCTTCTCCTTCGATCATATTTCCATCTGTAGGTTTTGTAACCGGGATTACCCTTAAAGATGACTAGAAGACATCAACACATCTATCATCATCTGCAACATACTTGCATGTGAGCCATATAAGCTCAGCGACAACCTCTAAGTGCCTCTCTGTATTAGGAAAGTGCAGTCCTTACTATACACAACTCGCTTCTACTTCAAGCACAGCATAGAGTATTGCCTTAAAAATAATTGCAAATTTTTCATGAATGTTCTTCTGAATACGTCACAGGTTAGTTTGAATTTCAGTCTAGATCATGCAAAAGAGACGTCAGTGCACCCATTGAGATGTGTGAATTCCCAAGGCCTTTAACACTTTCAGAAGTCTGCACTCCTTTCCAAGACAGCCAGCCTAATCCTCTGTCATCAGAAATTGTATTTTGCACTGTTCACTCAAAAACAGTATTTTGTTCAGCACTCTAGATTTTTGTAGAAGCTCTTGCACATGAGGAAGCTCATGTGACAAGAAGATTTGGCCTGTAAATCAGACCCCTCCCGGATATAGCAAATCTTGTGATTTGCCAAACAAATCCTGCAAAATTGTCACTTATGTAAAAATCCTGCGATTTTTACAAAAATGCCCACAAAATTAGAGTTTTGATCATTTTTTATATAGTGCAGATTTGACCCGAAGTTATTGGAGCGCTTTACATGAGCACCAGTTACAATACACAAGGACATATTCACTTTGTTTTTAGGCACGGGGAGATTACGTGATTTGCCCAGAATTTCAGAATATTTGTTGAGCCGATGCCGAAACTCAAACCTGGCTCCCCAGTTCCAAAGCGCTCTGGCCGCAGTGCCACACCCTTTCCTCAGGCTCAGTTAGACACCAGCCTTTGACATTGCACCGGCTGTTGAACGTGTATAAGTGCAAGGGGCCTTTCTTATCTTGTGCTATGGAGTGACATAAAGAGCTGAGTGCAGCTTCAGCTGAGCGCACCCAATATGATGCTATGCAGAACTAGGTTAGTGCCTTTTGGCTACCTCTCTTCACCAGGTGCAGAGTTGAGCACAACAATGTGCGAGTTTCAGTAACCTGGTGCTAAAACGAGGGTAAATGCAAGAATCATTTTAAATTAGCATCAGCATAATTTTCCCAGAGCAAGACGCTATTGTTTGCAAAAGATTTATTTTCCCCAATTTTTATTAAACCTTTCAGACTCTTCGAGAGAGAGAGAGACAAGGCTAACTTGGAGGCCAGAAATAAAATGTGCCTTTGTTCACATTGGATATCTCCTTCCTATCATTCCTCTCTTCTCAGGTTATTGACTTTGCTACCCTTTCCATGTTCCATCTGTACCGTTCTAACATTCCTTCTCCCTTTTGCTTAATTTCTACTATTCTTCACACTATCTGTTCCTCTCAATTTTCCTCCTGTTAAGTTCTATATGTCGATTACATACTTTTTGCCCATCTGAAAAGCAAGCAAGCAAGCAACGGAAAAAAACGGTATGAAGTCTGAAAGACAACCTTTCAACTGCCTTCTTGCTGCAAATTCCTCATGGATTGCACAATCCAAAACAAACCCCAGAAATTTTCAAGCATTCCATGTTCGAGCTACCCAACATTCCAAGGCCAGCTCTACTCAAGCACAACACACATTTCTCCCAACAAAGTAATGAGGAAATAATTTAAGGGAAAAAGAGAAGGAACAGACAAGAAAAAGTAACCATTAAGGCAAAGAGAGATGGTAGAAGTAACCCCTCTCCAACAACACCTAATTGTTAAGTATCTCAGGCAGAGCTCTGTTTCTCGCACTACGTTTAAATCCAACACTGTTGCCACAGGAATGACTCTCAAAGATATCATCACAGGAGTGACTCTCAGCACTACCTTATCCCTTTCCAGGGCCGGGACATCATTGTCTTTCCCACTAGACTCAATAGGCTTGGCGCCACATTCTCCAAAACATTCTCATCAAGTAACGCAATATTCATTCCATTGTCACTCCCAGTTAAACCAGCTTCTTCCACCTTATGCCATAGGTACTTGGAATTTGTTCTTAAAAAATAAAAAATCTATTGGAAGAAAAACACAAATGGGAACTTGAGGCTGAAAGGTGCTAATTTTATTTCCTCCGTCAATTAGTGGCCAGGCCTCACAGGCCCAATTTTTTTGTTTTAAGTGTGGGCAGATTAGAGGCCTTCTTTCTTTTAGTATTTTAGCTGTCGGAAGGATGTACAGGCCTCGTTTCTGTGCTTTGGATGTGAGCAGATTTCAGAAACTGTTTTTTCTTTAGCTGTATTCAGGATTCAGATGCCACCCCAAGGCACTCCACCCGACCCAAGGTACTTGTGCCCTCTCCACCCCAGAACCAGCCGCCCAGAAGTCAGCCAGTCAATATCTTTATTTCAGCCTAAAAGGCCATAAAAGAGCAAGCTAAATACATAAATAGAAAATATTTTAAAAACAAATAAAAAATACAGATCATATAAAAGAGAGAAAAAAGATCCGGCTAAATATATTGCAGTAAAACAGAAGTAAGTTGGGGCTGCAGCGGGTCCTAGTCAGGGCCGGACTGGCAACTGAAACCGGCCCTGGCAAACTGCTCGGCCGGCCCCCCCTGGGGTGAGGGGGATGCAGCTGAGCAGTTTGCGAGCGCCGGTTTTGGCCGATTTTGTTACAGGGGGCCGATATTGCCTACCCCCGGTAACAAAAACGGCCCCCCAGGGGCCCAAAACCGGCCCCCACCCTAGCGGCCCACCGGGGAAACGCCCGGTGCCCGCTACGGCCAGTCCGGCCCTGGTCCTAGTCACCCCACCCAAGGCCCTCCACCCCAACATCACCCAAAACGAAGTGGAGCCTGAAGCGGGCCCCAATGCCCTCTCACCCATCCAAGGCAGCAGTAACCCCCCCATCACCATCCAAAACACTATTCCCCCCCCCCCCCCCTCCATCCTGCCACCCTACACCCATAGCATGACTGTAAGAATTGATGTGTTAGTTAAGGGGGTATGTACCCACCTCAAATAAGTCCTTGTCAAGGTGAACCACTAATTTAACTAATTAAATTCCCCTGGTAGCTCTGGCACAGGTTTAACTTTGAGGCAATGAGTAAACAGTAGCAAAATTAATTGCAGCTAAAATGCAGCAAAATGTTTATTTTTGAACCGCTAAATTCCTGTTTTTGTTCTTCTAAATTTGCTAATCTATTCCACAGTATCCTGGAGGTTCTGGTAAATGAGGAACTAATGGTTATGTGTCCATAAAGAAAAATGGAGATCATTGAGATTAAAATTCAGTCTGGGAGCGATGCAATATTCTCCTACAAATATTTTATTGCAATTGTATTTGTATAGCGTTTATTATCCCTGACAAGGTGTTGAAGCGCTTTATGGGCCAGTAGCGCACTACTCCGGAACTCAAGGTAGAATGGTAAAGGGAAAATATAAATTGTAATTGAGAGTAGTGGACATGTGCACCTCTTATTTGGATGAATAGGATAAAGGAGGGATAACGGTGGGAAGCGTTTTGAAAGGGTTATTTGAGAGCCCACAGTAGTATAAGAGGTTTGGGATGAGTCGAGGTAGGGGGATAGTTTGAAAGAGGTATAGGATGAGTCATAGAGTAGTGGTTTGGGGAGAATTGTTAAAGGTTTTTTTTCTTCCCTCCGCCGTGGGTGGAAAGTATATAAATATATAACCACTCATAAAAAGGTATACATACTTAAAGATGTTAACATAATACCCATATGCAAAATGATCTAGAGCGTACTATATAATGACCCATGTGTACATGCATGGATATATATTTATAAACTCAGGCATTCCATCTTTGCTGGTGATAAATAAAGTTTATAAACATGACCTTGTATGTTATTGATATAGTGATCAACTTATATATGGATAAAAGGATAAAGTGTGTGTATGTGTGTGTGTGTGTGTGTGTATATGTATATATATATATATAATTGTTTTTTTAATGTATTTTTTATTATCTGTTTTTGTTCTTGCAGTAAGTAAAATGTGTGTGTATTTAATTTTTGTGTATGTATATATGTGTATGTATATATGTGTGTGTGTGTGTGTGTGTGTGTGTGTATATGTATGTATGTATATATATATATATATAATCTATATCCATCCAGCTCACCCCTTATGGTTCAAATCTCTTTATTTGGATTTCAAAGACAAGAAAAGGCAGTGTTATGAGTACCCAGCTCACCTCTTAAAAAATAATCGAGAACAGCACACTAGCGACAGTTAAATGGCCAGCTATGTTTTAATGGCTGAGACTATCAACGCATTTTGGCAAACTCCTTGTTCACCATAGTGGCCTACGTTTCATTCATTTGTTTTAAACACCTTTACACCAATCACATTCAGCATCATGACATAGATATCAACAAAGGACTAATTAGTTCATGCTGGATCCTCCGCCATGTTGGAGTGGACTATAGTGTATAAAATATAGGAAAACATTTAGGTTTTGTAGAATAATACATCACGCAGGGTTATCGTTCGTCACATTTCCAATTTAAATATAAATCGGACTAATGCTGCTCTTATTCTATGTGCGAGGGAACCTAATGCATCTCAAGATAATATGTTCAAGTAATTCAACCCTAAGAGGGCATATCTTATACGCTTATGGTCTCCCTGCAGCCAGATTACTATTCACTTAAACCCAACATTTGTAGCTCTACTTTTAGCCAGATTGCTATAGACCCACTATCATCTTCTATAATCTCTGTCCACTGCTTTACTAAATAGTATTGGAATTAGTATCCAGTCCTTTGATGTCACTTGGTTGCTCCAACTGTCTATTCAAGTATTAACCAAATTCAAAGCCCACAAGTAGCTGACAGATTTTTCATAGCGTCTGGCATTAAAATGTACGGTTCAATTACCGATAAGTGTTGCATTCCAAAAATGCCCTATTTCCCCCAAGCAATTATATCGCAGCGATGTACCTCTAAGTGAAATCACACCAGAGGCCATTATCACCAGTTTTTTCAACAGCCCTCATCCTCAGTCAAAATTCATTGTTAATGCAAACTGCAGCCATCAGGCTGAGTGGGTCTCCATAGGTTTAAATCCATTGGCCTCCCAATCCCCGAACTGACTCCTGCCGCCCGCTCGTACTCCTGCCACCCGCTCGTACTCCATCACAGAGGAGGAATTGCTGCAATGCTGAAGGTCTTCCGACTACCAGCATCCAAGCTCCACCTTCGGTCTTCCTCATTACGATGCGGCAGCACAGTAGCAATGTATCGATGAAGACCGAAGGTGGAGTTCTAAAGCTGGTAGAAGGAAGACCTTCAGACCTCTCTGGCAAGGCAAAAGTAGGTTTAATCACAATGGCCTGGAGACCAGTCACCTCCGTAGAGCTGAAAAGTTGATCTCAATTTGCTGCTCGCAGGCAGCTGCTTATATAGTTTAAAAAGTGATGACCTAAACACAGTTGTCTAAAAAAGCCAATAACTGGTCAAAGAATGCATGAGTAAATGATATACTTTTACATAAACGTCACATCACCTGTGTCCTTTAACCTCATAACCTTTTCTCTTTATCATGGTTCTAACAAAGCTTTAACGAAACATGAATCTTCTATCCCTGAGTGTGTTCCTTTTTATTACTCTGCTCCCAAGACTTCTTATCTGAATCTGTATGCTTCAGAATAAAGTCACCTTCGACCAACATTTTCTGAACCACGTCTCAATTAACAACGAGAATGGACTCTGCTTGTGTGCTGTGATTATAATCTCTTCAAGGCTTGTAAACATGTTTTTCTATTTAACTGAGAACCTGCTTGCGTTTATGCTTTCTGGGGATCTTTAACCTACATTGCATCTTTATGAAACCAAGGCATATATTGCTCTTTAACCATGTATCGCTCTGCATTGCTCTCTACTAATGTCTGGAGTAGCGCTGTTTTCTCGCAATTCATTTTCTCTTTATCAATAGTTAAGCACTTACACTGTTCCTCATAGATTGTATTGCCATTTTGAAAAACAAATCTGTGAGCATAAGCTAATCTACTTATTTGCTATGAATATGTTGACCTGCACTTATATGATAAGGATAAGATATAATTACAGGGATGTGTATGTGTTGGGTACATAAACATACACACACATATGAAACCATTTGAGGCCAACTTTCCAGCTGCTCCTGATTTTGTATTTTTGCCTGTAGCCGATATGACTTATTTGGATCGAAGCCTCAATGGTGAAACATTTTCAGGATGCTCTTGGCAAAGTTTCTCTGAGTGTCTTCGCCTGGTTGAATCCCGGGAACACACGTCTCTGGAGCATGAATAACTTTGTTACCCTTTGTCTGTGAGTTAGAGTGCCCCATCCCACTCCACTCAGTTTTCACATTGACTTCTGATTTAAACGCTTTTCTTTGATAAAACTGTCTTCATGAAACCTCCACTCCTTCCTCCTTAGCCATCCCATTTTTTTTTTCACGCTGGATTCCATTTCTTCTGTTTTCTTCATCTGCTTCCCAATGAACACCTCAGCACACACCCAGGTGTTAACATGTAAATGACACCTTATTTTCCTTTCTTGCTGTACTTGCCTCTATTCTAGCTCTGCCTTTTCAGTGGCTGCCTTCTTCTCTTGGACACCTTTTTTTTTTTTTTATTATGGTGCTATTGTTCTTACTTAGTTGTGCTCCGAACCTTTGGCCCGCTCCTAGATTCCCAGAACAGGTGTTCTGAGTTTTGGGCAAACGTAGACATCTTTGAAGATTGCATGAATTATACATAGTTATTTCCATATTGCTCACGTTATGAGACACTGTCCTATAAGAATTGAATGTGATATTTGCCAGATTGATCAGTTTACAAGTTCTTCTCGTCCTTTTTCTGTGTATGTTATTGTATATTATTTTTTATGCTCCAGGTGGGCTGTGTCTGGCCATCTAAATATGGATTGTTGTTTGAGCGCTGCAGTCCCTCACATGAAGTACCACAGAGCCCACCAGGGTATGTTGAGATCTTTGTTTCTCCTCACATATATTGCTTTTATCTTTCTCAGTGGATTGGTATCAAAGGTGAGGTGCAGAACCTTTCAAAATGAAGCTACGCACAGGAGTGAAACGCCATGTCACTCTGGGGACTGCTTTTGCCCAGGTGCTTGCATGGCCTGTTTGGCTCTCTTGTCATCTCATGTACAGAGAGGCGGATTATTTGAAGAAAGACAGACTATAGCTTTAACAACCGTCCGCTCTGACTACCGGAGTGCTTTGTAAATTGGGGTATTTGTCTACAGCAACCCTTACTGTTGGTCACTGAGTTACACATAGGCAAAATGTCTTTGTAGTGGCAGTATCACTAACACATGGAGGCACAAGAGTTGCTTTCTTTTATCGACTGGCAGCTTTGTTGATAGTTGTGTATAGATGAGCTAGGGTGTGAACATCTGGATAAACAGAGATCCCTCTACATGTTGTGAATGAGACATTACATAAAATGCAATATGGTGTGGCTATTAATGCATTAACGTGGTATCAAAAGTGTCTATATGTAAACTTTGCTAAAGCTCATTTAATTTAAACACGGAGGCCTGCAGTCCAGCCTCTAAATTCCTTGATTCAGGCATCTTATGACGTCTCTAGTTACCTGTCATAGAGGAATGGTTTTGCTGCTCATATGTAATAGCTTAATATAGTTTAGATATGACATAATGCCTGCGTAGTGCCTACAGTCCGGGTGAAAGGCAAGTCAGGGAGCATTATTAAAGCTGCAGCTTAAACAGAGAAACTGAAACCTGGGTATCCTTCTGCTTTGTTTGTCTAGGTGAGCAGAAAGGAGATATTTATGGCAACACGTTTATTTTTTTGTACAATTTATTATAGGAAATAGAAAACCACACCAAGTTTCTGTGCCTATAGCATTTCTTTAAATCTGATTTGTATTAAATTGATTCTGATATCTTTTTGCACTAAATATCAAACTGCTTTACGGTGCCTTTAAGTTTGCACTAAAGATTCTACTTTTATTCTTCATGTCTGCAAACGTCTTATCTCTTTCTTATGAAAGAGCAAAGCACCAAGGATTTAAGCAGTTTGTGGTAAGGATGGTGATGTGACCATGTATTATAAGAAATAAAGTACCCGCTGCCATACATTATAAGGATATTGTAAATCACCTCGGAGTTCCATTGCACTGTAAAGGTACTCTGCCTTCAGCCTCATTACTCTTTGTGGTCTCGGAGCTAATTGGTAACTTACATTATCGCTATAAAGTGTGACCAGGGGTACTTTAGCCCGTATATGCTTAAAGGTGTGCAGTCAATAATTACTTAGGAAAAAGTAGTAGTCAAAGTAAAAAGTAAGTCAAGTAATGCACTGATTGCTGGAATTCCTAATTGTTTTCCTAATGTGTAGTTGTTAGAAATGGGAGTCTCTAGTTGACAGGTTGTTACCCTGTCCAAGTAGGGACCCTTCTTCCCAGTCAGGATAAGGGGGGATACACTCATAAAATAACCCCTGCTCACCCCCTTGGCAGCTTGACACAAGCAGTCAGGCTTATTTCAGAGGCAGTGTGTAAAGCATTTGCACATAACCAACAGTAATACAATGAAAACACTACAAAAGGACACCACACCAGTTTTAGAAAAAAAATCTAGTATTTTATCTGTGCAAAACAAGACCAAAAACGATAAACATCCACCATACAGTTCCTAGAAATATCAATAAGCAAAAATAGACTTAAACTACAGTTGCTTGAAGTAGATAGCTCCGTCCGGGGCCATCACGGCTTCGTGAACAACAAATCCAAACAGTTCTGGCTAACTGCAGCATCGCAGGCCAGCTACGGCGTTGGGAAGACCTGCCAAACAGTACCTTTAGAAATGCAGGGGTCAGTGACCTCTCGTTGAGTTCCGAAGAGCCGGCGTCGGTTCCGGAGGTCGGTGCAGGAGTTGTCGGGCCCTTGAAGTCACACGCGTTGCAGATCAAACTCCTCGTGGTTGAAGTCGGGAGCGCTGGCAGGCATCATGGCTGCAGTGCGAAGTCCAGCAGTGCGGCGTGCACTGCCCTCAGGTCGCGGTGCAGGCAGCGGCTAGGTGACGGGCGTCCAGCGTCATTGGTGAGACCAGCGCTGCGGTGCAAAGTGATGTGGTGCACGTTGTAGTGCTGGCAGGTCACGGTGCAAGCAGCGTTGTTGTCATTGCTGAAGCACTGTCGTCCGCTGACGAACTGTAGTCGATGGCGCTGGTAGGCCAAGGCTGCGGTGCAGGATGATGGCATTGCATCGAGTAACTTACGAGCGGTGCCCTCAAACCACGTGCAGGCAGCGGCGTCGATGTTGGCGTGGAATGGCTTTGTTGGGGATACCAGAGCGGTGGCGTGAAGCGATGCGGTGCAGAGTACGGTGCCCACAGGTCGCGGTGCAAGCAGCGGCACGGTGGCGTCATCGGGTGTCGTCTTGGGGAGACAAGGGATTTCACCTCCCCAGCCCCTGTCGCTCCAAAGCCAGAGAGTCAATACACAACCCAGCAGAGGCACCCAGGATGATTAAGCAAGAAAATGCCTACTTTCTAAAGTGGCATTTTCAAACACACAACTTAAAACCATCTTTACTAAAAGATGTATTTTTAAATTGTGAGTTCAGGCATACTAAGCTCCATCTCCTATCTTGTCCCAATGGAAAGTTATACTTGTAAGATGTTACAAAGTATCTCCCATTCAATCCTATGGGACAGATAGCCTTTCAATAGTGAAAAACAAACTACACTGTATTTCACTATCAGGACATGTCACACACACCAGTACATGTCCTACCTATCACATACACTGCACCCTGCCCATGGGGGACCTTGGGCCTACCTTACATGTAAGAAAAGGGAAGGTTTGGGGCCTGGCAAGTGGGTGCACTTGCCAGGTCGACATGGCAGTCACAACTGCGCGCAGACACTGCAGTGGCAGGTCTGAGAACCCTTTGAAGGGCTGCTCGTGTGGGTGGCACAGCCAGTACTGCAGGGGCAAAAGCAGCATTTGATTTACAGGCCCTGGGCGCACACAGTGCACTGTACTAGGAACTTGATGGTAAATCAAATAAGCCAAACATAGAAGCACCAATCCATAACCATAATTCACCATAGGAGCACTTGCACTTTAACACTGATCAGCAGTGGGAAAGTGAGCACAGACACTAAACCAGACAAAAACAGAGTCAAAACCAAGAGGTCAGAAAGCAAAAAGACAGGGAAAACACGCCAAAAGATGCCAGGCCTAACAGTAGGCCTCTGACTTCCGGACCTGCACATGTTGAGTGGCAGGTCGCACACAGTCCCTTGTGTGTCATGGTCCCAGCTGGCAGCCGGTGCATGGCACTCTCCCATTTGTTGTCTGTGGCCGTCCCTTCTCAACTCTTCTGCTCTGTGTGTCTTTGGGGGTGGAGGAGAGGTGGAATTGGGAGCACAACAGTCTTTTATACCACAAATCTCATCAAGATTTACCAGTCTACAAGAGAAATTGTCACCCTTTAAGATGAGAGAGCATATAGACTATTACAAACAGATGTCTGTGATGGACCCTCACGAAGTATGTTAGTGATGTCTGTATGGTGTCAGAGCACTATTCCAGGGCCTTGACGACTGCGACAAGATGATCCGAAGGCAATACCGGACCATGAAGCTAAATTTTCCATCGCCAAACACAAGAAGGGTGAGGACGTCTACGTGCCTCCTGGTCTCCATAGGATCAGATTCAGAGTCTGGTCCTAGCACATCCTGAATTCCTGGGACCGTCTGCGACGTCTCAGCGAGTATGGGCCTTCAGAGAAGCCATGCAGCACAGTTTCAGGACTCCCTTCCTCTGTCATTCCTTCAGGGCTCGTGGTTCCACAGGGACCTCTGGTTGGACTTCAGCCAGCAGGTCAACCCTCGGTGGCGTCTGTGACCCTTGAATCCTTTATGGGGTTTAGCACCAACTCTGATGCCGTCTTCAGTCCCGAAACCATTCCCTGTGCCAGTTGCCTTTGCATTGATGCTCATGTTGATGGTTGAAGCGGATGTACAGCACATCGTGCTATTCAACTCTGAGCAGAACCCACCATCACTTCAACTGAGATGGTGCTAAGGCGGGCACGCAACCTATATGCAATACTTCATATTCCGATACTTTTTCTTTACCACGTGGTAGGGCTTATACTTAAAACAATCTTTTTGACACTAATTTATACAATGACAATACCAATGAAGGGGATGGTTATGTTCACCAATATGATGAGGAAAGCTGATATGAAGAACTTCAAGTTTCCAGTGGTCTGGATACATCTCCAGATACTTTCCTTGTGTCTCCCTCTGGTCCTGCCACAGAGAAAGCTCCTCCTTCGCAGTTATGTGAAGGTCAGCAGAAGTTCCAGACTTACAGCTCACCTCTATGCAAGTGAAGACTAATGTCAGGCCTGAGAGACTCCCTGTAACCATTTAATGAAGTTCTTACAGATAACCTTTTGGGCATAATCTGTTAATAGGTACCATTGTCCAGCATCAGGCGACCCAATCTTACAATACCCAACCTCCGAGAGCTTGTTGGTACAGGCATTCACAAGCAAAGTACGTACCAACACTTTTCCTTCCCTGCCACCTGATTGTGAATTTAGAATAATAGAGACATTTGGAAAATGGATGTTCGAAGCTTGTGTGCTGTAGATACACATGTTTTACATACTCCTGCCATCAAGTTTTGGGTCCGGATGTCTGCAAGTTGTTTTTCTTTAAAGAAGTGTTTCTAGTCACGAGGTATGGTGACTCCTCCTTTTGGTAATAGTGCGCATGGTCATCGACTCAGTTGTTAGATTGTTTTCTCTCTGCCATCGGGTTCGGATGTGTATTTCTGTGATCAAGTTCAAGACCGTTCTTCGGGATCCTTTCGGTGCGCAATCCTCTCTACCCTTGTCGGTATTGTTTTGAACGCATTTTTCCATCCCTCGCATATCGAAAATTCGGAAAACTTCACTCATTGGGTCAGAACACCCCAACTGCGGCCTCCATGCCTAGCTGTCAGGGTTACCTTCTACTCGATACCATCTCCATCGACGAAACAAGCTGATAGAATGGACTCCGTTTCAATTCTGCCCTCAGTGCCGCTCCAAGTACCCGTGCACCAACCTTCATAAAGTTTGCACATTGTGCTTAACTCCAGAGCACAAAGAAGAAAACTGTGACACCTGTCGGTCGTTCCGATCTAAAAAGACCTTGCTGGATCGCCTGGCTCGATTTAGAGAAATGCGGAGGCAGAACACAGAAGACTCCCCCCGATATCCTTGGCCAAGTAGATATCGAACAACAACAGGAAGACATGGAAGAGTCTGCCACCGAAGAAGAAGCGGCCTTGTCCGTTCAAGACCCCGACTCCGAACTTGAAATTGAACTAGAGTTCCAAGATCTTCCGGCTGGTGATGGTGCCATGAGTACCCAAACCCTTTGCCCACACAAAAACCTACTTCTATTAAGCAAACGACTTCTGAGCCACCACTGCCGTCTGGACATGGTAGGCACTGAGACTCCGCTTCGAACTCCCCGCCCTACGACTCTGCACCGAAAGCACAATAAAAGCCTTCTGTCTCCACACTGAGCCGAGACAGCACCTCTTCGGGTCCTAAACCAAAAGAGAAGACCGCTTTGGTTCTGAAAACTTCTTCACCAAAACCTAAATCTGCTCCTCCAACACTACCGGAGCCGATCCTACAAACCATGTAAGAAAGACTTGATCCAAAACAAAAGAAAATACATATTCATCCAGACACTCGATGCATTATAGCAAAACCTGTGCCAGTACCATCTTCTAAAAGGAAACCTTTTTTCCTACAAGACACTGGCTATAAGATACCTTTGAAAAAGAAGAAGGAAATAGCTACCAGTCCCCTGCATCTTATTCCTCCTTCTCCACCACCACATTCACCTTTACCCTTGGTACCTTCTTCACCTACAAACCCTCTAAATATTACACCTCGGGGTTCTCCTCACACAGACCCAGATGTAAATATCGGGGATGACAACAATTATGAAGCACCACCAGACCCCCGGCAGGATTAGGATATAGGTCCTCCAGGAGACACAGATTCTGATCTTTATCCTGCAAAACACTCACCTCCTGATGATAACACCTCATATCAGGAGTCAGGGCAGCTGCATATCATGGGATCACTTTACACAAAGAAGCCTTCGAAGAAGACTTTATTTTTGAAACCTTAGGTACTTCACACACAACATCTCAGTCTCTTCCCATGTTAAAGGTTACGGTAATGTGCCATGCAGAGGACATTTTTTAAGGGCCCTGCACGCGCACGCATTATTACACCTAGTGTTGGCAAAGTACAAACCCCCATCATCGACCCAATTTTTTATTAGAGATCAGCTTCCACCAGACTCATTGGTTGTGTCTAATGCCTGCAAAAGAGCAAACTCACAAACAGCTGATTCACCACCTCCTGACCGAGTCAAAGCTCTTAGATGCCTTGGGCAAAATCACAATCGGCCAATCACTAGCGTTAAGCCAATACACAGTGTCTTCTTGCCAGATACAACAGAGCTCACTGGAATGAGATGGAAGAATTACTCCAATATCTACCAGAAGAGCATAACAAAAAGGCACAGGATTTAGTGCAGGAAGGAAAATTCATTTCCAATTCCTCCACTAGGTGTGCATTAGATACTGCTGACTCCGCTGCCAGAGAGATCAATACCAGCGTCCTCTTAAGGAGGCATGCCTGGTTGCGTATCTCTGGTTTTAAACCAGAAGTCCAACAGACATTATTAAATGTTCCATTTGACAAACAACATCTCTTCGGCCCACAAGTGGATGAATCCTTAGAGAAGATGAAAAAAGACATGGAAGTAGCTAAATCCATGGGAGCACTTGAGACACCTTCCAATAGAGGCTCCTTTCGTTGTTCATAAACCACTTCCACTGATGCCTCTACATCTTCATACAGGCCACAAAGTCAGTCCTTTCCTTCTAGAGGATTTTACAGGGCAGCTATAGGGGTATCTGCTCCAAAGGTCGGGCAAAGGCACACCAACCCATTCCTCTTTAGCTGCCAACAAACAGTGACTTCATAATCATTCCCCCGATCATCCTACACCTGTTGGTGGTCGACTACAGCAGTTTCTTCCCACTTGGCAGTCAATAACATCAAATAAATGGGTTTTAGATGTTATCCAATATGGTTATTGCCTGGAACTCACCAGCATTCATCCCAATATTCCACCTCACACTAACAGGTTTTCTCTGGAACATCAACAACTGCTCAAACTGGAAATATAAGCTCTATTAATAAAGGGAGCCATAGAGCAAGTTCCAATACAACATCAAGGGTCAGGAGTTTACTCCCTATACTTTCTAATTCCCAAAAGGACAGCTCTCTAAGGCCTATTTTAAATCTAAGGCCTTTAAACCTTTACATACTATTAGAACACTTCCATATGGTAACACTTCAACAAGTTCTTCCACTTCTACAGCAAGGGGACTTCATGTCAGCACTAGATTTAAAGGACGCATACTTTCACATCTCTATTCACCCAGCACATCGCAAATACCTCAGGTTCGTCTTAGAAGGGAATCATTATCAATTCAAAGTCCTCCCATTCGGAGTCACCACTGCACCCAGCGTGTTCAGTAAATGATTAGCAGTGGTAGCATCTCATTTAAGAAGAAAACAGATTCATGTCTTCCCATATCTATACGATTGGCTTATCAAAGCCAATACAAAACATATGTGTCAACAACAGGCTCAAACTACCATAAACAATCTCCAACAGCTGGGATTCACAATCAGTGCGCAGAAATCCAATCTTCAACCTTCACAACTGCAATCGTATCTAGGAACTATGATCAACACTCAGATAGGTCTAGCCTATCCAAATGCAGCGAGTATTTAAAATATTCAAGCACTGCTACTACAATTTCAGAGCAATTAATATCTAACAGTCAAAACTTTCATGTGACTTCTAGGGATGATGGCATCTTGCGTTGCTATAGTGCCCAATACAAGACTAAACATGCTTACTCTACAGGAATGTTTAGCACGTCATTGGACTCGATCACAGGGTCAACTACAAGATCTAGTGTTGGTAGACAGTTGCACCCATCGCTGTCTGCAGTGGTGGAACACATAAAACTTATCAAAGGGGCGGCTCTTCGTCGACCCTGTTCCATAGATCGTACTAACAGCGAATGCATCCCTCACAGGATGGGGCGCTCACCTACAACATCTAACAGTTCAAGGTCTCTGGGACACCAAACACCAGAATCTTCACATCAACTACCTGGAGCTTCAAGCTGTTCACCTAGCATTGAAAGCATTTCTACTTCACCTTATAGGCAAGGTTGACCTAGTCCGGACGGACAATATGACAGCCATGTACTGTGTACAAAAACAGGGGACACTCACTCACTCTACAGCTGTCACGCCTCTCTCAGACCATTTGGAGTTGGGCAGTACATCACAAAATCCACCTGCTAGCAGAACACCTTCCCATGGACGGACAACGACTTTGACGACCTCCTCAGCAGGATGCAGCAACAAGTCCACAAGTAGGAACTCCACCCAAAAGTCCTTCTCCCATACTTCCACAAATGGGGGTTTCCACAAATAGACATCTTTGCGACAGCACAAAATGCCAAACCTTCACATCTAGGTTCCCACACCCTCTATCCAAAGACAATGCCCTATGGATGAATTAATCAGGAATATTTGCCTATGCTTTTCTGCTCTCCCTCTTCTTCCATTTCTGGTTCAGAATCTCAGGAAGATGTCCCTCGCCCTTATTCTAGTAGCTCCCACTTGGGCTCGTCAACCATGGTTTACAACACTACTGTGCATTATTGCCAAGAAGAGAAGTCTCCTTACCTTGTGACTCGAAACACTTCTTTGAAGAAAAACAACTTGCAGGCATCCGGATTCAACACTAGATGGCAGGAGTATGCACAGCATGGGAATCTACAGCTCTACATGCCAAGAGCAGATGCTTACATGGTAAATGCCCCGGTTACTTACCGGTAATCTTCATTACTCCGAGTCCTAATCTTCCTCGCCACAATATTAACCAATGAGCATTCTGCTCCAACAGAAACTCCAAGTAAAAAGCTACATACTAGTCTCCCTATCCCTCCAACATGGCCCCCAGTGGCATCAACCAATCATATAAAAGGACACAAAAGTCCCAGCACGACCTGTAAACAAAGCCGTAGACATGAAGCCACAACAGAGGGCCGGGAGGGAAGGGAAACTATACTGTGGCGAGGAAGATTAGGACTCTGAGTAATGAAGATTAGCGGTAAGTAACCGGGGCATTACCTCCTCGTCCATCTTCCTCGCCACAGTATTAACCAATGAGCAGATACCAAAGCAAAATCAGCTTCATGGATAGGAAACACAGCCCACACACGGAAGGCAGTAGAAAACCAACTGTATCGGCAACAATGGAGAGAGACATAAACTCAAGAAACTACAGAGTCCAGGACCGAAGAGGCAAAGGCCACAGAAGCCCCGCCCCCAACTTCAAGCCGGTAATGAGACATGAAGGTATGAGGAGAAGACCAAGTGGCCGCCCTGCAAATATCCTCCATGGAAACCCCATCAAAGGCGGCCCAAGAAACGGCAACAGAAAGAGTAGAACGCCCTCGAATAGGATGAGAGGGAACCACAGACAGGGTATTATACGCCAAAAGAATAGCCACTGTAATCCACCTATCGAGAGTGGAAATAGACTGCTGCAGGCCCTGCTGAGCCAAACCAAAAAGAGACAAACAAGTTGTCCACCTTACAAAGGAAGACGGGTGATACAAATAAATGACCAGGGCATGTCAAACATCCAAAAGATGCAACAGAGACTCCTCCTCCGAAGAAGGAACAGGAAAGAAGACAGGGAGGACCATCTCTGCAGAACGATGAAAGAAAGAGGCCACCTTAAGGACAAAGTAGGATGAGCCCGGAAGACCACATCATCCTCCAAAATCCACAAAAAGGAGCAGACCGTAGGAAAGTCCCCAACTCCCCAACCCGCCGGGCAGAAGCAAAAGGTACCAGAAACACCACCTTGAGAGTCAAAAACTGCAAGTCCATCGACTCCAAAGGCTCAAAGGGAATCGAAAAGACGAGACACCAAAGGCTCCACAGACACAAAAGGCAGCCCACGAAAAGCTCGAAAGGCAGCCCACTGAGCGCGGAGGGTAGAAAGGGCCAAACCCAAATCAAAACCAACCCTCAAAAAATCCAGCACACGGGCAGGATCCAAAGTCCCAACAGACCAACCCTGGCGAAGACACCAACCAGCAAAGTCGTCCCAATGCCTAGAGTAGGACTGCAAAGTTGTGGGGCGCCCGGACAGCTGGATAAGACCAGCCACCTCCACAGAACAACCACTCTGGAACAGGGAATCCCTTCCAAGAGCCATGCCCGCAGACCCATGGACCTGAACACCGGAAGAGGAACCAGAGGGCCCATCAAAGGATACGGATCGAACGGTAACGACCAACCTGGACGCACTGCCAACTCCAACAAGAGAGGAAACCATGGGCGGTGGCACCAACCCGGGACCACCAGAAGAACAAACGCCCACTCCCCCCTGATCTACCGCAACACCGCCGGAATCAGGAGAACCGGCGGAAAAGCATACAACAGGCCCCACGGCCACTGGAAGGACAACGCATCCACCTTCCATGCTGCTGGACAAGGCATAAACGTGCAGAAACAACGGATCTCGGCATCGTCCGGAGACTCAAACAAGTCCACCACCAGACACCCAAACACCCTCTGCAACATCTGGAACAGCAACCGGGCCAGAGACAAAGATCCCATGGAGGGAAAGACCCTGCTCAGACAGTCTGCTACGACATTCCCCCGACCCGGGAGATAAATCGCTGACCGGGACGCCAAGCTCGACTCCGCCCAAGAACAATCAGGCGAATGAGGCAACTGAGGGAACGAACTCTGCAACCCCCCGATGATTGATGTAAGACATGACCACCTGGTCGACCGTCCGGACCTGAACATGGTGACCCCCTAGCAGGGCAGAAAAAGCCAAGACACCCAACTGAACTGCCTACAGTGCCAGGTAATTGGAGGAACAAGACATCAGAGTCTGCGACCACACGCCCTGCAATGAAGAATCTACCAGATTAGCTCCCCAGCCCAACCGGCTGGCACCAGTAGTGACCATACGAGAGGGAACAAACAGAAACGGACGACCCCTGGACAGATGACAGACGTCCAGCCACCAATCCAGAACAACCCAAACCTGGGCTTATACAGGAACCCCCTGATCGAAACCGACCACAGGGGCACCAAGGAGACAAATATGGTACACCATAGGAGACAAAAGGAGACGAGCCCAAGGAACCACCAAAAGGAGGATGACAACAGACCCTGGACCATCAACCAAAGTCTCATAGGAGGCAAGGCCCCGACAACAGGGACCGAATCATCGACACCAGAGACAATAGTCGTGCATGAGGCATGAACACAAAACCCAACCGAGTCCTGAAGTGAGCCCCAACGCACATCAGAACCCGAGAAGAAACCAGGCAGGACATCCACCGAGTCACCAGAATCCGTGACCCACCAGGACCCCACAAACCTCCTGGACATGGAGCGCCGAGAACATTCACCACTTTGGGATACTTTGAAAGCATTGGCAGGATTCGAACCCTTGTCCTGTGTGAGCCTGTGCCATCAGAGGCACAAGACTTACCATTGAGCTATAGCTCCTTGGTCCAAAGAGAAAGAAGAGGACGCTCAACTTCTGAAATCAGAAGAGAACAGGTGCATACAGGATGGAATGGCCGTAGGCCAGTAACCAACAAATCATCCAGGAAGGAAAGAACTCAATCCCCCTCCCTTGTAAACGCCCAATCAGAGGGGCCAGAACCAAGGAAAGACATGATGGGAGGAACACAGACCAAAGGGTAATATTCGGAACTGAAAATGATAGCCCATCACACAGAGGCGGAGAAATATCTGAGAGACCAGAAAGACAGGGACACGGAGAGAAGCATCCAGCAAGCCGAAGGAATCCAGAAATCCCAACGAAGGACCAGAGGCAGGTACACCCGCAAGGACACCAACACGAACCGGACGGGAGCAACGAACCAAAACAACCATCTCAGAACCACTACCGGTCAGAGGTCCCCAGTGTGATACTCCACCAGGAAGATAACAGAGTACACTCCCAGCCTCCACTGAGCCACAGGCACCGAACGACAGCGCCATATTCCATAAGGCAACGGACCGCACCCAAAAGAGCCCCCAATCATAGAGCGTCCCTGGGGCAAGGAGCAACCCGAAAGAGGCTGGGGAGACTGGACGAACCCAAGGCAAAAACCTACCGACACCACCAGGAGAACCCAGTGAACCGACACAGTCCCCATCCAGCTGACCACAAAGAGACCATTGACCCCTTACAGGACCCACTCCCGGAGCAACCATGACAAGAACAGGAGGGAGTAAAATAGGAGGAAGAGGAGGCAGGGAACCGGGACACGACAGAATAAGGAACACCCCAGCCATGCCCACGCAGGGGCGGAGGAGCCTGCCCTTGAAGAGCAGGACCAAGGTGCAGAATTACCAACCATATCCCCCAAGGGAGCACCAAAAGGCAAAACG
Source organism: Calotriton arnoldi (assembly GCA_963921515.1). NCBI lineage: Eukaryota > Metazoa > Chordata > Amphibia > Caudata > Salamandridae > Calotriton > Calotriton arnoldi. The sequence continues at coordinate 977,729 of CAWUFW010004887.1, read as the reverse complement.
CCAGAAAAAGGGACACACAGTAGCAAATCCGTCTGCGCAGCATCCGCTCCACAGAACACAACCACAACATGTGATGAGCCTCCCTAGACGACCCCGCCTCAGATGCGGCTGCCGACAAGGGATCAAAAGAAATGGCAGAAAGGAGCCGCACCCGTAGAACCATCAGGTTGAGAGCAGGAGAAACGTCCACGCCCTGGACCAACAACTCAGTCAACGACTGGAAGATCCCTACAATGACCGTTAGGCAGAGGGGGAATAGGTAACAGTACAAATTCGAAAAAGTGGCAGCGGCAAAGAGCGTATACACTGCCGCAGCATCCCCAATATCAACCGGGTCCCACGGGAAGCATGTCATAGAATCCACCCCCACCGAGGCCGGAAACACAACAATAAAGACCCTTGTGGTGAAAAACCTGGGAAAGTTATTCCAATCAACAACATATCATACAGACGTCAACACCAACAAGACAGAGGAGTGAAGCGGCAAGACACCGGCTCCCTCAACTGAGACTGTGAAAAGAAAAACATGGCCACCATATCAACCACAGTCCCCGGAAACCATAGGTCGAAGCGAATGTGCAGAAGGACAACCCCAAGAAACGACCCCTGCACAAAAACGACCATAAGTCCCACTTTCTCGACCCAACAGAGTTACTGGAGGGACCAGGGTCACAACTGGCTCCCTATGAGGGAGGAACAGAGTCCCCATCATGCTAGCCGCAGATACAGCAGCAATAACCATATGTGATATGAAGGTTAGGGAAGGGGCAGCGTCCACAGACCCAGAAGACCCCACAGTGGCAGCAGAATACTCCAAGGCAAAGAAGAACACCTAAAGCGCACAATAAAGCCATGGAAACCACAATAAAACACCCCAGGCCGGCCATCGGCACGCCCCTAGCGAGTACGTCACCTCCACGAGCCCCCAAAAGCAGCGCCGCACTCCACTCGCTGAATCTCATCAAGACGGCATGAAGCCACGTCCCCTCTCCATCCGACAAACGCGTCCACCGAGCTCCGCTGCAGGAGACGCGGAAGCGGACAACCACGAGGGAGAAGGGAGCCCACGTGCAACACACCAGTCCCACTGGGACATGAAAAAGAAGTAAGGCACGCCGAGTCCGCCAAAGCAGGATTCGGTAGTACAGATACAGGCACGGGGGAGGAGGGAGAACGTGTGCAATCAACAGTGCCCCCCCCCAGGGAGGCAGGAAACAAAAGAAGACACGCAAAGTCCGCTAAGCAGGACTCGGTGTCACATATCAAAACAGACAGGCACGGCAACTCCCAGCGTCTGCTAAAGCAGGACATAGGAGAATGCCCATAATTGCCACACGGGGGGGGCAGTAAAAGACAGGCTGGCATGAATACCAACACCCCCCCCCCCCTTTTGTAACAGGGCCCTTGAGTCTGCTAAAGCAGGACCGCCGCCCCCAACTTACCTGCAACAAACAGGAACATGAACAGCACTCGGAGCAGTGCAGAAACAAAAAAACAGGTTGTGCTGGGACTTTTGTGTCCTTTTATATGATTGGTTGATGCCACTGGGGGCCATGTTGGAGGGATAGGGAGACTAGTATGTAGCTTTTTACTTGGAGTTTATGTTGGAGCAGAATGCTCATTGGTTAATACTGTGGCGAGGAAGATGGACGATGAGGTAATAACGTAATCCTTTCTCCTCAGTGAGCCTTGCCCTGAGGTCCGTGAATTCCAGCTGCCGCTGTTTCAGTGCAAGCATGGTAAAATGTTTAGTATACGCTTATTCTCCTTACTACTCAAACCGTACTGGGCCCTTTATGATTAAACGATCTGCAGCATTTCCATTCACCACAGAGGCAATATCCTCTGATGAATCTTTCTCCGCTGATAGGAGGGGTGGAAATTAGGGTAGCCAAATCATCATGTTAGCTTTCCAATGAGGACCTTTAATTGACAGCTAACTCACAAATTTGAAACCAGAACTAGGTACACCACTCTTAATGCCATGCTGTAGAAATAAAGAATAGCAACGGGAAGACCCAACCTCCTGAAGAAGTTAAGTCGGACTAGAATTATGAAGACCAAAAGCTCTGCAACAGCAACACAGAACAAGAGAAGTAATATTTGATGCTCTGACAGCGCTTGCTGATTCTCCCTACAACACATTTAAATAATTTGTAGATTAGCACAGTTTAAATCGAAGAACCAACAAGACTCGATAATAGACTCAGGCAAGTATTAGATTAATTTGGTTATTGTTAAAGATCCAAAATTCATAGCCATAAGCAATCTTTTGAGAATGTCAGTTAAGAATCTCACAGCTTGCATTAGGGCACCAAACATTTAGGCAAAGCTTTATCAGATTATTATTATAAAGATCAGTTTATAGAGTTACAGAGTCCCACTACCATTAAGGCAGAAGGATAGATCGTTTCTCTAACAGCTCAAATCCTACGAGGAAAGTGAAAGTGTTCAGATTTAAAGTCCATTAAGGGTGAGTCCATTAGCATAGAACAAAGAAATAAAAGGAAATGAAGAATGAAAATGGTTTGGCAAAGGTTTTAGTCCATCAGTTACTGACTGTAGTATTAGCAAAGCAGTGCAAAAGTAAAAGAATAGTTCTTAGTAATCATCAAAAATCAATCAGCATAGCATCCTCTCGCAAGGGTAAAAATGTATGGTGGAGTTTCTTCTTTTATAAAGTCTCTAGCAAATTCCAGTGATTTAGCATCACGTTACCATTGAAAAACTGTCATATGCTCAAATTCGCATAATGCCTCCTAGGACACTTGCAACAGTGAGATGCTTTCCCATGCTGGTCATGAGAAACGAAAGATTTTAAAGTCCACATAGGCCTAACATTGGAAGAAAAAAAGAAATACAAAGTATCCATCTATAGCAACAGCTGCAATCCTGTGCCCACAGGAAGATTTCACTGTGAACATTGAAGAAACATTTAGGAATGTCAAAAATTATACATGTACAGAACAAATAAAGCAACATTTCACTAGATGTAAATGGACCATTGTATTAGGTCAGGGGAATGGTCAGCAGTAGAGAAAAATAATTTTCGAAAATGCCTTTAAATTGGCATTACACATTTTAAATGAAATAAACTCTAAATCAATATCAAATATAACGCAATAAATCATTTCAAATAGCTAATTTGTAGAACTTTCACCAGACATTATTACATGGAAATAGTTAACGTTAGAAATACCCTACAACCACAAATCTTTCTCATCACTCATACAAGTATATAATTTTCTGAATTTATACTACAAAATTTGTTTTTCACTTCCCATAAACTATAGGATCTCTAGTAATATTATGGGAATTTTCAAGATCATACCTAGTTTTTACACATTTTTGTACCAACTTTTCTAAATGGTGCGTTCTAGCAGAAAGCTTTGGAAACACTAGGCCACTTTATTAACAGCACAATTTCATCAGTAAACATTAAACAACACGTTCATAAGAAACTCTCATTAGTGCAACTCTTTTATATTAGTACTGCGGTGTATGCATATTTTCTTCATCTTGCATTTGAAATCACGCTTTTACCGTTCTTCTACTACACTTGTCTCAGTTTCAGGTGTCACTGTGTCTAACATGTGCGAAGTGCACTTTCAGCTTTTTGTGTCTTTAATTAGTAAATGTGTTGTATATTATGATTTTTAAAATCTTGGGTCATCCGTGTGGGCTGCGACTTTTTTTACCCGTTGTTGCCCAGTGGCACAAGTTTTACCGGCTGTTCTAGATGACCTTCAGATGTCTCTTGCCCAGGTTAGTCAAGGAGGTAGCAATGCTGCGAAGGTTGCTATACATGCCAACATGGACACGACTGACTATTTAGGTTGAGCGATGGCTACTGTTGTGGCTCTTTGGCTTCACTTCTGTATGAGGTCTACGGCTTCTCCAAAGATGTCCTAGCATCCTTAATGGACATTACGTTTGATGGCTTTGTCCTGGAATGGTTCCAGGAGAGAAGAGCCACAGCACGTTCCTCTGGCCTTTTTGCTCCCCAAATAAATTCCACCAGCAAGTTCACCTCTGTGTGCCTACAGTCAGAAGTGTCCATGTGAAGCTCAGTCCCCCGCCCCTCCAGCATCTGCAGCTGCAAACACGCTTTAGTGTGTCCTTGCTGGCACTCAGCCAACCTCTAGGAGGCAGGATCTAGTATTTCCACCAAGGGTGGCAGGTCACCACTTCAAACTAATTGGTTCTCCAAATTGTACATCGGGACTAAGCTCTCCCAGTTCTTTCTGCCACACCGCACCTTCCACCACAATCAGAACGGCAATCGGAGGAACGCCTGTCTGTCTTGCAGCAGGAAGTGGCTATATAGAGGGCTCCGGCCTCAGAAGTAGGAACTAAGTGTTACTCCCGCTAATTCCTTCCTTATGTCGAGGAAGGACGGAGGCCCTCATTCTGTTTTAGATCTTTGCCCTTTCAACGCTTTCCTGCATAAAGACTAATTCAAGATGCTCACACTAGCCCAGGTCGTTTCTTCCCTGGACCCCGGAGTCTGGATGGTCACTTTGGATCTGCAAGACTCTTATTTCTATATCCCAGCCCAGCAGGCCTGCAGGCGCCACCTGCGGTTCATGGTGGGCCAGGAGCATTTTTAGTTTGCAGTGCTCCCTTTCAGCTAACTAGTGCTACTTGGGTGTTAACAAAAGTGGCTTTTGAAGGCGGGCTAGCCTCAGGTCGTCATCAATGACCTCCAGGCCACATCTAACATCGTCCAAATTCATTATCGGCGTGCTGAAATCACACCTGACTCCTTTGCAGATGTTCTCGTTTATTGGTACTATTCTAGATGCAGTACTGTTTCATGCCTTCCCCGAAGCAGAGAGTCCAGGACATTCAGGCAATGATCCCGATGTTTCAGCCTTGATCCTACATCTCGGTGCAGATAAGATTAAGGCTCTTGAGGTTGGTTGACCTCCTGCACCCTGCTGGCTATACATACCAAGTGGCATGTGCAGGCTCTAAAAGAGGACCTGAAAACCCAGTGAGCACATCAGCATCCAGATTTCAAAGAAGTTTGCAAAAGATCTGCTACTGGACCCCGATAGGTTCAGTGGCAGGCCCCTCTCCTTACAAATGCATTGCTGCTGGGTTGAGGAGGCCTTCTAGTAGAGGTGGAGATCAGAGTCCTCTGTTCCGCGCCAGAGACTCAAGGGCAGTTCACTTAGTTTTGATGGCCTTCCTGCCCATCATCCGAGAAAGGCTGGTGCAGGTGATCAGGGACGAATATCAATGTCATGTGTTATTACAACAAGCTGGGCCGGTTGGGGTCTTGAACCCTCTATCCGGAAGCTCTGCTCCTCTGCAAGTGGCACTGCTGTGAGGGAATTTCACTGGTTGCAAACCACCCCCTGGGATTTCCAAACACCAGGGCAGATAAACTCCCTTCCAACGCTTAATGGATCATGAATGGCAGTTGTATCCACAGGTGACACAGGGTGTCTTCTAGCAATGGGAGCACGCAATGCCTGCACTTGTGTATGTTTGAGTTTCCAAAGCAGGTGTATGCCAGTCGTTGGGACAGATTTGTAGATTGATGAGGCACCTGACTTATCAACCTATTACAAGCAAAGATTATTTTTTTTTTTTTTAAAGACTTTATTAAAAATTTTTAATAACCAAGAGATCTGACATCATACAGCGTAATGACCAGCTTATATAAAAAGAAAAAGAAACCATCTTCAGCGCATCATGCCACAGTTAGTCTCATCCACTGTAACCGCACAATTCCTATTATCCACAATGACAATCAAGTTTTGCGACAGAATTTGTAGTCTGATTCACAACACAGTCAATTCTTATTTTAATGTAGAATCCCCATCCACCCCCTATGCCTGCTGTCACAGTGACCACCAGTAGTCTGGCAGCTCGACCCCCCAGTGTCCTAACCAGTGGCTTTACAGAGTTACTGGGCCTGCACCTCCTCATCATCGCGCCTGGCAGTATCAGACCCTGCGGCATCACTGTCTTTGGTCGCTAGGTATGTCTTGTACAACGCCCAAAAGTTTTTAGGACGACTGCGTGGTGGGAGTAGCTCACTATAAATTTCAGTCTGCGTGCTGCAATACAACATGTCTCTATTCCAGTCCGCAATTGTTGGAGTTGGGCCTTTTAACCAGCATATCGCCACTCTGCGCCTAGCAATTAACATACTCATGTCGACCAATCTTCGAATTGCCTTTGGCAGCGGCTTGGAGTACCCCAGTAAAGCGAGCAAGGGTTTTGGCGCTAGCTGCATGTCTATCATGTCACCTAGCTCTTGGAATACACGGGCCCAGAAACTAGCAATCCCAGGACATATCCAAGCTAAGTGCAGAAAATCCGCCAGGCTTTCGCCACACCGATCACACTGCGCCGTGTCACGCAGTCCATATCTGCATAGCCTCTCAGGCGTGTAATATACTCTATTCAAAAATTTAAAATGAATGGGCCTGTGCCTCCCGTTTAACGAAATTCGCTTAGTATTTTCGCAGCAATACCTCCAGGTCGCATCATCTAATTCTTGTTCCAAATCAGTTTGCCACGCAAGTCTAGCCTTGGTGTAAACGTTTTCCCGGTACCCCAGTGCTAATTTGTAAATTTTTGACACAATTTGGGTTGGAGTGGTGGCTTTTATCACATATGAGAGTGGCGCAACCTCCAGTGGTTCCTCCAAATCACTGCCCAAGATTCCAGCCAGTGCCTGTCTCGTTCTATGGAATTTAAATTTGTGCAAAAGCGTTATCTTTTGGTCCGGCTTCTCCAGCTCTTCCCATGTCTTAACTTTCCCCTCAATAAACAAATCCCCAATTGTTGTTACGTCAATGGAGCTGAGCGCCCTCGTCACCCCTTTGTCTGTGCACGAAGGCAGCCAGCGTCACCACTCCAAGGGGGCATGCGGTGAATAAAGTATCGCCCCCGCTTGCAGTTTCAGCAAGTGCTGCCACGCATGTCTGGTTGCATTTATAGAGTCTAGAATCCCTGTCCTGCGATCTGATGAGGTAAACAACATAGCAGGTAGCGGGAGTGGCGTCGCTGCCACCATCTCAATCTGAATATGGGGAGTGTCTGGAAGGCCATGCATCCAATAGTAAGCATGGGCCCCCTGTGCCGCTCTATAATATAAAAACAACAATTGATGAACAGAATACAGAACAATGTCATACATTCACCCCAGTACAGAGATCTGGGCCTAAATCCATCGTTTTTTGCTCACCATGCCATTCCAGTTTGAACCCAGCCATATGCAAATCAGTCTTGACCCTGTGCCCAATGGGAACAGTCCAGCCCGAACTGCCAGGCCAGGTCCTCCCTGGACTGGAAACCAGCATCCTAGGACCGGTTTCGTTGTTTCACCCTTCTTCAGCCAGGATAGCTTGAGTGGCATGGAGAGCATGGGACCCACGTCTGGGCATACCCGTCCCTCTCGGGGTGACAAATGCAAAAACAACAATTGATGGACAGAATGCAGAACAATGTCATACATTCACCCCAGTACAGAGATCTGGGCCTAAATCCATCGTTTTTTTGCTCACCATGCCAGTTCATCAATTGTGTGTCTTTTTTGCTTTCTCGCCCTAAGTGCGCCGGGTATGCCCAGACGTGGGTCCCGGACTCACTGTGCCACTGGATTCAAGCTATCCTGGCTGAAGAGGGGTGAAACACCGAAACCGGTCCTAGGATGCTTGTTTCCGGTCCAGGGAGGACCTGGCTTGGCAGTTCGGGCTGGACTGTTCCCATGAGGCACAGGGTCAAGACTGATTTGCATATGGCCAGGTCTAAACTGGGGTGGCGTGGTGAGCAAAAGAATGATGGCTTTAACCCAGATCTCTTGACTGGTGGTGAATGTTTTGATTTGTTCTGCATTCCGTGCATCAGTTGTGTGTCTTTTGCTCTATAATATAAGTCAAGGTCTGGAGCACCTAGTCCTCCGAGACGGTAAGGGAGTGTTAGGACCTCCCACCTAACCCTGGCATGTTTCCCCGCCCACGCTAGCTTTATCAGAAGCGACGTGAGCGTGCGAAAAAAGGACCCCGGAAGTACCATAGGTATATTAGAGAATAGGAACAGAAATCGTGGGAGTATTACCGTTTTCATTAGCGAAATCCGTCCTACCAGTGACAACGGCAGCCGGATCCAGTTCTCTATGTCGCCCTCTAGTCTGCTAACTGCCACCCCATAGTTCTCACGGAAGACCACCTCCGAGTCAGTGTGTATCTTGATTCCTAAATATCGCACAGGCTCTGTGGTCCATTGTAGTGGATAATCAGGCACGAAGGGCACAGTAGCAGGAGTAAGGGGAAAAACTATCGATTTTGTCCAGTTAACTCTTAGTCCTGAGAGCGTACCAAATTTTACAACTTCCCTCAATATGGGAGACAGGTTACTGTCCGGGTCCCGAACATAGAGCAACGTGTCATCCGCGTACGCAGAAACTATCAGTTCGTACTCTGGGAATCGTATACCTCTATGCTTATGGTATTCCCGTAGAGCGCAAGCCAATGGCTCCGCCATCAACGCATATAGGATCGGTGATAATGGGCACCCTTGGCGCGTACCTCTAGTAATTTGTATTGGATCAATTGATAAGTTGCCGATTTTGATTCTGGCAGTTGGGGAGTTATATAAGACCCCTATCATTTGTAAAAAGATACCTCCCAGTCCCATCCTCGTCAGCACTAGTCTCATAAAGAGCCATTCGACCGAGTCAAAGGCCTTTTCCATATCTAAAAATACTGCAACTGCCTGTACGTCCTGGCGGGTGTGTTGTATCGCTCCGAAAACCGTTCTAAGATTATAGGTCAAGTTCCTATCAGGAACAAAGCCTGCTTGCTCTGGCGCCACTAGAATCGGGACTAACTGTGTTAGTCGAGTCGCCAAGATTTTGGCATAAATTTTGGTGTCTACATTGAGGAGCGACAATGGGCGATACGAGAAGCAATCAGTTGGAGACTTGTCCGGCTTCAATATAGCCACAATGACAGCTTCTCTCATTGAAGGCGGCATGATTCCATCAACACACATCTCCTCAAACAGCGTAGCTAGGTGTGCGACCAGCTGTTCTTGAAATGCTTTATAGAAAGTGACCATTAGGCCATCTACACCAGGCGCGCTATTTGATTTCATCCCCGCTAGTGCCGAGATTATTTCCTCCCGTTCCAATGGGCGCATTAGATATTCACGATGCTCATCGGTTAGCCAGGGCATCTTGATATGCGCCAAATATTCCAATATTTCAGTCTCCCCTCCCGCCTCTCGTGAACCATATAAAGTCGAGTAGAACTGTCTAAATCGTGCAGCTATCCCAGTCTCTTCCGTTATAGTCTCCCCCTCAGCGCCCCTGATCTCCGACACCACTGCAGTTCCCCTATGCTTCTTCAGGAGAGAGGCCAGGACCGTGCCTGTTCGTTCACCTTCACCATACGAGCGTGCGGTCTCATATTTGCCTAAGTGCTTAAGTTCAGCGTCCGCTGTATCATAGTATTCTTCTAACAGTGTTTTGAATCTCGCTGCGTCAGTTTCGTTCGCGCCGTCCAATACTTTATGTTCAAGTGATTTAAGAGAGCTCTCTAAGTCCGACAGCCTCTTTCGGAGCGACTTAAGTACTGCGGAGTTCTTCGACATCGCAATCCCTCGAATGTAGACTTTAAATATTTCCCAGCCAGTTGCAAAGGTATCTACCGAACAAACATTGCAAGCAAAGAAGGTGTCTATTGCTTCCGCTATCTCTGACTTAAAGGCCGTATCTAACAGTGAGTATGGAGGGAAGCGCCAGGTAAAAGGAGGAATATGTTTCTGTGGAGTGTCTACAACTAAAAGAATAGGGGAGTTGTCTGAGAAGGTGCGAGGGAGCACGACGCAATCACGCATTCTGTCATAGATGTTCCAAGAAGCTAGCCAGTAATCAATCCTAGTATGTAAGTCGTGGAACGCACAGTAATGTGTGTACCCGCCCCCCTCAGGATGCCGCTGCCGCCAAACATCACTTCGCTCCAGTTGCGTCATTGCATCTACAATTGCGCGGGCCGAAGCGGCAGTACGCCGTTCTGGACCGCCCGATCTATCTAAACGTGGACTCAGGACACAATTAAAATCACCACCCCAAAGCTGTGTTCTACCCTCATATCCCAGCATCTTTATTACAAGCAAAGTTGTCAGAAGTCTTGTTGTTTGTTCTGTCCCTGGCCCATCAAGGACAGACTTTGGGCACTGTTGAGGGCTGCCATCTGATAGAAACTTCTAGCTGCAGATTCCTTACCTTAGAATATTCCCCAGGTGTCAGACTGAATCTGGAAGATTTTCGAGGATTATCCCAATGCCGCGGAAGGTGGCGTCGTTCAGTTCTGTCAGCATCGCCCGTGTCGGAAGCAACATGCACGGTATCTATAAAGGCGCCACTCAGGTGTGTTGACATCAGTTCTTTCCTTTCCACACCAGATAGCGCTGATCCGGTCTGAGTTACCCCCAGCCACTTTTTGACTGGCTATTTTCGACGTTCTGCTGAATTATTTTGAGAAATATTCTCTTGGTGTGAGGTATGGCACTCAAGAAACCAGCTGGTTTCAAACCATGTGGGCCCTGTCTCAGGCAAATGTTGGTGACAGACCCCCACTTGCTGTCTTTGTAGTGCTTGGAGCTTGACCACAACGACAAGACCTGTGAGAACTGTCGCGTCAGGCATCCGAAGGCGCTGAGGGAGTGCTTCTTTATGCTCCTGGCAGCTCGCCGTCAGTTGACTCCGTGGTGTTTGAGGTCCCGATCGCGCAGAAGGTCCCAAGACTGTATACAAACCCCTTCCCAACGGTAGTCATCGCACTGTAAATCGTTGAGTAAGTACCTCAAATAAAAAATCCAAGACGTCGAAGAGCTCTTTGACTTTGCCGAGTCAGTCAAAGTCTTCTGACGAGACGTGGGCTTGTCGACTTGCCAGGCCCCAAGAGTCAACAGGACCTAAACCCGGGTCTACTACGCGCTTCCCCGATTTTCCCATAGCTGGAGCGACCCCCACCCAGCTGAATGAATTCTACAAGGCCAAGCACCTCATTTTTGGGCGGACCGGTCCCTCTGGAGTGCTTTTGGGCCCCATGGGCACGGGAGGGGCCCCTAGTGGACCAACACAGGCAGGTTCGCCCTCGGTGCCAGTAAGACCTCATGGATTCCTTGCTGGATCTGGAACGGAGCCAATGGCGAAAACAAGAACTTCCTTGGCGCCCACGCCAGTGCCTGCGCCACGGCTCCCATTGTTATTTCTGGCTCTAACACAGAGCCGGATGGGTGTTGTCCAACACAGACACCGACTCGGTCCATGCTTCCCGGAGCGGAGCCAGTGACTTATTTGTTTGATAAGCCTGGAGAGGGAGACGAATGTTAGGGGTCTGTGGATCCTTATGGTTATCACCTTCCTGATGAGGAACAGGACAACTGGTATGAGGAACTGGCGGAGGTCAGTGGGTTAGACACCTCAGTGGACACTGGCCTGGTCTCACCTCCTACCATGGCTATGAAGGAAGGAGGCCTTTTGCAAAGGTGGTGTGTAGGACGGCTGAGGTCTTGTACCTTCAGTTGCCCACAGTGGCAGTCAAGACAAATGTCTTGACACAGGTGCTTCAGCCAGGAGTCACCCCTTCTGAATCTCTACTCCCCTTCAATGAAGCCCTTACAGACGTCCTACTCGTAGCCTGGTCCAAGACCTGCAGAGGCGCTCTGTGCATAGGATAATTGCCTGCCGCAATCGCCCTGCTCCTGGGGACTCCAGTTTTCTAACCCAGCCCGCACCCCAGAGAGCTTGGTGGTTCAAGCCTCTACATCAAGAATTAATCACATCATGTTCTCTACAGCTCCACCCGTTAGGGAATCAATGAGCTTGGATGCCTTTGGCATGAGAATGTTCTCTTCCACCAGCCTAGCACTGCGGTCAGTGAACACAATCAATCAATCAGGGGTTTATAAAGCATGCTACTCACCCGTGAGGGTCTCATGACGCTGGGGGGGGTGCAGCTCTGGATCAGTCGAAGAGCCAGGTCTTGAGACTCTTCCTGAAGGTGTGCAGAGTGGGGGAGCGTCTGATGTTGACTGGGAGCTCGTTCCAGGTCTTTGCTGCGACGTAGGAGAAGGCTCTTCCACCTGCTCTGGTTCTGCGGATGCGTGGGGTCTCTGCCAGGGAGAGGTCGGCTGAGCGGAGGTTCCTTTTGGGTACGTGGTAGGAGACTCTTCCGTTGAGGTATTTGGGTCCGATGTTGTGGATGGATTTGTAGGCGTGGTTGAGTAGCTTGAAGGTTACTCTCTTATCGATGGGAAGCCAGTGGAGGTCTCGTAGGTGCGGGGTCATGTGCTCGTGTCGTGGAGTTCCGAGGATGAGTCTGGCTGCGGTGTTCTGGATGGTTTGGAGCTTGTGTAGCAGGGTTTTGTTGATTCTGGCGTAGAGGGCGCTACAGTAGTCCAGTCTGCTGGTTACGAGTGCGTGGGTGACGGTCTTTCTGCATTCGTGGGGGATCCACTTGAAGGTCTTGCGGAGGATGCAGAGGGAGTTGAAGCAGGTCGAGGCGATGGCGTTGATCTGGCGGGTCATGGTGAGGGAGGAGTCTAGAATGATGCTGAGGTTCCGGGCGTGGTCCGTCGGGGTGGGTGGGTTTTCCGAGGTCAGGGGGCCACCAGGAGCTGTCCCACGCCATGGGGGAGGGTCCAAGGACGAGGACCTCGGTCTTCTCCGAGTTCAGTTTTAGGCAGCTGTCGCTCATCCAGGCTGCGACGTCTTTCATTCCTTCTTGGAAGCTGAGTCTGGTGTCTTCGGGGTTCTTCGTGAGAGAGAGGATGAGCTGGGTGTCGTCGGCATAGGATACTATGCTGAGCCCATGCTGTCTGACGATGGCGGCGAGGGGGGCCATGTAGATGTTGAAGAGCGTGGGGCTGAGCGAGGATCCTTGGGATACACCACAGTTGATCTCTATAGGTTCGGAGAGGAAGGGAGGGAGTCTGATCCTTTGGGTTCTGCCGGAGAGAAAGGAGCAGATCTAGTCGAGGGCGGTTCCTCGTGTACCGGCGTCGTGGAGTCTGGCTGGGAGAGTGCGGTGTGAGATGGTGTCGAAGGCTGCGGAGAGGTCTAGTAGGATGAGGGCCGCAGTGTGGCCCTGGTCGAGTAGCATGCGGATGTCATCAGTGGCGGCGAGGAGGGCGGTCTTGGTGCTGTGGTTACTGCGAAATCCGGACTGGGAGGAGTCGAGGATGGCGTTCTCTTCGATGAAGGTGGTCAGCTGGGCGTTGATGAATCTCTCGGTGACTTTGGCTGCGAAGGGAAGGAGAGAGATGGGCCGGTAGTTTTTCAGGTCCGTCGGGTCGGCCGAGGGTTTCTTGAGGAGGGGCTTGACTTCTGCCTGCTTCCAGTCGTCTGGGAAGATGCCGGATTCGAGGGAGGCGTTGATGGTCCGGCCTAGTTCGGGTGCTATGTCGACGGCGGCTCTGTGGTAGATGTGCGGTGGGCAGTGGTCCGTGGGGGCTCCTGAGTGGGTGTTCTTATTAGTCGTGGTGGTGTCTTCAGTGGTAGCAGGTTTCCAGGTGGTGATGGTCGGCTGGTTGGCGGTGGAGAGGGGGGGTGGTGTCAGAAGTCTGTTCGCTGAAGGTGTCGTAGAGGGCCTTGATTTTCAGGTGGAAGTAGGAGCTGAGCTTGTTGCAGAGGTCCTGGGATGGAGTGACGTCCGTGGCTTCGCTGGGGGGTTTGGTGAACTGCTGTATGACGTTGAAGAGTTCTTTTGCGTTACTTGCGTTGGAGTGGATTTTGTTCTTCATAAAGGTCCTCTTGGTGGCTCTTATGTGGTGGTGGTATTCATTCATGGCGTTCCTGTAGTTGTTCTGGTCTTCGGTGGTTTTCCTGTTCTGCCAGAGTTTCTCGAGGCGTCTGCAGGAGCGCCTGGCTTCTTGGAGGTTGGTGGTGAACCAGGCGGCCTTCAGGGGGCGTTGATTGACGGGGTGGCGGAGGGGTGTGAGCTTGTCAGCGCAGCTGGAGATCCAGGGGTGTAGTTCTTTGGCTGCGGAGTTGCCGTCGGTCGTGGCGGAGGGGGGTCGTGGAGGAGGGTGGGGTTGAGGTGTTCCTCTGTGATCTTGCTCCAGTTCCTTCGTGGCGGGCGCTGGCGGGTTTGGGTGCATTAGTGGTGTCGAAGGTGAAGTGTACGCAGTGGTGGTCTGTCCAGAGGGGCTGTGTGGTGTGGCTGAAGTGGATGCGTGTGCCTCCTGCGAAGAAGGGGTCTACAGGTTGTGTCCGACTCCGTGGGTGGGGGTAGTGACGAACTGCTTCAGTCTGAGGTTGGCGAGGTTGTCCAGGAGGGTGGTGGAGTCGGGGTCACTGCGGTTGTCGAGGTGGAAGTTCAGGTCTCCGATGAGAATGTAGTCCGTGGAGGCGATGGCGTGGGGTGCGATGAGGTCGGCGATGGTGGTGGCGGAAGAAGCGCGAGGTCGGGGGGGTCTGTAGACGAGGGTCCCGCGCAGCGTGGTTCTGGGGGTGGTTTGGATCTGGAAATGGAGGTGCTCTGTGTTGGAGAGGGGGTCGCTCGTGCTGGAGGTGGAGAGTCGGAGGGAGCTCTTGTGTGCGATGGCGAGTCCTCCTCCTGGGCGGTGGGGGCGGTCCTTCCTTTGGATCTTGTATCCGTCGGGGATTGTGGTGGCGATGTTGGGGGTGGAGGTAGCGTTGGTCCATGTTTCCGTGAAGAAGGCGACGTCTGGCGAGAGGGTGTCGAGCAGGTCCCAGATCTCTGTGGCGTGTCTGTGGAGGGAGCGCACGTTGAGGAGTATGCACGTCAGGGCTTCAGTGGTGCGGGCGTCTGTCGTGGGTTCAGCGGTCGTAGGAAGGGCTGTTGATGGTGAAGGATTGTCGGCAGGAGAACTGGCCGTGGGTGCTGTTTGGCGTCAATCTCTGGCAGTTTTTGTCTCTTCCGAGGTTGAGTGCGAGTAGGGCAGCTGAGTCGTAGCGGAGGGTGGCCGGAGAACCAGGGTCCCAGGCGCTGGCCGCGGTCGGATCGCGGACGGGCGCAGACGGGCTTGCCTTTGGCGCGCCAGCGGCGCGCCCGCTGCGCGCGGCTGCCATTAAGTATGGGAGGGGGGAGGGAAGCGCAGCTGGGAGGCGGGAACCGGCAGGGGGGGGAGGGGCCGCGGGGGCAGCAGCAACGGGAAGAGAGGAGGCAGAAAACTGGCACGAGGGGGAAAGAAATGGGCAGAAAAAGATGCAGAGACAGACAAGGGCACAAAAAAGCAGAAACCGGTACAGAGGCAGACACGGGCACAAAGGAGAACAGAGACAACAAAGTGGCACAAGGACAGAACCAGTCAACAGCGGCTAGCAGACCTGAGCGGTGGCACTTAGGAGCGGAGCTGCGGGGGGAGAGCAGGTCCCTGACCAGGAGGTCAGAGGTCTTGCTCACACTCCCTCGCAGCGGCCGCCATTAACAGCGTACCTGTTGGGCCGTTATTCGATAAGTTGCACAAGTTCTGCCTATGGTCTCGGAGGAGGCCCGAGCCATACTCACCTAAGCTATTGCTGATGGGAGGCAGGATACGCAATCATCTGCCCCACTGGCGGTCAGTGACATTAGACCGCTGGGTCCTACAGACCGTCTAAGGTGGCTGCTCGCTCCCCTTTGTGACTGCCCCACCACCCAAGCCACCCACTTATGATCGGCTGACGGAGGGCCATCTCTCTTTGCTCTGTCAAGAAGTGCAGGCTCTCTTGGGCAAGGAAGCCATAGAGAGTGTGCCTGCATCAGAGGTAGGTCATGGTTGTTCTTCCAGCTACTTTCTGGTGCCATAGAAGCATGGAGGACTTTGTCCTATCCTAGGCATGTGCTATGTCGACGGCGGCTCTGTGGTAGATGTGCGGTGGGCAGTGGTCCGTGGGGGCTCCTGAGTGGGTGTTCTTATTAGTCGTGGTGGTGTCTTCAGTGGTAGCAGGTTTCCAGGTGGTGATGGTCGGCTGGTTGGCGGTGGAGAAAGGAGAAGTTCAAAATGCTCATGCTTGCCCAAGTCCTGTCTGCCCTGGACCCGGGAGACTGGATGGAAGCATTGGGATTGCAGGACGCATATTTCCAAATCCCCGTCCTGTCTGCCCGCAGGCGTTTCTTGTGGTTCGCGTTTGGGGTAAGAGCACTTTCAGTTTGCTGTGCTCCCTTTTCTGCTTTACCAATGCCCCTCACGAAAGTGACGCAGGTGGTTGCAGCTCATCTGCGGCAGGTTGGAGGTTTCAGTCTTCCCCTTAGCTCGACGATTGGACGTTGAAGGTGGGCTCACCCCAGGCAGCTCTCACACCTTCAGACTACGGCAAACCTCCTGCACTCGCTAGGGTTCACTGTCAACGAGCCATAGTCCCACTTTACTCCCTCTCGGACGCTCCCTTTCATCGTAGCTGTTCTGGACACAGTGCAGTTTCGGGCATATCTTCCCGAGCGGCGAGTCCAGGATATTCAGACCATGATTCCAATGTGTCAGCTTCTATCATGGATTTCGGTGAGGCTGACTCTGAAGCTGTTGGGCCTTGTAGCCTCCTGCATCCTGGTGGTTACTCATGCCCATTAGCATATGCGGGCTCTGGAGTGTGACCTGAAGGCCCAGTGGGTGCGACATCAGGGGAATCTCTCTGACTTCCTCCAGATCTTGGAGGGAACTGCAAGAGATCTGTGCAGTGTTGGCTGACGAACCGCGATTGGGTCAGGGGCAGACCCCTCCTCCTTCCCCAACCAGATCTGACTGCAGTGACGAATGCGTCACTCCTGGACTGGGGCGCCCATCTGGGAGAGGTGGAGACCAGAGGACTCTGGTCTCTGGCGGAGTCCTAGCTCTGCATCAACCTGTTGGAGCTTCTGACGTTTCGCTTGGCAGTAAAAGCCTTTCTTCCTTCGATCAGGGAAGGCTGGCGCAGGTGTTCACGGACAACTCCACCTCCATGTGGTACTGCAACAAACAGGGCCAGGTTGGGTTGTGGACCCTCTGTCAAGAGGCCCCACATCTCAGGACATGACTGGAATGTCAGTGCATTTCCCTGGTTGTTCAGCACCTGGCGGTGTCGTTGAACGCCATAGTGGACAAACTCAGCCAAAGATGCCTAGAAGATCATGAATGGCGTCTCCATCCCCGTCTGGTACAAGGTCTCTTTCAGTAGTGGGAAGAGCCTTGGTTAAATCCGTTGGCCAATGCTGAGAACACGCAATGTCCGCAGTTTTGTGTGGTGGAGTTTCCAAGTCGACTATCACTCATAGACGTTTTTTGTCTCAAGTGAAGCTCCGGCCTCCCCTACTGCTTTCTGCCAATGCCACTCCTGCCCAGAGTTCACAAGAAGATGAACAACCGGGCCCAAATAATCCTTGTGGCTCCGGATTGGGCACAGAGAGTCTGGTATCCCGAGTTGTTGAGCATGACCATCAGTTCTCCAGTCGGGCTGCCTCTTGGAGAGGATCTTCTGTCGCAGCAACAGGGGAGGGTCCTGCACCTGCAAACCCTCCACCTTCATACATGGAGATTCAGTGGCAACAGTTGGCAGCTTTCAACCTACCTCCCGAAGTCTATAATGTTGTTCTTGCAGCCAGGCGTCCCTCTACTGGTATGCACCTGCTGTAGGGATACGTTTGTCTCATGGTGGTCTTCCCACAATGTTGACCCCTCTTTCTGCACCATTATCTAAGGTTCTCATGTCTGCTATATCTTTGACACAGCAAGGCTCTTCTCTGTGCACAGTTAAAGGCTATCTCTGTGCCATCTCGGCCTGTATGCATTTTCCCGACTCACCTCCTCTTTAAGGCTATGTTCCTTTAAAGGCTTGCAGTATATGTTTCCCCCTATGCCATTCATCATGCCTCAGTGGGACCTCAGCCTGGTCCTCACCTTTCTCTTGTGTGCGATATTTGAGCCTCGGCACAATTGGCCACAACTGCCTTTTTAGTGGCCATAACATCGGCCAGGAGGGTCAGCAAATTACAGGTACTCTCTGTGCACCCTCCATATACCACCTTCTATGCGAACAAGCTGGTTCTCCAGACACATGCATCCTTCCTTCCAAAGGTTAGGACTCCCTTCCATGTTGTATACACACATAAAGAGGTAGAAATGTAGATTTCACACTTATTAAGTTTAAGTGGCATGTGTTCTGTGTGGAAAAACTGCCCTCACCCACAATTTGTGGCATGCTTCATCATAGGGCTTGCTAACTAACACCCCTGCGCAGACCAGCACCTGGGGTGGAGCAAAGGGAAGGGGAAGACAATACAAACATAGAAATAATAAAGTGATCAACAAATTAAATGTGCAGATTGTGAAATCTAAAACTGACTCGGATATATCTGCCCTTATGCTTTATTCCTGTATTATCCGGTCAGGGTTAAAAAGAAAATGGGATGGTGGTGTCGGGGATTATTAGCAGCCCCTCACCTCTCCTCACTGCATGCTTGTCAACATGTTTCAGCCGGTTCTTTAGCCCTCCAAAAGGTCTATACGGCTTTCTTCAGGACCCTTGATCCCATGTAAATACCCCCTCTGTCCTACCTTTATTCTGTAGGACCGCTGCCTCTGCAATGCCCTCCTCAGGCCAGGCATTGCAGAGGCAGCGGTCTCACCTTGACAAATGTGTGACTACAGGGAGCCGCTCCCACGCCAATTTGAGCACACACGGCTATGAAACTCGAAATCACTGAAGTGCGTTTTTGAATAACCCCTAATTGAAAGGGACGTTTACCCACACCTACAGAATCAAGGTAGGACAGAGGGGGTATTTACATGGGATCAAGGGTCCTGAAGAAAGCCATATAGACCCTTTGGAGGTGAGGGCAGTTTTTCCACACAGAGCACATGCCACTTAAACTTAATAAGTGTGAAATCTACTTTCCTACCTCTTTTTGTGTGTATACAGTTTATTCGTGGAGGTTGGGGTAGGAAGTTGGCCTCTTCCCCCTTTTTTATGTGTGTTGGTCCCTTCCATGTAGGCAAGAACATCACCCTGCCTACTTTTGCTATGCCTCACCCCTCCAAAGAGGAGGACAGACCCCACCGCTTAGACTCAAAAAGAGCATTGTTGTGCTATCTTGACTGCACAAAAGATTTCTGGGTGGACAATCAACTGTTTGTGGGTTATGTAGGAGGTAAAAAAGGGAAGGCGGTGCAGAAAGAGACCATCTCAAGAGGGATCGTTGTATGCATTAAGATCCGCTACCCAGTGGCTAAGAAGAAACCCCTCTGAGGGGTTGCGGGCTCACTCCACCAGAGCCAACGCTGTGACCACTGCGTTAGCGTGTGGTGTCAGGTCCTGGACATGTGTCAAGCAGCAATGTGAGCTTTACTGCACACATTCACCAAGCACTACTGACTGGACAGTCAGCTCCATCGTGACGGGCACTTCGCAAGTTCGGTTCTGCAGGACTTTCTAATTTAATTAGCTTCGCAGTCCCTCCTCCTGGGAGGTATTACTTGGGTATGTATTCTATGGTATGGAATCTGCGGCTAGAAGTATCTTACAGATGAACAAGTTGCTTACCTTCGGTGGCACATTAACTGGTAGAGACTCTGTCTAGCTGAAGATTCCTTACTGACCCTCCCATCCTTCATATCTGTTGACCGATTACGGTGAAAGGGACACCATTCTCAGGGCCTTAGCTTGCTGCACCAGTGGTCCAGGCATGGAAAGTTGCGAAAGTAACTGACATCAGTGCGCCGGCGTGGCACCTATATAGATACCGGTCACGTTACTTCTGGCATGGACGACAGTCGCAGAGCTAAACTATGCCACCTACCGGTGCGCAAGGGGTATCACTCGAAAATCTTCTGGATCCAGTCTGACTCCGGAATATTCTAAGGTAAAGAAGCTGGCCTTTCTCATCGCCATAACATCGACTAGACTGGTTAGAGAACTGCAGTCTCTTTGTCAACCCACTTTGTACAAATTTCTTTCTGGATAAGTTGATGTTGAGGACCTGAGCTTCCTTTCTACTGAAAGTGGTCGCTCCATTTCATGTCAGGCAGGCTACTGTGGGCGCTGGGAACCCCTAAAAGCGTATACTCCAAAATGACACTTCAACAGCATGCCCACAGGTGGATGAATCGAAGATGGTGTTAAACCTCAGTTTATGAGGCAATTTGTCTCCGACATAAGGCACCACCCAGCATAGTAAAATACAGTCAGTTCTAGGTAAGTAATAGAAATGTTAGGAAGATTTAATACAAAAATTTAAAAGATGCAAATTGTAAATGCTAGTGCATAAGGTCTTTGCCATGAAGGGTCTCAGTAATAGGGCAATACAGAAAAATAGGAAAAGTAAAAAAATGTATTTGAAGTCCCAAATGAGCAACACAACCAACAACAAATTAGACATCTTCCCTGGTAGCATCGCAAAGGACTTAAGGGTTCTGTGGCTGACCCCCCAAATTGAAGGGTTTATAAAGGAAATCTTCTCCTGGAACATAACTAAAACTGCAAATTAATCTTGGTGTGAGCAAAATTACTATTATTTCAGCAAGGCACAGCACGGTTTTACTAAACGTCATATTGCCATATGTCTAAGCACTATCCCACTACATGAATATTGATTCAGCTGGAGTGGCTGAAGTTATCCGAAAGTGGCTGCTTGAGTGTATGCAGCAGAAATAATAAACAGTAAACGTGCAGGGTGAGACGTCCATTTTGAACAAGATGGCATTAAGGCTTAACTGAGGCCTAATTAGCATAAGTCAGTAAAAGGCACTTTAACTAATCACAGCAAACTAGTTTCAAAACCTTAACATCAAATAAGTGTTTGTATGTAAATTCATCCCTAATAAGTCCCAAAGCATATGCAGCCACTCCATATGTTCTGGTGCTCTCTTTTTGCCCCACAATGCAGTAATAGTATGTACAAATGCTCAGTGCCAAGGACACCTGCGTTCCTCTATGATCATAAGGATCTTAATGGATAGATATATGGCACCATTTTTAAATGTATAATAATGTCTTGTAGCTTTTGCTCTTCTGTGGCAAGAGTTTGATGGTATTTGCTGAATTTGTAATAGGCTATAGATATTTATTAATGAGATTCATCTTGAGAATTTAACTGAAAGTGGCTGCTTGAGGCACGCGGTGAGCACTTGTGTGGTGCTCCACTGCCTCGTGTTGATGCGATCAACTGCTTTTCTGGGGATGTGCAGACATCTCTAATGGATATTCCCTTTTGGCAAAAATGTTGATTATGACCTTGCTCTTTCTAAAGAAACTAGAACAACAGCACATTACTTGGACCCGACAATTTCCTCAGCAGCCCTGACCCTTCTCGGGCTACTCCTAAGGATTGGCATATAAATGCGGCCAGACCCCGCCATCATGTTAGCAGTCATACCAGCCTTTTGTGGACGAGGATCAAGCGGACATTGAGCATGCCACCAGGACTTCTGTTTCTCCAGTCCTCTGACTCTCCACATTAGCCTCCAAGCAACTTTAGTTTATCCTTGGGTCCACAGCAACCATGTGGGAGGCAGTCAGACATTTTTTCTCCAGGGTGGCAGGCCATTACATCTAACAGATGGGTCTTCCAGATCTTCCTGCAGGGTTATGCCCTCTCATTCCTTTCAGACCTTCTTCAACTTCCTCCCACATGAGAGCAGTATTATGAGGAGCACCTACCTATCTTCCTGCAAGAGGTGCAGACTGTACTGTCCAAAGGGGCCATCAAGAGGGTGCCGGCCTTGGAAATATGGGCAGTTTGTTACTCCTGCTATTTTTTTTGTGCAGAAGGACAGATCCCATTATCCTATTTTGAATCTTTGCCTTCAAAATGCCTTCCTGCAGAAGGGCAAATTCAAAGTGCTCACACTGGCCCAAGTTTTGTATGCCCTGGATCTAGGACATGCTGGGTGCATACTTTCATGTGCCCATTTGGCAGTCCCACAGCCATTACCTGTAGTTCGAGGTAGGCCAGGAGCATTTTCATTTTTCTGTACTTCCCTTTGCCCATACTAGTGCCCCTAAGGTGTTCATGAAAGTGATGGTGGTGGTTGTGCTGATTATTGTGGTTTGGGATCCTCCCTTGAGTTAAAAATAGACTTTTGATTGATTTAACTTTGAGAATGCAAGAGTCTCTCCTTGGTCTTTGCTGTTGGTTCCGCTGCAATGAGGATAGAGTTTTTATGACCAATAAACAGAATACCACCCAATTAGAGAGGAGTATGGTAAATAGGATCTTTTGACAGTTCTCTAATGGATAATCTTGGACTGTCTGCCACACTGAGGCATGCTGGTAGAAGAGCACATACGCCAAACAATATGTAATAATAATACTCTGTATCACAATAGTAATGATTATGTAGATTGGTATTGAACTACTAAATACAAGCATTATATATTGTTTTTAACTTTGAATTATTTCCAGAACAAAAGTGCACACCAAAATATAGAAACTAAAGTGCATGTTAAGACTTTTGAAAATACAGTAAGATATATATTATGTTAATGCCTTTGAACTTCTATTTATAGAGTTTTCTTCTTGTATGTAATTTGCTAGGCATGACAATTAGTTTTATATTTTTATCCGCTGAAACGCATGCTGACTGGTTGTATTAGTTTGAAATTGATTAGGAACTACAAACATGTCAATGTGTGTGTGTGTGTATATATATATATATATATATATATATATATATATATATATATATATATATATATATATATATATATATATAATATATATATATATTTTTTTCTTTTTTTTTATAACCGATTTTATTGAGGTTTTTGACAGTACAACAAGGCCGAAAAGGCCCATACACAAACATCAAGATGTAGTACATTACTGTACAGTACCAATGTTTCAGGACATCAACAGAGGAATAAAAGAAACTAAGAAAAACCCTGACACAGACCAGGTACCACCTCCCACCCCGCAAAGAACATCGATCAACAGCATTGGAATGGCGGGGTCTACAAGCTATGAGTATGTCTATGGCCATATGAGCGTATTTCCTGCTCGAGGGATTCTGGGGTCGTGTGGAAGGCAGGTCTATGCCCCTGTATTCAGCCCATCGTTTCCAGATTTTGTTATGTTTCTGGGGGCAGCCCCGCGCCTTGAATACTGCTAATTCCATCCGTATGCATTTGTCTATGGCGCGTTTCCACCTTGGGTGGAGAGATCCCCTTCCAGTGTTGGGCTATGTCTCTCTTGGCCAGCGAGAGCCCCAGGAACAAGAGGTGTTGTTTGTATCGGTTTTCCCCCAATCCCATCTGTGCTATGCAAGAGGAATAACTTTGGTTCAAAGGGGAGCCGCCAGGACAGTACTTGTTCTAGGCAAGAGATTACCCTGCGCCAAAAGGGCTGGAGTGCCCTGCAACTCCATACTGTATGGAGGAAGGTCTCTACCTCCTCGTCACATCTGAGATACGTAGGGGACCGTATAAAACCCATGCAGCAGAGGCGGGACCTCGTGTAATACGCCCGGTGTACGTATTTAAATTGAATTAAACGATACTGTGTTGCAATGGTGGCACCAAGGGGGCTCGCCAGGGCCTCTGTCCAGTCGTCATCAGTGAGATCCGCGATGTCACCCTCCCACGCCACCCGCAGCGCGCCCAGTGTGGTTTGACTATGTGTGCCTAGCGTTTGATAAATTTGCCTAATCTTATAGGCGCCCAAGTCTCCCATCAACAGCCGCCCTTCAAGTGGGTGAAATTCAGGTAGGTCTGTCAAGGACCGGATATATGGTATCAGTTCATGTCTGAGTTGTAAATACCTGGCTGCGGTGGGGTTGATATTCTCCCTGCAGCTGTTGAAAGGACTTGAGCACCGTCCCTTTCATTATATCCCCTTGTGTGGATAGCCCGATTAGGTCCCATGCCCGGAACCCAGGCAGTGCAGCGACTTGCCGAATGTAGGTTCCATGCCATAGTGGGGTCGCCTGCATCAGCCGCCCCCTCCATCCCATCCTCCTGACCGTGTGTCGCCATAATTGAATTACCACTTTAGCCACGGGGGTAGGTGGTCTATATTTGTCCGACTATAGAGAAAGTCTAATAAAGTTTGATTACCCATCGCACATCTCTCAACTGTGAATGCCGGGTCAGTCTGCGCACTGTACCACCATCCGTTTATATTGAGTAGGTGGGAAGCAGAGCATGTATATCTGCTACAGCGATTCCTCCACAATAGGTGGACTGTGTACAGGTCCGAAGAGCGACTCGGATGCCCCCCCCACCCCTCCCACTGGAAATGATTAAGGATTGCATTGATCTGCTGCAACCACGACTGTGGGATAGCGTAGGGGAAGTTCTGGAGCCGATACAGCAAGCGCGCCAGGGAGACCATTTTGAAAATGGCAGATCGCCCGAATAGGGATAGGGGTAGAGTAGACCACGCCTTCACCTGCTCTCGGAGATGTGGTAGTAGGGGATGGATATTATGTGACCAGGATAGAGTCGGACAGGGTGAAATATATACCCCCAAGTACTGGATTGCCCCCCCCCCCCGTGGCATGGGTCAGGTGAGTCGCCCATGTGCCCCTTCCTTGGTCTCTGCAAACCGGGAATAGTACTGATTTCGCTGGGTTAGTGCATAGTCCAGAGATTTCCCTGAATACGCGAAGTATTTGCAGGATTCGCGGGCCAGTGAAACCTGGGTCTGTAAGGAAGAATAAGGCGTCGTCCGCGTACAGTGCAATCCTATCGGACTTCTCGGTGGACCATTCAAACCCATGCAACAGGGAGCCCCACCTCACCCATGTGGCAAGTGACTCGATCGCTAGTGCGAATAATAGCAGGGATAGCGGGCACCCTTGCCTTGTGCCCCATTGGGTTGGGAATTGCAGCCACGTGTACCGAGGCAGAGAGGTCTGTGTAGAGGAGGCAAATATTTGATAGGAACCTCGGACCCAAGTTAAGAGCTTGCAGGAGCAGGAATAAGTAATCCTAACTAAGTGAAACTTTGTTAGTAATCCTAACAAAGTGATAGCTTTGTCGATATCAGCTAATAAAAGGGCTGCTGGTCGACCGAGTTCCAGCGCCTTTGCAAGGGCGTTGTGGACACGCCTTATATTATGGCATGTGGATCTGTGCAGCATGAAGCCAGCCTGACCAGGGTGGACAAGCTCATGGATATGTATAAGGAGACGGTCTGCGAGGACCTTGCCCAGAAGTTTATCTTCAAAATTCAGTAGTGAGATGGGGCGATATGAGGAAGGTTCCTCGGGGGGGGGGGGGATGCCCGGGCTTGAGGAACACCACAATTTCTGCATGCCGCCAGTCCGGTGGGAGGATTTGTTGCTTGAGGGCTTTTTGAAGTGCTCTTAACAAATGTGGGCCTAGTTGAGGCATATGAGATCTTAGGAATTCGCTCGGGAAGCCGTTGGGGAGTAGGCCGACAGGGCATTAGTGAGTTCTACCATGATTGGCGTGTTGAGTTGTTCTCGAATGTGATCAGGAACCGATTTTGGTGGTATGTCTCTCAGAAATTCACCAATTTGATCCTGGGATAAGACTTCACGTTTCGCATGTAAGCTCAAATAGTAAGATGCGAACGCCTGAGCAACTGAGCGAGGCGTAGTACATAGGTCACAGTCTGCATTTCGTAACGCTGGCACCGGGTTTGGAGACTGCGCCATTTGACACAAACGGTGTAGCATCCTGCACGGTTTATCACCCCAATTTTATATTCTGGATTGGGTCGCTTGCCACACCTGTTCTGCCTCATTCGTGAGCAACTGGTGCAGTTGCTGTTGGGTGAGAAGAAAATGGCGTTTGGCCTGGGCTCCCCCGCCCTCTCTCACAGTGGCCTTGAGGACACGCTGACGGATCTCCAGATCCTCCACTTGTTGTAAGGCGGTGACGTATCTCCTTGGTGCAGTAACTGATGTCAACTCCCCGCAGAGTGGGCTTCAGGACGTCCCACAATGCCATGCCCAATGGGGCAGTAACACCATTAGACACCAAGTATTCCGGGACTGCAGGGTGGTTTGGTAGGCTGGATCTCTCAGGAACCAGGGTGACATCCGCCACCGAAAGGGAGACCCCCGGGGTCCTACATGTAGTCTGTGTCACTGGGGAGTGATCCGACATCCCCCGGGGCAGGATGGAAGCCGCAGTGATCCTTTGAATCTGAAAGAGTGTGAGTAATAGGTAGTGCAGCCTAGGGAGAGACCCATGAACTGCTGAAAAGAAAGCATATCCAGGTTCCGCTGGGTGGTAGGCTATCCACGCGTCTGAGCACCCCAGGGAGGATGCCAGGCAATGTAATTTAGACTCTCCTATGTGGTGGCCTGGGCCCTCCGCACTTCACCTGTCAACAGGTGCCATGATATCGTTCCAGTCGCCCCCATCACCGATAAGCCGTCCGGGAGTCCCCCCCCAAACGCGCAAGACCCTGTCCACGAAGAAGAGGTGCACCACATACAAACAAGAAATTTCTTTGAATGATCACAACAGTTTTAAAAGATGGTAACAGTGAATTTCACAAACCAAGTGATGTTGAACATCACCATTTGTGAAATTCACTGTTACCATCCTTTAAAACTGATGTGATCATTTAAAGAAATTTCTTGTTTGTATGTGGTACACCTCTTGTTGCAACATTTGAAAAGTTTTCCCTTTGTGAGGGCAGCATCCTTTAGGGCAGGGGATGCACACAGGGTAGTGCACACGGTATGATATTTTCTGATCCAATTGACTTCGCTTAGGGGTGTTACGGTGTGGGTGCAGCAATCTTTCAAGGTCCACTGCCCTCTGGTGTTTTGTGTACCCTGTCCACGAAGGTTTGTCCCAGGGGAGGGGGGGGGGGGCGTGGAAGCTTCCTAGCGCCAGCGGTTCCCCATGTAGTGTACCTGCCACAAGGGTGTACATCCCAACCTGGTCCGTCCAAACATTGGAGGATCTATAGGGGACTCTGCTATGGATCAGGATTGCTGTGCCCCGTGGTAAACCCTGAGTGGAAGACCTGATCAAACCAATAGCGTGCTAGACATGGTGCCTTAGTTCCCATCATGTGGGTTTCTTGCATTAAGAGTATGTCTACGCCCCCGCTTTATTTTTTCGAGGACCCCTCGAACTTTCCATGTCATGATGCTAATCCCTCCAAGCCTACCACTAGATACGTCTATAGCCATCAATGTTCAGGGTGGGTTGCCATGTGTGGACCGGGTGTGCGAGGACTGTGGTGTCTCTGTGTCTGTGCCTTAACTGTAATGAACATTTAAAAACTGGATGTAACACTCCTCTCCCCACCCCAATACCCCAGCAAACATGAAGTATCTGTCGCGGCTGGGATGCCCCCCAAACCCCAACGGGAGTCTGGCAGGGCCACCCGCCAAAGGTTCCCCAACCTCCCAATACCCTCAACCATGGTTCTTTAGGGCGTGCAGGTGAAACTCGTTTGGGTCCACCAAGCCTTGTGACTCCCCGAGAGTTTACCAGGCGGCGAACGTCCGTAGGTGGCTAGACCAGGATCCTGTGGCCGGTTCTGGTGCGGCTCCACCATTCTAATTATGAGCCTTCACCCTGCGTCTGAGAGCGCCAATTGGAACGAGATCTATGTCGCCGTTTTGATGTGGATTTCTTTGGGCAGTTCCTCCTGTTGCCTTGAGAGGAATCTGACTCCTGCGGAGGTGGCGTATGTGGCCTAAGGTGAACAGTCATCAGTCCAGGTGAAGATCGCCTCCAGGGTGTCGAAGAATAGGGGTTGTGGCTTGTAGATAACTCTCATCCGTGCGTGATAAAACCAGATATATTGAATGTTGAGCTCCCGGAGTCTGCGCTTGGCACCCGCGAATGATTGGCGCTGTTGCTGAACGAACCGGGTGTAATCGGGGAAAATCATGATATTCTGGGAGTTGTAGATGAGCTTGTCTTTATGGCCCCTGGCAAATTGGAGGATGCCGTCTCTATCCATATAGTTCAACAATTTGATGACCTGTCGGGGCCTCCCCCCGGGGGTGGGGAGGGGGGGTTCCTCGTAAGGGCCCTATGGGCTCACTCCACAACAAAACAATGGGAGAGCGAGTCCTCCGGTAGGAGAGATCGCAGCCTCTGTGTTAGGAACCCCTCCATCGAGGCACTTTCCTGCATCACTACTGTAAGTTTGTTGACTTTTTGTTGAAGAGACATTACTGTGTCCTCCACGGACGACACCCTGGTTTCAGCCTCGGTGAAGCGGTCCACAGCCTTTCTAAGATCTTGTCTGAGGAATGAGACCTCTGAGCCGACTACACCGATTTTGGCGTCCAGCATGTCGCGGGGTTGTGTGATTGCGGCAAGCAGGGCAGCGTTTTCCGGTACTGGGCCCCCATAGTCGGCACCAATCACCGGCCCAGCCATGGCGGTGGTGTACTGGTCCAGGGTGCTCTGTTTCGTGGGGGGGCAGAGGATTTGTCTTTTGTCATGATGACGTGGAGGAGGCCACTCAAGCCAGACACGGCCTCCACCTAATGTCGCTCCGCAAGTATGACCTCTTCACTGCAGCCTCTGGCCACTCTGCCTGCCCCTCAGCGGGGGTCAGGGCGAGACACCACGAGCCGGGCCTCACTGAGTTGGTCGGCCCCGGGTTGCAAGTCGCACCGGGCCTAGCTCGGCTGCCTCCGCTACCCAGGGACCAACCGCAAGGTGGACCCCTTAAGGGGATCACGCCTGCCGGACCCACAGCGCCCCGCCCGAGTCACGGCCGCTTCGTCATGTAGCCTGGACCGCGCTCCAGCCAGTATATGTAAAGGACCGGGACCTCCCTGGACCGGGGCGCCCCCTAACTCGGCCTTGCGCCACATGCCCAGACTCCAACCTTGCACAGCAGAGGCTCCAATCCAGTCTACAGTAAGAAGATGGGGGGAGGCTAAGAGGGCCCTCCCACCCCAAGCGCTGCAACACTCTAGACCCGCACTGTGGGCCTACCTCGCCAGGCTTGTCTGGTCACTGTTCCTGTAGGCAGAGGGCCTCGACCCGCGCCCCAGCGTGTGGTGTCACTAACAGGTCGCCAGGGATTATCACCACACAGCAGGCGGCGCGGTCGACAGGCGGGCCCGGGATAGCCAGCAAAGACCTTCAGGGCCGAGTCGGCTACCTCGCGGCAACTCCACAGTACCAGGCCGGATCGCTTAGGTGCCACCCACACCATGCCGCAACTCCGATTTGCTGCGTGTCCTGGGGCCCCCGGCCAGCCACCGCGTCAGAGCCCCCGCCGAGTCATGCAGATGAAAGCCGTCACCAGGTCCCAGCCCCCGGGCAAGATGCAGGCAGGGCGGGGCATCAGAACTCCGTAGGCCGCGGAGCCCCGACTGAGGCGGCCTCTCCCCGGGGCCGGATGCCCGCCCACCGGTCCACACCGCTCATCCACCACTGGCGCGTCCTCCAGGTGAGCCCCCGCCGTCCGGGTATTGTCTGACCTGCTCACACGAGGGAGTTGTCGGATGATGCCGGATTTAGAGGCTTGGTGGGTTGGAGCTCGCCTAGGAAGCGTCTGCCTTGATGGCTCGTCAAGCCACACCCCGTCAATGTATATTTTGATGAAGATGAACAGGCTATCAATTCTCAAACAGAAAATGGACAATGTACATCTAAGATAGGAAACCATGGACTATAAACCTATGAATTCCAATTGAAATGTGTTAATCCTTTTGATAATTGAATAAATACAGATTTACTCCAATTTCTCTCCTGGAAAAGCTTCTTGATGCATGTTTTGTGCACCCTGTTTTGAGCCTGTTCTCATTATTCCGGTTAGCATGCAACTGAATTGGGATTGGTCAGTCCAGGATAAACCATATACCACACAATAGTAGTGCTACATGGAAGCAGAATTAGGCCTTCCAAACTAGGCTGGTTTAAGTAACCTGGTAGTTCTGACCCACCCAGGAGTGGAGTTGGAGCAACCGTAAATAGTTTTTTACTTGTGTGCCAAAAATATGACACATTTTCGATGACGCACATTTGAACTTTCTTTTTTCAAATCCTTTTGATTCAGACTTTTTTTCTTTCGCAGGGAACCTCTTCCAGTCATATTTAGCATGCTGCACCCATTAGATGAAATAACTCCGTTGGTTAGTAAATCTGGAGGTAGGTGTTGCATTGTATTTTGTAAATGCTTGTTTGAGATGAATGATGGCTGAGACAGATTTGGTTGGTAGTTTTGTTTTGAGTAAATGTTTGCTACTTCTTAAGCATTAGGGCTTGTACTTCTGAGTAAGTGACTTTGGTGGTGATAATTTCCAACTAAAGAAGTGTCCTCAAAGAATTTCATGGAAAAACACTGTAGTCCGCGTATGACCACAAGAAGAACTATGAAAAAAAGACATAGTTGAATTAGTTTATATTGTCCTCTATAAACAAAATGTAGACTGGGTTTCTTACACTGTTGTGTTTCTGATTAGCATGGAATGCATTTTACGTCTGAATGAAAAGCTATCTTCATCTAATACTAATATGCATGGAGTGATGCATGTGATTCACTAAGTGCCACTTATATTGTAACAGCATGTATGTAAATGCCAAACACCATCTCCTTATATCTAAATGAGACCTTTCTCCCCAAACACAGCCCTGTCATTCACCATGACAATGAAACATTATTTTGAAGGAAGACCCTGCTTACCCAGGCCAATTTACTGACCTCCAATATCTCTGGAAAACTAGGCCCCTGCAATTCTCTGCCATTATATCTTATTGCTGGCTGTTTCATCTCCTATTCATGCTGACAGCTGCCAGGGGCCAAAAACCTTGGAGCTGAATGGCACGGATTCTTGCAGGTGGCGTCCTACACATACTCCAAGTGCATCCAAATGCAAGCTGTGCATTCCTTAATCTACCAAAAAGACAAACCTAGGGGGAAGTGTTGAGCACTCACAGCCAAGTCCAGGCCATACTAGACTTGGCATGGCTGAGGATCAAACCTCTGGCACCACAGAGCTCTCCTGCTGTAATGCTTATGCCTCTGCCCTTCCAGAAGGCCAAGCCCTTTCAAGATATGAGTGACCTGCTTTCCCACCAGCTCTCCTTCCTCCAACCTCTTCATCTGCTGTGGGTACACAGTTAAATGTAATTGTTCAGGAGAGGTTTGATGAGGGGTCTGAGTTTGGAATCCTGCATCTCCAGTATTCTTTCTCACCTGCCATGGTGTTTCTAATTTTGTCATGTGGTTGTTCCCTTTACTGTTATTCTTCACCTTTACTCCCTTACTTCAACCTTTCCCCCTCCTCAGAAACCTGCTGCCACCTACCTGCTTAACTGGCCATTTTTCTTCAGCATTTGCTGTTGGGATTCATATGGGTACTCACAATGCTCTTTGTTTTGGAAGACCACTTCAGATACAAGGCACCTTCCTCAATTCCTCCATTTTGTACCCCCCGTTTGCTCTCTTGGTTACGTTTCTTTGTCTCTTGCCCGTTCTATGCTTTGTGGTGTCCTTAGTGTAGCATAAACTGCTACACAGTAATCAATGTAATATTTTAGTAAGTGAAGCACCAAAAAACAAGCCTCTCTATTGAAACACTGATAAACGTAAAAGATGTGCGATATTTAGAGATTGTGAAAAAATTCCTGACAGTCTTCTTAAGTAGCTCTTTCATACGACTGCTTATCTACTTGGGGAATTGTCCTTCCTATTACAGTAGAGTATTATTTAAGCTAAAACAAAGATTTGTGCCATGACGAAGTGCAGACATTTACGTATGCTGGAAGCGGCACCAGGAGCAATGACTTCACTCCCAAGTCCCAGCTGATGTAACTGCCCTAAGTTCCACATTCAGATGTTACATATATGTGTTCCTCAGATGAACTATTGCTGTTTGTTGAGTAGGCAAATTGTCCACAGAAGATGCGAGCTGTAGCAACTGCCGAAAAATTATATCCACATCAGTTGATTTTCCCATTTAGAGTTATCATGTTCTTTAAAGTTTATTATGCCACCTCAGAGTACACCCCTTCATGAGAGATTACAATTCCCCTATTGATCAGTTTTTTGAAGCAGAATTATATATCCCATACACAAGATAAGCTGCTTGTGTTGTCTTCTCTCATTCAGCTTTCAGACAAATCTGCCACCAACAGCTATTGAGCAGACATTAACTGAGAAACGCTCTAAGATACAATATAGGCAGTCCGGTAAAATTACCGATTATGTGTAAATATGACCAAAAACAAGCCTCCAGAAACACTCCTCTTGAATGGCCTTCACCAGTTTGTTAAAACTGTCATTATTGTAGAATTCTGAAATGCATGGTTTGTTTTTCCTCCAGTTCTTGTAGGAACCAGCCTTTCTCTTGTTTCAAAGGGTAGCACTCCTCCGCTGCGTCACCGGTCAACAGGGATTCACCACTTGTGGGCACAAGGCACGTGGATACAGATACATAACTTTTCAGCAAAACAGTAAAGCTTGTCTCATGACGCCCCTCAAGCCGAATATCATGACATAGTACCTTGTTCGGAGGGCCTTCAAAGCATACACTGGCAATGACTATCTTCACTTGTTGCACTAGTCCATCAATACCATAGAATTGCATTTTCCACACACTAGTAGGTTCCCAGGAAAGCTTAAAATTCAGATGGCCATTAGCACACTGCTCCAGGTGTGGTTGCTCCTCAGGTTACTTCTCCTTAAATCTCGTCGCCACGTTTGTTGTGCATCTTCTTCCAGTAATCACACCGCTACAAGTAGCATTTAAGTGCAATTTACTCTCCAACATGTGGAGCATTGGCAAACCACACACCATTTCCTGTCACACCAAGGGTGAAAGTGCGGCTTACAATTCTGGGAATGCTTTTTGGGGCCACATTAAGCACCAAGATATTTTACCTGAAAAAGGATCACCTTCCTACTTGGTTCTCCTCCTGTAAAAACCTCAGATTCTTTTGGCCCGCTTGCAGCTGTCTGCCCCATCCTAGTTGTATGCCTGCAAAAAAGTGGGACGATGGGGGTTCTGTGGCTCATATCTCTCATATGAATCCCTATCATATCTGCTTCTTTCACCAGGAAATAGTAGAAAATAATAAAAGGATTGAAAATCTTGGACTTGTGTATTCTACTGGCATGGATCATGCAGAAGTTGAGAAGCTTTTTGGCACCTAAGATTCTAGAATTTTTATAGATTGGGCCAACACCACTCTTGTGAGTCGCAAAGGTACACAGGAGGATGCCCTGCTTGGATGTCTGAAGAAGAGCACTGATGGCACAGTCATTTTGTTTGCCCTCACAGATAAGAATGCAAGAGATGCAACTCTCAGTTCAGGAACAAAGGGAAAAACAGCTGCTGGTGTAAGAAGAATGCGAGGAAAAACATATT
The DNA here is from genome assembly GCA_963921515.1 of Calotriton arnoldi. Taxonomy (NCBI): domain Eukaryota; kingdom Metazoa; phylum Chordata; class Amphibia; order Caudata; family Salamandridae; genus Calotriton; species Calotriton arnoldi. The sequence goes on along the minus strand of CAWUFW010004887.1, from coordinate 944,510 downwards.
TTTCATAATGTGGACAGAATTGGAGTCGATGGGAGGGAAAATTGGGATTCTGATCCCAGTTAAACCTAGCATTGCATCAAAAAATACATAAGTCCAATAAATTGCTCTGCTTGAAAATCACCTCTAAACATAGGATTAAAGATATGGGAAAAAGTCTCCCCACTTTGAAATCGGCTGGCATAGTTCTCTCTTTTTGTCATTGGGTTCAGTCTACAGGTTCCACAGAGAGTCATCTGATCCCAGTCATGGTCTCAGAATCGTTAACATGTCTAGTCAAGACTTAAATGAATTTTCTTGACTGTAGAGTGCATCTAAGTGAAACAAGCAGCATCTGGGGAACTCTTACTAAACTAGGACAGCAGAAGCCATCTGGCCAACATTTTGAAACTGTAACACCTTTTCCCTGGCTAGCTCGCAAAATCTTCCATTATTACTGCCTATTCAACTCACCTTGTTTTGTGATGTCTTCTACAGACCACTTTAGCAGTCTTTTGGCAGATCTAATGTTTTCTTTAAGTACATATACTTCGAGGGGGCTTTTAGTCCATTCATTGCCCCCCGAATGGATGGATTTGTTCTGTCTCTCGTTTCTGCTCTTGATTTGATGTGTCCTCTTCCTAGACATGTGTTTGTGAGACAGAAATGCTCCTGGATGGAGCAGTGTCCTGACTGGATGAATGGTATTTTTCCACTACTAATAGGAGTGAACTCTTTTTTACTTTTGATAGCACACTCCTTGAGACTGTATGTGTGTCATTGCTTTCTGTCCTGCTTTTTCCTCTCCTTCCCGGTCATTTCACTTCTTGGTCCCCGTCCCTCTCACTCTTTTAAATATTTTTACAATTGTTTTCATATTGCTCACGTCCCTCCTCCTGCATGCTCTCTTTTTACTTCTCCCAGATGCTTCCTTGCTTGGAAGGTACAAAAAGGTGAGCCAGTTTGAAGAATCGCAGCTTCATCTCAGTGCTCAGGGCTAAAGGTATTTTAGTGTTTAAGAGCATAGACTTAAAAAGATCTTCCAATGTAGTTTATTTTGCTGAATCAACATTATTAGATCATTTGAGAGGTAGCCGACCACAGGTTGCTGGAAGGTACAGAAAGGTGAGCCATTTTGAAGTTGCATGCAAGCTTCGACCCAGTAAGCTTTAAACATGGTTAGTATATTTCATTGTATATGGGTTCCAATGAGAAGTGGGGAAATCTTTCAACACAGGCTTCACTTGTTGCTTTCTTTGTAAATAATGGCCCATTCTGGCTCCCTGCTTTGAAAATGTTCACCTTTGGCGATTAGTTTTTCAGGAAGGCTGTTATAAACTTTGTAATATTAATACAGGCATTTCATCATCAGTGCTCAAGTTAAATCAATTCACTCTGTAGGAGTGGGTGGACTTTCCTTAGAAGAGACAAATGAAAATATGGTTCCTTGACAACTACATCAATTTAAAGAATAAAATTAAGGTCTGAATGAAACATGACCTCCTTGTTTTTGCCCTGTTGAAGAGGGGTCAATAGAGAGGCTAGACTGTAGGAATATTCAAATGGAGATCAATCTAGGCCAGCTTCTCCAACAATTAGGGCTTCTGTCTTTTATCCATTAAACCAGAGGAAACTGCCCTTCATCCAATGATTGATGCATTCAACCACTCTACATTATTCACATGATTCTCCATGATCTTCTTCAGACAGTTGTGGATCTCATCAGCCTGCATGTGGGATTTTACCTGCTGTCGTGTATTTGTGTCACAAAGACTTTTCCTGTGATTACCTGCATTACAATTTACATACGAATGATGCAGACAATTCGATGCGTTTCTGTTTGCTCCAACTATGGATAAAAGATGGCTTTCATTCGAGAGCCCAACTATTGTGGCTTTGGCGTGTGCTGCAGAAAGGCCAGTGACTGCCAAGGCTGCTTACCACATCCGACGTGTACTGGAAACTGCTGAAAAGAGCATCTGTTTTCCTAAACATACAGCCCCATGGCTACAGATCCTTTATTCTGAATACTGTTCATGTTGGTGACATTTCACAGTTTTTGGTTGTTTTTTACAACCATTTTATTGATTTTCTTTTTCTTTCTGGCTTTAAAACATCAGCAAATACCAAACACAATTGGATTGAGGTAATCAAACAGTGTAGTACAATTAATGTTCTACGCTAGAGGAACCCATTTGTAATTGCAGCATAGTAAATAATCTCTTCTTAGTCCACTGGAGAGCATTCATACAGAAGATGAGCAGTAAGAGAATGAAACAGTGCAGATGTGCAAAGGGAGCAAAAAGTGGAGAAAGGTGATGGGGGAGATAGAGACTATCACTCAAATAAAACATTCCATGATATCATCCAGTGGCCCCAAACCATTTCAGAATGCCCAAGGTAACCCCTTGCTTCCTATAGAAACTGTTTGGCAAGCATACATTAGTACATATTTGATCACCATTTCTCAGTTTTTAGAGCCTCAGTACCACCATTTTCCTGGCAATATATTGATGTACTGTCTTCAAACCTAAATCAAGTCAAGTCAAAACAGTCTTTATTTCGATCATTTTGATCATAAAAGACACAGTATTATTAACAGAATTGCATCATAACTAAAATTTTGAATAAATATACATACAAATTTGTTAAAAGCATTCTTAAAATGTTAAAAAAGATTAGTAAAATTTGATAGGAAGTTACTAGGTTTAATACTACAATAGGCACATCACTATGTCAACTTTGCTTTGCTACCATTCAAGTGTATATATCCTTTTTGACATTATGCTCAGGCATTCTGCAAAGTTTAAAAAAGCATAACCTAAATAACTATCGGGCATAGCTCAATAGTACAAATTATTATGTGCAACAGATATAATTACAGTTTTCGTTGAATACGATAACCAATCATTATTTCTTAAGTCTTCAGATTTTTTGCTCGAATGCCCCACATCCAGCTCAAAAATTTAGCCGTAGCTATCGCTATGGGCTCTTGTGTATTGGTCATTAGTATTCGGAGTGCTGTAGCACTAGATCTGGTGCCTAAATTGGAGCAGATTGGCTTTAACCATTTGTCCCTTGGGTGCTTGTACGCCGGGCAGACAAATAAAATGTGGGGAATTGTCTCAACCTGGTCAGGGCAAGAAGCACATTTGTTGTCCAATGGAATGTGCCACTTGTGTGTAAATGATTTAACGGGGAGTGTACCCACCCTGAATTGGTGGAATAGCTTCCTGTCACATGGTTTAGATATAAAATCCCAATAATCCTCGAACAAGGTATCATATTTGTGCTCCATAAAAATGCCCGACAGAGAGGTACTCTTAATGGAATTTAAACAATTTGTTTTGACCATATTCCCGTATACTTCCTTAAAATCTTTCTTAGACGGAAAGGAACTACCTGCCGGATCTTCCCACAGGTGTCTCAGCCCCATCTTTCCCAGTGTGCACTTTATCTTTTGTAACCAAGGAATCTTACTCGATCGATCTGCCCCCTTGACATCATTTAATGCATTAGCGTAAAAAGACAACTCCGGGGTAGACCAGAGCCTTCTCCAGTATGCTAGGGGTCTATAGCGTGCTATGTCTTCTATAGTACAGCAACCCAGATCTAGATATAGGGGCTTGAGTGGGGTGGATTGCGGGAGGCTAGTAAGTGCTCTCTCAAATTTATTCTGGGCTGTAGCTAGAGATGTCAAGTTATCGAAGCCCCAGAGCTCAGCACCATACAATATTGAGGCCCTAACCTTTGTATCGTATATCTTTAATGCAGGGCCTACCGGCTTTGTTTGTGACTGTCTCTGTTCTTTCAGTAAGGCCCCAGCCAGTTGTGCATGTTTAAGGGCCATTAAGTCTATCTGGGGCTTCCAATTTAGCTTCCTGCCCAGTGTAATCCCCAAATACGTGAATACGTCGGTCTGTTCGAGTTGGACCTTATTCATAAAGACTCTCCCTTTAATCTCTTTACATTTGTGGAGAATCATGAATTTTGTTTTCTCCACATTTACCACCAGCTCATGGTCTCCACAAAAATCCTCAAATCTTTTCAATGCACACTGTAACCCTTTCTGTGTTTTTGAAATAATGAGGATATCATCAGCAAACATAAGTATTGGTACCTTCATGCCAGCCAATGTGGGAGCGTCAGTTGGATTGCTGGTAAAGTAGTTGACAACCCTATTAATGAATAGCGAAAATAGGGTTGGCGCCAAGACTCACCCTTGGCGCACCCCTTTAGTTACTGAAAATCTGTCTGTAACCTTGCCCTGTGCGCCCCAACGTACCTGTGCAAAATTCGACTCATGCAGCTTAACTACCAATGAGAGTAGTTCTAGAGGCATCCCTAGATCATTAAGAACCCCCCATAGCTTGTTACGGGGGACCAGATCAAATGCGGATTTGAGATCGATAAATGCCGCATAAATAGTTCCTCCCCCAGTGATAACAACTCTCCAATAGATTAATATAAACATGAAGACCTGGTCTATAGTGCTTACGTGTTGGCGGAAGCCAGCCTGTAGTGGTGATAGAATATCATTATCTTTTATCCAAGTCTGGATTCTGCTCAACACTAGCCTGGCCATGATTTTTTGCATAGAATTTATTAGGCTTATTGGCCTATAGTTACTGGGGCAGGAACGGTCCCCCTTTTTATAAATCGGGAGTATTTCCGCGCCACGCCATGATTCTGGGATGGGGGCTCCGCTGGCTATCGCATTGGCAAGTAGCTGAATATACATTAGCCAATTATCTTTATCATATAAAAACAAGTCTGCCGGAATGCAATCGAGGCCTGGGGCCCTTCCTCTAGGGATTGCGTTCAGGGCAGATTCAATCTCTCCCCTATCGAAAAACACAGCAGTATCAGGCTTATGTAAATGTAAGTTATCTGTACTATTGCATGTGGCAGCAAATTGGGCCTCAAAATAGGAGACCCACTGTTCTGGGGCTACATGGTTAGTAGGGGTTTGTCGACAGTCACCACTGCCCCATTTTACTATCTGCCAAAATTTTTGCATGCTTTTTTCTTTACTTGCTTGGAGTAGGTCTTGCCAGCGTTGTTCGACCCACTCCTTCTTAGCTATATGTTGGGTTCTTTTGTACATCTTCCGAGCATTTTTGATGTCATCCATTATTTTGGATTTTATAGCTAGGGAAAGTCTCTTATAGCCTTCTCTACAAGCCTTATTGTACCAGCTTGCTGGTTTAGGAGTGACCCTTCGTTTTGGTTTGTGAGTTTTGATGAAAAAAGATTTTAGTTTGGTAAACATGGTTTCGTGGATGTACATTATATTGGCGTTTATATCCTCCTGAGTGTCTAGGTTTTGAAGGGTTACTAGTGTACACTCCACCACTTCCTTCATCTGCTCTAACGAGGAATCATTGTCAATGATCATGGCCCATTTAACTCTTCTCATGTCATTGCCTAAAACAGCATCTGCTGTCTCCCATTCAGTTACCGGCGGCCGTGCTTGAGGAGAACCCAATACCTACAGTGTCAACAACAGTGGATTATGGTCACTTTCACATCTCTCAAGGACCACCATATCAGAAAGAAAAGACCATAATTCCAGATTAATGAAGAAGTAGTCAATACGACTACTTCTATGCCCATTACAATATGTGTGGGCACCCATTCTGTCGGAGGGAGTCCTCCCGTTTGCTGCCCTAATACCCCTTTCCAAGCATAGGCCTTCTAACTGAAGTGCAGCCTCCGTCCATTTTCTTATTGGGGGTAGATCAAGGGATGGGAAGTTCCATTGGGCATCCTCCTCTGCACTAAGGCTGCCATCTTCTTAGTCTAGGGGCTCAAATCAGCAATTAAAATCACCTGCTATTACCAGGTTGCTTCTGCCCCTGTTATTGTCAATAAAGCTTTCAAGTAACGAGACTGTGTTAGATAGTTTACCACCCACCATCCCTCTTGCATATACATTAATTACCAGGATGTCTAGGGAGTGATCCAGGCGTAGGAGTATAGCCATGATATCAGGGCTGTCAATTGGTACTTCCTCAACCCTGTAGCCAGAATGCTGCCTGACCCAGATGGTGAGCCCTCCCGAAGGTCTGCCTCTTCGTCCACCAAGAGCCGGTTTTGAGAAGTTTAAATACCCTGGGTGGTAAATTTGGTTCAGTGACCAAGTTTCTTGAAAGGCCCAAATATCATGGTCCTCTATAAATGCTGACCAGTCTGCTGAAGCTATTTTTGTGTACAGTCCCGCAATATTCCAGGAGGCGAAAGCCAACCTGGTCGTCTGTGATTCAAGAGTAATGGGGTGAGTATCTACGTGACTGCAATTTTCATGGATTGGTAACAGCTCTCCCAGATAATTATTCACAGTACAAGTATTATGGCTATCTTTGGGATTTTCTAAGGGCCCTCCCATCCGATCCTCTGCCCCAGGGCCCCCGGGGCCAATACTTAAAAGGGCCCTGGAGTGGTTAGATGTTTCTCCCCCTTGGAGTATATTATCGTCGGTATAAGGTAGCGGAGGAATTTTCCATTTATGTCAATCTACCTTGTCTAGGGGGGAACTATCATTATTGCTTTGCGCTAGATTGTTACAATTGTTGCTAATATTAGCTACTGGAGGATTATATTTTATCCTAATGTTAGAAGAGGTCATGTGGGAAGTCCTTAAATCAAATGCTACTAGATTATCAACCATGTCTGCTGATTTAAGAGTAAGACACACATAGTCTGTACTAGTGCCATTTAATTCGACCCTTTTGGCAGAAAGTAAATCTTCTCTAATTACTGATCTACAGTTCCTCACATGCCGTAGCCATTGGATGCTTTTATTAATCAGAGACTGTCCATCTTCTTTTATTGGGCTGGGTGATGTTTTCGGAATATTAGTTAGGAATACTTGGCATTTGGTAGAGCTAGTCAATATTTTGTGTTGGCCTCTATTTAACCCTTGCAACGGTGGACCTGAGTTCCATGGGGGAGTGGGAAATGGTCTCACTAAATCTCCATGTCTATTATTCAGCGGTCGAGGGTTATATTGCTTATCTTGGCTGGTATAAGCAAAAGAATGCATTCTAGCTTGGCCTGTTTGGAATCTATCGTTATTAGCTAGTTTAAAAGCTGTTATTGGTTCCTTGATTATTCTACCTTTGTCGCCAAAGCTGGAAGCGCAGTTTGATAATGGCGTGGGCATCGATGGACTAACTGGGTCTAGGGTAATATTTTGAATGATGGGTTTCACAATTTCTGTTAGCTTGTCTATCAACCCTTTCAATGAACTCACTACTTCCATAAACATGCTTGTCTTTGTCATTAAATCCGCTATCCGATTAGTGATCTGACCTGAACACGTACACTTACATATCCCTAGGGGAGCAGCATCAAGCTCATCCTCTGCTAATCCTGTGCTAACTATTTGCTGAGAGAGCACGTTGTCCTCATTTATATTAGTCAAGGGGGCAAATCTGTTTGAGCACTCAAGTGCACACACTGAATGGATTTCTTTGTCTAGATTAACATGGCTAGGTGAAATCATCCCTAAATGTGGTACTTTCTCTGGGGCAGAAGGTACAAGATCTTTCAATGATGATCGTTTAAACATATCTGGTATGGATTTAACTATCCGGGGAGACGGGATTCTTAGTGAAAGGTGCTTCAGGTGTACCTCTATCGTTGCCCGAAGGGACAGGTAAAATCTCTTCACAGTCACTAATTAAATTATCTATGCGGGTCATGACACAGTTATTTCTTTTAGGGGTCGGATGCTTGGTCGACCTTTTAGACTTCTTACCCTTCTCCACAGCTCCACCCCCCAAAGCGTCCACTGCTTTCCTTTTGCCCGTGCTAAAGGACAGCAATAACGATTACACAAATACAGGTTTAGTGCGACCAAAGTACTATAATGCAGATTAGTGGCCCATCCAGATCAAAATTTCAAATCTAGGCTGGACACTTGGGTACAAGAAATAGCTTAAGTTCAACCTCATTCGATTGCTTTAAATCTCTTGAAACAATGTTACAGTCAATTTGATCCCACAGCTGTTAGGGGCAGGAGCCAGAAGTGAATATCAGTACCTTGTAATTATCACTGCCCAATCCTGCAATCGGCGTTAGGGGGTGGCCCTGCCCTGACTCTTCCTGGCGATGACGGGCAAGGACGGGCCCGCCCTTGGCCCGGGCTTTGCCCGGGCGCGTCCCGCGGGATGCAAGCAGCACTTATGAGGGCACAGCTGACTCCTCCCTCTCAGCTGAAGAAAAGCGGGAACCACGCGTTGCACTCTGGGACTTGGAGTCCCACCAGAGTGAGTATCCGAGCTGCGGTGCACACAGGGGGGGAAAGGAAGCGCCCCAGGTTTGTCAGGAGGCTCGAGTTGGGTCACAGCCCCCACAACCCCCACAAAAAAACCACAAGACGCCAAAGCTGCCTTGCAAGGTTCAAGCGTCACCTAAATCATAAACCAATTGAGTTTGTTCCTTCCAAATGCCTAATAACGTAGGGTTTGCCCCAATTTTAGGTGAGTCCTTAGTCAATTTTACAAACCTCCTTCACAGAACGGATTCAGTTTGGGGCACATCCATAGTGTATGGTAGAAATCCTGGATGTGACTACAACCCCAAGCACGTAAATCATTGCTGTTCCTACCAAACTAAAACATCTGTGCAACGATGTATTAAACACTGTGTAGCATCTTGATTTGCTCCAATCTGAATTCTGCATTTATGGTCACTTTACGGGGTATGGCATGATGTTCACTGTTTTAATATGAAACATTCGATTGCTAGTTTACGCCATCAAAATCTTTGCTTCATCAAGTATGTTTAGGCACTTTAAAGTGTGTGCTCATCCTTTTAAACTACAAATGAATGTTGTCCCCTTTTGCTGTCCTCAGGGATGTTTGGTTCTTCTCGAGTACAGTATGTTGCAGACCATACACTGAAAATTGTTTTCACCAATGTGGACCCCTCCATTGTGATGACTTACGACACTCTTCATGGTGTGCACACAGTCTGGGCTCTTAGAAAAGTTAAACTTGAGGTAAGCAGTGTATTTTATTATATTGTATTGTCGTTTAAATTTTAAAGTGCTTCGTACCCCTTACAAGTCTCTGTAGCGCATTTGCAAATTGATAGCACACTCGTATTTGAGTGCTTTAGATTGAAGCGTGTGTGTCTGCTTTGTGTAACGTATGAGTAATAGTACTCGAGTGTTGGAAAATGGCCCTCTCTGAAGGGTCACCCCAAACGTTTTGCCTTCCTCCTCCTCTTTTTCTGAACTTGGTTTTTGTTGGCTTTAGTATTCTGAGCACTTTACCACTTCTAGCCAGTGCTATAGTGCATTTGCTTCTCCTCAAAACATGGTGACATTGGCTTATCCACAATTGGGATATTTAATTTATCTGTAAGTCCCTAGTGGAGTACACTACCTGTGCCCAGGACCTGTAAATTAAATGCTACTAGTGGGCCTGAAGCACTGATAGTGCCACTTACACAAGTAGCCCTTTAAACATATCTCAGGCCTGCCACTGCAGAGCCAGTGTGTGTAGTTTTGCTGCCACTTCGACTTGGCATTTAACACCCCTTGCCAAGCCTTAAACTCCCATTTAATTACACATTAGTCACCCCTAAGGTAGGTTTTTGATAGCCCATAGGGCAGGGTGCTGTGTATGAAAGGTAGGGCATGTACTTTTAAATCTGAAAGAGACCATTAGTTATGGATTACTCACCTTAGAATTACCCCCAGCAGTCAGACTGAATGCGGAGATTTTTTTTTTTCCTCAGCAGTACCTCTGCCTGTCGATAGGTGGCGTCGGTCGACTCAGCGTTCATTGTTGGCGTCGGTGTCGCCGGAATGACGTTGCGGTATCTACTTAGACGCTGCCCTCGCGTGCTGACGTCAGTTCTTTCTTTTTCTACAGCAAGCGCAGATCCGGAGAGAGCGGTACCTCGAGTCACTTTTTGACTCAGTTTTGCGACTTTTGTCGACTCCCTTTTTTGAGTCAATCGACTTCTGGTGCACGGAGGGATGTCACGTCGGACCGGCTTCAAGGCTTGTGACTCCTGTCGCAAATTGATATCGGTCACGGACCCTCACCTCTTGTGCCTTTGGTGCTTGGAGCGCGACCACGACCCGAAGTCGCGCTCCGACTACCGGGCCATTAACCCGAAGTCTTTGCGGGAGTGGTCCCGAAAGCTTCTCGAGGCCCGGCAGTCCGCTCCGCGCCGTTCGAGGTCCCGGTTGAGAGGGAGGTCGCGGGACCGGTCACGGAGCCACCACCACCACTTGTCATCAAACTCTTCGTCTTCGGGTAAGTCGAAGCACAAGAAGAAGGCGAAGAAGCATAGTCGCTCTTCGCGTTCTACCCGTCTGTCGGCTGACGGGAAGCGGAAGGTAGTCGTCCGGCTCCGTCCACGGAGCCTGCTGGGTCGACTCCGGCCTTCCCTCCCTTTCCGGGAGCCGGAGCGACCACTGACCAGCTTCGCAGCTTTTACGAAGCTTTACATTCCATCTTCGGGCAGCCCGACTCCGCCGGCGCGTCCTCGGGCCCCGCGGACTCTGTCGGGGGCTCTAGGCCTTCGATGCCGGCGGCTTCAGCTCTGGCGCCGCAGGGCCCCCAAGGATCCGGGCCTGGATCCGGCGCGGCGCCGGTTGACCTCGTGACAGCTCCGGCGCCGAATCCAGTGACGACACCCCCGCCACCTCTGATGCCGGTTGTGTCCCCAGCCGGCGTCGGCCCCGGCCTTCCCCTCGATGAGGACACGTAGCCAGACCAACGTCGTCCGACGTCGGGACAGGCGCCGGCCAGTACTTTTGTACCCCTGTTCTCCCCTGATGCTTCCTACCGCCCTGAGTGGCTACCAGGAGAGGGTGAAGTAGACTGGGAGGGGTCTGTGGACCCTCTTGCAGACCAGTTAGAGGAACCGGACTGGAAAGAGGAGTTGGGTGATGCCAGTGGTCTGGACACCTCACCAGACCTTGGTAAGCTTTCTCCCCCTACCGTGGCTATGGAGGAGGGTGCATCTTACGCAGTGGTGTTGCGTAGGGCGGCCGAGGCCTTAAACCTCGAGCTTCCTTCGGTGGTGGTCAGGACTAATCTCCTGACCGAGGTGCTTCAGCCGGCAGCGGCCTCTTCGGAGCCCCTGCTGCCGTTCAATGAGGCCCTCACGGGCATCCTTTTGGGCACTTGGTCAAAGCCCAACACAGGGGCTCCTGTGGATAGGATGATTGCCCGACGCCACCACCCGGACCCGGGCGACCCCATTTTCCTCTCTCACAATCCCACCCCTGAGAGCTTGGTAGTCCAAGCCTCCACTTCCAAGGGCGCATTCCCTAACGCACCACCTGATAGGGAATCCAAGAAGCTGGACCACCTTGGGAACAAGATGTTTTCTTCCTCCAGCTTGGGACTGCGGTCGGTGAACACCGCATGTCTCTTGGGCCGTTACTCCCACTCAGTGTGGGACACGGTTGGGCAGGTGCTGCCACAGTGCCCGGAGGAGGCCCGGGCCGTGCTCTCCCGTGCCGTTGCCGAAGGGAGAGACGCAGCGAAGTTCGCCATCCGATGTGGGCTGGACACCACCGACTCACTAGGCAGGACGATTTCCACGTCAGTAGCCCTTAGACGCTATGCCTGGTTGAGGTCTACTGGCTTTTCGGGTGATGTCCAAGCTACGCTTTTGGACATGCCCTTTGATGGCCGTCGCTTGTTTGGCGACAAGGTGGACAGCGGGTTTGAGCGTTTTAAGGACTCTAGGGCTACGGCCAGGTCCTTGGGCCTTGCATCCACATTCCGCCCAGCGCACGGAAGGGGTGCCCCGCCACTTTCCGCCCAGAGCCACAGGCCTGCGCAAGCTGTCCAGCCCCTGCGTGGCCGGGGACGTGGGACCCACCGTCGTGGGTCTGGGGGCCAGCGGGTGGGCCAGTACACCAGTGCCCCCTCTGCAGCTGCCTCCAAGCCCTCCTAGTCCGACCTTTCAGGGCCACCTTTTGCCAGTGGGCGGCAGGTTTCGCCATCACCTCCCTCACTGGCTCAACATCACGTCGGATAGGTGGGTTTTGCAGATAGTCCGAAGGGGCTACTCCCTCCCCTTCGAGACTACGCCTCCATCCATGTCACCTCAGAACCATTGCATGTCGGAGGATCACTTGGCCCTTCTCCAGCAGGAAGTTACAGCTCTCTTGGCCAAGGGAGCCATCGAGCGCGTTCCTGCCCCAGAAGTAGGTTGTGGTTGTTATTCCCACTACTTTCTGGTACCCAAGAAGGACAAGGGCCTGCATCCTATCTTGGATCTCCGGAACGTCAATCGCTTCCTCCGGAAGGAGAAGTTCAAAATGCTGACCCTTGCTCAGGTCCTGTCTGCTCTCGACCCTGGAGACTGGATCGTAGCGTCGGACTTGCAGGACGCTTATTTTCATGTCCCCGTCCTGCCGGCCTATCAGCGTTACCTACGGTTCACGGTAGGCCACGAGCACTTTCAGTTTACCGTGCTCCCCTTCGGCCTTACCAGTGCCCCCCGGGTGTTCACGAAAGTGAAGCAGTGGTCGCAGCTCATCTGCGCAGATCAGGGGTTCCAGTCTTCCCCTATCTCGACGACTGGCTGTTGAAGGCGGGCTCGCCCCAGGCTGTCGTCTCCCACCTCCAGACTACGGCTGACCTCCTGCATTCGCTGGGGTGTTCACCATCAATGTGCCGAAGTCACTCCTGATTCCCTCTCGGAAGCTCCTTTTCATCGGAGCGGTTCTGGACACAGCGCAGTTTCGGGCTTATCCTCCCGAGCAGCGAGTCCGGGATATTCGGGCTAGGATTCCGATCTTTCAGTCTCTATCCCGGGTTTCGGTCAGAATGACCCTGAGGCTACTGGGCCTCATGGCCTCCTGCATCCTGCCGGTGGACTATGCCAGGTGGCATATGCGGACTCTGCAGTGGGACCTGAAGTTCCAGTGGGCACAGCATCGGGGGAATCTTTCCGATTGTGTCCAGATCTCGGAGGGCACTGCACACCAATTGCAGTGGTGGCTAACGAACCGGGATTGGGTCTACAGCAGATCCCTCTCCCTTCCCCAACCAGAGTTCACAGTGGTGACAGATGCATCCCTGCTGGGGTGGGGCGGCCACATGGGAGAGGCGGAGATCAGAGGCCTCTGGTCTCCTGCGGAGTCCAGGCTCCATATCAACCTTCTGGAGCTTCGGGCGGTTTGTCTTGCACTAAAGGCATTCCTCCCCTCTGGGGAGTCTGGGGAAGAGTGGTGCAGGTGTTCACGGACAACACCACCGCCATGTGGTACTGCAACAAACAGGGCGGAGTGGGGTTGTGGACCCTATGTCAAGAGGCTCTCCCCCTTTAGACATTGCTGAAACATCAGGGCATATCCCTGGTGGTTCAATACCTGGCAGGTTCTCTGAACGCCAGGGCTGACTAACTCAGCCGCAGGTGCATGATGGATCACAAATGGCTTCTTCACTCGGAGGTGGTGCAAGGTCTCTTTCAGCAGTGGGGAGAGCCTTGGTTAGATCTATTCGCCACCGAAGAGAACGCGCAATGTCAGCAGTTCTGCACGTTGGAATTTCCAAGGCGGCACTGGCTAGGCGATGCTTTTCGTCGCGGGTGGAGTTGCGGTCTTCTATACGCCTTTCCGCCTATACCACTTCTGCCCAGAGTGCTGAAGAAGATCAAGCGGGACCGGGCCCAAGTCATTCTTGTGGCCCCGGATTGGGCACGAAGAGTCTGGTATCCTGAGCTTTTACACATGGCCATCGATCCTTCTGCCTCTTCAGGAGGATCTTCTGTCGCAGCAGCAGGGAACGGTCTTCCACCCAAACCTGTCCAGCCTCCACCTTCTTGCGTGGAGATTGAGCGGCGACAGTTGACAGCTTTCGACCTTCCTCCCGAAGTCTGTAATGTTATCTTGGCAGCCAGGCGTCCCTCCACTAAAATGATATACACCTGTAGATAGAACAAGTTTGTGGCATGGTGCGCAGCAAAGGCTGTGGATCCCCTTTCTGAAGTTCTCCTCTTCAGTCTTTCTTTGGCCCAGCAGGGCTCTGCTCTGGGCACTCTCAAAGGTTATCTTTCGGCTATTTCGGCCTTCCTTCGGCTGCCTGACCAGCCTTCTCTTTTCAAGTCCCCTATTGTAAAATCGCTTCCTTAAGGGCATTACTCACTTGTTTCCTCCAACTCCTTTCGTGATGCCCCAGTGGGACTTGAACCTGGTTCTTACTTATCTTATGTGTGCTCCTTTCGAGCCGCTACATAACTGTCCTCTCAGACTCTTAACCCTCAAAACTGCCTTTCTGGTTGCCATCACCTCTGCTCGAAGGGTGAGCGAGCTACAGGCCCTTTCTTCTAAGCCTCCTTGCCTGGCTGTTCATCCGGACAAGGTTGTCCTCCGCACTAGGCCTTCTTTCCTTCCCAAAGTGGTTACCTCTTTCCATATAGGATAGACCATCACTTTGCCCTCCTTCTTCCCCCCTCCGCATCTTTTTAAAGAGGACGAAAGGCTCCACCGTCTGGATCCAAAATGTGCGCTTTCGTTCTATCTGGATCGCGCAAAACAATTCCGGGTGGATGACCAGCTCTTTGTCGGTTATGTGGGCGCTAAGAAAGGTCGGGCCGTGCAAAAACTAACCATCTCCCGATGGGTTATTTGCACCAAGATCTGCTATTCCTTAGCGAAAAAGGAACCTCCTGTGGGGTTGCGTGCCCATTCCACCAGGGCGATGGTAGCCACTACTGCTTTGGGACGTGGAGTCCCCCTTCTTGACATCTGCCAGGCAGCTACATGGGCTTCAAGGAGGGGCGGCTTCTTCGGCTGTTTGGTTTTCCAGGACTTTCTGGTGTGAACTTGGTTCGCAGACCCACCTCCGGGGCTGGAATTGCTGAGGTTTCTTTTCTAAGGTGAGGAATCCATAACTAATTGTCTCTTTCAGATGAACAAGTTACTTACCTTCGGTAACAATATATCTGTAAGAGATATAGATTAGTTATGGATTCCTCACCGCCCCACCCATCCTCCCCGTTCTGCGAACTGACTTCTAGGGTAAGGGACTCCCTTTCAGGGCCCTAGTTTTTGTGCACCAGGGGTCAGTGTCTTGCATGGCTCTGCGCTTCTGGCGTGGAATGTCGTGTAAAGAACTGACGTCCGCGCGCAAGGGCGGCGTCTAAGTAGATATTGCGACGTCATTCCGGTGACCGCGAAGCCAACGACGAACGCGGAGTCGACCGACGCCACCTATTGACGCGCAGAGGAACTGCTGAGGGGAAAAAAAAATTCTCCGGATTCAGTTTGACGCCTGGGGGTAATTCTAAGGTGAGGAACCCATAACTAATCTAGGTCTCTTACAGATATATTTATATTGTTATCAAAGGTAAGTAACTTGTTCGTTTTGCATGTCCTGGTAGTGAAAAACACCTAAATTCGTATTTCACTTCTGTGAGGTCTACTCCTCTCATAGGTTAACATGGGGAATTCCTTATTACACTTTTCAGCTGTAATTCCTGATTGAGAAGGAGTAGCTCTGTCATGTTTTATATCATTGGAATGGTAATGATAAATCCTCTTTGCTGGTAAAGTTTGATTTAACATTACTATTTTAAAAATGCCACTTTAGAAAATTGTGATTTCTCTGTTCTTAAAGCTCTGTGTGCCTGCAGCCTTTCTCCAATACACGTCTGGGGTGAGTGACAGCTTGACTTTGTGCATTCCCTCTAGACAGCCACACACAAAGGAAGGTTAGGTGTGTTTGAGTGCCCATCTGCACTCTGATGGCTCAGCCTGGGCAGGATAGGAGGGAGGAGCTGACACATCTGAATAGGCAGTGTCCTATCCCCACACAAAGGGCTAATTACCTCCCTGTATTGAGTCTTGAGCCAGGGCTAGGAAGAAAAGATCTCTGTGCACTTCAAAGACCCTTCTTTGAAGTCACACCCACTTCAGAGACACAACTGGGTATAAGTACTGGGTATCTGACCCCACCAAATCAGACACTTCTAGACCTGTAAAGAACCTCTGTCAGAAGAACTACTGTGCTGCTATAAGGACGGTCACTCTGCTGAACTGCTGCTCTGTAAGAACTGCTTTCCTGCTGTGCTGCTCTGCTGCCCTCTGATCCTGTTGAGGGAGAGCTGGACTCTGCCTTGAACCCAGAGTGATCTCCAAGGGGGTTGTTGGCTTGCCTCCTGCTGCTTGAGACTCGGGGGGGGGGGGGGGTTGTTTTCAAAGTCTTAACACCTGCTCCTGTGCCTGGTCCATTAGAAGTGGACCCAGGTGCTTGCTCCAGTGAAATCCGCGCATCTCCAACCTGCGTGTAGCTGAACTGGCTTCATCAATCCTATTGCAGGAGCAGAATCGAAGCAACGCATTCAGAACCAGCGGATCACCTTAAAGAACCGATGCATCGGAACCAACGCATCTCCGCTGCTTCAGTGTGGGAAGATCGACGCATCCCCTCGACTGTGTGGAGAATCCCAGCGCATCGTCTATGGAACCAACGCCTCTGGGCTTGGCGCATCGCTTACGGAACTGACGCATCGCCACCACTGCATTAAGAAAATCGACTCATCACTCAACTGCGGGATCGACATCGATGCATCGCTCAGATGCACCCCGCATCTTGCTGTTGCGACCAGGATCAAGGGTGTTCAGTGGGCCTGCTGGCCTGCTGAATCGGTCCCGCGCTCCATAGCGGTCGGCCTGGAATCTTAACTTTGCCCTGGTCCAGTGCGACCAGATAACCACCATAGGCGCTTATTGCTTCTAAGCGCTATTTTCACTTTATACTCTTGAAAAATTCTTATCTCGACTTCTACTTATTGGATTTTTGTCATTTTGGTCTTATATTATTTTTATAAAATGGTGTGAAGTCTTTTTTGTGGTGTTTTCAGTGTTGCACAAATACTTTACACATTGCCTCTTAAGTTTAGCCTGCCTCCTCTGTGCCAAGCTACCAGACGGTGAGCACAGGTTAATTTATGGTGTGTATCTGACTTAACCTGACTAGGATTGTGGTTCCTGCATGGACAGGGTGAATTACTCTGCCAACCAGAAACCCAATTTCTAACATTGAGGACCAGAGCTAGAGTTTTATTGTGTTCGATCTCTGCGCTTTTCTGTGAATTTGAAGCGAAAAGGAATGACAGACAAGAAGTTTTAGCATTTGATGTTGGTGTAAAGATGGATAAAAAGTGTGCCAATACATATGAGAGTACATAGGAGCTGTTTCACTTCAAGTATGTAGCTTCACCTACCTGTGGGTGGAGGGGAAGTGTGAGAATAAATGTGGTCGTACATGCGGATACCGACCTTCTATAGAGTTCTCTATGAACTACAATTTATACTACAATGCATGTGGTGGCTACGGAGGAGTCCAGAGGTTAAAGGACCTAAATTTTAAGATTCAGTCTTGCTTTAACTGTAGCATGTGCAGTAGAGCTTCCAGAGGATTGTTTGGGGAGCAACCAATAGGGAGGTGCATTTGGTAACTAGCCTTGGTGTGTTCTGTGCGGATTCCACCCAATTAGCAGCAGGGAACCACCCATAAGAATGGGCATTATACTGTCAAAGATAGTGTACACTCAGATTGGTCCATCATAGGGCGAACTTAAGGTCTTCCCTTGTACGACTAGCCAGGGCTTTAAGTGGGATGAAAAAACTAGGGGGTCTCTCAAAGGGGCGTGGCCAATGTAATTAAGGGCGTGGCTTAAAAACACGTAAGCTAAAAGTCTGTGCTTAGCATAGTGTGCCGCCCGTCTTGTATTTTGTTGTTTCTGTCATTGCATCCAGATATATGATACAAGTAACATCATACCTACAAGAAGT
Organism: Calotriton arnoldi; assembly: GCA_963921515.1. Lineage (NCBI taxonomy): Eukaryota > Metazoa > Chordata > Amphibia > Caudata > Salamandridae > Calotriton > Calotriton arnoldi. The sequence continues at coordinate 926,749 of CAWUFW010004887.1, read as the reverse complement.
CAGGACATATTGGCTTTGTCAATGGTTGTTAGATGCATAAGATAAATAAGCAGCAACTATGGCGTGTATATAATATTGAAAAAGCTTCCACTTAAAGCCCTGGTGACACTACGTCAATGTTGCTGCTCCCGAATTTCAAAAAGAGAAGGGGAATCCAGAGAGAAAATGATTATCTTTAAAGGATTTCCCTTCCCCCTACAACGCTCACCTGGCATGACGTCATGACGTAACTTCTCCAATAGTGAGAAGTGAGCAGTATGAGCACACGCACATCAATGTGCCTGCTGTCACTGCAGTCCGGAAAAAAACGGACCGCCTGTGCCAGGGCACAAAACAGAGCCCGATAGAGACCCGTTTCGAGGCCTCCTTTAAAAAACTGCCGGTGCTCAGCACCGGTGAGACCCAGCCCACTTAAAGCCCTGCGACTAGCCATGATATGTAGTGCAAATCAGACCGCGTTAAAGAAAAATCATATACACCTAAGACCTAATCAGGCACCACATGTAAACTGTAAACCCCCCCCAGGGAATAAACTGGTTCAGGGAATACATTGTTTTGCAGCATGAAACTTATCTGGATTCACATGCATTGCATTATTACTCCATCTAGTGGTTGGATATGGAATTATATCTTTCTTAGTCCTCTCTTTGGGCGATGTTGGCCATTTGGTGGGATGCCCATCCCTGCATGACGTTATACATATTCCTCTGGAAGTCCCTGTGCGTGGTCACCATCCTTAAATAATTTTTTCTTCCGTTGGATCAGGAAGCATGTCTAGTAGCGCCCAGGCCGGCGCAGCAGAGCCCAAAGGAAACAAGAACATTCAGGAAAGAACCAAAAATCGAAGGAGAAACACAGGATCGACAGTGGACGTCAAGAGAAACTCAGAAAAACAAAGCCCTGGTTTTTGATAGAGAGTGGAGATTTCAACAACGTCTATCAGAGAATGTGCAAGACGGAGGTGGGGTCAGAGCTATCGAAGGAGATGGAGAATATCCCCTTTAGGTTTTGTATGAGTCCACTGGAGTGGACTCACTCCAGTGACCTTTTTAGGAACTGTAGGAGTGTGGTAAGTAAGTGGATGGACTGCAGTTGTTTGAAACTGAACTCCTCAAAGACGGAGGTTATTCTTTTTAGGAATAACGTGTCATTCTGGTCCCTGGCGTGGTTGCCATCGGATATGGGAACTTTTCCTACACCCACCCCGTAGGTAAAAATATCTGGGGGTACTTTTGGACAATGACCTGAATTACAAAACTCAGGTGAATAAGGTCACCCTGTCCCCTTTTCATGCTCTGAAAGTGATTAAAAAAATGAAAAAATTCATACCCTTTGATCTTCTAAAAACTGTGGCTATCACACTTATTCTGACAAGACTGGATTATTGTAACAATCGTACCTGATTCTGCCCAAGGGGTCCCTTAGGAAACTCCAAACTCTTCAAAATGCTGCCGCGTGATTCCTCTTGAAAATTGAGAAATTTCATTTGGCAAAAGCAGCCATCAGGAAACTGCCCTGGCTGCCGGTTAAACAACGCATCATCTTCAAGGCCTTATGCACGGCCTATAAGACCCTTCATGGGCAGGGCTCTTCCTACTTCAAGAAAAATCTGAGGTGGTACGCGCCTGGCAGAACTCTACGCTCTAGTTCCGCTTTGCATGTGGTGGTGCCATCCTTAAAACGATCCTCCTGGGGTGGCAGGAGCTTCTTTAGGTCCATAGCATTACATTGGAACCGTCTCCTTCATGATCTCAAAGCAGCTGCATCTCTTTATTCAGGAAATCGGTAAAAACCTGGCTCTTTGTCCAGAAATTCAACAACTGAGTTTCACATCTTTTCATCTTGCACAGCGTCAAGACACCTCCGGGCAATTGTTGCGCTTAACAAAACCATTCATTCATTCATATGAAGTGTCTCTACAGGTTTGCCCAGAAGGTAAGCCACAAGGTCTGTAACATCTGTTTGCTTAAAGATCACAAATCCAAGGGTTGTGAGTCGAGTGCAGATTTTCTGCCCAAGACCCTTAAAGTCAGGGAGAATCAAAGTTAGGCTCATTACGCCATTGTGCAATCTCAAAAGAAACTTCCCTCTCACAAAGACCTGGTTCTGGTAAGTGACAAGAAAGATCCCAAAGTAACCGAGGTGGCTCAAGGACAAGGATTTGACACAGATGAGCGCCTCATTGACCGCCGAAAGAGGAAAAATTGAAGAAAAAGACCCAGAGAGTAGAAGAACCTTAAAAGCGCACACAGGTAACACCACAGAGCCACAATGCTGCAACCAAACCAAAATACTTAAACTCTAAGCCCTCGAACACCTTCAACACCAAGCTACTTGGCAGTCGAAGGAAAATGGAAGGTCAGAACTCCAGCTTGACTTAGAAAGGGCATTGAGGAGGGAAAGAGAGTTAAAGGAAAGAGGCCCCTTACACTGAAAAAGAAGACTCCCTCAAATCTGAGCAGCGGGCCCTTGAAGTCGAAGGAAAGAAACACCAGCTGGAGGCCAAAATTGCAGTGCTGCTTTAAAAGAAATAAATAAACTTGGATTCCCTCAATGAATTTTGAATCCCAGTAAGAGCAGAGAAAGAAAAAAGACAAGATTATGAACACCTAAAGTTTGACTCTCCACCAGCACCCAAACATCAAGAAGAAGAACATAAACCTTTCTAGCTGGAGTAAGAGCAATATGAGCAGGGTTCATTTCAGAACCTCGAATTAATAGAATGGGACCCATAAGACCAGGACCACTGTCTTACCAGAAGAGGATATCAACACCTATCCCTTGAGGACTTCAACCCCAGACAACATCGATGTAGGAAGCTTGCTCTTTATATAGTATATCAAAAAGAGGCATACTGTGCAAAACGTCTGTGTATTGCTCTAGCAATCCCAAGGTGCTCTTTTAGTGGTTAGTGTGGTCGAGCTGCCTTAGGCTTATCAGAAAGGAGTGTTAGACATCTGCAAATGCACACACATTCTATAAATGGTACACACGACTCAATAAGGAGATCCACACCAATTTATAAAAATAACCTGTATCTTTATATAATATTTGGCACCAAAATCAATAAGATCAGGTAAGTACGTTTCGAGATAGAAATACTTTTAGTTTTCAAAAGTCGACACAATGCAGTTTTCAGAGGCAGCAATGTTATCCTATGGAGCAAAAACAAATGTTGCATACAAGTTCTTTACAGTGATTTTCGAGACCAATCCTCAGGACTTAAGGTGAGTACAGGGCAAGGTCCAAGACGGCTCCAGCAGGTGACCTCCAGCAGCACTAGGGCGGCCGGGTGCAGGGGTGCAATACAGCGTCGGGTGCCCAATGTTAGTCAATGGGGATCGGTCTGGTCACAAAGAGGCTGCAGGTTTGGACTGGGAGGCCAGTCAGTCTGAACCAATAAGGGGGCTCAGGTGCCAAGTCATTTGCTTCTTCCACTGTTCTTGCTTCTCTCTGCTCTTCGGTCCTTCCTCTTCATTTAGGTCGGCAGGATTTGATTTCCTGGTTCCAGGGGCTCCCCTAAATACTAAATTTAGGGTGTTAGGGGAGTGTAGGGTAGTAGCAAATGAGCTACTTACCCGTTGGGTCACTACACCCCCTATATGAACTCTTCTTGTGGGAATAACTCTGTCCCAGAGTTCCGAAATGTGGCATCACAAAGATGGCAGACTTCTGATTTTCGTATTCACTTCAGGTAGCCCACCTTAGGGGTGGAACTAGCCTGAAGGTGAACACACCTTTCTGACTACGAATTTTCCCGCCTGTCCTGGCGCCAAATGGGCCCTGTACATGGGGGGGGTCTGCATCCTCTCTTATGAGGGAAGCCAGATTTGCATACCAAAGACAGTGGGCTCTTTGAAGCTTCCTGCCTTGGAATGCTAATTAGCAGGCCATCCTGTGGGAGGGGGTGTAAACACCCTCTGCCCGAGCAGTCTTTGTTCCTGACCTCCTGAGAGCAAAGGCCAACAACCCTGGATGGGTCAGAAACTCGTCTGTGGTGGCAGGCTGGCTAAGACCAGTCAGTCAGCACACTAGTAGTTGGTAGGTTTTCAGGGGGCACGTCTAAGGTGCCCTCTGGGTGCTTGAATATTAATAATCAGTGTGGGTTTATTGATAACAAACATCTTTGGTTTCATTGAAGCCATCGTGTAGCTGGGGGAATTCGTTTTTACCAGTGTCCAGCACATGTACTTAAAATGGCTTCCCTGGTCACTTGTACTGGCTGGAATTGAGCTCACCAGCACCGGGGCATATCTGCTCAGGCAGATGCATCCACACATGTAGTATGCTGCACCCTGCCTTAGGGCTGGGAGGCTGCTGTAGGGGTGGCTTACATATACTGTATGCAGTGTCTGTAGGCATGTCACACAGGGCTGTGTGCCATGTTGTGTTTTCACTTTCATCTACACCAAGACACGCAGCCTGCAGTGGTAGTCTGCATGTGTTTGGTGATGGGTCCCTTTGGGTGGCATAATACATGCTTCAGCCCTTAGAGACCCTCTTTGGTACCCATGCCCTAGGAATGTGGGGTACCATTTAACAGGGACTTACAGGGTTGCCAAAAGTTTTGCCAATTGGGGGAACAATTGTACTGTTTTGGAAAAGAGATCTGGCACTGAGGACACGGTTAGCAGCAACCCTGTGCACTTCCAGTCAAAATTGCATCTTATACCAAGCAAAAAGTGGGAGTGACCATGTCAAAAAGGGGCACCTTCCTTCAATCGATATCTACAAGGTGCTGATAAAGAGAACAGCATACACATATGGACGTGTCGTAGATGAATAACAAACTGAATCATGCTTCCTTCTTGAAACCGTTCTCCACTCACAGAAAAAGAACCTATTCTTTCCCATGCTGCCAATCTTTCTGGCTTATGGGAAGGAAGTTTCAGGGAGGTGGCCTTTTAAAAAGCCGTAACCTCTAGGGTGGAAAATCAGTATAAAGTGCAACACCATGGCTAATGGACACAGCAAGAAAAATAGCCACAGCCCAATCATTCAGTGGACCGCCACCAAACGTGGAGATGGTGGGGCGAAAGATGGAGAAGGCAGCCGTCACAGTGTTGAATAGTTAACTTGAATGCCATCCTAAATGGATTCGGGCATCATTTAGATTAGGGATTTTCCTTTATGGAACACACTTGCTGCCTATTCTGCGTTTCAGTTGTAATTCTTACCAATGTACTATTTTACTTTTTTGAAATATCGATTACTAGATGATTTGAATTTATAATAGCGATACTAAAATTTGAATAATTAATAAACTAATGATTGGTTTGAACTAATTTGTTGAATGAATCCTCTTAAACTCATTCTAATTCTCCTTGTCGTTTCCTATGAAGTCCTCATTGGTCTTCACTATTATGGTAACTAATGTAGATGATAGCTCCTTATCCCCTCTCATTGTCGACTAACAAAGGTCCATACGACCAAGGGCGGGAGTTATTTGATGATTATACCCGACATTTGAGATACGAAAATCCCTGCTCCAGCAAAATGATTGAAGGCCTTAGCAGCATCTAATGTTATAACTTCTAGGTGAATTGTGAAAGAAGTGGCCAGTACAGTACACCCAGTCAGTGTGTGAGTTAGTTCATGTAGCTGTCTCCTGAGCAGGAACCCTTTCTGATCTTCTTTAACCAAGGTGTTTACCACCCAGGCCAATCTTTTTGCCAATATAACTGTGAGAGTATCATAATAAAGATTTTGGTCGATAGGATTTACTTTTGTTGGGACATTTATTAGGTTTTAAAATTAAACTGATGGTTACTTCATGCCAGGATAGTGGCAACTGAACTTTTCCCTCAATAATTTTCTCCATAATTTTACTAAACAGTGTCTTCCAGATTGGGATTATTGTTTCCTTTAAGCTGACATATAGCTCTGTTGGAATGCTGTCGGGCCTGGGGACCTTCCCTTTCTTTCATGTTTAACATTCTGCATATATCTTCTTAATTAATTTCTTGGCTCAATAATGATAATTGTGGATTTAGTTTATGCAGCTGTTTCTCTTCTAACCAGCACTTTTATTTGACAATCTTCATAATAGAAATCTCTAAAACACTTTTTAAAAAAAAAAAAGCTTTTCCAATATCTTGGGACGTAATCAGTTTGGAATTTAAGAATGTATCCTGAATTTCTTTAATATTTCTACCTCGATCAGCCCTTGCCTTCCAAATTAATGTTTTGCCACATTTCTCCCCATACTGGAAATGGCTGACCCTACTAGCTTCCCATTTCTTATTAATATGCCCCTCAATGTGGGCTTTAAATGTATTTTATGGTAGTTTGGGTATTACGTAATAGTTCTTGCCTCTCAGTCTCATCTAATTTGGGGGTTTTTAGAGTCTTTTGAACATCGATAATCCTTTTCTATATTCTCTGTCTCCTCCTGTTTTTTAAATTAAAATAACCGGTAAGAAAGCATTGTACTCTTCCCAGACCATGTGTGTAGTTGTTGAGCATAGACTTGGATTAAAGAAGATTTCTGAACATTTTTTAATTCTATCCTCTTTTAGGAGGATCGTCTTGACTAGAGTCCATCTCAAATCAACCATATAATATGTTAACCTAAGTTCCAAAAATACTGCAGCATTATCGGGTATGTGAATGTGTCGATGTTCGATACTCCTTGCATTTTCTACTTCCTTTCTATCAATTAAGAAGTGGTCTAACCTGGAATAGTGCCCATATTTCTTACAATGATCTGCATTCTGTCTACTTTCCCACCGTCAGTCTCCAAATATCACAAGATCAGGCTCTTTCATTAAAAAAGATAAATGAGTGTGATTTTGGAGAGCTTGCTTGGTTGCGTTTCGCTGGTTTTATCTAGCACAATATTAAAATCACCCTCAATAATAAATGGAAAATTATAATCCAATAGATTTAAGAAGACCTCCCTCAAATGATCTGGGTCATTAGTGTTGGGGCAAAAAGAAAAAAACTAAATCAAAATATTCAGTTGTGTTCTGATCTTCGTTTATACTCCTCTCCCTCATTCATCTGCTCTAAATTCCAATATCTTCACTACGATTTGTGTCTTATAAAGTGGTATCCCCCTTTGTTCAGCTTGCCTGCTCTGTTCATACTACTCGGGGAAATGCAGCTTTGCTTTTTTAAAAAAGCCACAAGTCCAGCCTTTAATAACTGGGTTTCCTGCAATATCATTATCGATGAACCATAATCTCTATGATATTGAATAACTAAACGCTGTTTCTCTTTCACTCTCAGTCCATTCACAATTCATGTTCAAATTGACACAGTTTGGTCTGAACACTTTTCTTTCTCTGTCACAATTTTACCCCGTTGTTATGCCCTGTCTAGACTCTCAGGGGTATACCACACTCTTAATTAACTTGAGTACCTGCTGGAAGCGCCCGGGTGTTAGCGTGACCTCTCTGTTTTGTTTCTTTTGAGCGGAATGTGCAACATGTGGTTACCAGATCGAGAGCCGCTACAATTTAAATTATATAATTTATTCTAAATAGTGGTTTACCTGATATTTTCTCTGTATAAAGTGCATAGCTGGGTTCTTCCCTCGCGAGAACTTAGGCGGGCACGGACAGCAATTTACCATGTCCCCACCTGGAGCAAGGTGGGCAGTGTCCTCTCAGTGCAGGAAGCCTGCAGTCTACGGAAGTCTGTTTCAATGATGGCAACAGGGCCAGTCCACCAGGAACTCTAATGGCAAGCAGTTAGAACTCTTGGAGGATTCTGGCTGTTTGCCAAAGTAATTGATAATGCGAAAGTAATTGATGAAGTGATTGATTGGTCAACCCCTTACGCTGACTCTTTTAGCGCTGGAAAAAGGCTGGAAAAACTATTAAAGAAACCAGCAAAGCTTCTAGGTATATCTTGAGATCAGAAGTGTTTGGAACTTACAAAAAGATAAGTAGTGTAGGAGACTCTGTCAACATGAATCAGGGTAATGCTTGTCAAAGCAGTAAAAAAAGGTTAAGGAGTTGAGGTTGGAAAAACCATTCAGGAGCACTTAAGGCGCACAATGAAGTTAATAAAAATTTGGAGAAAATAAATGCTAAGATGTTTAATATTGCGAATCCTAAAATAATTGACCTCCTCACATAGGTCTTTTTAAAGGTTAATGCATGTATTAGGAGTAAAACGGATAGACCAGAGAAGAATAACCAGATGAATCGGAGGAAATATCGGGAAGAGCATCTAAGAGCTGATGTTGATGCTGTGATCTAGAACAGGGCAGGGAGATCACAGAATAGCTGGTCTGTCTATTAGAAGGAATGTGCACGTTGGGTAATGGAACTAGCACTTCTAATAGATTTGAAGTTTTAACAAACCTCACCCTTGATTACTGCAATAACCCTGAGCAACTTACCTCAATCTGTGGTATACACAGTCGTCAGAAATATCACTTCATCAATTAGTATGTGGGGCAACACAGCAGACTACAGCTGAGAGTGAGGTGATGAACATTTACAAAATGCTCTTAAATCTCTCTGGAAATTAAGAAACATTTTGAGGTTTCGTAGGCAAATCAAAGAGAGATACATGCAACATATGCTGCATTTGAGAAAGACATAGATAAATTAACAGTTCAAACCGAAGCGCTGCTGAAAGCAGTTCAGGACCTTAACACAATAGTAGAAGCAAATACAACAGAAATTTGCCTCTTGAAGAGAAAATAAATTAAGAGACACTAGAGCGGGTGGAAACGGTCAAAAATAATGTGTGGGGTGAATGGAAGGATGCAGGTATTAAAGGAGTCTGTGTTATCGGCAGATTCATATTTAGATTTTGTGCAAGAAATCTAGAACATACACAGTGATCTTTTTAAGCTTAGTCCGGCCTGTAACCTGACCAAGACAAATGTTGGTGAATATTTTAACATACACGGTGAAAGAGCAGATTTTAGATATTGCTCTCAAATCTAAATCACTAGAGATGCAGAATGTCACCTTTAGTATGCGGTCAGATATCTCATGCTTTACGAAAGATAGCCAATGGGAGCTAGGGAACAAATAGATGAGCTGAGAAAGCTGGAGGCAGAGGTCCAAATGAAATTTCCCGCTCTGTTAAAGGTTGTGCATGATAATGAGATGCATAATTTCAGTTAACCAGAACTGGTTGACCCGTTTATCTCTCACCTGAAGACCATTAAGAAGAACTCAATTGAGAGGTTTGTTTTCTTTATCTCTAGAAAAATGTTAACGATCCCACAGAAAGACTCAAAGTGGCATTATGATAATGATAAAGAGATTAGAGGAGAGGGTTGTCCATGGCGGAGAAGCACACGGTAGAAGCATATGGGGGAGAACAATTATTGTGTATTGTCTAAAAACGGAGTAAAGTGAGGGATGTATAAACCTGCTGTATGAACCTGTACACCTGTAACTGTACTGTCCCAGCCTGTGACACCTATTTAACCTAAGAGCATAGCTCTGCTATGTACATCCTGAGACTGAGAGATATCTGTAACAGTTGTCTTTCCCATACTGCTCCTTCAAACTGAATTATTAGTTATAACATATGATTCAGAATCTTCTCTGAAAGATCAGCATTGTAAAGTGGAAGGTTAAAGACATTAAAGGAGATGCATACATATTTAAAACTGATAGACTATGGCAAGCAGCATACAAAGGTTACAGAATGACTTATAAAACTTATGGAATTCTGCTGCAAAAAGCCCTGTTTTGGTACCATGTTGACAACATTTTCTTGTCACACAAATTATTGGGATATTGCAGGAGAGCTCCTACAGAACTGTGTATAAAACCTACAGCTTTGTGACCTTTTATATAAAAATCTTGACATAATATACCAACTTTGGCACAATTTTTCATATTTCTGTGAGGGGGAGAACAATCTGTGGAACCTTCTATGCTAAGTCAAGCTTGCAGGATGGACTTCCCAACTCATTGCATTTTTGGGCATTCTTTTTTTACCCTACCAATTTCTCAGATCACCAGCTACCACTGGTTAGAAGAAATCGAAACTGCAGCATTAGTGAATTAATGAGATAAAACACCAACTGTGTTATAAAGCACTTGGTGTCCATCATTGATTGTAATCAGTGACTCTAAGGATCAATTGGAGTTAACAGGCTGTCTGGTTGGCTCCTTAGGCTAGTCAGTGACCCAGTGTCCTGCTATTATTGCAGTTTTTCTGATTTTTCACCCTGTATGGATAAATTATGTTGGGATTGTAGTAAAAGGTTTTCATTTTTAATGTGTGGTGTAAGCAGCCAAGAATGTCTGCTGTATGTGTATAGTGGTAAGACATTTTTAGAATGCTTATACATTGCACAGTGGAGGTCGCCACACTGTAGTGATGGGTCAGCCACCCTTTCCGTTGAAGAGGCAACTTTTGATTTTCCTATAACTGGTCTCCCTGGAAGGACCTGCAGAAAATGTCTAACTCCCTTAATCTATGAGGGTATTGTTCGATATGTTGATTTTCGTGCAGTTCCTTGTAGGGCAAAAACAGTTAAATGGAGATGATGTAGGGTGGAGGTGGTGGGGCTGTGCTTGGGGGTAGGGGAGGTGAAGAATGTCTTTTCCCATTGTAGCTTCCATATGAAAGTTTGCCCTCGGCTACACCAAAAACCACTGGAAAGATTTATGCCAAATTTGACATGAATGTAGAACTCTGAACAGCAAGTGTGGTTTTTGTGGTTTTGTGTAGTTCAGTTCAGCATGCCTTTAAATTTTTGTGTTACAAAAAAGTACTGTGTCGGCTTGAGGGGTTATCACATTTGTACTTCCTGGCTGTTGATTACTTGAACTGTCCTAGAACCCAAATTCAAAAAAGTGATTGGACAAGGAAGCTTTTTACTGTTGTTGCCCACTTTGGGTCCATAACCTGAAGGCGGAAATTGGTGGCTGGGGTGGCGAAGTGAGCTAAAGAACGATGATGGATTCAACCCAGATCTGTGACTGGGGGTGAGTGCCGGAAATGTTTCAGTGCTCCGTCCATCATTTCTTTGTTCGCCCTAAGTTGGCAGGGTACGCCCAGATGTGGGTCCTTTGCTCACTATGCCACTGGATTCAAGCTAGCCTGGCTGATGAGGGGTCTTACCCCAAAAACGGTCCCAGGATGCTTGTTTCTGGTCCAGGGAAGACCTGGCTTGGCAGTTCGGGCTGGACTGTTCCCATGATGAACAGGGTCAAGACTGATTTGTATATGGCTGAGTCTGAACTGGGGTGGCGAAGTGAGCTAAAGAACGATGATAGATTCAACCCAGATCTGTCACTGGGGGTGAGTGTCAGAAACGTTTTGAGCGCTCCGTCCATCATCTCCTTGTGTTTGCTTTGGCTGCCATTACAGGACATGGCGCTTTGTCCCTGCATCCAGAGGGGAAAGAAAAGATCTATATAGGGGATAGAGGGGGCATTGCCTGATCCCTAGGTACACGACGGCAGGCCCAAAGGGACTGCCGTAGGCATTACATTTTAAAACACAATATATTTATTGTCTGGATTTCCGAACCCTGTGACCAGGTTTGCAGATTCCCCCAAAAATTAATACAAAAATCAGGATCGCTGTTTAAGGTGATCAGGTCTTGCAGTGAACCTGGGATGTACACAGTCTTCAGCCAAGTGTGGTATGAGTTGGCTGCCTGCCGGTGTTGGGCGCATGGCCTAGTCTAAGGCTGATGAATGGAGTTCATCATAAAATAAATATGGGTTGCATACAGTGTTGGTCCTTGTGAATGTATTATCTCATGGAAAAGCATTATGTTTCTTTTAAACTAGCAGTTTCAATTTGTTTCCCAGTTTTAAAATTCACTTTAATGTTAGTCTCAGTGTTTCAAGGTCAAAAATGCTATTTATGTGAGCCCTGAAGTAAACGTATGGTACCTTTACAATGTGGAAATGTAAAGTAGCTACTCGTGTTAGATGTTTTTTTCTTAAGCGAGACGTTTATATCATGGTGCTCATGGTTCCTAATATTTTCGATAATGGGCATCTGTTTTTAGCTGATTATTTGCAACGTGTCATAATTTTAGCTATTCAATGTTAATAGTCTGTCAATGTTTCATCTTTGTAGGAGCAGAATGTGGTACTGAAGTTTCAAGATCAGTTGGGCACACCACAGCACACAGCAGCGAGCAGCTCCCTGACAGCCCACCTGAGAAGCATCTCTAGGGGAGACTCACCAGCTGTGTCGCCATTCCAGAATTATTCCTCCATTCATAGTCAGAGTAGATCTGTGTCTTCTCCTAGCATACATTCTCGCTCACACTCTCCGTCTATATCCAGCATGGCTGCTCTGAGGTATGTGCTTCATTGTGGTATGGTGAAACAATGTCCGCCTTGATTTTAACTTGTGTGAGTTAGAAACACTGTGACGCTCATCCTCACAGTCACACAACTGTTGATACTGCACCTTGAAATTATGATACAGAGGATTGTGATAATCTACAGTGAGCTGTTACCAAATCATCCCAAGTTTCTTCAATTTTTTTCCCATGAGGTAATAACGCACGTGGAATTACCACACATCTTGAAATCCTCAAACTGCTAATAACTTTTTTTTACTAGCCGAATCTGGCATTCGGAGGCATTCATGATGAGGGCTTGTATTTTGAAAATGTCAAGTGTTACTGAGGAGTCAAAGTGTGTAGGTAGATGCAGAGCGGAAGAGAAGAGCGTGCCAATGTTTAGCCACTAATGGAGAGAAAAGATTGAAAATGGGTGTGAATGCAATAGTGCAAGAACTCGAACTTGCCCCGCAGAATGGGAGCGCGGGTATAGACAATAGCTAGGAATGATGGGCAGGCCCATGCATCTACTTAATAATAATATTTTGGAAGCACTATAGAATACAAGAGTGGAAAGGGAGCCATCAAATTAGAAGAGATGGAGAGAGATGTAAGCAGTTGTATGAAGTTTGGAGATGAAAGGGTTGGGTGAGTTGAGCACAGATTAGTGAGTTAGGAAAAAAAAGGCAGGAAGGTCAAGAAGAGATGAGCAGTAATCCTAGCAGAGGACGGGTGAAAATGACAGTTTTAGAGGATTGGAATCCTAAGAGAAGACACATTGTCTGAATGTTAATGATCATCCGGTGCATCAAACAGAGCCGATGTGATATAACAACCTGGATGTGGACAGAAAGATGGAGGAAGAAAGGGAGGTGAGATAAACAAAATTATTCAGGAGAAAGAGAAACCATGATTTAAAAAAAAACCACAAAAAAAAACCTGATGGTGTGTTCTTACGCTTCAACGGTTTGAATGTTCAGATGCTTCCACTGGTTCAGCAGTTAGAATCATACCCCTGAGCTTGTGATACTTAAGTGGGCAGTGTAAGAAAAATAACGTTTCTAAGCATACGCAGTTGATAATGTTGTTTGTTTAACTAGACATTGTCATATCGTAAACTAAAACTGATCTTGGCAAGCATCCTGTGTATAGTTTTCTGAGCAGTGATAACAGAGCTAGAGAGCAATGAACCATTTAAGAGCAATGAGAGCCTTATGATACAGTTCGGGCTGGACTGTTCCCATGAGGCACAGGGTCAAGACTGATTTGCATATAGCTGGGTCTGAACTGGGGTGGCGAAGTGAGCTAAAGAACAATGATGGATTCAACCCAGATCTGTGACTGGTGGTGAGTATCCGAAAAGTTTCAGCGCTCCGTCCATCATCTCCTTGTGTTTGCTTTAGCCTTGTGATACAATACAGGAACGTTTACAGTGAAATGGACTGTTTAATTCAGAAATGGGGGCTTCAGTTCCTTTCTGAATTGCAGAAGAGCTGGCACAGATCTTATTTTGATAGGGATGTTGATCTACTTCCAGGAGGAGAAGATGCCTTCTGTGCCTTGGATAGTTCAGTGATTTGAATCTGTATACTACCCTTTTCAGGTTAATCTCCTTGACTTGGATCCTTATGTTATCCTAGAACTTGGCAATCTTATTGTTGATGCTCTCATGTTTTCCTACCAACAGCTTAGACCGATGGATGTTCTGGTGCCTGCTATCACTAAGTTGAAAATGGAGAAGGACTTCTACTGGGTTTTGGTGCGCGTTCTGAGAATACATGATGCATGCTTGTTTCTTTTCCTGTTGTCATGCCAAAACACATGTATCCTACGAGGGTATTTATTGTCTGTTCATACCGGTGCTTATTTCGCTTTATAGTCCGTTTGTGTTTGATTGTACTTTGGATTGAGGCTTTCATGGCTTTTCACTCTGTTTATTAAGAGGTGGTGAAGGCTTCACAGTTGGTTCCTCTCCAGCTAATCCTTACTCTTCTGCCCTTGATTAGGCATCCTTGCTTTGTATCTTCTCGACTGACTTACCCAAACCTTTACTGTTCATATAACAGATCTCTTACTTGGGCCTCTTTCTGTTCTATATTGGCTCTGGTTACTTTATTCTTGCGCCACACATTTTTTTTCTTGCTCTATCCACTTACCTTTGACCCTTTGTGTTTATCTGCAAGTCAGTTATCCTGAAAACTGGTGATCACTTCTAGAAAGAGCTTCCAACCCCAAGATGCTCCTGCTAAGAGAGATCTGTGTCAGCAGTAAGATGTTTCAAGATTTAGTCACAGTGACACTCACAAGTGCCTTCATCTGCCCAGGGCTATGCTGGCTGTAATATTCTGCTCTTTGAAAGCCAAACTCTGCTGTAGGTGCACTTAGGTTCGAGAAGCATAGTACCAGCAATGATTCAAGTCTTTATGATGAGCCACTGTATTGATAGGACTGGTATTGTCTCAATCGTCACACTGGTGTTGAGTAGTCTAACCTGGTGGCTTGACTCTGCCCTCTAGTGGGTCCTGAGATGCAGCTGGTCTGACAGTCCTCTGTTGATCCCTGCTTAGGTTAGTATCAATGTGCTGACTGGAGAGAGAATAGGATAAGGGGTAGCCTAGGGTGATGTGTACCCTTGGAATTGGTAATTCAAGTGAGATCCATGTCAGACAGAAAATGATAGCATCTTCTAATTCCATTGCAATTTTCTTTGTAAAAAAACTCATTATAGTCGAAACATGAGAATTGGGAACATGTCTAATTTGCTAGAAGACGGTTCTGTGTCAGCATTGTAGCTGGGATGTCCAGGTGTGCCTGAGGTGTACCACAGCTGTCTGCAGTTGGAGGACAGTCCATCAGTAATGCTGGGGTGGGAAGAGTGGATGGCTTCCAGGGGATCAGTATAGAAGCATGGTATCCAGCTCATAGGTGCTGATCGTTTTGTTGAAATCTGGTCCACAGTGGGGGTTGCTCTGCAAGAGGACGAGGTCATTGCTGCCTTTGTGGGCCTAGCCAGAAAAGGATCATTTATTGGACTGCAGCATGTAACGCTACTTTGATGCTGGTTGAGTGGAGAAGCCGAGAGTGAACAGCTAGGATGGTGTGTGTGTTTCACCATACCAGATGCATTCACAGACGCTCTGTTTTTCACCTTATGGGGGACTCTGCTCTTTGTATTCCATTGCCTTCTTCACATTGGACCAGAATGCTTTCACTCGTCCTGACTGCTAGCGATCTTCATGCATTTTAAGGTCATCAAAGCAGGAACTGCTTCACACCATCACACCACAAGCAGCCGCCATTATCGCTGCTTTGGCTTTTAGAAGCAGCAAGCCTCCTTCCTCAATCCTGGGATGTATTCATATATCTCCACGGTGTTCCCAAGCACTACTTACACACAACATATATTATTAGAAGGATCAGTCATGAAGGACTCTATTTCTACAGCGAGATCTAGTAGGCAGCCTACCCACTGGTGTAATAAAACGGCATGTACCTCATAACTATTAATCAAGTACCACATCCACAATAATTGTGTCATGGACTGGTCTTGGGGACAGCAGTCACTATTAAAGGAGTACCACAGTCGCTGTACCTCTGTTATTGTTGGGCAGACTGTAGTATAGATACGTCATAGAACGTGTGACACAGGACTTTTAGCATTGGAGAACATTTTGGGTCAACTAGAATGAGGAAATGAAAAGCAATATGTCCCAAGGTCACTGTGACAGTGCCTTCTCCATATAACACGATTTATGCCAGGAGTGTGTTGAAGGGCCTGTCTGTTTCTGGTTTTAGGTTCAAATAAAACCTAGTAAAAACCTACCAAACTAAAAATGTTCGGGTACATTTCAACTGTAAACCACTGTTTGTTGCCGAACAAGCATCTATTCCAAGATGGTCGCCTCATCATAGCGATAGTGGAAACCATATTGTAGTGGGTACTAAGACTCTTATTCTGTGAACATCTGTGGGGTCTGGTGTTGGAAAATGATTTACTAGGTACTTGAGAGAAGAGGAATCCGGCTCAAAGTGGTAGTGACTAGCCAAACCTATTGCAACTTGCTGTACAAACTCTTTTATATAAACAAATTTGCATTACATTTTTGAGCACTTGAGCTGTCTGTCACAAGTTTAGTAGCAGTTATGGCGTATCAGTAAATGTATAGATACTTTTTAATCTTGAAGCTACCTGTACTGTTTTCGATTGCCTACACAAATCATAGTGTAATTGAATAATGTCCCACATGCGTCGATCTTTGATGAGTTTTGACATCTGCCTTACATTCGCTAAACTGATATAAGAATGAACCTATTGTCACCTCTGCTCTTCAGACACTAGATTACCAAGATTCTCTGGAAAATAGTGTTGCCCGATTTCTTGTACGTTGTTCTTACAGAGTGAAGTGCATGTGTGACATCTCTGACCAGTAGGTTTTGATAGAGCGCTGATAGCACTCTATTTTGTATGAGTGCACTATACTCATGGTTTAAACGCACTCTCATGTATTCGTATTGTTTGCAGTGTTTTACGACTATTAAGAAACATTTATTTGAATCATTTGATGTTGAAAACTAGTGAATGCATTTAAGTAGAACTTTGTATGTATTACGATTCCTTCATGCATAATGTGCAGGACGATATTATTTCTATACACCGTAATTGTGGTTAGTTTAAGTTGCCTGAATTATAGGCCCAAAGTCTTAAGTTTCGATTCTCCTTGCTCTTGAGAAATAAATAATTAAATGCTGTTGTGTTCGAAATTAGAATGTTCTCATCCTACTGAAGGTGAAAGAAACACATCGTTATTTTCAGAGTTAAGGAGAGACCCGGAATGTCTTTGAAGATGGCTGGGAAGAGAGAAGGGAGGATGCCTTGCGTATCTGGTCTGTCTGAAAGCCAAGGCCACTGGAAAGAAGATATCATTAATTAAATTTGTGTCATGAAAGAAAAAAAAGCTACTGCATAGAGGTGCAATGGAAAGTTTTAAGAAGAATGACGTATTGTGGGTTGAATCCCATCTTTTGTATGATGCGCAGGGACAGCGAGACCAGACTTCTGCTAGCTTTCGGAGGAGAAGGAGCATCTTAGAGCAAGCTCCATAGCCATAAGCTAAAACGACCCATTTGACATGAGTACTTCTTAGGAAGTCAACACGTGCTGACACCGTTGGGGAATGATAGAAGAGAGACAGGAAGGGCCCTCATGTAGAGCAGTGTAGGGAAAGATTTTGATTTCTTTCAATGAGCCGAGAACTGAATATCGCATCCTGTGTTGCGTTGTGATTTTGGAATTTATAATCCTCTGTCTTTTGGGCCGAATTACTTATATTCGTAAATTTGGCTCTGTATTAATTTTTCTGTACCTCTATAATTTGCTTTTGAGATGTATTTACATCCAATTGTTTTTGGCCTTATAATAAATATTCAAACTGCACTTTGGAGTTGGTGGTCTTTTCAGGCAAGACGACTTTGCTGATATCGGTCTGAGTTGTTTCCTCCCCTCCACCCCTGTTAGTAGGTAAATAAAAGATCAATCGCTTATGCTATACTTAGTAGGGAACATCTGAAAGAGACACGTTAGTGATAGATTCCTTACCTTAGAATATCCCCAGGCGTCAGACTGGATCCGGAAAGTTTTTCGTCAGCAGTACCCCTGCGCGTCGGTAGGTGGCGTCGTGCGGCTCCGCGTTCGTCGCTGGCGTCGTAAGCGGCGAGATGACGTCACGGAGACTACTTAGGCGCCACCCATGCGCGCGACGTCAGTTCTTTCTTTTTCCGCGCCAGCAAGCGCAGATCCGGTTAGAGCACGTAACTTAGTCACTTTTTGACTATTTAATTTTGGGACTTTTGTCTCTACTTCTTTGAAATCTTGACTCCTGGTGCCACGTAGGGATGCCTGGGTTTAAATCCTGCGGGGCCTGCCGCCGTACGATGTCGGTGGCCGACCCACATGGCGTCTGTCTCTACTGTCTGGAGCGCGACCATGACTCCCGGTCATGTTCCGACTTTCTGGCCATGGCTCCGAAGGCTTTGCGGGAGCAGTCCCGAAAGCTGCTGGAGGCCCGACAGTTGTCTCTGCGCCGTTCGAGGTCCAGGGGTCGCTCAAGGGACCGACGCGGAGTCATCATCATCACTCCTCGGGGTCCAAGTCTTCACCCTCGGAATCGGGTAAGCGACGTCACAAAAAGAAGTTGAAGAAGCGCGTTCGCTCTCCGACCTCCCCCCGTCGGTGTTCGGGCGCGGACGAGGGGGCACAGGGTTCTTCCCCCGCGGCTCCGTTGGAGCCTGTCAGTCCCGCAGCCTACCCGCCATACCCGGGTCCGTCGGCGACTCCGGCCCAGGTGCAAGAGTTTCTTGCCGCCATGGACTGCCTTTTCAGGCCTAGGGCTCCCCCCGGCGCGCCTTCGGGCCCCGCGGTCCCTCTTGAGGGCCCTTGGTTGCCGCCGACTCCGGCGGCGCAAGGTTCTGGGCCGGCGGCTCCGGCCCCGGCGCTGCAGGGTCCTCCGCCGGCGGCTCCGGCCCCGGTGCCCCCTGCTGCTCCCTTCCCGGCGCCGCCCTGGGTTCCGTTCGTCCCACCTCCGCCCTTGCCCGAGTTTCCGGGCAATTTTGCTCCAGCTTGGGACCCTGATTGGGGCTTGGAGCCGGAACGGCGTCGACCGGCGCCGTTTTCGGCGCCGTTGGAGCCTTTGTTTTCCCCTGTGCCTCCCCCGCCGCTGCAGCCTGTGCCTCAGGCCGTTGTGGAGGGGGAGGACTGGGAGGGGTCGGAGGACCCTCTTGCACGGCAGTGTGAGTCCGAACAGGAGTGGGCAGAAGACTCAGAGGATGCAGGTGGCCTTGACCTCTCCTCTGAGCCTGGGTTTGTGCCTCCTCCCACTGTCATGGAGGAAGGCGCCACATACACTGTGGTGCTCCGTAGGGCAGCTGAGGCTCTTGACCTTGACTTGCCTACTGTTACCCTCCGGACTAACCTCCTTACTGAAGTGCTTCAGCCGGCGGCAAGTTCTATGGAACCTCTGCTTCCGTTCAATGAGGCCTTGACGGATGTTTTGATGGGTACCTGGTCTACGCCTGCCACAGGGGTTCCTGTGGATAAGAACGTGGCCAGGCGTCACCGCCCGGCACCGGGTGACCCTGCCTTTTTGACAACTCATCCGACACCAGAGAGCCTGGTCATTCAGGCCTCCACTTCCCAAACTGCATTCCCTACCGCTCCGCCGGATAAGGAATCAAAAAAGCTGGAGCAGTTTGGCAAAAAGTTGTTTTCCTCTGCCAGCCTGGGGCTGCGGTCAGTCAACACCGCATGCCGCTTGGGCCGCTATTCTCACGCTGTGTGGGACACGGTGGCGCAAACTCTGCCCCAGTGCCCGGAGGAGGTTCGGGCTGTGCTTTCCCCAGCTGTTGCAGAAGGGAAGGATGCCGCGAAGTTCGCCATTCGGTGTGGGTTGGACACCGCGGACTCTTTGGGGAGAGCCATCTCCATGACGGTGACCTTGCGGCGACACGCCTGGCTGCGGTCCACGGGGTTTTCGGGGGATGTCCAGAGTTCCCTCATGGACATGCCTTTGATGCTACTCACCTGTTTGGCAATAAGGCAGACAGTGCGCTGGAGCTTTTTAAGGACTCTTGGGCTACAGCCAAGTCCTTGGGTCTCTCCGCCACACGCCCGGCCACGTCTACCTTTCGTTCCTTTTGTGGTAGCGGAAGGGGCGCCCCTACACGCCCGTTCAGCCAAAGGCCTGCGCAGAACCAACCTCAGTGCGGCCGCGGGCGTGGTGGCTGCCGTGGCGGCACAGGGGGCCAGCGTGCGGGTCAGTCCACCTCCGCTCCCGCAGCATCCGCCTCAAAGCCTTCCTAGTCCGAGCTTTGGGGTGCACCCCACGCCGGTGGGCGGCAGGATTCAACATCACCTCCCCCACTGGCGTTCTGTCACTTCGGACAGGTGGGTGCTGCTAATCGTCCGAAGGGGCTACTCCCTCCCCTTCGAGTCTGCCCCCGCGGCCATGCCGCATGTCGGGGGATCACTTGGCGCTTCTCCGACAGGAAGTCACGGCCCTCTTGGCCAAGGGGGCCATCGAGCGCGTTCCTGGGCCAGAAGTAGGACATGGTTGTTATTCCCACTACTTTCTGGTCCCCAAGAAGGACAAAGGGGGCTTGCGCCCCATCTTGGACCTCAGGAACGTCAATCGCTTCCTCCGGAAGGAGAAGTTCAAGATGTTGACTCTGGCTCAGGTCTTGGCTGCCCTCGACCCTGGGGACTGGATGGTAGCATTGGACTTGCAGGACGCATATTTTCACATTCCTGTCCTGCCGGCCCACCGGCGTTACCTGCGGTTCACGGTAGGCCAGGAGCATTTTCAGTTTACCGTGCTCCCCTTTGGCCTTACCAGCGCCCCTCGGGTGTTCACGAAAGTGTTGGCGGTGGTCGCAGCTCATCTGCGCGGATCAGGGGTCTTAGTCTTCACCTATCTCGACGACTGGCTGTTGAAGGCGGGCTCGCCCCAGGCAGTCGTCTCCCACCTCCAGACTAAGGCTGACCTCCTGCATTCGCTGGGGTTCTCCATCAACGTGCCGAAGTCGCACCTGAGTCCCTCTCAGAAGCTCCCCTTCATCGGAGCGGTTCTGGATTCGACGCGGTTTCGGGTTTATCCTCCCGAGCAGCGAGTCAGGGATATTCAGGCTATGATTCCAATCTTTCAGCCTCTATCCTGGGTTTCGGTCAGGATGACCCTCCGGCTCCTGGGCCTGATGGCCTCCTGCATTCTGCTAGTGCAACATGCCAGGTGGCATATGCGGGCTCTGCAGTGGGACCTGAAGTTCCAGTGGGCACAGCATCAGGGCAACCTGTCCGATTATGTCCAGATCTCAGAGGGCCCTGCACGACAATTGCGGTGGTGGCTCACGAATCGCAATGGCAGATCCCTCTCCCTCCCCCAACCGGAGCACACAGTGGTGACGGATGCGTGCCTCCAGGGCTGGGGTGGCCACTTGGGAGAGGCGGAGATCAGAGGCCTCTGGTCTCCGGCGGAGTCCCGGCTCCATATCAATCTTTTGGAGCTTCGGGCGATCCGACTTGCACTGAAGGCATTCCTTCCCTCTGTCCGGGGCAGTGTAGTGCAGGTGTTCACGGACAACACCACCGCCATGTGGTATTGCAACATACAGGGCGGGGTGGGGTCATGGACCCTATGTCAGGAGGCTCTGCGCCTCTGGACATGGCTGGAACATCAAGGCATTACCTTGGTGATTCAACACCTGGCAGGTTCTCTGAACGCCAGGGCAGACGAACTCAGCCGCCGGTGCTTGATGGATCACGAATGCCGTCTGAACTTGGACGTGGCGCAAGGTCTCTTTCTGCAGTGGGGAGAGCCTTGGTTAGATCTATTCGCCACCGAAGAGAACGCGCAATGTCATCAGTTCTGCGTGTTGGAATTTCCAAGGCGGCACTCTCTCGGTGACGCTTTTCGTCACGAGTAGAGCTGCGGTCTGTTGTACGCCTTTCCGCCTATACCACTTCTGCCCAGAGTGCTGAAGAAGATTCGGCGCGACCGGGCCCAAGTCATCCTTGTGGCTCCGGATTGGGCACGAAGATACTGGTATCCCAAGCTACTCAACATGGCGATCGATCCCCCGATCCGACTGCCTCTTCGGGAGGATCTTCTGTCGCAGCAGCAGGGGACGGTCCTCCACCCGAACCTGTCCAGCCTCCACCTCCATGTGTGGAGATTGAGCGGCGGCAGTTAACAGCTTTCGATCTTCCTCCCGAAGTCTGTGATGTCATTCTGGCAGCCAGGCGTCTCTCCACTAAAACGGTATACGCCTGCAGGTGGAACAAGTTTGTGGCATGGTGCACAGCAAAGTCTGTGGATCCCCTTTCTGCCCCTCTTTCTGAGGTCCTTCTGTTCCTACTATCCTTGGCCCAGCAGGGCTCTGCTCTTGGCACTATCAAAGGTTATCTTTCGGCCATCTCTGGCTTCCAGATCAGCCTTCTCTCTTTAAGTCCCCGTGGGACTTAAATCTTGTCTTGACCTATCTCATTTGCGCTCCTTTTGAGCCCCTTCATACCTGTCCTTTGCGTCTTCTCACTCTCAAGACGGCTTTCCTGGTAGCTATCGCCTCTGCCAGAAGAGTGAGTGAGCTCCAGGCTCTTTCTTCTAATCCTCTTTTCCTTTCTGTTCATCCGGACATGGTGGTTTTAAGGACCCGTCCCTCTTTCTTGCCAAAGGTTGTCACGCCCTTCCACAAGGGCAGACCACCACTTTGCCCACCTTCTTTCCGCCTCCGCATCCTTCAAAAGAGGAAGAGAGGCTCCACCGTCTGGACCCAAAACGTGCCCTCTCGTTCTATCTGAAGCGCACACAGCAGTTCCGGGTGGATGACCAGCTCTTTGTTGGCTACGTGGGCGCCAAAAGAGGTCGAGCCGTGCACAAACGAACCATCTCTCGGTGGGTCGTTTTGTGCATCAAAGGATGTTACTCGTTGGCTAAGAAGGAGCCTCCTGTGGGGCTGCGTGCCCATTCTACCAGGGCGACGGCAGCCACTACTGCCTTGGGACGCGGCGTTCCCTTGCAGGATATTTGTCAGGCAGCTACGTGGGCCTCGCTGCACACATTTACCAAGCATTACTGCCTTGACAGTCAAGTCCGGAGAGACTGCTTCTTTGGCCGTTCTGTTCTCCGTGACTTTCTGGTGTAATCTATTCGCAGACCCACCACCGGGGTTGGTATTGCTGGGGTATCTATTCTAAGGTAAGGAATCTATCACTAACGTGTCTCTTTCAGATGCACAAGTTACTACTTGTGTAACGATATATCTGTAAGAGACATTAGTTAGTGATAGATTCCTTACCGCCCCACCCATCCTCCCCATTCTGCGAACTGATTCTAGGGTTAAGGTCATCCCTTTCAGGACCCTAGTTTCATGGCACCAGTGGTCAGTTTTTTGCATGGCTCTGCGTTCCTGGCGCGGAAAGTCGTGTACAGAACTGACGTCAGCGCTCATGGGTGGCGCCTAAGTAGTCTCCGTGACGTCATCTCGGCGCTTACGACGCCAGTGAGTAACGCGGAGCCGCACGATGCCACCTACCGACGCGCAGGGGTACTTCTGACGAAAAACTTTCCGGATCCAGTCTGACGCCTGGGGATATTCTAAGGTAAGGAATCTATCACTAACTAATGTCTCTTACAGATATATCGTTACACAAATAGTAACTTGTGCATTAGGTGTGCAATTTAGCGTAATCAAATGGGAGCAGAGGATGGTTTACCTGTAAAGTGGTTTATCTCTAAGGTGAGGGGAGTAATCAGGAGTAGGGTTGAAGGTCGAAGAGCCCTGAAGTGGAGTGGAAGACGGCGGAGACCGGCGGATGTTGATGGTGCGGCGGAAACAGTGGTGGCGTGAGTATGAAAGGAATTGTGGTGTTACATTGCGGTGATGAGCAAGTGGGTGATGTCTTGCGGAGTTGGGATGTATGTTGAGTGAATGTGGTTTTTGGTTTACTGGTCCGGACACGTACAGAGCAGGAAGTTTTGGTGAGCGGACTCAAGAGAAGTCCAAGATCCCGGGATAGTTTTGTATTGTAATTGTCTGATCAAATGTGGGTGTTGTGAAGCGCTATCGACGATCCACTTGTGTTAGGGAACTTTGTGTGAATGAGGAATAGGTCGCGGTAGAAAGCCTCAGGTACCGGGGTGGATATGGCGATTGAGTGACCAACGCAGGTCGGGGGGGGGGGTCACAACGGCTGAATGTTCTTGTGAGAGTGTTCTATCGATCTTTAGAGACAGACAATTACTTGTTTTATGTGACTGTAAGTTATTGTAATTGTGTAGGAACAGTTACTTGGTTTAATAACTTTTGGATATACAGTTACTTGTGGTACGAATGTGTGTAAGCGAGTTTGCGGTGAAACTGTAAAGGCGGGTGAGCCGCTGCAAGGAGTGAGAAGTGATGTCAGGGTGCGCCGCGCTGTGATAGGTTGGTTGGTGTAACGCCGTGCTGGGATTGGTGGAAGTTCGTTTGCAGTGGAACAGCGTATTTTGGGCTTGCAATTGATTGATTTTACAATGAGATGCTTTAGGGTATTGCGAGATTTGTGTAGAGGCGACACAGGGGTAGTGACTCGGGTAGGAGAAGAAGCTCCGCCAGAAGACACATCGGCACATTACATGGCAACGAATGTAGGACTTCATAATATAGTGTGGCTTCAGAATTGGCATAAAATTACAGAGAAAGAGGGTGAATTGGCTTTCCCTCGTTATGGGTCTTTTCGTATGGAAGTGCTGACCCAGCTGAGGGGGGTGATGAGTGCACTGAAACCTCCCCCTAGACCCACACAATTTGAGGCATTAGATGCTCTAACAAAAAGGAGAGAGGCTTCACAAGGAAGAATGAGAAAAGCAATGATGGCATATCAGGATGCTAGATGGGATGCCCAGTTGAAAAGATGGAGAGTAGACACCATAGAGGGAGAACGCTTGTACCCATTTCGTACGTTAAAAGAGGGGGCTGAAGGGAAAATGACGACAGAGGAGGACAGTGATACAGATGACAGTTTCCTCGATAGATTGCTAGCGGAACGTCCTCCACCGTGCGACTCTAGATCAGAGACAGAGAGGTTGCGCCCATCGGAAGAGCTTTTAGGTGTGTGACAACTGGGTTCAGAGGAACAATCGCAGGAGTAAGAGGCAAGATTACAATGGTACACATTCCGGGAGGGTCTGGAGGAATGAGGTATCCAAATCCCGAGCCAGTACAACCTGCAGAAAACATGCAGTTACCGGATGCTTTGTCGGTACCTGTCACAATTGGGCCGGTGGTTCCGATATATAATCCTAGAGAAAGAACCGATGACAGTCAACAGCAAGTAAGTGAAGGGGAAGAGACAATGTCTGGAGGGAGCCTTGCAATGAGTGGGACAGGTTTAAGTCGGATGCCAGTGGAATCTAGTACTCCACTGCCAGCTACTGCTGATCCATCAAGAATGGATAGTGGGTCAGAACGAAGACGGACAGGAGCTCTAGCGAATTCTAGGTCTGACCTTCGTGTGTGGGTTCAACCAGTGAGAGAGTCAATGATGCCGAGGGAAGAGATAAGCAAGAGACAAGAAGCGCCTAGAGTACTGTTTGAGCCACAGGTTATTTGTGCAGGTGACCATTGGAGAAGTCGAAGCTGGGAAAGAGATAGACGCCCAGCTTCGAAGATAGAAGAGGGTGCAGTTCCTAAGAGAACCCAAAGTTGTGACAGGGAAGATACAAGAAACGAGGAAATTCAGAAAGTGTTAAAAAGTGCAATAAAGGCGCCAATGCTAGATGTGGTACAATTAAAGGCAGAACTAGACGAGGTGATTGAAGGTAATCTACCTCTGAACAGAATTGAGACGTATGACTCGAGCGAACTACTGTTTGTAGCAAAGGACATGACAAGAAAGGCCAAACGAGCTTATGATGCATTGTTGCTTTTGGCACAAAGGTATGAGGTTGATTTGTCAAAGACCAAGCTGATACAGGGTTCTTGCAGATTAAATTACACAGATAAGAATTTGGAAGAGAAGCAAACTATTGGATTAAAAGCACAAATTAGAGAACTAGTGATAGGGATGCGGACATGGAAAGAATTAGACAGATGGAAAGAAAGATGGGCCAAAAAGAAAAGCTTCAAGATTGGAATAGAAAATACTCCGCCTCCGGGTGGAAGGACGGGAGCTGCAAGAAATTTCCCCCTCAGGGAGGGACAGAATGGAGGGTATGTACATGTGCCATGGAGCAGGGGTGATTTAGCAGCATTTACGAATGATTTTCCTCGGCTGAGGGAAAAACCTGCTGAGTGGTACAAGCAAATAGATCGGTTTGTAAAGATTTCGAAAGTATTGTGGATTGATTTAAACACCTTGTTTGATATAGTAGTGCCGGCGGATTTGTGGGCGGCATGCAAGATTGCCATTGAGTGGCCTACTGCAGAGCCACCTAGAGATTCAGTGACTCATGGTCCTTCACCTGATGTAATGAGAAAATACGAGCAAGTGATTACATGGTTGCAGTCGAAGGTAGCTCCTCAGATTGTTGATTGGTTGAAGATTGATCGCACCACTCAAGACTCTAAGGAATCAGTACATGATTATTACGAAAGATTGTTGTTAGCTTTTAAGCAGCATAGTGGATTGGATACAATTGAACAGAAAGATATGGGACAATTTGTCTCGAAGTTTGTGTTGGGACTGAAATCTGATATTAGTTTGATGATACAGCATCACTTGATATGTTGGCAGAATAAGTCGGTGGACGAGATTCTGCGTTATGCTAAATATTGCAGTGATCAAGTGGAGTCGACACAGAAGAAATTGAAGGACAAGTTGATGTTGGTGCAGTTGAGAAACGCTGATATGACGCAAGGGATTGGAGGAGCGATAGGTAGAGGTAGAGGAGGTGGAAGAGGAATGGGACAACAGATGGTGACCCAACCTGGTCAGGGTAGAGGAAGAGGAATGGATCCAGGTGCAAGTGAATGGGTGGCCCAACAGAAAAGGGTCACTGCCTGCCATTATTGTCACAAAATCGGGCATTGGAAGCGCGAGTGTAGATCGAATCCAGCAAATCAGATACAGATGGAAGGAGAGGGACAGCTGTCCGAGACTGTCAATACTGTGACAAGACCCAGGTCTATGTATGGAGGAGGATATGAGCCGCAAGTGCAAGTACCTCAACCTCCTAGGATACCCATGCATAATCAGTTATACCATCAGATGCCTTATTTTGAAATACAAGATAGATTTGATCAAAATCAAGATTTACAAGAGTGTCAGAGGGGGGTGCACAAGGAATGCACCTTAGATGCGATCCTAGAAGTAGATCAGAGTGGGCCATTTGTAGATGCAGATGTGAATGGATATCCTGTTACCTTCTTATTAGACACTGGAGCTTCTCGCTCCACGGTGAGAACTGAAGTAGACCCAAATTTAACTCTTTCGGGACAATCGATTCAAGTAGTGGGGGTTAGTAATCAGAAAATGACCAATCCATTGACAAACGAATTACCCGTGAGAATAGGACCATTTCGGGATAAACACCAATTTGTAGTGTGCAATTCAAGTCCGGTCTGTCTTTTGGGACGAGACCTTCTGTGCAAGCTCAATTGTACTATATCGTGCACTCCGAGAGGTGTGGAATTGCAAACATATGATGACGATGCTGATTTTAAAATGGCTAACATGAGTCTGTGTGCAGAAATGTTTGTGGTGCTCACAATAGCAGAATTGCCACATGACTTGAGAGACTCAGTTGATCCGAAAGTGTGGGATTTTACGGGCGAGGATGTAGGTCTGATGAGGGGGGTTGAGCCAGTTAAGATACAGGTCAAACCCAATGCTGAATTCCCACGAACGCCACACTATAAATTGACTCCAGAAACTGTGGCCGGAATAAGACCTGTGATTGAGACTATGATTGCCCAAGGTATTCTTAAGGAGATAAGAGGAAGTCCCTGCAACTCACCTATCATGGGACTGCAGAAGCCAAGTGGCAAGTACAGAATAGTGCAGGATCTGCGTCGGGTTAATGAAATTGTGATCCCATGTTGTCCTGTGGTACCGAATCCAGCTATTATTCTATTCCAGATACCATGCAAAGCAGAATGGTTTACAGTGATAGATTTGTGTCATGCATTTTTCTCCATACCATTGCATGAAGAAAGTCAGTTTTTATTTGCGTTTAGGATGGTCGATCGTGTGTTAACATGGGAAAGAATTCCTCAGGGTTATACAGAAAGCCCCTCCATTTTTAGTCAAAGTCTGAAAAAGAATCTTGAAGGACTGGTGATGCCCCAAGACTCCGTCTTAGTGCGTTATATAGATGACCTTTTGGTCGCCTCAGAGACTGAGGATGCTTGCAGGATTGACACTGTGGCGTTGCTGAATCATTTGGCAGAGAATGGACACAAAGTGTCTCCAAACAAATTGCAGTATTGTTTGTCTGAAGTTCAGTATCTAGGTCACCGGATTGAGAAAGGAAAACGAAGGGTGTCACCAGATCGCATAGAGACAATTCTGCAAATGGGAACTCCGAAAACACAAAAAGAAGTCCGCATGTTTTTGGGAATGGTCGGCTATTGTCGACAGTGGATCCCAAATTTTTCCTTGCAAGCAAAGCCTCTGTTGAAACTGACCTGAAAGGATGTTAGTGATCCGGTACCATGGGATGACGAGTGCTTGAAAGCCTTCCGTGAGCTGAAGGAAAGTATCTGTCATGCTCCAGCTCTCGGAATGCCGGATTATAACAAAGCGTTGTCGCTTCTTTTGCTGTGAAAAGGAGGGATGTGCGTTGGCAGTCCTTGTACAGACACATGGGGGTGCCCGTAGACCAGTAGCTTACTTCTCAGCTACATTAGATCCTGTAGCTTCTGCGTTGCCCGGATGTCTGAAATCCGTTGCTGCAACCGGTGTCAGCATTGAAAGATGTGAAAGCATAGTGATGGGTTATCCGCTCATTGTTTGTGCCCCATTCAGTAGAATTGTTGATGACCAGAACGAAAACACAGTATCTGACCAACAACAGACTTACCAAGTATGAGCAGGTTATCTTGGCCGCTGAAAATGTTACCCTGAGACGTTGTACCACCCTAGAGGTCTGCCTGATAGGATTATACCAGAGACCCCGCACACGGAAGGTAGGCTCTTAGGGCCCGATTCACAATAGTAATCTGAGACAAAATCCAAACTTTACGACTTTCGGTATTCACAAAAGGCATTTAGTAGTAGTAAAGTTAGGAATCCTAACTTTACTACTACTAAATGCCTTTTGTGAATACCGAAAGTCGTAAAGTTAGTATTTTGTCTAAGATTACTTTTGTGAATCAGGCCCATAATTTTTAGACCTGGTCTTAGCATTGGCCAAGAGCCGAATAGCAATGGCCTAGAAGTACATGACGGCACCAGTGGTGGGAACATGGGTGAAGGCTGTTACTCAATGGACTAGGGCTGAGGGGAAAGCTCTCCGTCGGAAGGATGCCTGAGGGATACAGAGATGCCTGATAGTTAGTTTGTGGATAGAAGTCTTAGTAGCCTAGGAACCCCCGTAGTGGTCTGAGGATGAATCTGAGGGTCAGGCGAGCCCAACCGAGGGGATGGGGCGACCTCCCCGAGGGTAATGATTAGGGCGGAGGACACACACTGAGTAAGGAACCAGGCTGGACTATTGCCACCCTTGCCTACCTGAGTGGGGTACTGAGTGGTACTGGACTCACTCCACTATCCTGGCACCCAGACGTGCTGCACTAGCCATGGGACAGCCCTCAAATGAACCACAGAACAGCCCCTTGACCGTCCTCCCCTGCACCGCCGCCCCCACTAGAACCTGTTTTATCCTACCTGGCCTAGCAAGTTTGAGCGGTCCCTGCACCGATTTGGTTATTTCCCCCCCTTTTTTCTTTTTTACGTAATTGTTATTGCAGTTCTGCATGAGATATTTAACCTTCTCTCTCACTGCAAGTGTTGTTGCTGTGAATAATTTGCCGAACCAGGCAATGTTGATTGTAGAAGCAATATACATCTTTGAGTGGAACCTTGATTGACAGATCTCTGCCTGTATTTCATTTGACTGTTGTGGAACTGTTGAGACATGCTGCTGGATACATATATGTATCATTGTTATTCATCTTCGGGTGCTGTTTGCTACAAAAGTCAATAAACATATGTTTAAAAAGATAAAATAAGATGCGGTGGGGGATGAGGAACTTGGGGCAGACGTACCGTTTATTGAGTAAGATATCATCTGATGAATTACACTTCCCTGAGGGTGCAATAAAAGGTGCTCACGTCATGAATAATAAATGGAGTCAGACTCCAACAAGCCAGCCGGGGGGTGCAAATGGGCTTGACTGTGGTGCAGCAGCTGCATGTCAGCTGCGAGTGTCCACTCAGTCCTGGTGGGGGCGTGGCCTGAAAGCTAGAGCGCCAACACAGTAGTAATGAGTGAGGTGCAATAGAGGGGTGAAATGAAAGTGAAAACTGGATCCCAGCAGATCCAGTGTACAAGGTCAAGTTTTCTTCCTCTACACACTGCAAGGAAACAAAATTGTAACTAAAATAAAAGTGAAATAATAAATATAAATAAAAGACCAAAGTGAGCTCAAGTGACCGGTGGGAGCCGGACACCTCGGACATACAAGGAAATAAAAACCCACAGTGGGTGGTTCAGGCAGAGTAGGGATGGCCCATCCTGTACGGATGTTCCAGTCCAAGGTGACAAGTGCATTTTCCTGACAGTGGAGTGATGTCACACAACCCCACAATTGAATTATTTTACATTTAGCTGCTAAATCATATTTTGCACGCAGAGTGCTACGGGTTTAATACCCAGACAAATTGCATTGAACAATTTCTATTATGTTACATCATTTCAATAAACGTCTTACTGTTAGGTTTTGTTTTTCTACTGCAGGTAACAGGTTTTACTATTATACAAGTTCTTTGCAACCAATGGGTCGACCTCAGAAGGAAGAGAGGTTCAGATGGCCTTGCAGAGATTCAAACTTGAAACGGATTACGCTAAATTGCACACCTAATGTTCCCTACTAAGTATAGCGTAAGCGATCGATCTTTTATTTACCTACTAAAAGGGGAGGAAACAACTCGGACAGATATCAGTAAAGTCGTCATGCCTGAAAAGACCACCAACTCCAAAGTGCAGTTTGAATATTTATTATAAGGCCAAAAACAATTGGATGTAAATACATCTCAATAGCAAATTATAGAGGTACAGAAAAATTAATACAGAGCCAGTTTACGAATATAAGTAATTCGGCCCAAAAGACAGATGATTATAAATTCCAAAATCACAACGCAACACAGGATAGATGCGATATTCAGTTCTTGGCTCATTGAAAGAAATCAAAATCTTTCCCTACACTACTCTACATGAGGGCCCTTCCTGTCTCTCTTCTATCATTCCCCAACGGTGTCAGCACGTGTTGACTTCCTAAGAAGTACTCACGTCAAATGGGTCGTTTTAGCTTATGGCTATGGAGCTTGCTCTAAGATGCTCCTTCTCCTCCGAAAGCTAGCAGAAGTCTGGTCTCGCTGTCCCTGCGCATCATACAAAAGATGGGATTCAACCCACAATACGTCATTCTTCTTAAAACTTTCCATTGCACCTCTATGCAGTAGCTTTTTTTTCTTTCATGACACAAATTTAATTAATGATATCTTCTTTCCAGTGGCCTTGGCTTTCAGACAGACCAGATACGCAAGGCATCCTCCCTTCTCGCTTCCCAGCCATCTTCAAAGACATTCCGGGTCTCTCCTTAACTCTGAAAATAACGATGTGTTTCTTTCACCTGCAGTAGGATGAGAACATTCTAATTTCGAACACAACAGCATTTAATTATTTATTTCTCAAGAGCAAGGAGAATTGAAACTTAAACTTTTGGCCTATAATTCAGGCAACTTAAACTAACCACAATTACGGTGTATAGAAATAATATCGTCCTGCACATTATGCATGAAGGAATCGTAATACATACAAAGTTCTACTTAAATGCGTTCACTAGTTTCCAACATCAAATGATTCAAATAAATGTTTCTTAATAGTCGTAAAACACTGCAAACAATACGAATACATGAGAGTGCGTTTAAACCATGAGTATAGTGCACTCATACAAAATAGAGTGCTATCAGCGCTCTATCAGTTCCCCCCTCTTATGACTAATGTCATAACAGCAACTTTCTATTCTTCTGTAGTTTTTCTCCTTGTAGAAGAGACCGACCTAAACAGAAGCTGTAGCTTGCCGTCCCTGTCTGAATCGTTCTAACCCCTTAAGGTGCTGGTAATGACTGTCCTGCAGTCGTTCAAGTTGGTGCTCTCGCTTTCTCAACACAGTCTCCTGATGTCGTGCCCTTTGCCATTTATAAGCCTTGATGGCTCCTAGTAGGACAATTATACAAATGACAGCTATTATAATAGGCTTCAAGATATATCCCATTATTCCTTGTCCCAAACTTCCAAACCAACTGCCTATCTTGCCAAATCCTTTCCCCACTTGTTCTCGGAGTCCTTCGGCAGCCATCTCACGTAACTCTTGGTGTATATCTGAAATACTGTTGATATATTTCCTTATATCCCGACTGTTGTCAGGAATAGTAAAGCACTGTTGAACTTTCAATAATTTGCAGACTCCTCCGGCTTTTGCTAGCAGTACATCTAAGGCAAGACGGTTTTGCAAAACCATAGCCCTTATCGAAACCATCTCCCCATCTACAAGTAATAAAATCTGAGCTGTATTTATTGAGAGCTTATCCACTCTTGTTGCCAGCTTTCTGATTTTCAAATCATTCAGATTCACACCCATACTCGGTATCATAGCCCCATATATGTCTCCAATCACTTCTCCTGCACTCACACCACGTTTTCCTCTGTGAGGTCTTTTTCTTTCTAGGGGCCATAAATCATTCACATGAAAAATCTTGGGAAATACCACAGCCAAATAACAAGTGCCATACCAATTTTTGGGCAACTTCACATAGGCATTCTTTCCACACACAAAATACACATTGGGCACTATTGTTATTTTGTCCAATAATGCTTTTCTAATTGATTCTTCGATCAAGAAGACGTGCTCACCATCACTTTCACCCACAAATATCTTATCGTAGTATGTGGTCGGGTGTCTAATACACAACTTCCCCTTCTGCTGGAAATCTAATGCTATGGGTCCAAAACTCCCCTTTGCTTTATGATCTAATTCTTCTTTAGTCCATGGGGTAACCTTGTGCTTTGGATCTGGTCTAAATAGAGTCTGTCTATGCCTATCTTCTATCTGATCTATAAATTTCTTTTCAATGTCAGTTAACATACAGGTTAAATTGTGTCTATGGGAATAGGACGTATCTAAAGTAATGGTAGGCACGAAATACTTTGACATTTGCTCCACTTTCTTATAATAATCATATTTATTCATGTATTTAAGAACTGGGACTTCCGAGAGTACCACATCATAATTTGAAAAATAGTACTCGAAGTGTGCCTTGCTATAAAACATGCTCAACAACACACTACATGTAATGCCATAGGTCAAGGGCAAATGATGGTATTGAATGCCTTCTTCTACTGAGGCTGGTAATTGCATACACACATAGCAATCCTTCGCTTCCATGGTATCCACATACTCATACAATAATCGAGCATACGCATTCAAAGTGAAATCAACATGTAATCTACGACTGGTTTCCTTAATCATTTCTAGATCCTTTGCGGATGCATCCTCATCTATCTCAGAGATTGGTGTAGTGAGTGTTGCCTGTACCCTATTCTGCCCTACATCCTGAGATCCAACTAGAGATGTAACGATCACCACAGTTATAACAATAAGCACCACTACAATGAGGGTGCCAATGATGCACTTCTGTTTGCGTGTTGATTTTTCAGACACCATGGTTTCTACTGATCTGTTCCGAAGCACAAAAGGGAAAACACAGTCTCTTTCTGTTTTCCTTGTTTAACAATGTCTTTCTCACTTCTCTCCTCCCATGCAATTAATGTCAAAGTTCATTCGATTGATACTAAACCTATTGAAGAGATGTAGTCAGCCCTATTCCTCACTCCATCATCTACTAGAAAGTTCCTAATTTTAAATCTTCTTAAACTGGGGTCTAATGCCTAATGCTTTCTTTGGTTATAATTCAAGCTTCATCGTTAATGATATTTGATCCAAGTATTTCGAGGACAAGTTGCAGAATCTCCGCACGAATTTCTCCCAATTGTTGCGCGGTGAGCTGTCGGCCAAATGAAGGGAAGACAACCTGATTGAGGATCAGGTAACGCAATCCACTCAGCCCTGGAGGATTTGGAACTTGCAGAGTTAGTGATCCAAACGCTTCTACACCTGGGACCAGCAACTGTATTTCAATCGAGAGGGTGTCCCCTCCGTAGCTCACCGTACCAGCTCCCAACCTCCCGGACTTCGCTGGGCTCTGCATCTGCAGCCAGGTACGTCCACTCAGGAGATGCGTATCTTTGAGACGCTATTCTTTCTCTTCCGGTCTTTCTTCAGCGTCACTTTGATCTGTTTCAGGAATCGGAGTGAAATTTTTCTCGGATGCAAGCCTTATATTCAGCCTTTCTTTTCTTGCTGGCCACTTTTCCGCTCTGGCATCTGCTCTCCTCTCTTCCTCTTGATCTGATCCTTCTGCAATAGACCGCTCACCTTGATGTGGTGTAAAGTTCACATCTGCAATATCATTTATTTCAGGATCTGGGCTCAATTCAGGAGCACTCAGCTCTCGTCTCTCGTGCTCACTTGGCTGTTCCGTTTCATCCGAAACTCTTACAGCTGGGCCTGTGCCTTCGCCGTTGTCTGTGGCAGGTCCACACACGCTTCTCGGAACCAGGGGACTCTCTTCCTCCGCAGGCGCGTGAACTCGGCGAGTGTGGGAAGCGTGTATCCAGTTCGGCAATCCTCCACACTTCACAGAGGTACTTGTGACCAATATCACCTGATATGGTCCTCGCCAGCGAGCATCAAGACAACTCTTCCTCACGTGCTTGCGAACTAGTACCCAATCACCTGGATTAAGATCATGCAGCAGGTCTCTCGAGGTGGATGCAGTCGCAGCCTCGACCTGGTGGGATACAGAAGTAACCACATCAGCCAGTCCCTTACAATAATCCAACACTAAATCATCAGTGATGTTTATCAATGCCGTAGCTGGCACCATAGGCAAACGCATAGCTCTTCCGTTCAAAATTTCGAGGGGAGAAAGCCCTGTTCTCCTATCAGGGGTGCTACGCCGACTCATGAGCACCAGAGGCAGCGCATCTGGCCATTTCAATGAAGCTGACGAACACACCTTTGCCACTCTTGACTTGATGGTGCCATTAACCTGCTCTACAAGACCTGAAGCCTCCGGCCTGTAGCTACAGTGCAGTCTCTGATCAATGTTCAAAGAAGAGCACAACAATTTCATGATTTCACTGTGGAAATGAGTTCCTCTGTCTCCACTGATGTCGGAAATCCATATCTCGGGATCAATTCTCTTAACAACAACTTGGCTACTGTGAGACTGTCACATCGTTTAGTTGGATATGCTTCCACCCAACGCGAAAAGATACACACCACCACCAAAACGTATCTCAACCTATTGCACCTCAGCATTTCAATAAAGTCCAATTGTATCCTATTGAAGGGACCTCCAGATCTTCCAATGTGACTCATTGCAACCACAGTTCTCTTTCCAACATTCATTTGTTGACAAGTAACACACCTGTGACATACCGCTTCAGCCCACACACAAAATCGTGGATTAAACCACGTCTGCATAAACACTCGCACCATAGCATCTCTTCCCAGATGAACTGCTCCGTGGATTTGCCTTGCCATTGGGCTCAGTAGACAATTGGGTAATATTGCTCTCTCATCTGTGGACACCCAAATGCCATCGTCTCTTTTTGTGCACCCTGCTCTGACCCATGAAGCAGCTTCCTCTTCTGGGACTTCATCCTGCAACCGCTTCACCTCATCCCAAGTATCGGCTATAGCTAACATCATGCTGAGCTCGGTCTCTTCTGTGCTCTCGCCTATATATTCTCCATTAAAAATACATGCATGTTCAGCGCAAAATCGTGCTACTTCATCTGCATAATTGTTGCCCTTAGTGACAAAGTCTTCTCCTTTTCCATGAGCTGCACATTTAACGACTGCTATCTCTTTGGGCTTCTGCAAAGCTTCCAATAGTTGGCGCACATATTCGCCGTTACGTATAGGTGACCCTGAGGACGTTAGAAACCCCCTCTGTGACCATAACTGCCCAAAGTCATGAACTACACCAAATCCGTATTGACTGTCAGTATACACAGTCACTCGAATATCAGCTGCAATGATACAGGCACGTGTCAAAGCGACAATTTCGGCCACCTGAGCAGAGAATACTCTATTTAAACAGGCAGCTTCCACTAATCCCATGATGGTGCACACAGCAAACGCTGCTCTCAAATACCCTTCATTGTCTCTTAAACATGAACCGTCAACAAAAAGGATCAAATCAGATTGGGGCAAAGGTTCATCGACAATGTCAGGTCTGGGTTTGGTAGATAGGTCAGTAACATCTAGGCAGTCATGCTCTTCACAATCCTCATCTCCTTCCTCTTCCGGAACAGGTAACAATGTAGCAGGGGAAAGCTCTCCGTCGGAAGGATGCAACAAGTTAGGGAGCGCCCCAGTGTGGTATTTAGGGTGTCTATTACCGTCTTCCAGAATGTACTCAGCCATGGACAGCTCCAGGTTATGTGTACTAAGTCTGCATCCAGGTGTCTGCATGTAGACCACCTGTAGTCTATGGGGGGGTCATATAAGTCCTATGGATATAGTTAAATTGTGTATCTTAACCTCATATTCCTAGAGACTTTCTTAGGGTACGCCAGTATCTTACGCCACTTCGAGTCCGGTTATCCTGTTCCAGTGTCGTCCCCCCTCCCCCCATCTTTGTCGCAATGCGAGCAATGGGTTGCGGGTTATCTCCGATAGTGCTCTGTAAAACCATGTCACTAAGTGTTATACAGTGTCCAAGGACACCAACAGCTGCGACACAGCATGTGTCGCCGGTTTGTCATGTCCCCCAACCCACAGGTCTTTTAAAGTTCTAGCCAAGGCCTTGCACGTGAGGAATTGGCCTGGAGGTAAGTCATATTGTGTTGCCAGTTCGTCCATCTGGAGGAGGACCCCTTTTTGGTAGAAGCCTCCTACTGTCACCAATCCTGCATCAGTCCAGGTCAACAGCTGTCCAGCTGTAAAAAAGTAGAGGGGATCTCCTTGTATGAGGTCGATAATGGTAGCTCTGGGGCATAGAAGGGGTGCCAGCCGTCCTCCCCACGCAGCACCTACAGCACTTCAACACTGCCTTAAAAAACACGCTAGGTGTTGTGATCACCACCACCGAGTTAAGTAGTTTAGCTAACGGTGCGCCCAAGTGGGCGGACAAACCCATCGGCCCCAACTCCTCCTGGTGGACTCCATCTAGCCACTGAGTGCCCCACTGGGGCTACGAAGCCAAGAAGTACAACTCAAAATCAGGGGCACCCAACCCTCCCTCGTCTGGTGGGCGCCAAAGAACCTCTAGTGATACCCTCTGGCGGCCCCCGTCCCATATCAGCTCTTGCAGGTTTTCAGCTGCCGGAACCAAGAAATCAGCATTCCTACCGGCAGATTATTAAAGAAGTAGAGCAATCTCAGGAGCATGACCATTTTAGAAAGTGAGTTCCTGGCCATAATCGGTAATTTGAGGGAGCGCGAGAAGGCGACAGATGACCGCAGCGAGCGAAGGGTTTTTCCCAATTCGCCCTCCCGTAAGTCCTCCAGAGAATGAAATATTTGTATACCTAAATATTGAAAGGAGGATGGGGACCACCCCAGGTCCAATGTGAGATCCAGAGGCCTCTGAGCGTCCGGTGACATGGGGAACACATATGTCTTTGTTTTATTAACCTGGAGGCCAGAAACACTTTCAAATCTGCCTAGAAGATGCAGTGCTGCCGCCAAGCCCGTAGAGCCATCCGCTAGATAAAGTAGGAGGTCGAAATAATGTGTTCTCGGCCCTCAACCATTACACCCGTGCCCACTCCCCTCAGGTGGAAAAATTCAGCCAGGGGTTCAATGGCCAGCTCGAACAAGAAGGGGGCATGGGGGCACCCCTGCCTGATGCTCCTGTGCACATTGTATTGGGGGGGAGAAGTTAGTACCCATTTTGACTCATGTGGTTGGGGTAATATAAAGTAATTTGACCCAGTTAACCCAGGGTTCTCCCGAACCCATCTGACGCATAACCTCAAACAAAAAATCCCAGCGTATAAAGTCAAAGGCCTTCTCGAGGTCTACCGACATCAACATGGCCCTGCAACAGGACTGCACTCCCGGGTGGTAAAGGACGTGATACAGTTTCCTGAGATTTAGGGTGGTATTGCGGTTCGGTGTGAAGCCGTTCTGGTCGTCATGAATTAAAGTGGGCATATGAGGGAGCAATCAGAGGGCCAATACCTTACTAAGGATTTTGTAATCCATATCAAGCATCGAGAGTGGACGAAAGTCCAATGTTCGAGCCCCTTGGGTTTTGGTTTTGGGGAGTGGGATAATGACTGCATCTCGGGTTTTAGCAGGCAGTGTCCCAAGTCTTTAAGTGTTGGCATAGAGCAACTCCTGACTCAGTGCCAGTGACCCAGCGAATGAGGAGTTAAACTCCACAGGGCGGCCATCTGGGCCCAGAGTAAATGGCCATTTCTTTAATAGCGGCTTGGATTTCCTGCACTGTTACTGGTCCTCCCAAGCCCTCCCAGAGAAGCTTTCTTAGTGGCAAGTCGGCCAAAAAGGCAGTCTGGATCCATGGTATGAGCGAGTCTGGGCAATCATAAACCTTTTCATAATATCTTCGGAATTAGGCATTTATGGCCTGAGAAGAATAGAGAGACTCGTCATTGCTTGTCTTAATGTGTGTTATGGGTGCTTCTCAGGATTCAGGCCAGATAAGCCAGGCCAATAACTGCCTCCGCTTTCCCTCCTCCTCATGGGCCCTGGCTACATAGTTCTTGTAGTTGTGACAGCATAGTATTTCTAGGGTGGCCATTATATTGTCCTGAGCCTCTCGCAGCCTATCCGCTGCAGATGCTTCAGTACCCAGAGTGTTATCCAGTTCATGCAGTTTGATATCTAGGACCCTAAGTTCCCCATTCAGTTGCTTCTGGACCCCGACTGAGAGCCCCAGGCAGTGACCCCGGACCACCACCACCTTGAATACCTCCCACTCGACCAGGCCGGAGGACGCAGAACCCTGATTGTGCTCAAAGTATCCATAGAGTGCATTCTCCAAAAAGTCTCGGAAGCAAGTTTCTTCTAGAGACGATTGGTTAAGCCTTCACGTGGGGATTTGGGGGCGTTTCCCAACAGGTTGGAGGCCCAACAGCAGAGGACTGTGTGGTCCATAAGGGTGCACCCTAATTACTCATTATACACCACAAATTGACAAAGCCTGAGTGAACTAACAAATTTATCTGTCCGGGTGTGTAATTTGTAAATGTGTCTAATAAGAATAATTCTGTGTCTCCCCGTGTTGTACCCTCCAAGCATTTGCCAGGCTCCAATGCCCCTACCGATCTCTAAGGCCTTCTGCAGTTTTGAAGGAGACTGCGCCCAGCAGGGGGCGGGGGTCTGGGGGGGTCAAGGATAACATCTGCGAGGGGGTCAAGGATAACATCTGCCACACAATTAAAATCCCCACCAAATAGGAGGTCGTCGGTCATTAATGATGCCAGGGTGGCCGATAGCGAAGGAAGGAAGACCGCCTGATCTTGATTTGGGGCAGAAGTACTTCCCAGGGTTATATCCCTGCCCAATAGTCTACCCCTGATCAGGACATACCGGCCCTCTTTATCAATTGAGGATGGTTGAGCTCAAATGGTGTCCCCGCTCTGATGCACATCAGAGCTCCCCAGGAAAGGCGTAGTATGAAGTGGCTTACAGATGGCCTCTATACATAATAAATGATAGAATGCACTCCGAAAGTCAACCTCATAAAGTTTGTGATGCTCAACGTCAGTGTTTTGGCGGGCGACCCTGATGTGCACTCTGTCCGTGCATGTTAATGTAGGTCATAGAACTGGAGCCTGGTCAGGTCCCCCAAACAAGATGCACAACCATCAAGGGACAAATGAAACAATAGTCTTAATCTAGTTTAAACGTTACTTCCTCTCTAATCCAAGTGATCATTTTTATTGCATGTGTTTTCGTGTTCCAATATTACAAACAACAAGTTCAGAGATTCCATTCCAGGCTTTTCTCAGCAGCACAGGGGGGGTCAGTATTCCTCATAAGTCAACATTGATGTTGTATTCCCAATGCTTTTCGGGCGACAGCCCTTCGTCAGGGATAACTGTGATGTACCAAAAAAAAAAAAAAAAGAAGTATTGGAACCAACAGTGTCCTATGCATTTTCAAACATGCTCTTTTGTTTCTATAACAACCACATCCATACTGTTCCAATTAAACCCTCCACTGAATGTATCCAAAGAATACAATAACTCCCCAATACAGGCATATATGAGATGATTAAACTTGAATAAATGTTGTAAACCAGTATCGCTGTGATTAACCTAAATAATTAGTGCCAAAACAACTGTGGAGCAAACCAAGTATGTGAAACAAATGGTATACCCTTGTGCTCATGCTAAATAGCTGAGGAACTGTGCCTGAAACACCCCGTGAAAATAAACACAAAAAGTGCCTGTTAAAAACATAATATTAAACAAAAACCTGTGCCATAGCAAGAATACGGTTAAAACTATTAATATAATTGCACCATGAGTTAAAACTATCAATTTACCTGCGACTGTGAAACTGAATTGCAACTAACCTATCCATCGCGAATGCTCTGTTGGTGCACGCAGGTGTGCCAAATGCTCTTAAATTATACTGTGCGGTTAGTGCTGGTCACGTGACTCAAGGCCAACCAGTGCAGAGAAATGAAGTGGAAAAAATATGTTTATACAGTGCCCATCGTGACACTAAATAAACAAAATACACACGAATAGTGCTAGATAAATCCTTCATCACCTAAGCAACAATGAAATAAACAAACAAAATGTTTAACAATGGCAATAAATAAAATCTCAAAAAAGTCCTAACAATACGTAAAGAAACAATTGATGTCCACATATGTATATAGTTACTTGAACATTAACAATTCTTTGCGAATATGGTTATGTATCCAATGGACAGCAGTAGCAATCTTCTGGCTCTCTCCGCAGGGCCAGTCCCACGACTCAGGACTCTCCCGACCTCTGCCCAGGATCACTCAGACCGCATAGACTGCAGCGGCTGATCGCCAAGACGGGTGCCTAAACCCCACCAGAATATCACGGTTGATTGAGACTGAATATAACAAGGACTGCGGATTCGCTCTTTTCAATTTTCCTTTGGCCGTTTTGAGACTTTGTGGATTTCTATTAGTGTACAGGATTGCCCTGACGAAGTTCCATTGCATGGAACGAAACGCGTTGGCTGTTGTCCAGATTGTGACTATATTTGAAGAATAAAAGAAATTACATGGAATTACTCTGATGCCTTTGACTTCCTCTCTGGTGCACCCTCCTTTATGAAAAAAAAAATGTATCCAATGTTTGCTGATTGTTTAGATAACTGTTGGCTTTTAAGTACATGGGACTATGATCAAAATGAACCTTGTGCTGCATTCACAAATTTAACTGTAATCTTGACAATCCTGTTTACCGACACATTAAATATCAAGCAAGGGTGCAAACTATACTGAGGACAGAAAACAAACTGTAGTTTTATACATAATAAATGATAGAATGCACTCCGAAAGTCAACCTCATAAAGTTTGTGATGCTCACCGGCAATGTTTTGGCGTGCGACCCTGATGCACGCTCCATCCGTGCACGTTAATGTATGCCATAGAACTGGCCTCACCATCTATAATCAGGCGGTCAATCTCTTCTCTGGTAAGGGGTGTCTCTTGTAACATGGCTATCGGCGCTCCTTGCCTCTTTAAATATCTATGCATGTTGTGGCTTTTGGAGGCTGAACCCATTCTCCGGCTATTCCAGGACAAGAGGATCAGTGAGTGGTGTTGTCCTTACATTTAAATGTGCGTGGTGTATGCTCCACTCGGACCACTCGGGGGGGGGGGGGGTGCCCCCCTGCACTCCCCCCATCTCAACATTTAGAGTGTGAAAAATAATAACATTCCCCAACCAGTAACTCCCGGTCCCAAGAGCGGACCAGCAACGGCTGGCCGCCCAAATTAAAAACATATGAACATAATCCACAGAGTGTCTCCACCAGTCTCCTGGCAAGGGTCTATCTGGGAGGGAGTGGGCTGCAGTGAATAAACAATGCCAATGCGTCACTCCGGCCCTATACAAGGCCATTTTCCGGGCACTGAGCCCAACCCCAAAGTCAACATTAACGCTACCACAGTCCCGGATCCCACACAAACCAACATTACTTTACATATTTATTGGTCCTGAGGCAGAAGCTCCCGCCAACTCTGTAACTTATAGTGCTTACAGGTTCCCACCTTGAGGCTCTTCTCAGCAACCAACTTGCCATAGAGCCAGAGGCAACAGTTATCAAATCAAGTCTTCAGCAAATTGTGGTGTCACCAGAGACCGGACAGTACCATCAACTTGGGAAGATTACTATTTTGAGAGCACAGATTTGTGTTCGGAAGGTGTATCAGTTTCTGAGTACGACCTCTGCGTCATCACAAGTTCTGCCACTGCCTGGAGGGCAGCGACGCCATTCCTGCTCAGTTTTTGACAGTGGTGGCCTCTTTAGGGGCCTGCCGCATGAGGCTCCATGAGTGCGTTTCTTCGATCTGCCCCGAGAAGCTATACGTTTAGGTCGTGGTTTCAGGAGTGTTGATCCAGTTCTGTAGGCTTACAACCAGTCCCAAGCCGCACCTGGGTCTTTGCAGAAGTGTGGCTCCATCCAACATTATCCAGAGCTGGGCTTGGAACTTCAGGGAATATTGTATCCCCTCATCACGGAGGGCCTTCTTGACCTCCATAAAGGAGGCTTGTTTGGTCTGTACGGCGGCGGTGAAGTCTGGGAAGACTGACACCTTGCTATTGGCCACCGTGAAGGCCCCCGAACCCCCCATTCGTGCCATTTGCAGGATAACATCTCAATCTTTGTAGTGGAGCAGTCTAGCCACCACCGGGTAGGGAAGGCACCCCGGGACCAAGGGGCGGGACGGCACCCTATGAGCACATTCAAGTGCGAGGAAAGGCGCCAGGACTTCCGGTGCAACCTCCGTCTGTAGCCAGTGTTCGCCATATCGTTACTCTCTGTACCTTCAGGGAGCCCCACCACTCGGATATTTTTTCATCTATTACGTCCTTCCTGGTCTTTTGCTCGCCGTTCAAGGACTGCACTCTATCAGTGACTTCTGTCATCTGGCAAGTCAGTGCCTGGTGTTTGGGCCCCAATTTTCCCCATTGTGGTTTCTACTTCTTTGATGCGTTCTGTCAATTTGTGGTGGTCTGCCTGTAGCAAGCCCAGGAATACTGAAACTATGCTAATATCCTGCTGAAGGGTAGACTTGGTATCAGCAATGTCAGCAAGGATTTTGTCTAATTGGAGGTGTATGGGGTCCAATGGGGAGGTCCAGATTCCTCGGTTTCTTCAGATGGGGTGGGGGGTGTGATATCTCAGATCTGGTGTGGCCCCTGCATGTTTGGTCCTTGGTTTTCTCATCTGTTCCGGCCTTGTAAGTCTTCCCTCAGATATTTGGGTTGTCAGTCACAGGAGTATCCGTGTGGATGCCCGTGTACAGGCTCCTAGTTGGGGTGTGTGGTATAACCGTTCTGCGTTGGACTGGTCACAGAGATGTCTCTTTGGTCTGGGAGAGGGGCACGTGGCTTCAGATGGGGGTGGTTTCTTCAGCCCCGTCAATGGACAGGAGTCCCTGAGTCTGTGGTGGACCCACTCCAACCATAGAGGTGGCAAGGTCTGTACTTGTACCTTGTCCGCAGCCAGCCTGGGCAATGTGATAGTGCCTGGTATGTCCCTGAAAGTTTAACGACTGCAAGTATGTGTGCCACTGCTCGCGGCCCGTTTCACAGGGTGGTTAAGGATGAGCTAGTCCATGCAGTGGCCCAACGATGCTTGCGCACAAAAGAGTTGGGGGGTCCACAGTGGGTCCAAGCAGTGATTGTCTGCCGCCTCAGTGTCCGGCTCCATTTGGTTGTGCGGGCCATAAGGTCTTGGCCGAGGATATGAGGCACACAGGGGAGGCAATTGGGGTGAGGCAGGGGGGTGTTTGGTGAGGTGTACAGTCACCGGGTCCATTACGCCTGGCGAGAGGCTTTTTCTGCACAGACCCCCACAATGAGGATGTAGTGAACACAGTGTCGCCTCACAAAGGACTCATGAGGGGCAGTTACAATGGGCTTCCTTCCATTGCCGCTGTCTCAACTGGGGGTTTCATGGGCATCAGCTGGTCCCTAGGGTGCCTCCATGTCTCGATCACCTATATCCTTTGGTCTCAGAGGGGGGGGGGGAGAAAAACAAAATGGGGGACTGGAATGTTGTAGTAGCCCACAGCCCTACAACTTGGGCCCGCCATCTCCCCTCACGTAGGGCCTCGACATAGGCCTGAGACCCTCAATGAGGCCACCCGTCACCTTCTGACCTGTCAGTGCTGCACGCCGGCCTGCATGCGCACCTCTGCCGGCAGCAAGGGCCCCCGCACCTCAAGAAGGTGTGTAGTGTGCCTTTTGCAGGGGGCAGCCTCGGTGAGCGTCTGCCGTTCCGGGTGGGCGTGGGAGCTGGCAAAAAACAGCTCATCAGGTGGGAGGGGCCGCTATATGCTTCCATCTGCCCCAGCGTTGGCAGCCTCACATACTACCGATCTGGGCCCTCTGAACAACAGCAGGAGGGCTCAGCAGTTCTTTCGGGCAGCCACCCTGAGTTTACAGACTCTCCGCTCTAGTCGCCGGGCCCCGGTGTTGGCCCCGAGTTCACTCACCAGGCTGGTGGGTAGTTATGTATGGTGCCTTGCCATGTACCTCTGGTCAGGTGGCTCGACG
This sequence comes from Calotriton arnoldi, assembly GCA_963921515.1. Classification (NCBI taxonomy): domain Eukaryota; kingdom Metazoa; phylum Chordata; class Amphibia; order Caudata; family Salamandridae; genus Calotriton; species Calotriton arnoldi. The sequence goes on along the minus strand of CAWUFW010004887.1, from coordinate 881,938 downwards.
GCATTTATGTGCTCCCCCCAGGTGTCGGGGCAGGCGTCACCCACCACAGTGCTTCCAAGGGTGTTTCTCCTCGAAGGTCATCTTGTGGGTGGCCAGGCTATTGGGCCAAGCGCTCCCGGGGTCCATCCGCCATTTTGACAATCTGTGTCGGCCGCTCCCGATCAATGGCTGTTTACTGTGTTTTCCCTGCAGTTGGGGCTCCCTTTTTCCGGGATATAGGACTCCGATGAGCCCGCCTGTATTGTCGCCACTTTTGTGTAGTTTGTGGTGGCTCTGGGCCGCATATCTCGCAGGATTAGTGGTGAGCCACCGCGAAGCAACAGGCTTGTACATCCAACATCTTAGGCTCGTTGGTCACGCTCCCCAACCACCCTTTCTTAATAAGTGTATCCCATAGGTTATCAGCTCAGCAGCTGCTAAAAATCTGCTTAAAAAGTTTACCTATTCAACACCAGTCCTTCCCTAAACATACAATGAGATCCATGACTTCGTCATTGACTGAAATCCAGATGCTCTGTTTCTTACTGAGACTTGGTTAATGGAAGGCTCTGCATCCATGATTGCAGAAGCTATCCCTACCTGTTTTTTTCTATATAACATCTCAACCAGGAGAAAAGAAATGGAGACAGTCTTGCGATTATTTTTAATCAAGCCTTTCATTGCTCCATTACCACTATTTCTAATATTATAAATTCAGAGGCTGTAATTTCTCATTAAAGCGGACTCCAAATTATACTTTATTTTGCTCACTAATATATAGAATACCGGGCTGTGCTGCCTCATTTGCTAAAGTTATAGTGGAGATGCTTTCACCATACATGATTATAACCTCCAAATTTAGGATCCTAGGAGACTTGAACCGTCACACTGATGATGGCTTTGATGGACAGGTAAATCAATTCTTATAGGATATATTCTCACTAAATCTATATCAAATAGTTTCATACAACACACATGTTGCAGGCCACACCATTGACCTTATTTCACCAATGCTGGCAATGTCAAATGTACTACCCCAGTACATCTAACTTGTAATGACCATCTAGCCGTCCCTCTCTCCATTTGAGTCCTGACCATAAATAGCAATTGTGTGGCAGCCACCTCGATGCACAGACCTTAGCACCAGATATTATGAGACCTCTTTTAACTCGACCATAGCTGTAAATCAGCCACAGCTGACTGGCAACATTGAGGTGAATTCTGAATTCTACCATGACTGGCTCACTTTGGCCCTTTGCATCGTAGCTCCCCTGACAAGAGAAAATGCATATCACTGAACAAGTCCGCTCCTTGGTTTAACTTAAGCCTTATGTCTCTTAAAAGAAAATGTCACAAACTGAAAAGAAAATGGTGCAACGACCTCTGTGAGACAGATAAAAATGTACATCGCTTAGCCATTATAGAATACCATAAGGGAATCAGATTGACTAAATCCACTTTCTGCACCAATAAGATTGAATTAGCTGGAAATTTCTCTAAGGAAGTATTCACAATTGTGAAATGTATGACTCATCCCACTTCCTTGAATTAGAAGAGTTTCCATTCAGAAGCTGCATGTAATTCACTTGCTTCCTATTTCAAAAGGAAAATTCTTTACATTCAAAATTCTTTCACCGCCTCCCTTAGTCCATGTCGTATTAGCCTGCAACCCAATGATTCTCCCAGTCTTGAAGAATTCACATTCATTCCATCTTCAGAAATGATTAATACTATTCATAAATGTAAATCTGGTTCGCGAAGAAACCCTGTCTCCCTGAACCTTTGTTTCTTAAGTTAGGGGCCTGCATGTTTGCTCCTGTTCCCTTTAACATTCTTAACTCTTCCATTCATACAGCTTCCTTACCCGATACCCTCAAATCAGCCCAAATCACTCCTTTTATCAAGAAAAGTAATGCCGACCCCAATATTCCCATGATTTATGGAACAGTATCTTTTGTTTCCAACTTGTGCAAAGATGCTAGAAATGCATATCAATCCTCCATTGTCTTATCCTTGTTCCTTGACACTAACAACATATTGGATGCCTCAGAATTTGGTTTTCATTCTTCTTGCAGCATGGAATCCATTCTTCTTTTGGTATCTTTCGAAACCATATCACATCCCATCCTCATTCAGAGGCTGGCGGATATTGGTGTCAAGGGGCCAGCTCGTGCTTGGAGTTCTGATTTTCTTACAAATAGATTTCAGTCAGAACATCTTCCTTTTTTCCCTAGGCCTCTGTCTCTTTAGATTGTGGAGTGCCTCGGAGGTCATCTCTGAGCTCCACTCCCTTAACATTTATATGACCCATATGAGAATCCTGATCCGGGGCTTCGGTTTCAAAATGTCTTATGCAGAAAGGCACACAGTTGACATGGTTGATTGTCTCTTTGGCAAATGACAATGATTTTTGGCAACAAAGATTTAAGCATCATGGATGAAGGAAACTTAACACTGATAAGACTGAATTACTTATTTTTGGGACCAACAAACAGTCTTGGAAAGACCCCTGATGGTCGTACAAACTTGGCCCACCTCCGTCATCTACAGAAGTAGTTGGACATTTTGGGTAAAATTCAACAGTCAACTTTCCTTTAAACACCATATTCCTACAGTCACATTCACCTGTTTTAGGCTACTTTAAACTCTTCACAAACTGCTGGACTTCCTTCACATTAGGGAAAGAAAGACGTGATCCATGCCCTAAAACCTCCAGACTGTATTACTTAAATTCACTGTACCTGGGTGTTAAAAAGACTTATTAACAAACTTCAGCTGGTACAGTATTTAGCATGCATATTATTACTTCATCTCCCTAGACAGACATGGTTGGATTTCATCCAAATGAAAGGAGTTCCACAGGCCCCCTATAGAAAAAAGGATCCAATTCAAGACTCAAATCCATAGAGCTGTACACAACTCTGGTTCATACAGTCTTCAGAAACTGTTCAAGTTTCATTCGCCATTTAGAATACTTAAATCTTCAAGTTTCTTCTGCATTTTTCCCTCAAAATGTTGTACTATATGGAGGGGAGGGTGTCCTGCAGCAGTCACGGGAGCTAAACTTTGGAGTAAACTCCCTTTAACTCTTTGTGGTGCAGTCGATCGTTCATAATTCTTGAAAAAAGTATACAACTTGGCTTTTTACCAATAACTAAATTCCTCCTTGCTCTTTGTTACCTCTTTCTTTGAGCATTAGTAGTACTTTATAAATCACAATTGCACAAATGCAGAATTGTTTTCAAGAATACAAATTCCATCATATTGAACAGTTTCAATCAAATTCGTTTGAACATCTATATTGTCAAGTTGCGTTTTCTGCTGTCCACAAAATGTTGAATCTGCCCACTAAGAAGCATTGGTATTAAATCACTGTGATTTTGTTTCATTTACTTTTTCATTGGTAGCTGGTTTAGTGACAACTTAAAGAAAAGTGTTGGTTCAGTTTTGTTTGAACCTTGAAATATTTTCGGCCATAAATTCATTCTGTTGGACAAACTTAAGTTTAAATCCTTTTATAGCTTCAATAATAGCACCTTTTCTTGCATAACTTGAATTCTGTGAATAACTTTCATTGAACTATATGTGTGACTTCAGTCTCTTTACAGTATGTTTTTATAATTTGGCCTAAAAAACTGCTTAGTGTTTGTGTCATGGCAAACATGGCATGGTTGACCATAAGAGACTTAAGGGCCTGATGTACAAAGGGATTTAGCATTCACGAACCCCCTGATTCGGTAGAGCAGAGAGTTTGTGAATGATAAAAACCTTTTTTAAACGTGCTAAGCCCATTAAACCACTTGAAAATATTTCCAGAATCGTTAAATGGGTCTGTGAAACGAATTGGAATCACTATTTGCCAGTAAAGTGCTAAGGGAGTCCTTTCCAAATACCTATTCCTTAAGGTATGTATTGATATTTTGCGACCAAAATCAGATCACAAAACATTAATACTCCACCCACTCAAAGAAGGTGGTAAGCCATCCACAAAGGGTATGCGATCCCCAATGTTGACAAATTTATTTTTGTTTTTTTAGGAATAGGCAGTGATCCATTGGGTATCTGTAACATTTCATTTTTTATTTTTAAATTAATCCTGTTTTACTTTAAGGATTTTTTCTTTATCTATACAAGATTGATTTATTGATATGGTAGTCTGCTGACCACCAACAGGTCACGATCAGTGTCATTGTGGCCAATTGCAGTGGGTCGCAATTTTTCGCCTACCTCAGGAATATTGATGAGGTAGGTTGAATTGAAACCCTCTACAATTCTTTATTTTGTTAGCCGACCTATTAGTACATAAAACGGTTTGCAAAATACTAATGTATTTGGTAGAAATCGGTGCGCAGATTGAGACCACTTTTACAGAATCTATTATGTTTTCCAAATAAAAAAAAAACACAATTTGCGAATTATCTGTCGTAATTTGCAATTTCTTATGTGTAATCTTTGTACATGAGACCCAAAGTGAGAAGCAGTTTCATAAATTACCAACCACTGTGATTCTTGCAACTTATTATGAAAATGGGAATTGTAAACGGTTGTGCTTACAAAGATTCTAATGTCTTGATTATGAGTTGCGCGGTACTGCAGAGATGGTAATTTGCCACCCGTAAAAAACGATGCTGTGCCATAATGCCCTGCCAGTACCATGCAATTTTATGACTGTATCGACATAGAATGGGGAAAAAAGTGAGGAACTGTTTTTATTTCCTTCTCCATGGAGATTATCAGTCACATTTACCACCTGCTGTGAATGCGTAGTAAATGTGAGTGGGGGGCTGCTTTGTTGGGGGTGGTGGGGGAGAGCAGGGAATACTGCAGTCTGCAGCTATAGATGCTTCCCCTGTGCTGTGACTGAGTGACGGGGGATGGGAGTGCAGGAAAACTGTTCTGAGCTGCAATGCAGCCCATTCCCAAGTGATTTTGCCTGCCAGTAAAATCAGTTATGTTCTTCCTGTACTTGGCAAATCTGGGTCCAGGACCTGCCCTCTCATGATTGAGCAGAATTCCTCATAAGGATTCTGCTCTGCTCCACATATAATCAGGGCCTAAGTGTTATCCACTCTACCAGTACATACATCAAATGATTTTCACTGGTTCATTAGCTCAGTTATTGAACAGTGACCAGCTAAACTGGAACATTTCAGTAGACTAGGCCTATAAACTATTACTACAGTTAAGTAACTATTTCATTCCATATTATCGCTGCTATTTGATTTTTTTAAATCTTACTCGTCTTCAGCTGTCCTTTACCTTTAGACATGCAACTTACAAAAAAAAAAGAAACTAACAGTGGAACTGGCAATATGCAGTGCTTAGCTGTATTAAATTCTCCTTTTGATAAAATAAAATTACATCCATGGAGAGAACTCTCTTAAAACAATCACTGAAGATTTTCTTCTTTTCAAAATTACAGCCGTTCTCATTCTCCCGCATTGGGGGTGCACAGTTTTGCAGGAGTGCAGCGGTTCAACTTTTCCTCCCACTCTCCCTCCCCAAAGAGACTGAGCGCTTCACACTCCCCGAATAGCACCAGCAGCGACTTCCAGGCAGCCGAAGCGGAGCCAATCGTCCCAGAGCTCTGCCTGGACCATTTGTGGACAGAGAGCAACCCAGCCACAAGGTATGTATTCCTTTGATGGCAGATGCATTCTATTTACATTTTTAGCCCCCTTGTTAATGTGCTTTGCTTGTTCAGGCACGAAAATTACTGTCTCAGTTGGTGCTTCTCTTTATTAGATGGCAGTCTCTGGCAGAGTTAATTGTCTTTTTATTTTTTTCTTCAAACTATTGATTTGTATTGTACTCAACAACATTAACATACTGCAGAACTGATAACGTAGGCTGTCGAAAAGTTAGCATATCCCGCTTCAGGAAAGCCGTCCTTCAATGACATTGTACGTCTGACTAACCATATTTGAAAATATGAGAATTATCGTGCCACAGCTAACAAGGGTTATGAGCCACGCACTGATTCAGTAGTCCTCCAATTGGGTCCATGTTGCTGGGTGTTATCTGATGCTTACAGCATTTCAGAACCATAGAGTCCATCCTCCTTCAATAAGGGTGACATAAGTGGCTCCATGCTGAGGTCCATACAGGGCTCAGAATGCAAATGGGAAATTAGAAACTTGTGTGGCAAGTGGTGGAGTACCAGGACAAAGAAGGAACGAGGGCAGCAGCAAAGACGGAGGGGATTGTGGCTGTTAAAAAAAAAAAACTGATGGTGTCCAAGGGCCTGTGCCTCAAAGGACAGTTGGTAGAGGTTGGCCACAGATGGAATGCTTCCCTTATCTTCTTTCTTAATGGCACTTATAATACTACTAGTAATCTGCAACATTTAAATTTAACTCTGGGGTTATGGTTAGAATAAAAAGTGGGGAGTATGATAGGCCCCATAGTGGTACTACCTTTAAAACTCCTGTGTGTATTTCTGATGGAGTTCCTCCACTCGTCAATGCCATCTCTCCAGACCTCTCCATCCCTTGAGCTTTCCTCCTTTTAGTTATGTGGGAAAGTGAGTATGTCACAGGTATTACCAACTCTGAAACTGCCTCACAACATCCCATTTGGTGGCTTCTACGTTTGTCCCTGTAGCCAGGATTTGAATTTTTAAGATGTCTTTCCTGCTTGTGAACTTTTCTTCAGTTGGTTTTCCTCCTTGTTTACGGACTCTGTAGTATTGCTTCCTCGTGGATCCACTCAAGCCTGGTACAGAATTCTTCTCTCCCAGTCTGTTGCGCCATTTAGTTGTTTTTTCAAAGTTTTTTCTGCTTATGTCCTGGCGCAGTTTGTATGTTTGCAATAACATTGTTTTCCTTTGCTCCTTGTCCCTGTTTAGTTCACACTTGTGGCAAACTGCAACATAGATTTGCAAAACTGTATGGGTGACTGCAAGTATAGGGATATGTTGGGTGAAATCATTGTGAAGAGTGTGTCAAGCTAAAAGACTCATTGAGGTGATATAAACATCTGTACTTCTGACCGTAATGTACTAAGTGTCTCATTTAGTTTGTTATTCAATCCAAAACGAGGGGGGAAGAACCTGAGGAAAAATGAAGAACAAAGGGGTAATTCTCTATAGGGATCAATCAAGTACACTTCAATGGGGTTCAACAGTAGTGACACTGCTTTCTATTGGATGGGAAAAATATTTGCTAATGCAGCTGAATTTGCTTTTATTTTTTTAAAGATGTCACAACCTTCCAAATTATGTACAATAAATCAATAAGTACAAGTCTACATAAGGACATAGAAAAAGACATGTAGCAACCGTTTACTGCACAAATGATGTCCAACGCATTAATTAACAGTCGTCATCTATTTTAAATTAAAATTTTGCAAAAGTGAATCCACCTTATGGTAGTTCTGTCAATTTAATAAACCTTGACCCATGCGGGGTTATGACTCAGTTCCATTATATCCTTAGATGGTACACTCCTAAAGAAACTTTGCTTACACCTAATATTAAAGAGCAAGAAATACTATTAAAATGTGTCCTAACATACAGCCCGTGTGCTAATAAAACCAAAAAATGTATTAAGAACAATTGGAAATTGCTCCACAGTTTGAAGTTGTCATTACCTCTTTTTTCCTTCAAAGTACAAGGTACAAGCAGCTAGACAGTTTGAGAAAAACAAGACATTTGTTCTATGTTAGTATTACCATGAGTAAAAGGGCACTTTAAATGCAGCAACTGTAGTGTGTGTGGTTCACAAATAACACCAAGGAAGTGGCAATCAATGGTCATGTTGTCGGACAAAATGCCTTCTCAAACTGTAACACTAAAAATGTTGTCTACTCCATTAAATGCTCTTGTGACCTACACTACATTAGGCTTACCACACAAGAAGTTAGAAAGAGGATAATACAGTACAGATCAAGAATAAGATGCAGAGCACTGGGGCACCCTTAGTTGAACATTTTACAGATAAACAACATAATGAATATGACATAATGTGGACTTTGCTCGATGTAATCGCCCCAGATGTCAGAGGAGGGTCGATTGAGTCACGATTAGTACGATGTGACGCTGTATACGTAGAAAGATTCCGGACAGCGAGCAAGGGGCTGAATGACCATGATGAGATCCTCTGCCTAATGAACAGATAATTGAAGAAGTTTAAAATACGCGTTCAATATAAGTATGACTTAAAATGAACTACATAAGGAGGTGACAATTGTGCAAAGGCATACAAGTTATACTTGGGGGACAACCAGTCTTAATCAGTAGGGAACTTATCATTGCTTCAACATGGCAACACCCGCTTCTAGAATAGTGACTGTGCGAGTCTCTCTCTCTCCCTCTCCCTCTCGCTCTCTCCCCCTCTCTCGCCCCCTCTCCCGCTCTCTCCCCCCCTCTCCCGCTCTCTCTCTCTCTCTCTCTCTCTCTCTCTCTCTCTCTCCCCCCTCCCGCTCTCTCTCTCTCTCTCCCCCCTCTCCCGCTCTCTCTCCCCCCCTCTCCCGCTCTCTCTCCCCCCCTCTCCCGCTCTCTCTCCCCCCTCTCCCGCTCTCTCTCTCTCTCTCTCTCTCTCCCCCCTCTCCCGCTCTCTCTCTTTCCCCCCTCTCCCGCTCTCTCTCTCTCTCTCTCCCCCCTCTCCCGCTCTCTCTCTCTCTCTCCCCCCCTCTCCCGCTCTCTCTGTGTGTGTGTGTGTGTGTGTGTGTATATATATATGTGTGTGTGTATATATATATATATATACATAAAACTGAATATACAGCATTTGCTTGAGTAAGGAGACTCTTACACATGTGCCTGTCATCTCTTCCTGCAACAGGTGATTTCAGATTTGATCCTTAGACTGCTTGAATATACTATCTTGAGTACTAGGGGACGCTGCCTACTTGTAAACTTCACAATCTTTCCTGCTGGTTAAGATGAACTCAACAACAATGAACGAAAGTTGTGTCCTAATTTCTGCCTCTATGTTCTCTCCACTATAGAAGTTTAAATTAATTGCTCCAGAAAGTTGGCGGTATCTACATGCAAATGAGAGGGAATAATGCCCCTTTGTTTGGTAAGGTCATGATTTTATATGGTGCTTGACACAGTTTAAGCTAGAATGGTTTATAGGATGCTTTTGGAATCAACCTTAGGGCGAGAAAGCAAAAAACACACAGATGATGGACGGAATGCAGAGCAAATCAAACATTCACCCCCAGTCAAGAGATCTGGGTTAAATCCTACATTTTTTTGCTCACCATGCCACCCCAGTTTAGACCCAGCCATATGCAAATCAGTCTTGACCCTGTGCCTCATGGGAACAGTCCAGACCGAACTGCCAAGCCAGGTCCTCCCTGGACCGGAAACAAGCATCCTGGGACCGGTTTCGGGGTATCACCCCACATCAGCCAGGCTAGCTTGAATCCAGTGGCACAGTGAGCCCGGGACCCACATCTGGGTATACCCGGCGCACTTAGGGAGAGAAAGCAAGAGCCACACAGATGATGGACGAAATGCAGAGCAAATCAACATTCACCCCCAGTCAAGAGATCTGGGTTAAATCCATCATTCTTTTTGCTCACCATGCCACCCCAGTTTAGACTCAGCCATATGCAAATCAGTTTTGGCCCTGTGCCTCATGGGAACAGTCCCGACCGAACTGCCAAGCCAGGTCCTCCCTTTTGGAAACATGCATCCTCGGACCGGTTTCGGGGCATCACCCCTCATCAGCCAGGCTAGTTTGAATCCAGCGACACAGTGAGCCCGGGACCCACGTCTGGGCATACCCGGCGCACAAAAACGATGGATCTAGGCCCAGATCACTGTACTGGGGTGAATGTATGACATTGTTCTGCATTCTGTCCATCAATTGTTCTTTTTGCATTTGTCACCCCTAGTGGGGAGGGTAAGCCCAGACGTGGGTCCCGTGCTCTCCATGCCACTGGAGTTAAGCTATCCTGGCTGATGAGGGGTGAAACCCCGAAACCGGTCCTAGGATGCTTGTTTCCAGTCCAGGGAGGACCTGGCCTGGCAGTTCGGGCTGGACTGTTCCCATTGGGCGCTGGGTCAAGACTGATTAGCATATGGCTGGGTTCAAACTGGAATGGCACGGGGAGTGTGAGAAGTTGGCCTGGTATATGCTGTTCACTAATTAAAGTGGACACCTTGCACCAGGGCAAATCGACTCTTATGGTAGATAGGTTTAAGACAACCTTTTAAAGAAAGCTATCCTAGTGGTAGCTGTGGAGAGCAGCCTTCAGGCTAAGTCTCGGAGGAATGTAAAGCAGCTTGTTTTACCATATAATCTCTTGAATCACCAAATGAAAAGACACCACACAGGTATATATATCAAATATATATGTATTTATTTCTAAATAACTCTCTACTAATCTCTTTATGAGATTAGAAGACAAACATATGCACAAATCAACGTTTCACAATAAGTTAAGCACAAAATATGGCTGGGGCCCTAGGGGCGTACCAGACCATATACTAAGTAAGAGACTTAGGGACAACGACTTGCAGGGAGACAAGGCCTAGGGCCTTCAGAAGTGCTGGGGCCTCACGAAACCACCCAAGGCAGGTAAGTAAAGGACCCACGGGGGACGCGTGCAGTGTAGATACAAAGGCGCGGATCGCCGTTGACTTCAATGGGGCAAGTCGCGGTTGGAAATAAAGAGTTTTAGGATACTTCGGGAGAACCTACAAGCAAGTCACTTACAGGGTAAGTAGTTCTAGGGTCCACACCCACAGGAGCACCGTAGTGCTGGAGTTACCTCACCCAGGGAAGCCGGGTGCACAGGTGTCCTTTGGTGTCGGGTCGCGGCGTCGTTTTCAATGGCGAACAAAGAAGACTTGCTGCTTGCGGGAGCTGAAGAAGTGTCCGGTGGAATCCAAGCCTGGATTCTGAAGAAGGATGACCTGAAAGCAGAGGGGACAGTGTTCAAAGTCACTTGGCAGTGACCCGGGGCAAGGAAGATGGATGCCCACCGTCGTCGGTCGCTTCAGGTCGGTTGCGGGTGCCTTGACTCTTCAGCCACGTGGTCCAAGAGGTGTCGACGACAACCAGGAGCTGGATTCTGTGTGTCCCTTGACGTCTGCAGCTGACTGCGGTGTCAGCAACTCGATCGGATCCAACAAGCCTTGGCAGCCGCAAGTCTCGGGGAGATGGAGAAAAGTCGATGGCGCAGACCAGCAAGGTCTATGGAACTCACCCAGCAAGGGTAAGTCAGGGCAGGCCTGGAGCAACCAGGGGAGCCCTTTGGTTTCTTTAAGAAATCTTCTGGGGACCCACAAGCCAGCGGGCAAGGGATCGCGAAGACACCTCGAGCGGAATCACTCAACAGGGGCCCACGGTCACTCGGGACAGTGTAGGCCTCTGATCTTCGGAGGGATGTCTGCTGGAGGTCGGGACCACACGTGGTCCAAAGCACAGGTTCGTAGAACGTTGTGAAGGGGTTGCACTTGACAATAGTGCACGGTACCCAGGGGTCGCGGTTCCTCGTTACTCGTGGGGTCCACTTGCCTCAGCTTCGCTGGGGACTCACGATGGCCTGGGAGAGGTCAGGAAATCCACTTCCTGGGCTGCAGGGACTTCGGACTCCGGCGGGAGCGGCGTAGTTTGCGACCGTCATTGTCGTTTTTGGTGCCTGCCAAGCAGGGGAGTCACTCCTTGACTCCAAGGGAGATTCTTCTGTCTTCCAAAGGTAGTGGAACGTCGAAGGGCCAGGATTCTTCTGTAGAGTGTCGTCCAGGGGTTATCTGCTTTGCAATGGTAAGGTTCCCCCTCTTATACTAAAAAGAGGGGATGGACTAGCTCTATGACCCCACCTATGGGAGGGTCAAGGGAGGGGTGGCTACACCCACTTCCCTTTGTCCAGTTTCGCGCCAGAGCAGGGGCAGGTAGCCCCTGAGCTGGTTTGAACTGGCATATGCACAGAGGAGCCTTCTGCTCCCCCAGTGCAGGACTTCAAAGCACTCTAAGAGTGCACCCACCCAGCCCCAATACACTAAACCCTGTCTGGAAGGTGGTTACACCTCCCTGTGACAGGATGCCTATTGTTGGGCTTCCTCCACTGTGAGTTTCGGTCATCAGCAGGAGGGCAGCCCAGTGTCTGTGACTGGTGGCATCCATTTTGTGATGCCAGGGCTCTTTAGGATTCTACCGCGTTTCCACAGCAGGTACATGTCTTATCCCTCTAGAAGGGTGGAATGCTACCCCCGCCGCCAAGATTGGCGGGGGGTAGTATTCCAAGATGTTTGACACCAAACACGACATGTTTTGATGCAGCCATTCCAAAGTTAGCATTTACCGCGAGGATATAATGCACTTAAGAGTATATGGTTTAACCGCATCCACAAACAGCACCAGAGAATGGACTCTGAGAACTGTAGAGGGGCCCTGCTCATGCAGAGGCACCCCCTCACATAGAAGCCAAGCACCCTGCCCTCAGGATTGATAGGGCCTGCCTTAGGGGTGACTGATAGGTTTATATGTGTGTGCAGGAGAGATATAGGAAACCTATATCTCAGTGAGGGGTGCTAGCACCACCTCACCCAGGCTGCAGTAGCAGGCCTGTGGTGTCAGATTTAGACTGCTTCCCAGGGGTGGCATAACATATGCTGCAGCCCCTGGGAGGCCTGTGAAGTACCTATGCCCTTGGCACCTAAGGTACCATATACTAGGGACTCATAAGGCACCACAGTATCCAATCACTAGTGCACCTAGAGTGCACTCCATGTCGTTTAGAGAGAGCAGATAGACTGGGGCCCTGAATAGCAGGGTCCCAGTCCAACTAAGTCATAAACCAGCAAAACACCATAAAAAGGTGGGGGCAACCATATAGTCAGATTCCACCTTCCTACAGGGAGCAAAGAAACAATGGATTTAGGCCCAGATCACTGTACTGGGGTGAATGTAGGACATTGTTCTGCATTCTGTCCATCTATGTTTATTTTTGCATTTGTCTCCCCGAGTGAAACGGGTATGGCCAGACGTGGGTCCCGTGCTCTCCATGCCACTGGAGTTAAGCTATCCTGGCTGATGAGGGGTGAAACCCCGAAACCGGTCCTAGGATGCTTGTTTCCAGTCCAGGGAGGACCTGGCCTGGCAGTTCCAGCTGGACTGTTCCCATTGGGCGCAGGGTCAAGACTCATTAGCATATGGCTGGGTTCAAACTGGAATGGCATAGGGAGCAAAAAAACGATGGATATAGGCCCATATCACTGTACTGGGGTGAATGTATGACATTGTTCTGCATTCTGTCCATCAATTGTTCTTTTTGCATTTGGAATCAACCTTGGCATATCTTTAAACAAAATTTTTGTTAGAAATAGCCACCCAACAGTCTTTTTTCATGATCCGGTTGAAACGGACGTCCATAAATGTTAACAGCCAGTGAGCTGATGCTGATAACAATAATCAGGGTGATACAAAGAATTCCCGGCTTGCTCACAGTTGATCTCTGGTGGTATTCCACACCTTGTGTTGTGAAACACAAAATTCAACTGGGGGCGCCTGCTCTAACGTGAGACCACCTGTTGGTTTTAAGCACATGGAACTATCTCTAATATTTAAAAAATCTGCACAAACATGTCCTTGTGGCACACTTTAGAATAAAATGTATGGGCATCGAGTGGTGGGGTTTCTATATCTTGCGTTTTTTTGGATCTTTGTATAACTAACGAAGCAACTTAATAAATGTATGTATGTGTGAATTTTTATATATATATATATATATATATATATATATATATATATATATATATTTTTTTTTTAAAACAAAGGTTAAGGATAAGTTATAGTTATGAAAACTTTATTTATTCTTTCTATACAAACCCAACTTAAACTATACGAACGTTAGAAATTCGCAACATAATTATAGTTGTAACTTAAATTTTGAATTTACGCACCACCTTCAAATTACCATAAGTCGTGCACTTCCGTACAGTCTTGTTGCCTCACTCGCCACACAACATTAATTAGAACTCGCTCCTTCATGCACTGGTTATACCCTTCCATATTACATGACCTGTAGCATGTGAATTCATAGCATTTATAACAACACTTACGACATCTCAAATGACATGATTTGTGAGAACAAAGTGCATAGTAGTGTGGCGAGTAAGGTGACAAGACTGTAATGTGGTGCGTAAATTCTAAATGTAAGTTATAACTACAACTTTACAATTTCTAATGTCTGTATAGTTTAAGTTGGTTTTGTATAGGAATAATAAATAAAGTTTTCCTAACTATAACTTAGCCCTACTCTGTTTTTTTTTTTCATTGAATTTGAATGGTTCTTATTTTTAAATAAAAATGTGTTTCAGATCGTAAGGTTGAGTGTCATTCTGTTTAGTCCTAAGTGTAGTGTTGTATAGTAGATGGCCGTGTCATAGACTGTTTTGTTCTACAGTGGAGTGGCGTAGCGGACAGTAGAGCAAAGTGTTATACACTACAGTGTTGTGGTGTGTCGTGTAGTGGAGTCGAGTGGAGTATCGTATAGTGGTGTGATGTATAGTGGAGGGCTGTGTCTTCCAGTGGAGTACCTTTGACTGCAGCGACATGAAGTCGAGTGTCGTGTAGTGGAGTGTCGAGTAGAGCGTGATAGGGTGGTGTAGAGTGGAATAGAGTGTTGTGCAATTTAGCGCATTAGAGTGGGCTTAAGTGGAGTACAGTGTCGTATAGTTCAGTGTTGCAGAGTGGAATGTCATGAAGTCAAGTGGCGGATAGTCTTGTGCACTATAGTGTTGTATAGTAGAGTCGTTTCTTACAGTGTACTGTGGTACAGTGTTGTACAGTGGGGTGCTCTGTCAATTAGTGGAGTGTAGTAGAGAGGAGTGGAGTGGCGTGTCCTATAGTGTCGTACAGTGTAGTACAGTGGCATCGAGTGGATGGGCATAGAGTGGAGTAGAGTGTTATGAAGTGGTATACAGCGTAGTAGAGTCTTGTAAAGGATTGTACAGTGGAGGGGCATAGAGTGGATTGTTGTACAGTGGTGTAGAGTGAAGTAAAGTGTTGTGGAGTTGAGTGGAGTGGCGTAACGTAGTGTGGAGTGAGGTATAGAGTGGGTTTGTTGTTGTGCTGAGTGGTGTAGCGTAGAGTCGAGTAAAGTGTCATAAATTGTAGTGGTGTCTCGTACAGTAGAGGGGAGTGCTGTGTTGTAGACTTTTGGAAAGTGTCTAAGAGTGTTGTGGAGTGCACTGGCGTAGAGTATGTAGTTGTACAGTAGAGTGCACGGCGATAGAGTGTAGTAGAGTGTTGCAGAGTGGCATAGTGTAGTAGAGTTTTGTAGAGTGAAGTTCTATTCAATGGAGGAGAGTGTTGTAGAGTGAAGCGGTGCAGAGTGGCCTGTCGAATAGTGGCGTAGAGTGGGATAAGGTATTGTACAGTGGACTAGAGGTGAGTGAAGTCGCATAGGATCGAGTGGAGTAAAGTATGATAGAGTGGAAAGTTATGTTGTAGAGTAGCTTAGCATTTCATATAGGGGAGCAAAGTCTTATGGAGTGGGGTGCTATGTTGTACAGTGGAGCGGAATGGCATGTCCTAGAATGCTGGAAAGTGTCATGGAATACAATGGAGTTCCACAGAGTGGATTAGCAAGTTCTACATTGGAGTGGCACGGAGTAGAGAACAGTACAGTGTGGTAGAGTGGAGTGGCATACAGCCTTGTACAGTTTAGTGGCATAGAGTAGCATAAAGCGTAGTGATGTAGAGTGGTCTACTGGAGTAAAGAAGAGTGGAGTAGTGTGTCATAGAGTAGAATGCAGTAAAGTGGGGGTGGAGTGAAATAGAGGTAGTTGCCTAGAGTGGAGTATAGTGTCGTACAGTGGCATAGAGTGGCATAGAGTAAATTAGGGTGGTGCACACTTGGATAGACTGGAGTGCAGTGTTGTATAGTGGAGTGCTACAGAGTGAATCATTGCATGGTGGAGTGGAGGGGCATGAAGTGTTTACTAGAGGAGAGTGGCGTGGAGTAGAGGGGTGGAGTGTAATGGTGTGGAGTGGCGTGTTTCAAAGTGGCGTTGCGTAGAGTGGTGTGGAGTGGTGTATAATATATAGCGTTGTAGAGATTAATGGTATAGAGTGTTGTGGAGTCAAGTAGCATAGAGTGGCGTGGAGTGGCATACAGTTGAGCAGAGTGGACTAGTGTGTCAGAGTGGGGAGCAGTTAAGTGAGGTGGAGTGGCATAGCGGGAGCTGCGTAGTGTCTTAGAGTGGAGTAGAGTGTTGTACAGTAGAGTGTAGGGGCATAGAGAGTAGTACAGTGGCTTATAGTCTAGTAATGTTGTAAAGTGGACTTTATAGAGTAGAGTGTTGTGGAGCGGCGTAGAGTGGAGTGTCATACAGTGGGGTAAAATGTTGTGGAGTGGCAGAGGGAAGAGTGGAGTAAAGTATCATAAAGTGGAGTGGCGTAGTGTACAGGAGTATGGCGTGTTGTAGAGTGGGGGAAATTGTCGAAGATTAAGGTGGCATAGAGTGGAGTACAGTGGAGTGAGTTAGAGTACAGTAGAGTATGGTACAATGGAGAGTGGCATGCAGTGTAAAGGTGTGTTACAAAGTAGAGTGGAGTAAATTGTGGTGGAGTTTCTTAGAGTGTCGTAGAGTATGGTAGAGTGACTTAGAGTGGACTACAGTATTTTATAGTGGCATAGACTCATGTAGAGTGTTGTACAGTGGAGTAGCATAGAGTGGAGTAGAGTTTGGTGAGTAGAAGGATGTACTGTGGAGTAGCCTGGACTGGAGTGGCGTACAGTGGAGTGTGGTAGAGTGGAATAGCATGTGTAGAGTGGCCTATAGTGGAATAGTGTACTATAGTGGCATACGATGGAGTGACGTACAATGGAGTGATGTACTGTCGAGTGACGTACTGTGGAATGGCATACAGTAGAGGGGAGTATGGTAGAGTAGAATAGCATACAGTGGAGTGCGGTGGAGTTGTGTACAGTGGAACAGCCTAGCTTGGATTGGCGTGTACAGTGGAGTGGCGTGTACAGTGGAGTGGCGTGTACAGTGGAGTGGCGTGTACAGTGGAGTGACGTACAGTGGTGTGACGTACAGTGGTGTGACATATAGTGGAATAGACTGGAGTGTCGTACAGTGACGTGGAGTGGCATACAGTGGAATAGAATGGAGTGGGTTGGCGTACAGTAGAGTGGCATACAGTGGAATAGCTTACTGTGGAGTGACATAGATTTGAGTGCCATACAGTGGAGTGGTGTGTAGTGGTGAATAGTGTAATAGCATACAGTAGATTGGAGTACTGTGGAGTGGCACAGAGAGGTGTACAGTGGAATAGTATAGATTGGAGAAATGTAGAGTGAAGGGGCATACAGTGGGGAGGCATTGGCTGGATTGTCGTAGAATGAAGTGGCGTAAAGTGTAATAGCACACAGTGGTGTGGATTAGAGTGGAGTGGCATACAGTGGATTAGCTTGGAGTGGAGTGGCGTATAGTGGAATGACTTAGAATGGAGTGGCGTAGAGCACAATGGCGTAGAGTGGTATGAGGTATGGTGGAGTGGACTGTGGTACCTGAAACAGACGTAGTGTGAAAGTGCGTGAACAAATGTAGATGTAATGTCAGAATATAGAGTGATGTGTAAATGGTCATTTTTGGTAGTATGTGTAAATAGTGTTAAAGTTATGTGTTAAAATACTTACTTTTATATTATGGGGTGTGCTATACTACGGTATACCACAGTACATGCCGATGAGAAGGCAGTATCTGATTGGCTAATAGATGTCTTTACAAAACATAAAACGCAGCCATGTCGTTGGCACACTTTCGCTGTGTTCTGGGTAAGGGCCTTAGATATATGTATGAAGTTGGTTTTATTGTTATTCCCTGCCTGTTACCACTTTATTACATCTACATGCAAGTGCTATTAGAGAAATGTACTTATATTTTTCTATATATTTTTACAGCACTTTACGGATGACTGTACTTTCAAAAAGTTTTAGGTATTCCTGGGGTACTCCGTAGACTTTTTTGTAAAGCATTAAATATGTAAAAAAATGAAAATGCGCAAAGACACTATATTTGTAAAATATAGTGTAGTACAGTGTATTTTTTATCTTTTCACATGTTTATTTTGTTTTTTAATGTACCGTGGTACTTCCTAGGATGTACTGCAGTACTCTATTTTTTGTTTTGTTTTAATATTTGAAACTTATAAATAATTTTCCCTACCTAGTACCACTTAAATAAAATGGTAATAGGTAGGGAAGAAAAAAAAAAAACGAATACTTATATTTAAGGACGTGACGCAGAACACATCCAGAGTGTACTGAAAAAAGCATAGCTGCCTTTCATTTTTGTAAAGGCAGTTATTAGCAAATCACATAATGGCTTCTCATCGCTATGTTCCACTGTAGTTTCATGAAATACTGTGAAATTTCGTAAAACTATCGCAACCCCAGATGTCACTAATTTTAAATGCATTATAACTTAAAAATACCTGTAGAACCCAAAAGGATCATCTGCACACCTTCCTGCCGTATTTAATTCAAATCCATTCAGCTGTTTTTGCGCTACGAGTGAGTACGCAGTCTATGGCAAATGCATTGGTACAAAAGCGTGTTTTGGGACACCCCTTTTTTCTTTGCACCTCCTTGGCGAACCTCTGAGAAACTTTGCATCATTCGCCATAGTAGAAAAAGGATTAGGTCTGCCAAGTTTTGCGAAGATTCGGCAAACAAGTGCAAAGTTATTGACGAACAGAATATGAGGAATCCTAACTAAAACTAGAGTTGTTACCACCACTCTGTACTATATATATATATATATATATATATATATATATATATATATATATATATATATATATATATATATGTATATATGTATATTCACTGAAAAAACCTGAGGTTTCAGGCACGTTATAGTTAGAAATTAGCATTTAAAAAACCTTAGAAATTCACTAAAAAAACCATAGGTTTCAGGCACGTTATAGTTAGTTGGACATTTCACTCGTACAAAACCATAGAAATTCCCCCGTTATAGTTAGTTCAGCAAACTATAACTCGCGCCCCCGCAATGCACTGCTGATGACGTCACATATTACATCATTCATGACATGGTCAGTGACATCACTGATGACATCTCAAATGACATCACTGATGACATCACTGATGACATCATCCACGTGAAAATCTGATGCACCTCCTCACACTCTAATATAATCTTTGATACACCCACTGTAAAATACAGACTACCATTTTCGAAACCATCGACACACCAATACCAGTTACTACATACGCACTCACTAATTCCTAGGTCTACACACACATCCACTCATTCACCCATACAATCACTCATACATACAGTCTCTCATCAATACAACACTATCATATGCACTCATACACCTATACAGACACTGACACACCGCCACTCATCCATGGAGTTACTCACACACCTAGTCGGTCATGCAAAGAATCAATCACACTCCCATTTCCTCACCTATACAGTTATACACACACCACCTCACTTATTCAAACATATACTAACACATACTTACTCTCTTATACAATCACTGATACAAGTACACACTCATCCAAACAGCCACTCTCACAGTCACTGACTCACGTATAGTCATTTATATACTCCAAGTCTCACATACACTGCCTTTTACATATGTAGTTACTTGGACATGTACCACTGAGACATCCAATCTCTCACCAACACACCCATACACACACTCACCCGCCCATACAGCTGTTTCCACATGCACTCTTGAACCCATACACCATACTCCCGCGCTTCATTTAAATGAGGCCCCCGGGTGGGTCAGGTCCGGGGGCATTGCGCAATATAAATTTATAATTGCGGGGGCCCGTGGGGGCCCCTGCAGCCCCGGGGACCGCCACCTCCCCGGGGCTATGTTAATAATATGCGGGAGGGCACGCGGCCCTCCCGCAGCCCCGGGGACCGCCACCTCCCCGGGGCATCTTTTTTATTAATGTGTGGGGGGCCTCCAAGGCCCCCCCAAGCCCCGGAGACCGCCACCCCCCGGGGCTTTTCTTAAATATTAGCGGGGGCACACGGCCCCCCCGCTGCCCCGGGGACCGCCACCCCCCGGGGCTTCTATTCTATAAAAACATTAAACCTGTGTGGGGGGGCTCGAGCCCCCCCACACGCCCCGGGGACCGCCACCTCCCCGGGGCACTAAAAATGTAAAATGGGGGTCCGTTATGGACCCCCGAGCCCTGGGGACCACCACCTCCCCGGGGCTATTTTCACGAAGGGAGGGGGCCGCGCGGCCCCCCTCCTGGAGCCCTTGGTGGCCCTGGGGACCGCCACCCCCCCCAAGGGCCGGCTCCTGCAGTGTCCCGGGGTGCCCACCCCCGGGACACTGCTGTTTGCTATGGCAGGGCGGGAGCCATGCGGCTCCCGCCCTGTCATAGCAAACTCTGCTTTGGATTTTGGAAGCGAGAGCAGGTTTCCTGTTCTCCCCTCCAAAATCCAAAGCAGATGGCTTTTCCACATAGGGAGCTGCATGTCAGCAGCTCCCCGTGTGGAAAAGCAATGCCAGCTCCCGCAGGAGGCGGGGAGCCGGCAGGGATCGTGGGGGAATTGGGGTCCCCCCCGGTCCCCAACGGATAGGGTCGGCCCCGGGGATGGGGTCCCCGGTGCCAGAAGTGGCGTGGCCCCCCTCCCCTTTGAAACAAAAATAAAATAAAAAAGGAAAGGCCGGCCCCGGGGGATGGGGTCCCCGGGGCCATAAATGGCCTGAGGAGGGGACCATCAGTGATGTCATCAGTGATGTCACTGACCATGTCAAGAATGATGTAATATGTGACGTCATCAGCAGTGCATTGCGGGGGCACGAGTTATAGTTAGCTGAACTAACTATAACGGTGGAATTTCTCTGGTTTTGTACGAGTGAAATCTCCAACTAACTATAACGTCCCTGAAACCTATGGTTTTTTCAGTGAATTTCTAAGGTTTTTTAAATGCTAATTTCTAACTATAACGTGCCTGAAACCTATGGTTTATTCAGTGAATATATATATATATATATATATATATATATATATATATATATGTATATATATGTATATATGTATGTGTGTGTATATATATATATATATATATATATATATATATATATATATATATATATATATATATATATATTATCTACTGGCGGTCGCCAGTAGATAGTTATAGTTAGGACCTATTTTCCATAGGAAATCCGCAACATTCTATTTGAAATAACTTTGGCGCCGGTTGACGAATCTTCGCGAAATTTTCAAAACTCGTGGGGCGCTCCGGTCCGCTCCTATCCTGAAAGTCTCGGGGTGATTCGTCAAGTGGGTGGCCGAGAAAAAAGGGGGGTCCCAAAACGTGTTTTCCCCATGCAATTTTCCATAGGAACCTTTCATCGCAGCTACAGCCCGAACTGCTGAACGGAATTACACCTAATCTGGCAAAAAGGTAGCCCTTGGTTCAGAGTCGTGCCTTTTGGTTAAATGGTGTAAATCCGTTCAGTAGTTCCTGAGAAATTTGAAAAAGAAAACACATATATCTGGGCGAAGCCTAACCACACATGTCATCGTGAGATCTGATTGGCTGTCAGCACTTCATCCTGGAATTGCTGGCAGCCATCTTGGGACCAATATAAATGATAGTACCCCATTGAAATGCATTGTAGTGAATCGAAGATTTTGAGGGTTACCAAATGGAGAACTATAAAGGGTGATAACAGACTTTAGTTACATTAGAATTAATTTGTTGATGGTACCATACTAATTTCAGGAATTGTGGTGTGTTCTAAGGTGATTTTACCCTGTGAAAAACCTTCTGCTGGGATATCATGAATCATGTTTGAGAGAAAACTATTTTCACATGCTTCTCCCATACAGTTTTGGAAGGTGCTCCAGAAGCTAAAATGAGAGCATATTTTCTGTAAATTCACATTATCTTTCTCAGTCATGTGAGAATGAAGTCTGACATTCTCAGTAAAACATGTACATCCAACAAGGGCAGAGACTGTCAGTTGATTCCTTTGTGTTCTACTGCAGCTTCCCAGAGTGTTCTAAAGAACAACTAGAGTGCTAACAGCCTTACTTATGACAAAAGTATGGCACACCTGAAGCCATCTTGATTGGAATAAACTGGTAACACTTAAAACATTTAATTTAAAAAGGAACAAAATGATGGGGTTCATTTTGTCATAGAAATTATGGTTAGTGCTGTAGAAAGAAAAATTAGGACATGTTTCAAGTGTGATCTCAAATATCTTCCTGTTATATTTCAACAGGAGCAGCCTGTCAGTTGATGCCTTTGTGTTGTACTGCAGCTTCCCAGAGTGTTCTAAAGAACAACTAGAGAGCTAACAGTCTTACTTATGACAAAAGTATGGCACACCTGAAGCCATCTTGATTGGAATAAACTGGTAACACTTAAAACATTTAATTTAAAAAGGAACAAAATGAGGGGGTTCATTTTGCCATAGAAATTATGGTTAGTGCTGTAGAAAGAAAAATTAGGACATGTTTTAAGTGAGATCTCAAATATCTTCCTGTTATATTTCAACAGTAGCAGCCTGTCATTTGATGCCTTTGTGTTCTACTGCAGCTTCCCAGAGTGTTCTAAAGAACAACTAGAGCGCTAACAGTCTTACTTATGACAAAATTATGGCACACCTGAAGCCATCTTGATTGGAATAAACTGGTAACTCTTAAAACATTTAATTTAAAAAGGAAGAAAATGAGGGGGTTCATTTTGCCATAGAAATTATGGTTAGTGCTGCAGAAAGAAAATTTAGGGCATGTTTTAAGTGAGATCTGAAATCCTCTTCTATTTCATTAGAAAATTCTGACATGCAGACTGAAACAATCACTTTCAATACCAGCAGTAGACTTCCAGTTAACTCCCTGGTGAGCAGTAGCTTTACTACAGTGATCTAATGAACAACTAGAGTGCTAACATTCTGAATTTATGGCAAATGTTTGACACATCTGAATGCCTTCTTGATGGAATCAAAGTAAAAAACTGAAAGCATTTCCTACTGAGGAGACTGCAGTAAATGACGAAATTAGGAAACTTCATAACAAATAAGTCTCCCAAGATGGCCACCAGAGAAAAAAGAGCCCAAATGTAGCACAAATATCACCCAGATGTAGCCCACATATAGCCCAATTTCAGAAGTGTGCAAAACACTTTTTATTTTTAGTTTTTCTGCAGTTTTATATAGTGCAAACTGGTCAGGTATTGGAGCGTTACATCTTACTTGGACCCCTTATTGCGCATTTTGCACGAAGTATATGAGATTGATCTTGCGAAACATTGAACTTTACGATTCTGTTAACCTGAAGTTGCTCTGAACCGGGCTTTGTAACACCCGTTTTTACCTACTGGTTTTAATTAATTCTCACTGTATTGTATTAGGAAAGAGGATTTACTGTTTTTATGTACACTTTTATGATCTATGTTTCTAAATCAGATCAAATAAAGTTTAATGAATTCTATGGCAGGACGGAGGCGAGGATTATGCATATCTTTCCTCACTTTATTTGCATAGCAGTTCAAAGAAAACGTAACACAACAATCATTAAACAAAAGACTACACAACCCATGAACCATTAGGGGGTAGTCTCCAAGGCAACTATAGTCCAATCATATCACAGTCCATCGTATATAATATCGTGACGTCCCTTCCGCTTCCTCTTTCTTCACTGCTCGTCAGTTAAGTGCATTCCTTACATTCTTGGCTTAATCTGACATTGTTGCTGTTTGTATAGCGGTTTCTTGTGCACGTTATTAGCATTATTGCCTTGGTATTGTTTCATATTCCCTGCGCAGCAGGCTCTTGCCCGAGCGCGTTCTCCCCTCGCAGTTTCTCCCGCTGTGTGCTCTGCGCGCGGTGAGATCCTGTCAGGCGCGTCTGGTCCGAGCGAGGCAGCTCCGCCGAGCGCTCCCGCTGGTCTTTACGCGCGTTTGGGAATCCGGTCACTCCTTTAGTGTCCGCTTGATTCCCGACCAACCCTCGCCTAATTTTGACACCGCTACGCGGTGATTTCCCCACACGGCCACGTTAGTGACCAGCGCCACCTGGTGGTGGTAATTGGTATTGTGCCTCAGTCTATTCTTATAACAGCTTCGGGAAAGCCCAGCTGTTGGAGCACCGGCGAGGGGCTGTCTTAAGGATTTTAAGGGCATTTGTTCTGTGCTCACACCCTCTGCTATCATGTCTTCTCCAGAAGACCATTTTTACTCCTCCTACCAGGAAGTGGAGGAGGAATGGCCCCCAACTTCTCCCTCCAGCAGTGGACCAAGCCCTCTCTCTGGCTATTTCTAGGGCGCTGGCTCCTCTTAGGGATCAGGTTGATAAGCTGGCGAAAAGCATCCCTGGGGTGTTCAGTGACCCAGATCTGGTGGTGGTGGGTCCAAGTAGCTCCCAGATGGGGAATAAAAGGGCCGTTAAGCATAACGCGGGGCACTTGGAAGGATTTGATAAACTTACGGAGACCTTCCTCAAGAGTGCGCGAACGCTAAAACATGCACCCTGCCGGGAGGAGGAGGGGCCCGGAGAAAATTGCGACACTGTCACCACTATTGTAGACCCCGACGGCGGGTTTCCCTTAGAGGGAGAGGGTGTATCGGAGGACGATTTCTCCTCCGATGAGGATAAGGATTCGGGCGTCCCTGGCGTCCAGAGTCCCACTCCTCTCAGTCCCCGGTTGGGGACGGGGTCCACTCGGACATGTTCGAGCCTACCCAAATTAACCATCGTAGGTCGGCAGAGTGGACACCTGACGCCAAAGTGGCAGAGTATGTGGTGGGGAAAATCCATCAACCCCTTGAAAGGGAGGTCAGGAATAGGATGAGGGGAGAATGCCCCAGGCCCTCACTGAAGGGGAAGGTGGCACAGACGCCTGAAATTGATGAGAAACTATGTACCTTTTTCTCCAAGTATATGAGGGATCCCAAGAAAGGAATTGATAGGTCTTGGACGTGGTAGGGCCCTTGACCCAAATTATTCAATTGACGGAGCGTTCCAAAGAGTCAGGATCCCCTTTGTCCACGGATATTGTGGCTGGTTGGGCGCACTACCCTAAACCCTAAAACACTCACTACCCAAACACCACTGCACTACCCTAAACCCTAAAACACTACCCCAGCACGACACCCTACACTACCCAAACATAACTGCACTACCCTAAACCCTAAAACACTACCACCAGCACGACTCCCTACACTACCCAAACACCACTGCACTACCCTAAACCACTACCCCAGCACGACTCCCTACACTACCCAAACACCACTGCACTACACTAAACCCTAAATATACCCACAGCATGACCTCCCACACTACACAAACACCACTGCACTACCCTAAACCCTAAAACACTACCCCCAGCACGACCCCCTACACTACCCAAACACCACTGCACTACCCTAAACCCTAAAACACTAACCCCAGCATGACCCCTACACTACCCAAACACCACTGCACTACCCTATACCCTAAAACATGACCCCCTACACTACACAAACACGACTGCACTACCCTAAACCCTAAAACACTACCCACAGCATGACCCCCTTCACTACACAAACACCACTGCACTGCCCTAAACCCTAAAACACTACCCCAGCACTACCCCCTACACTACCCAAACACCACTGCACTAACATAAACCCTAAAACACTACCCCCAGCACAACGCCCTACACTACACAAACACCACTGCACTACCCTAAACCCTAAAACACTACCCCCAGCACGACTCCCTACACTACCCAAACACCACTGCACTACCCTAAACCCTAAAACACTACCACCAGCATGACCCCCTACACTACTCGAACACCACTGCACTACCCTAAACCCTAAAACACTACCCCAGCACGACCCCCTACACTACCCATACACCACTGCACTACCCTAAACCCTAAAACACTACCCCCAGCACGACCCCCTACACTACCCATACACCACTGCACTACCCTAAACCCTAAAACACTACCCCAGCACGACCCCCTACACTACCCAAACACCACTGCACTACCCTAAACCCTAAAACACTACCCCCAGAACGACCCCCTACACCACCCAAACACCACTGCACTACCCTAAACCCTAGAAAAGAAACCCCCACCCCATGCCCAATCCCCCTTACCTCTCACTCCTCATGGTTCCTCTCACCTCGTGGTTCCTGCTTCACGTCATCTCTGAGGGGCGGTGCACGTCATTGTGAGGAAACGGAACAGCCTCGGTTTCCTTACAACGACATGGATCGTCTACATGTTTTTTAGAACGCATGGTCATTTACCATACAGACCTTTACAACAAAATTCGTTGTAAAGGCATGCGTGGTAAATGACCATGCGTTCTAAAAAAATGCGTTGTAATGACTTCGTGATGTACAACGCATGCGTGGTAATGCATGCGTTGTAATGGTATAGCAAAGTAAAAAAGTCGTTGTAACGGCTGTTTACCGATCGAAGCTGGCCCCTGTTCTTCAGTGAGACGTTTATTTGATTAATTAGGAGGAAGGAATGTGGTTTTTTTTACCGAAAAGTGCATTCCCGGCTGTTGTATTGTGAAAGTGTCCGCGTGGCCTGATTTCACTTCCGGTGAGAGAGTGGAAGAGTCTGTTTGGATTTAAAGGAGTTCTGTTGTTGGACGGGGCCGGCGCGACATGTCATCAGAAATCATAGCTAATGGAAAGCGTCCTCCCTGAACGTGTGGAGCTTTGCCATGAGAGGTCAACGAGTGTGCGTCCCACCGCAGTATGACCGTACCGCGTGACCCATGTGCCGCCTCCAGGGTACAGGAGGCAGAAGCGGCATCGCAGGTCCTCTTGAAGACCGTTGTAGCACTAATTCTACATTTTGGTACTAGGGCATTTTAACTTTGTTGTTCCTGCCAGATACAAAGAGAAGATCCTGTGTTATTCAGTGCCCTCGTTACCTTTTTGTGGGTTGTGGTGCTTGTCACTTCGCTGCCCCGCCGGTGCAGACGACTGGGCACCCCACCTCGTGTGCCATCTGCAGGGCCTCTGCCCTCGGATCACTGGTTTCGGTTTCTGGAGTGGCAACATAAACAGTTGCTCCCAAAGGACTAACCTGAACACTTAGGTGAATATCCCCTGCACCAGCATTCCACGGAAATTCTTTCCTAGCTCTCCCACGTCAACGAGCACGGCTTCGCTCGCGACACCGTATGACGTCATCGGAGCCATAAGAGGACCTAGTCGGCGTGCTGACGTCAGTTCCACCCATTTTTTCCGTGCCACCGAGGCAAACGGGACCGAGACATTTTCACATGTATACATAGTATAATAAATATATATATATTCACTGAAAAAACCATAGGTTTCAGGCACGTTATAGTTAGAAATTAGCATTTAAAAACCTTAGAAATTCACTGAAAAAACCATAGGTTTCAGGCACGTTATAGTTAGAAATTAGCATTTAAAAAACCTTAGAAATTTACTGAAAAAACCTTGTAAAAGTGATGTAATATGTGACGTCATCAGCAGTGCATTGCGGACGCGCGAGGTATAGTTAGCTGAACTAACTATAACGGGGGAATTTCTATGGTTTTGTACGAGTGAAATGTCCAACTAAATATAACGCCCCTGAAACCTATGGTTTTTTTCAGTGAATATATATATATATATATATATATATATATATATATATATATATATATATTATCTACTGGCGGTCGCCAGTAGATAGTTATAGTTAGGACCTATTATCCATAGGAAATCCGTAACATTCTATTCCCAATAACTTTGGCGTCATTTGATGAATCATCGCGAAATTTTCAAAACTAGTGGGGCGCTCCGGTCCGCTCCTGTCTTGAAAGTTTCGGGGTGATTCATCAAGCGGGGGCCGAGAAAAAAGGGCGGGGTCCCAAAACGTGTTTTCTCCATGTTAATTCCCATAGGAAAGTTTAGCCACGGCTACAGCCCGGACTGCTGAACGGAATTACACCAAATTTGGCAAAAAGGTAGCGCTTGGTTCAGAAAGCGACCTTTTTTTTAAATGGTGTAAATCCGTTCAGTAGTTGCGGAGAAAATCCAAAATAAAAGTTTCGATATCTATGGCCGCGGTGGATCCGCGCACCCTCCCGACCACGAGCTGCATGCTAATTGGCTGTCAACACTCCAAACCAGGAAGTGTTGGCAGCCATCTTGTTCCTCAGTAGAACCAAGGAACAAGAAAGCAGTAAAACAACTGCGTAAAACGCAAAAAGGGGGCATTGTAGAAACACCCTGACCCCCTAGGCCTGCTCAGGGGGTCCAATAAGGACCCCCAGGGCCCCAAAAATGGTTTGGGGGGCCTCTAAGGCCCCCCAAACTCCGGGGATCGCCACCCCCCGGGGCTTTGAATTTTAAATTGTGCGGGAGGGCACTGGGCCCTCCCGCAGCCCCGGGGACCGCCACCCCCCGGGGCTTCTTTTTTAAAAAATTAAATTACCTGTGTGGGGGGGCTCGAGCCCCCCCGCACGCCCCGGGGAACGCCACCTCCCCGGGGCACTAATTAAACAAATGTGGGGATCCGTTTCAGACCCCCGAAGCCCCGGGGACCACCACCTCCCCGGGGCTTTCACGGTGTTGGGAGGGGGCCGCGTGACCCCCCTCCTGGAGCCCTTGATGGCCCTGGGGACCGCCACCCCCCAGGGCCGGCTCCTGCAGTGTCCCGGGGTGCCTACCCCCGGGACACTGCTGTTTGGTATGACAGGACGGGAGCCTCGCTGCTCCCGTCCTGTCATAGCAAACTGCTTTGAATTTTGGAAGAGAGAGCAGGGAAACCTGCTCTCTCTTCCAAAAACCAAAGCACATTGCTTTTCCACATGGGGAGCTGCATGTTAGCAGCTCCCCATGTGGAAAAGCAATGCCGGCTCCCGAGGGACGCGGAGAGCCGGCGGGACCGTGGGGGAGTTGGGGTCCCCCCACGGTCCCCAAAGGATAGGGCCAGCCCCGGGGGATGGGGTCCCCGGGGCAAGTAGTGGCCCGGGAGGGGGGCCACGCAGCCCCACTCCCCCCAAAAAAATAATAATTAAAAAATAAAAAATAAATAAAGGCCTGCCCCGGGGGATGGGGTCCCCGGGGCAAAAGGAGGCCTGAGGAGGGGGGCCACGCAACCCCCCTCCTTAAAAAAATCATAAAAAGTGTGGCCATGCCCCGGGGGATGGGGTCCCCGGGCCGGAATCGGCCACGGGAGGGGGGCCACTCGGCCCCCTTCCCGTTTCGTTTAAAAAAAAAAAGGGGTAAGGCCCTGGGGGATGGGGGCCCCAGGGCCCAAAAAAAGGAAAAAGGAAGGGGGGCCACACAGACCCCCTTCGGGAAAATAAAAAAAAATATAAAAAAAACACGATCGTGCCGCAGGCCCCGCCCCCTTCCTTTACCACTCTGCAAACGCGCCTCTGGCGCGTTTGCAGAGAGGGAACGAATCCCCTTGAATACTGGGGGTCCCTGAGGCCAACTAGCCCACCAGGAACCTCCAGTATGCGCCAGGGGCTGCGTTGCAGAGAGGTGTACAGAGGCCACGCCCCTTTTACACCTCTCTGCAACGCAGCTCTGTGGCGCTTTTTGGAGGTACATGGTGGGCTAGTTGGACTCCAGGGACCCTCAGGATTCAAGGGGACTTAATCCCCCAACTTAAAACGCGCCACGGGGCGCGTTTGCACAGTGGTGAAGGGAGGGGGCGGGGCTTCAGGTGACATGTGTGCAAACAGGCCCCGTGGCGCGTTTTAAGATGGGGAATTAAATCCCCTTCAATCCTGAGGGTCCCTGGGGGCCAACTAGCCCACCAGGTACCTCCAGGAAGCGCCACGGAGCTGCGTTGCAGAGTGTTGTAAAAAGGGGCGTGGCCTCTGAACACCTCTCTATAACGCAGCTCTCTGGCGCATACTGGAGGTATCTGGTGGGCTAGTTGGCCCCTAGGGACCCTCGGGATTGAGGATGAATTAATTCTCCAACTTAAAACGCGCCACAGGGCCTGTTTGCAGACATGTCACTTCAGGCCCCACCCCCTTCCTTCACCATTGTGCAAATATTCCTCTAAAATCAGCCGAACTACGAATTCCGATTTACTCACCTGTTATCAGGAGAGACCTCAGTGCTGCATCTTTGAGCCCAGTACTGAGCCTGAAAAGTAATTCTAACCGTACTTACCAGTAACTTGTATTTCCTTCCGTAGGAATCCATTGTCTGGTTTTCAGCAGAAAAGTTTCAAAGTGTCGATTTTCACAAACTACAAATATTCCTTAAAATTCGCCTGTATGACTTAAACGCATTCTTTCAACTGTTTACAGGAGATACACCAGTGCTGGATCCAGGATCCACCACTGAGTAAGAAAAAGTAACGATAACACTACTTACCTGCTAAGTGAATTTCCTCCCATAGGATAACATTGGTGATTCTATGTGAAGAAGTTTCTAAGTGTCAACTTTTAAAATACAATAATATTCCTTAAAAATCACTACTGTAACCAAAACGCTTTTACTCAACTGTTTACAGGAGATGTCCCAGAACTGAATCTAGGATCCAGTCCTGTGGTTAGAAAAGTAATCCATAAAGTAACTAATTTTATTTAACTAGAAATTCACATTGAGCTCAATGTTGCATTGTGTTTGAAATTGTGTTGCCCATTGCAACAACTGTAACTACTGTACTTAAAAGTCTATTGCCTATTTGCAAAGTATTTAAACTAAAGTAATTCATTCTGAGAAAGTATATTTTGTAATGTAATGTATAATGTAATTACAATGTAATTTAAAAAATAAAATATCTAAAAATAAATAGTTTAAAAAATGTAGTAAATCAGTATCAAAAAATAAATATAACAATTAATACATTTAAAAATTGTCATTTACAAAACCTTTGAAATTCACTGAAAAAAACCATAGGTTTCAGACATGTTATAGTTAGGAATTAGCATTTAAAAAACCTTTGAAATTCACTGAAAAACCATAGGTTTCAGGCACGTTATAGTTAGAAATTAGCATTTAAAAAACCTTACAAATTCACTGAAAAAACCATAGGTTTTAGGGACAGTTATAGTTAGTTGGACATTGCACTCGTACAAAACCCGTGAAATTCCCCCGTTATAGTTAGTTCAGCTAACTATAACTCGCGCCCCGCAATGCACTGCTGATGACGTCACATATTACATCACTCATGACATGGTCAGTGACATCACTGATGACATCACTGATGACATCTCAAATGACATCACTGATGACATCACTGATGACATCATCCACGTGATAATCTGATGCACCTCCTCACACCCTAATATAACCTTTGATACACCCACTCTAAATTACAGACTGCCATTCGCAAAACCATACACACTCCAACACCAATAACTACATACCCACTCACTGATTCTTAGGTCTACACACACATCCACTCACTCACCCGTACAGTCACTCATACTTACGGTCACTCAGTACAGGACTATCATATGCACTCATACTCCTATATAGACACTCAAACACCGCCACTCATCCATAGAGGTACTCACACACCTAGTCAGTCATGCAAATAATTAAACACACTGCCATTTACTCACCTATACAGTTATCCACACACCAGCTCACTTACTCATACAAATACTAGCACATTCTTAAGCTCTTATACAATCACTGATACAAGCACACACTCATCCATACAGTCACTCTCACAATCACACACTCTCGCTTATAGCTATTTATATACTCCAACACACATATATACTGCCTTTCACATATGTAGTTACTCACACATGTACCACTGGGACATGCATTCACTCACTAACACACTCTTACACGCACTTACCCACCCATACAGTCTATCACAGATGCACTCTTGAAACCATCCACCCAGTGAATCACCCACTCACACATCTATGCACAGAGTCGCACACACCCCACCCACACAAACACTCAGGCACCCATACAGATACTCAGACAACCAATCAATAACTCATATAGACACTCATGTAGCTATTCACAAACCCATGCAGCCACTTACACAGCAACAGACAGACGATACAGACATTCACCCAGTTTAGTCACTAACCCATGCATTCAGTAAGATACGTTTAATCACTCACTTATAGCTAGTCACGCACCTACTAAATCATCCATACAGACACTTATACACCCACTCATTCTTCAATTCGCCTTTCCCTATATATATTAAAAATATTTAAACTTTAGAGAAACACAGTCACTAGATGATGTCATCAGTGATGTCATTTGAGATGTCATCAGTGATGTCACTGACCATGTCATGAGTGATGTAATATGTGACTTCATCAGCAGTGCATTGAGGGGGCGCGAGTTATAGTTAGCTGAACTAACTATAACGGGGGAATTTCACGGGTTTTGTACGAGTGCAATGTCCAACTAACTATGACTGTCCCTAAAACC
This sequence comes from Calotriton arnoldi, assembly GCA_963921515.1. Classification (NCBI taxonomy): domain Eukaryota; kingdom Metazoa; phylum Chordata; class Amphibia; order Caudata; family Salamandridae; genus Calotriton; species Calotriton arnoldi. The sequence continues at coordinate 849,626 of CAWUFW010004887.1, read as the reverse complement.
TATGGTTTTTTCATTGAATATATATATATGTATATACACACATTACAAGGAGTTCCATAATTCATAAAGAAGAATTGATATGATCAACTTCAAACCCATGGGACTGAATCATAACCCTGCACGTGTCGGGGTTTGGCGGAGCTACAATAAGGTCGACTCACTTTTGCAGTTGATTTAGACACCTTATAATTACAATTGATAACGACTGTTAATGAATGTGTCGGACATTGTTTGTACCGAAAAATGATGCTAAATGTCTTTTTTTAATGTCTGTATGTGTAATTGTACTTTTTGATTTATTGTATATAATTTGGAAGGGTGTGACACCTTGAACAACAAAATAAAAGCAAATTCAGCTGCATTAGCAAATATTGTTCCATCCAATACTGAGCACTGCCAATATTGTTTAGTCCCATTGAGGTATATTTGATTGTTCCTCATTAAGTATGCTTGCAGATTTGTGGCAGATGCATTTACCTTTAAAGTGAGCTTATTTCATTTGAATTCCTTAGTGGTTATATTTGAACATCCTAGTTTACTGCCATGGTGTCTTTCTGTCCTTTTTTATAAATTACTTTTTATTTTGTTTTGACGTTCTATAAGACAAAGTCAAAACAGAAAACAAATATCCCCTGACATTCTGCAGTCTTAGCCGCTGTAGGTCAGCAACATGTTCGATATTTCAACAAGGAATGAGGAAACAATTTCAGAGGTGAATACAAATATTGCATACTGGTACCACAGGTCGATATTACAGCATAATAGTTGTAGAATGAAAACAAAACCCCACTACGCTCCCCATATTTTCTTATGTTTTTGGGGACATCATTTCGCTTTATACACAGCTTCCTGAGCCACAGCACATCTGTCCATACCCTATACCATTCACCTATATGTGAGGTAGTGTTTTGCAGTGTATCTTTTTGCCAGGTTCATGCCACTGAAAGTGAGCCTGAGCAGTATCCAATTCCCCCCTCCTCATTTGTCATGATGCCGAGCAGGGCAGTGCTTGGACTGAGTGTCAAGGGTATCCCTCTGACCCATTCAAGAGCAGCGTCTAGTCTGAACATGTAATGAGAAACCTCCCTCAGGACCTATATTTCTTTTCTATTTAGATACTTTTATATATAAGATGGGCTTAACAAAGGTGCAATCAAATGAGCAATACTTACAACATTAATTTATTCATTATTATTTATTTTCTTATTAATACATTTTTTCTGTAAGTATCAAATATAAATTCATTGCTTTTCTTCTTTTTTTTAAAACTTTTTTTGAAACATTTCAAAATGTAAACTATTTTATCACAATAAGTACAAAAAATATACGCACCAATAATTATTAAACAAATAACCCCCAAAAGGACGAATCTTAACATGTATCAAAACTATACAAAACACAACTCATTCAATCTCAGACAGACTCATACATCATTCACATTAAAACCCATCTGAAAGTCAAGGAGACTAAAGGTTACAACATCTCCACGACCATGAATGTATTATATGTTCACGGGACTGAACATGGGGTCTAGTCTGACCCAAGTTGTGAGTGCTCAATAGCTAAAGTGAACAGAGATGGGGACCAAGGACTCCCCTGCCTTGTACCACACTGAATCTTGAAGGGTTCTGACAATACCCCATTAACTCAGACTCTGGCTAAAGGAGAAGAGTATATTAGCTTTACGTAGGATTGAAAGAGGGGACCGAAATTCATCCTTTTCAGGAGGATGTGTAAGTATGACCAGCCCACGGAGTCAAAAGCCTTTTCAAAATCTATTAAAACAAGGGCGGCCAGGATTTTTAAGCCATGCCGCCCGCGCCAAAGTGACCTGCAATGTTATACAGTGTCTGGTTCTCCTCTTGGGCATAAAACAGTTTTGATCTCATTAGATCAGGGAGCTTATTACCCTGTCCAGCCTATTCACCAGTGTTTTTGCCAGAATGTTCACTTTGGTGTTGATTAGGGAGATCAGCCTATAAGAGGGGCAGCCAAAGGGGGGGGGGGGGGAGGTCTGGGCTTATGCAAAACACCTGTTGTCGCGCCTCGTAAATCCTGCGAAAGAGTACCCTTCTGAAGTGCTTGTTTAAACACTGGTTTCAAGCTAGCCTGGCTGATGAAGGGTGATGCCCTGAAACCAGTCCTAGGATGCTTGTTTCCAGTCCAGGGAGTACCTGGCGTGGCAGCTCGGGCTGGACTGTTCCCACAAGGAACAGGGTCAAGACTGATTTGCATATGGCTGGGTCCAAACTGGGGTGGTGTGGTGAGCAAAAGAATGATGGATTAAACCCAGATCCTTGTGACTGGGGGTGAATGTTTGCATTGTCCAGCATTCCGTCCATCAATTGTTTCTTTTACATATGTCGCCCTAAGTGGGAAGGGTATACCCAGACGTGGGTCCCGTGCTCACTACACCACTGGATTCAAGCTAGCCTGGCTGATGAAGGGTGATGCCCTGAAACCGGTCCCAGGATGCTTGTTTCCGGTCCAGGGAGGACCTGGTTTGGCAGCTCGGGCGAGACTGTTCCCACAAGGAACAGGGTCAAGACTGATTTGCATATGGCTGGGTCCAAACTGGGGTGGTGTGGTGAGCAAAAGGATGATGGATTAAACCCAGATCCTTGTGACTGAGGGTGAATGTTTGCATTGTCCAGCATTCCGTCCATCAATTGTTTCTTTTGCACATGTCGCCCTAAGTGGGAAGGGTATACCCAGACGTGGGTCCCATGCTCACTACACCACTGGATTCAAGCTAGCCTGGCTGATGAAGGGTGATGCCCTGAAACCGGTCCCAGGATGCTTGTTTCCGGTCCAGGGAGGACCTGGCTTGGCAGCTCGGGCTGGACTGTTCCCTAAGTGTGATACAGGGTCAAGACTGATTTGCATATGGCTGGGTCCAAACTGGGGTGGTGTGGTGAGCAAAAGAATGATGGATTAAACCCAGATCCTTGTGACTGGGGGTGAATGTTTGCATTGTCCAGCATTCTGTCTATCAATTGTTTCTTTTGCATATGTTTAAACATATGTAGCATTTGAGGGACCAGGTCAAATGTATAAAGAATTCAATTGGAAAGCCATTAGGCCTGGTGGTTTTCCCAACTGGCATATCTCCCTTTGCAGATCTCAGCTCTTCCTCTAACAGAGGTAGGTCTAAGGCCTTTTTATCCTCTTCGACAGTTTAGCCAGCGAAAGGTCTTGTAACATTGGCTTTTGTTGTTCAAGCCCACCGAGGTCCCTTCTAGCGTACAAGGCCGCGTAGTATCTAGCAAAAGCATTGGCGATACCCTGAAAGTCTGCTTTTACCTCGGACGTAGGGTCACCTATTTGCAATATCAATGAGGTTTCTTTCTCGCTATTCGCCAACCAGTAAATTAGTTACCCTAGCTTGTCTCCGACATCATACATTTTGTGCTAGGAGGCCAGCCAGGCTAACTATGCCATCCGTGCAGAGTCAAGTAATGTGGCATTGAGCTCCTTTCTAGCCATTTGCAAATGAAGCCGGGTATCTGCTGTGGGAAGGCATCACCACCTCTTCTTCATCTCAGCCACTTGACGCTCAAGGTCAGTGACCTCCCTTAGTTGATCTTTTTTCAATTTGACCATGTAGGACATTATCTTACCACTTAGTACTGCCATAAGAGCCTTTCAAAGGACACTCAAAGAGTAGACTGAGTTGAAGTTATATTTAAAAAAACAAAGCTATTTCCTCTTTTAATTCTTCAAACAATTCAACCTCCCGCAGGAGCCAGCTGCTCAACCTCCAACCCCGAGCCCACCCCATTCATACCACAGGGAACGCCACTTCCACTGGAGAGTGATCGGAAATACATCTGGGCAGCAGTATATGAGCACCACATATATTGCAAAGGTCGTCAGCTGGGGCAAAGAAGTAATTATCCTCGATTGAGAGCTATGAGCGTAGGACAGGTGCGTATATTCAAGACTGTTAGTGTTGCTTATCCTCTAGACATCGCTGAAAGCCAGTGTTTGCCCATTCCACTGCCCACCCCCACCAAAGGATTGGCTTTAGAGTATTGGGAGCCAATACTATCCCAGTTGGGATCCATGACCGAATTAAAGTCCCTTCCCACCACTGTCCGTCCTATAGGAAGTTTGATCACAAAGGCAAAGAGATCTTGGAGATTGTCTGCTACCAGGGGAAGTGCACATACAATGCACGCTGGACAGAAACAGTCCAGCACGCGCTCTTGCTTTCTTCTGCCTCAGCTGCTGATTTAGGTGTGGGAACGCCGATTAAGCCATGTAAACACGAATAATGAACATACCACCTAGTTCTATGAGCATTAGGAAGCTAAACTATCAACAGATAAACCATATATCATACATCAAAGTGAGAAACCAGCTTAATGGATGGAGAAAAAGGCTACTTAGCTTGCAATATCAAAGAAATAGGCAATAATAAGGTGTTTAGGCTGTTTCATGGGCAAGGTTCAAAGTGATTGGTACATTAGACAGTGACTCATACAAAGCTCATGGGAAATATAGGTTTTGTTGTATGTTTTACTTTGATTGGCTGCTGTGAAAATAAACTGTAAAGAAGAAGAAGCATAATTAGAACCTATGGTCCTGACAGAATTACCCATTCAGGTGCTTCCAATGGACTTTCAGGAATTGTAACTCCGATTTATAGTAGTTGAGTTTGGGTCCCTGGTGCATATATGGATTATGGTGTTACTGGTCATCAAAGACAAAGCCCAGTTCGACACCCTGAAGTAGGCCTGCATCCTGTAGCAGATATATATTAGGGAATGAAAAGGAATAACCATAATAAAGTTTATGCTCGAAGATTGAAATCCAGTACAATTTTTTGTCTGCAAATGTAATCTTTTTTACCAGTTCATCCTATCAACCTCCGGTCCAGCCAACAAATATTTAATTCAGTGGGATGTAACACAGTGACTTTTCCAGGGCATATTTAGCTATTTTTAAAAAATCATATACATAAATGTAGCAATTCTGTGTGCAAAATCTTATCAGATATACTTTGTATCATGGCAAAGTTGAAGATTTAGACCTTGGAATAACAGTATCCTCACTAGCCACACTGTGTGTCTGAGTGTATATTTTGGCGTTCAGTACCCGCGCTGTAGGAAGCTGTCTCTGTATATGGTATGCCCACTAGGAGGTTATACCGTGCACAGAGTTCAGGGGTTCCCCAAACGTTTACAGGGCTCAATGTAAAACCCAAAGTGCTCCAAGTGGTAGGGTGAGCGAGCAGCCTTAGGCCTAACACAGAGATGTAAGACATTTATTGCACAACATTGACCAATAATGGACACACGACTCAAAAGGAGATTCACACCAATTTTAGAAAAATATACTTTGTTTTTTATTTGAAGACCAAGATCTTCGTAATAAGGTAAGTATGTTTTTAAATAAAAATACTTTTCACTTTCAAAAGTCGACACTGAAGCAGTTCAGTGTTATCCTATGGGGAAAACAATATCGCGGTCAAAGAGGTAAGTATCACACTTACAATTCCAGTCTTCAGGTCCCAAGGTCAGCAAGGGTCAGGAGAGTACTAAAACTGCACCACCTGTGGCACAGGGATGGTCGGGTGCAGAGGTCAAAATCTGAGTTCGGCCAATGCGTTTCAATGGAGTCTGGGGGTGCTCAAAGTCACACTGCTTGCAGGTAAGTAGATTGGGTTGGTGGTTGCTTTGGGGGTTAGGTTAGGCACAAGGGTGGGGCACAAAGCTGCACCAAACATACACTCCCAGTGGTACAGGGGCGGCCCTGTGCAGGGTGAAATTTCGACGTCGGGCGCCCAATGCGTTTCAGTGGAGACTTTGCTTTTCACAAACAGGCTGCAGGCGTTGCACCGGAGGTTGCAGGAGGGAGACCAACGACAGCAGAGGTAAGTAGAGATGTAGAGGATAGCAGGGGCATAGACGATTCAGCTCACCAAGGCGCAGGGGCTTCGGGTGCAGGGGTGGCTTTGGACATCGAAGTTTTCTTGCCGGTCGCGGTCAGGGGGAGACTCTGGATTCAGGCTGCAGGTGGCGTGGTGGAGTCCAGGAGAGGTCAACCAACGCTGGCTAGAAGGTCAGGATCACCGGGGAGACTTTACTGGGCAGGTGAGCCGCTCAGGCTCGGGCGGTGGGCGTCGGGTGCAGAGTGGGCAGGGATCTCCGTTCAGATGGATCTGGAGCCCTTGTAGCTGGTTTCTTCTGGACAGGGTCTATGTCCTCGTGAGATTGTAGTCTTTTTCAAAGGCAGCAGTCCTCCCAGGGTTTTCAGAGGTCACTGGCGTCAAGACAGGTTGTAGGTTCGTCGAAGTTTGAGACAGGCCGGTAGGGCTGGGGCCAAGGCCGTCGTGGTCTTCAGTCTTCTCTGCAGGGATGTCTTCTTTCTTCTTAGGTTAGTTTCTAGGTCTGGGGGAGTCCTCTAAATACAACATTTAGGGGGCGTTTTAGGGGAGTAGTAGGTAGGGCCAATGGACACCTTACTTGGGGTGACTACACCCACTATTATGCCACCCTCCTGTGGGAGGGGGCATATGACCTAGCCTTGATTGGAGGAGTCCCCATCATCTTCAAGATGGAGGGGACTGAAAAGTGTGCTTAACTTTGCAACCTTCACCAAAGGGGTGGAGTTGGAAAAGGTGGGTACACCTCCTAACCTTTCAAAGTTTTCCCACTGGTTTTCCTGGCCAAAGTGTGGGGGGGGGGGGAAACTGGGGGCTGCCATCTGCTGCTAGCAGCAGAGGCCGGGGGTTGCATTACAAAGGCGGCAGGCTTTTGAAGCTTCCCCTTAGAGCACTGGCCCATCTTTGGGGGGGGGGGGGGAGAGGTGTGACTCCTCTGCCAAGGATGTGCATTGTGTCTGGTACCAGAGAGCAGAGGCTCTCCACCCAGGGGTCCAGAAACATGTCTGTGTGTGGCTGGCTGCCTATAGCCAGTCAGTGCCCACACTAGGGTCAGTAGGCTTTCAGTGGGCACCTCTGAGGTGCTGTCTGATTATATGTTTTAATAAATCTCACACTTGCATCAATGTGGATTTATTACAAGGAGCTGTTTGGTACCAAACACTCCTGGGTTCAGTGAAGCCATCATGGCGCTGTGGAACTCGAGTTGTCAAGACCCCAGCCCATGTACTCTATGGCTTCCCTGGCACTTACAATATTAAGGAATAGACCCTAATACTGTAGGGGCATATCTGCTCATACAGATATGCCCACACCCGGGATATAGTGCACCCTGCCTAAGGACTGGTAAGGCCTGCTGAGGTGACTTACCTATATCTTAGGTAATGCTAGCTGGCAGGGCACACAGGAAGAGTGCCATGTCGACTTGGTCGTCTTTCACCTCACAGGGGCAGTGGCATGGTCTTAGTGAGGGGGTCCCAGGGGACCCTCTTCAGCCTCCAGGCCCTAGGTACTCAGCGTACCATTTACTAGGGACTTAAAGATGGGCAGATGTACCAATTGTTGACATGTTTTTAGGGAAAGAACACTAGTACTGGGAACCTGGACAGCAGGGACCCAGTACTCTATTGTTAAAGTTGAATCAAAAAGTGTGTGTGTGTGTGTGTGTGTGGGGTGGGGGGGTACTGCAAAAGAGCCCCATGTTCTTACAATAGCCTGACAGTAAAACTATTTTAGCTGTGTGCGTACTGATGCGCTTCAAATTAGAGAATGTGTGGTCTGTGGTACAACTCAGGTTTTGTGCAAGTTTGGTGAGGTTTAAAATTGGAGCGAGATAGTTGGAAGATTTCAGAAATATTTCATTTCATGCCCTTGTCTGAGATCAGAGTAGATTTCTTCATCTCCTAGGACCAGGCATCGAGAGTTTCTGTCACAGTGAATATTCTTCTTAACTCCTAAAAAATGTGGAGGGGGGATATATTTACACGAGAATGGTTTTGCACAGGAGTTGTTTGATAGTATAATTTTACCTGACCGGACGTCTGCATTGGAAATGTACTGACATAGTTGAGGGGACAATGTTGGATGCCATCAGAATAGACAATAGATAGGCCCTACATTTAATAGGTTAACCTTGAGGAGTACATTCCCCTAATACTGAGTACAGCCAAACTATGTTTCTGTTAAAAACAATATTTAAGATTGCAGTGATGCTTTTCAGCCCTGAGGCAATTGAATGGTTTTCTTTATGACAGAGCTCCCTTGACAACAGGATCCATGATGTTGGAACATGTGACTCCAATCTTTACTGCTTTCTTTAGGCACTACATCACCGGGAAGGTTCCATCTCCTGAAACTGATTTTAGGCAGCCAAGCATCTGATGTTGGTGCGTGTGCATAGAACCAGCATTTCGGCCATAGCTCTCAGTACATGTATTTATATAATTAAATCCAAACCACTAACCTTTTCTTGTGAAGCACCTCAATTTTGTAATTCTACACTCATCTCGGAGTGGCTTTTTTTCTGAGCATTATTATCAGAAAAAAATGTACGCTTTCTTATTTAGAATTGTTTTTTTAATGCTTGGCAGGATGTTTTTGCTTTTTAGTATTGGGTTAGTTGTTCCTGATTTGTGTGAGTGTGGTCCTCCTATAACTTTATCATTTTAGATATTTTTGTTAAATAGTGTTAAATAATTCACTTACATATGTTTGGGTATTTTTCTTTTATGTTTCCTCAAAAATATATTTAACCATAACCAGGATGCAAGGGATAAAAAAGTAGAGTAAGATGCCAACTGACCATTAGGAGAATTGTTTCCTTTTGCGAATTTATTGTAATATTCAACTTATAAGGCAGTAAACTGTGTTTTTAAAAAAAAATATTAAGTTCCCTCTACTATGGTAATAAAGTGGAATTTGACCTTTGCATTGTAGTAATAAATGTGTGAATGCACATTTGTTTGTCCATCGAACTAAATAATGTGTTATTGGGCTACATTTATTTTCACTGCCATGGTGTATTATGAGATTGTAAGATGCTGACCAGTACATCAAAACTAGTATATTCACAAATTATTTCCTTCTGTTTTCATTCATAGGGAAAAAAATTCTCGAGCTCTTAAAGTATTTATTACCACTGATTTATGTGGGCAAAAGTACTTATGCTTTCTGATCGAATCTCAGTTCCAGTTGCGGTAAGCAAATTTTGGATACAAAAAAATGCAATTTGTCCTCTTTTGTTTTGCCTGTTGCAAGAACGTTTACTGGGAGAGATCACTGCTTGTTTGATCTTTTTATATCTTTTCATCCCAATTATACCCGGTTTAAGTATAACCAAACTTTATTATTTTTTCTTTTGTTTTGATATCAAAATATATCCACCATTGAGCTGCTCAGAAGCAATGTCTGTTATTAGTAAAAAGAGAACTTTTAAAACTTTGAATTGAAAATTTGATTTCTAGCTCAAAATGTATCACCTGCTCATTGAAACCTCAGTAACTTTTTTCAGTTAAAAAACTTGTATTATTGTTCATGTCTTTAGGTGAATGTCACGGGTTCTAAAACGTGAGCTGTCCTGCTGGCCGATTTTAAAAAAATTGGCAAGTGTTAAATGTGCTGTGAGAAGCTGGCTTAGTATATGGACTTCACTAATCCAGATAACACTTATGGTGATTTTAGTGGTCTTAGACAACCTTAAAAAGCTCTCTAAGTGCTAGCTGTGGAGAGCAGCCGTCCGGCTTAGTCCAGAAGGAGTGTAAAGCAGCTTGTTTTACTAGAGCATAATCTTATTGGTATAGATTAAGTGAAAAAGAACCACACAGTGTATTTATAAAAATATGTATTTATTATAAGGCACTCACTAACACATACAAATATCTCCTGCCCGGAGATATTCACTACTTTGCAAATAAAACAGGTAAGTAGCACGAATACACAGTGGTCGCCAGGGGGAGACGAAACTATATACTAAAATAGTGGTATGCGAAACACGACTCAAGTCAAGACTATATCCAGAAGACGTAGAAGTGCCAGGGACCCAAGGAACCACCTGAGGTAAGTAACCAGGAACCACATGGAGGCTGTGTGCAGAGTGGGAACATGACCGTGGGCTCAATACAAGTCAGGGGGTAAGTTGCGGTTGCAATTTTGAAGAAGGACCCTTCCCAGTGGACCCTGAAGAAATCCTGTGGAAGATAGAAGGTTGGAGAGCCACCCCACCCGTGGATACCCTAGGAACCAGGCTACCTATACCAGGGAAGCCGGGTGCATAGGTGTGAAGGGGCGTCGGGAACCGCCGTCAAACTCAATGGAGGACTTCAGGAAGATGCTGCTGCTGGAGAAGGTGAAAGTGTCCACCCAAAGGTGGAGTCAAGATGAGAAGTGCCTGCAAGCAGAAGGGAAATAGTTTATGCCACTCACGAGTGACCAGGAGGCATTGAAGACAAATGCCCCCCAATGTCGGTAGTTGCAGGAGAACTGACGGTGACCTTGGAGCTGCAGCTGTGCGGACCAGACGATAGTGGAAGACCAGGAGCTGTTCATGAGCTGTCCCACGTGGGATGTCGAGAGTTGAGGGGTCGGTGTCCGTTGGAAGCACCAACAAGCCTTGGCAACTGCAACCAATGTGGAAAGCGAAAAAGTTGCAGGGTCGGGACCAGCAAGGTCCAGGTGACTCGCCACAAGCAGGGGAGTCAGAGCAGCCCCCGAGCAATCAGGGGAGCAGTTGCAAGAGGACCTCGAGCAGCTCACCAAAGATGCAGGCTCACGGTGCAATTGATGCGGTGAGGACGAAAATCTTGGTCACAGGAGATGCTGGAGGTTGGGCCTACTTGAAGCCCGAAGATCTTGGAGTAAGGAAGCCAACAAGCCTTTTCAACGGCAAGTCGACGCGGTGCACAGGGGTACGGTTCCTGCGGCTCTGACGAGGGATACCAGCCTCAAAGATGGTGAGACGGCAGGGCAGGCCTCGAGGGATGTGAAGAACCACCACCTGTGTTGCTGAGCCTTTCGGAGTCCGTGGGAGCTCAGGATCAGCAGACTGGTCAGCTTTGTTGCGGTGCCTGCAGATGCAGGGAAGTGACTCCTTCACTTCAAAGGAGAGACTTCAGGTGTCTTGGATGTCCACAGGCCTTGGAAGGCTCCTGTCTGGAGCACAGGCACAGACTTGCAGCAGACGAGCAGGGCGTCTTCCCAGTTGCAGTCTCGGTACCCAGAGCGAAGTCCAGCGAAGTACATAGTGCCCAGACGGTCGAAGAAGAGGTGGTGTCTTGATATGAATCTTGTCCCACGACGAATCTAGGGACGTACCTACAGGTAAGCCCTTAAGTACCCTAAGGAAAGGGTTGGGACAATTCAGGCTTTCCTCCCAGAGGAGGGGTCGGACAGTGGGGAGGATACTCCCATGTCCTTTGTCCAGTTTCGTGCCTGAGCGGGAGCCAACGGCTCCCTGAGCTGGTTTGAACTGGATTATGCAAGGAGGGCACCAAATGTGCCCCTCAAGCAGCCAGAGTGGCGCTGGCAAGCGCTCCCACCCGGCCCCAATAAACTAAACTCTGCCTGGAAGGTGGTCACACCTCCCTGTGATAGGATACCTATTGTTGTGCCTTCCCCTGCTCGAGCTTGGCTCAGCAGCAGGAGGGCAGAATCGTGTCTCTGGTCGGCAGCAGCCATGCTGTGCTGTCCGGGTCTAGAAGACTGGTACCGGGAGCACTGAGGGCCTCCCGGAGGAGCTTTACAGTGCATGGAATCATACCTCGCACACCGCTTACGGTGTTAGGGTATGATTCCAACATGTTTGATACCAAACATGACAGGGTTCGTTACAGCCAGTTTAGAGATGGTCATCGCGTAATGACGCATGGCCACTCTATATATCATAATGGCTGATGCGCTTACAACCCGGGAGAATGGACTTCGAAGGTTGTAGGGGTGTCCTGCTCATGCAGGGGCACCCTCACACTTAGAACTGAGCACCCTGCCTTCAGGATTGAAAGGCCTGCCTTAGGGGTGACATATAGGTTTCGAGTGCAGTGACCTCAGATATAGGGAAACCTATATCTGTCGTAAGTGGTGCTAGCACCAGCTTACACAGGCTGCAATGGCAGGCCTGTAGTTAGTTTGAGTGGTCTCCCATGAGTGGCATAATACATGCTTCAGCCCATGGGGGACCCCTGGTGTACCTATGCCCTGGGTATCTCAGTACCATATACTAGGGACTTATAAGGGTACACCAGTATCCAATCTGGGATGTACCTAAGTACTCACCATGTCAATTTAAGGGAGACTGGGGCCTGGTTAGCAGGATCCCAGCCAGACTAGTCAGAAACAGCATAGCACTAGGCTAAAAGTGGGGGGTAACCATAAAAGCAGATCCTACTTTCCTACATGTGCTTTTTCACTACAAGGTGCACAACTAAAGTAACCCGTTTCTTAAATAGGTATTCTTAACCTTTTCAAAAGAGATGCAGTTAAAAGAAAAAATATTTTACGGGTATGTACTTGCTTTTGCATTAAGAGGTCTCTTAATGATGAGCACTCTTTTCAAATGCCAGACCTTTATCAGTATGACAGAAATACAAACTTTAGGGATTTTGAAAGTTTTTGATTTTCAACAAAACAAAATTTCGAATTTCTTCAAAACATACGTTGGTATTAGGATCTTAAAACTTGGTTCATTGGGTATTTTTAAGGAATTTTTTTAATGGCCTCAGTTGTTACAAGACCCCAAGTTTTCCAGGGTTTGTCCAAGAAAAACTCATTAAGCCAAGCCAGAAATGGTCCAGATTTCATTGCCTCATCACAATCCTTAATGTGGCTTAGTGGAAAGTGTAGTAAGTTTCATAGGTAGGCCAAAGTTCAGTATGTCTTTCAGTTCCAAAGTGTATGGTAGTTGTGACTGCTCCTCTCAGGGCAGTTAAATGCTTGTGTCTCACCTTTTTTGATGACCCCATAAGGATGGAGGTCCTCAGGAACCTCCAACAAGTAGTTAATGTAATACCTTTACTTTAGACTTTCTCAATTAAAAGAAAGATGTATAGCAGCTCCTTTGACTTTTTACGAGCATTGGAAGACCTATGGCTTCCAACTGCTTTTGCTCCAAATGAGAGACCCATCAGTTATAAGAACATGTTTTATTTGTCTATCAAAGAACCCTTTTTCACAAATAGTTGGCATGTCTGCTGCACAGGAAAGTAGGATGGAAATTTGTTTAAAAAAATAAATGCTGTAGCTGCACACACTGAAGTTGCCTCTGTAGTTTCGGTTTTCCACCGCGTATTAATTTGGAATAGTAACACAATGGAGTCGTCTTCTATGTTTTTAATTTTGAAACTTTTTTTTTTTTAAACTTTTCTCTAAAGTTACAGTTTCTTAATTGTTGCTTCTCCCTGTTGTATGCATTTGAAAACATTTGATTCTTTCCTGGACCATTGGGATATGTAGCTTCATTTTAAGAAGATTAAAATTCCTCCATCTCTTAAAGTTGTGCATATACGAAGCCTGGTTCTGCCTTGTACACTGGAATCAGTTTCTCTTGAGAGGCAAGATGGCGTCTGAGTAGCATCTCAACCGCCAAGCTCCGCCGATCTGACCCCCAGAGTATACGAAAAATGAACAGTATGGCCTCTTGAGAAAACGCATCAACTCTATTAGAAAGTTTATTCTTGGAATGGGTGAACTCCAATACCTGCAAGTCGTGATTACTCTTCTGAGCCGAGACGAGCAATCCAGATCAGGCGTGGAGAGTAACCAGCTTCTCCCGCCGTCAGCTCCTGCCTCTGCTCGTCTGGATCCGGCATTACCGACTTCTCCTGGCCTGCGGCGCGATTCACCCTCGGCGCTGTTGACGCGATTGTTCTCTGCGATCTCCAGATCCCTGCCGGCTCTGAAGGAAATCTCTCTTCCATCGGAGCTCCGCGATCGGCGCGGAAGTGTAACCTCTGTTCCCTGGCTCCTGAGGCAGGGCGCTCGGCGCGCTCGCTGGCTACATTGTTGCAGGAGAGGTCCTGATAAACAAGTAAGGATGGCAGGACGGGGAGGGAAAACTGTGAAAGTTAAAAATAGTCCCTCTACTATCCCCGCAACGATTGTACCGACTCAGACCTCCACAGCAACAGCCGAAAATCGGCCAAAACGCATTGGCACACGCGGTGCCAAGGACAAGGGGGCTGACAAGAGTGGAAAAAAGTGATAGCACGGAGTTTGAGAGACCTGACATAACCAAGAAAGCTCAGCTAAAGGCTCCCAGGGACTCTGACAACTCTCAACCTCTAATCACCAACATTTTTGGCCTGAGCGAGGGAAAAACACACAGGGCTTTGGAGGAGAGAGAGAAAGGGGAAGGGCGGCAAAATGAACAAACTGGTGCTGTTACTGCTAATGCTGTAACTGCCTCCACTGCGGCCCCGGAGGCGACATCTGGATCTCACCTGCAATCAACCCCTACTCCTAGCCTATTGATCGACGAGGAAGAGACTTTATCTAAAAATTCTATCGCTGACTCCAAGGTGACCAACAAATGTACAAAGGAAATTCTGGAGCAATCGCCAATGAATGCTATTTAACCAGCAAGGCCCCTGGAAATGAAACTGGAAACACTCCTTGCCCTTTGCCCAGGACACCCGACACTTTGGAGAAGTTCTACTCCCTAACTGATGAATCTGAAATTTCAGACCTGAGCATATCCGCCTCCAGTGAAGGCGAGGGACACAATTGGAATTACAGTTTGGATTCAGACCCACCCACAAACACTCATGGACAGAAAAACTTCAGATAAAGAAAGGAAGAGGGAAAAAAAAGAGATGTGAAACCCCCGACCGTGGAAGCACTGGGGACTTGAGATGGGACTACTCTGCCTCGCAACTCACTACCATCTCCGACCTAACAGTATGCTCAGGGGGAGCTTGCACAATCAAAGGGAGTACTGAAGATGGAGGGCTGGGCACCAAGAACGATCCTGCTCCAGCTGTGGTGCTACAGTCAATTAAGAGCTTCCAGGAGGAGGTAAAACTAGACAATCGGAGATCGCGTCTCGCCGCTAAGAAACTACAAGGGGCCGTCAGAAAGGTGGGCAGAACGTGTGCCAAAATCGCAGACAGAATGGCTTCCGCCGAAGTACGGACTGAAAATTTGGAGAAGGATCTAGTCACATTGAAGGCACAAGGTGATGAACATGAGGGTATTGTGAAGGACCTTATGTGGAAAATGGAGGAACATGAAAACAGGCAACGCCGCAATAATCTCCGCTTTCTTGGGATCCCGGAAGGAGCTGAAGGGAACGACCCCAGGAAATATATGATCTCCTTGCTAAAAGGGGCCTTCCCCGAACTCCACACCTGGGATTGGGACAAGGAGGTCCAACTAGCCCATAGATTCCCGTTAACACCAACAAAACGTCCCTCATCCACTCCTCAGCACCCACGCGCAATGCTTTTATTCTTTGGGAACTTCCTGCTCCGTCAGTCTCTATGATTTAGTGAGACCAACTGCCAAGAAAGAATTCAATGGAGTGACTTTCTTCACAAGACCCGATTTTGCCCACGCCACTGTATAGCGCAGATGGAAGCTTAGACAGCTCTTTACCCCCTTCCAGCAACTTGGGGCAGAAGTATACTTACAGAAACCAGCACGGCTATAGGGAGTCCACGTGCAGTTTTATTTCAGAAATTCAGGCCCAGACATATCTACAAGAGATCACCCGTTGAAATGGGGATAAGACCTAGCGACCAACAGACTTAAACTGTACCACTAAGAAAATCTCACTCCCCCAAAAGTTAATCCCCTGCTAATTTAAATTCCTTGCAGGAGAGGGTCAAAATCAGACACAATACTTGAATATTTTTCACTATCGAGGGTGCCTTGAGAAAGGGGGTAGATTGGCGGGGGCAAGCGGGGTTTTGACTGCTTAGATGGCATCATCCTGGCCCAGACGGGTCCAGGTAACCCCAGCTATAGGTGGGGGGAGGGGGGATGGAAAGGGAGGGGGTAGAGGGGGCTCTTGGGATAGGAGGGGGCTGGCATAACGTTTCTTATTCTCGGTTTCCTTTCTTTTTCCTCTTTCTTACATTTATTAGATGAGTAAGCTACGCATAGCCACGATCAATATATGTGGCCTTAATGACTTTAAAAAAAGACAGCATACGGCAGCGGGGCTACGCTTATTGAAGGCCGACATTATCTGTATGCAGGAAACTCACATCGAAAGGGCTCAACTGCACTTCTTAAAAACACTTGGGTAGACACTGGTTGGAGCAACGACACAAAATACACGGACACGTGGGGTTGCGATCCTGACATCTAATAATACCCTACAATTCAGGCGCACATCAGTAGATCCGCTAGGGAGATGGGCTATAACTGAATGCTGTAAGAATAACGGGGATTTACTCACTATATGCTCGATTTATAGCAGCACCCTAGATGATCCAGCAGTGTTTGACCATATAAACAATAAACTCGCTGCTTGGCAGCTTCCGATAATTATCTGCGGGGATTTTAACATAAATATACCGGCTGACACGAAACTAAGTTCAGAAACTGACTGGGCGTATAATGGTAGAAAACCAAAAGTGTTTCGGGCATTAAGGACATTATGCTTAGAGCATGCGCTTTGCGATCTTTGGAATTGGCAGAATCCGTCTGACCCTGGCTTTACCTATTATTGTTACCCGCACAATAAACATGCTAGATTAGATTATATATTAGTGTCTCACTCCCTTCTTCATGATTGCTCTATTGAGAAAACCCCACGCATATTGGCTGACCACAATCCGCTAACAGTCGAGATTAAGGGGAAAGCATCAAAAGCTGGGGGTGGTATTACATGGAGCTTTGAACGAGCTCTCCTTGTCAATGAAGAATACTGTGACTATATGAGGGAGTGGATCCCTCAGTTTCTTAAGGAGAATCTAGGGAGTGCACAAATCGAAGTTGTATGGGATACATTAAAAGCTGGAGTACGAGGGGAGACCCTCAGATTTTCGATATCTCTGAACAAAAAAAAGCGTTCTCTGACAAACAATATACAAGTCAGATTGGCTGGTGCGGAAGAGGAACTGATTACAGTACTACAAGCTGGGGGCGACCCCAGAGAAGCACAGGCAAAAGTGACAGCTGCTAAGTCAGCGATTATGGAGATAGTAGCAAAAAGTGCAGCGGATAAACTTGCAGTATGGCGGGAGGAAGCGTACGAGTGCAGTGAGCAGGTTGGACATCACCTGGCTATCAGAGCTAGACAAAAAGTGACCCGAAATACTATACAAGAAATTAAAGATCCCGAGCTTGGGATGATCACAGACCCAGATGGAATACGAAATGTTTTCTATACATACTATCAAAAGTTGTATCATGAGGATTCATCAGGGGATATGGGAGATATCGCGGCATATCTTAACTCAATTCCAATGGAACCATTCTCTCAGGAAGACCAGCTACAGCTGGATGAATCCCCGCAATGGATCGAAATTTTATTATGTATCAATAGCCTCCCCAACGGCAAAGCCACTGGCCTAGATGATATACTTCTCTAATTTTATAAGAAATTCTCGCCACAGCTTAGAGAGTGTATGATACAGCTATTCTTACACGTATTCAAGAGTCAAAGACCACCTGAGTCCTGGTCGCAGGCTAAAATCGTAGTCTTTCTTAAAAAACATAAAATTTCATGCGAACCCGGCTCATACCGCCCTATAACATTAATCAATAGCGATAGTAAGATTTACTCTATATTTCTTGCTACTCGTTTGGCTTCTATAATTCATAGGGTCATTTGTATCCGGCAGCATGTGTTTATTCCAGGGCGAGAGACAACGGACCATATAAGAAGGGTCATCTCACTTTTGGATGCCACAAACATTTCTATGGATCCAATGGCACTAATCTTGATAGATGCAGAAAAGGCCTTTGACAGGGTTTCCTGGCCTTTCTTATAGGAGACCCTGTCAAAGGTCGGAATCGGACAAGGACTCTTGCAGGCTTTTAAGATGCTTTACTGTCACCCCACTGCAAGGCTATTTGTCAATGGGGCACTCGCAGATACTTTCAAAATGACAAGAGGTACTCGGCAGGGATGCCCAAGCTCGCGGCTTCTATTCGCAATCTATATCGACCCCTTCTTACGCCAACTGGAAAATAATCAGGCTATTCGCCCCATTGTAACGCATGGCTGGGATTCCAAAGTTCTGGCATATGCCGACGATATTGCTCTTGTGACTGCCGACCCCGAAATCGCTATTGTTGAAATCAAAGAAGAGGCGGTGAGATTTGGAACACTCTCGGGGTATTCCCTTAATCGTAGTAAAACGCAAGTTGTAGGGAATAAGATCTTAACGATTAATGACACACGTGCTGTTAAAAATGCAATATATTTAGGCATCGACATATCTGCAAATACTGACATTATCGTCAAAGATAATATAGAGCCATTAATAGCCAAAACTAAACCAGACCTCGTGAGACTGCATAAGCTACATTTGTCCATTATCGGCAGATGTAATATCATCAAAATGTTATTTTTTCCTAAATTTCTATATCTTTTTCGTGCAATCCCGTTGGAATTTACAACCGATTGTCTTAAGAAAATTGAAGATCTATTTTCCCGATTCATCTGGACATATGCGAAGCCAAGAAGGGCATATAAATAGCTCTCTTTACCTAGAGAAAGGGGAGAATTGGCTTTACCTAACATTAGACTCTGGGCCACTACAATACTATATAATTTGGTCCTTATACAAGACAAGCCAAAAGAAAGACCGATTGAAGAAATACCAACCCCCCTAGAACTCATAATGGGGGTGGATGCGTGGGGATGGGTCTGGCGATTCTTAAATGACAACCACTATAAGAAAGTTCGCTTTAAAACATTGCAATGGGGGCATAGAATTTGGAAATCAGTACGAAAACTGATCGGATTAGGTCAGCTCAACTACTACACACCACTTGGCAATAATCCCAATCTGCCAGAAATTTTTAAAGGCCCAATAATCAAAAGGTGGGGCGATGCGGGGCTGACTAAGCTCGGCGCGTTTTACTCTCCAACAGGTCTGACCTCATTTCAAAATCTTAAAGAATGGTTTGAGCTAGATCGGAGGGATTTTTTTATAAATATCTTCAAATTAGAGATTTTCTAAATAAGAAAGGCGGGGGCCAATAGGATTTGCTAATAACGATATAATTGATAAACTGAGCAGGAACAGAGATCTATCTATCCGAGTCGTCTATAATCTTTTTAATTCTTTAATGAAAGATGATATGGATGATCGGGCATCAAAGTGGAAAGTGGAAACTGGAGTCGTGGAAAATCTATTTTTTCACTCTGTCAAATTGGCACAGCATATCTTAATTCCGGCCCGGCTTCAGGTCCAATACTACAAAACCTGCTTTTCGCTATATTATACCCTGAAAAGGATCGCCAAATGGGCGACGGGGAGAGGAACCTTATTGTGCATTATTTCAAGCAGATCTGATGCACATCTTTGCTTCCTGTGACGCACTTACTAAACTAGAGCAAGAGATCACCACCTTTTTTAAGGAGACCTTAGGAATAGACTGCTCCCTTTCTACGACCTTGATAGGACTTGGGGTGGATCATGACATGCAGGGGAAGATCGGAGAAGAACTTGTGTTCATCGGCATGGCGATGCTCCGCTTATGTATCGCTTCCGCATGGCTAGATCCTGATCCCCCCGTGTTCCAGCAATGGCTCGCTCATTTCTTAGCAAACTATAATTTAGAAAAAGCTATCTATGCAAGAAGGGGAATACGCTCTCGAACGAAAGGCCTAAAAATCTGGGCACCACTGACTAGATGGATAGAGAAGAATCGGTAAACTACAAAGAAGAAATCAATTTAGAATTAAAGCTAAGGTTAATAGAGCAAGGCCAGCAAGAGGAATGGGGATGCCACTGTGCAGATCGAGAAAGTCAGGGAAACTGCACAGGCAAAGTTGGATCAGAACTAAGAGGCTTATAGTGGATTAACACCTTCCAGTTAACTTCTGGAGAATCCTGAAGCAATGGGATCAAGGGAAGGTATAGAGCATTAACTTTCCTAAAATCTTTTTTGCTGATCAGTATTAGTATTATATTATAAACGTCAGGGGTCTGATTCTTGGGTCCGTTCTCAAATATTCATATATTCAAGCAACCTCAGCTGCAAAAGGCCCAAATTCACAAAGCTTTTCTATTAATAGCTGCATCTTCCCCTCATCATAGACTAACATTACACCATAACATTCAGCCCTGATTCACAAAGTATAATCAGTGTGTATTTTCCACAAGGTAAGACATACTTAAACAACCCAGTCTTACTCCTGGAAATACATATGTAAGACACACCTATGCCTGGAGTAAGACATAAGTACTCATAGAAAAGGCTTTCTTAACTGTGTACCTACGTAATACTCTTAAAAGGAACTTTGCTAGGAATCTTGCATTTAAATTTGTAGGGATACATTTAACAACTGTTTTGAAAATAAAAAAAAGAAGTAAATTGGCTGTGAAGAATGTTGAGGGTCTGAAACAAGATTGTGGTGCCATATCCTTTCAATCATGGAATAAAAACAGGTACAGAATAAAAGAAAAGAAAAACAGCGGACACCATCTGGTTGAGCACACAAAAAGTAAGAGGAATTATGGTGCATAAGAGAAACTGATTCCTTTTTTTTTTTTTATTAATTACTTTAAATAAAAAAAAACATTATTAATGCATTTAGTACGAAATATACACGACAATTAAGGTTCATTGTCACAGAGAACCAGCAAAGAAAAAGAAGAAAAAAATAGAGAAAAGAAAAACAGTGAAAGAAAAAAGAAAAAAACACACCATTATGCATTGCTTTTTTCCCTCCTTTTTAACCCTTGAACCCTCCCTGATTGAACCTTCCCACCCACCCACCCATCACCCACCCTAAGGGGTGTGTTAACAACTATAGCTATAATTTGAATCCTCAAACATTATTGTTTCACATAATGTAAGTGATCTGATGCACTTACGTCCAATAACATTTGACACAGTTGATGTCACTGCATAACACAAAGTAAATTTGAGGAATGTACCTTGTGTTGATTGTTACAGTTACGTTGGTAATTAGAAAAACATACTGTAACCCTTTGCGTTTTATTGTGGTAATATTTTTTTATGTGTTTATTAATATATTAAAAATTGCAAGAAGGGCAAAAATACCTTGGATTATTCAAGCCAAAATGCTGACTTTTTTGCTGAAATATCTTCTTTGTTTTAGGTTTGTCAAGTTTGAAGAAAGTAACGATAAGTCTCAGCTAATTTTTGGTTCTGTTACTAACATCCCAGCGAAAGATGCTGCACCCATTCAGGTAACTCAAACTAGCCACACCAACAAATAAAAACATAAAGAGATCAACTGCTATGGTTATACTAAATGGATTACTAATTTGAGGCCATGTTTGTTACATTATTTTGTTAGAGCATTGATACAGTTCTGGTTTTGGAATGCAGTGGTAGCCTGGTGCTGTACACTGGAGTTGTGCGGGTATGTACTTTTTTATTCATGAATTCTAATTGCTCAGTGTACCTCATCAGCTGCGTGTTAGATGGGTTGAGGTCTATGCCAGTTGATTATAGCCATCATTAAGAGTGCCTTATTAAATCCAATGGGGCCAGTAACAAGAGAACAGAAGGTGTTTCCTTCTTTTGTGACTGATACCCGTTTTATTTCTCACGATAATGCCCACAGTATACATTGATTTAACCTCTTTTGTGCAAAACAGAATTTAGACCTCTAAATGACACGGTGCAGGATTTATTTTATTTAAGGCTATTAAAATATTACTCTATATGGCATCTTAATTACATCCCACTCATTGCATTCAAGAATTTATAGCAAATCGTTCGCAAACGATGTGCTGGTCTTTTGTAAGATAGTAGATAAGAAGAAATGGTCATCACTTCCCTCTTTACTGGCTCTAAAATGGGTTGAACAAGAAAATAAATCTAGTTTTAGGGCCCATAAAAGCATTGTGTTCTCTGGAATAAACGTTTTAGGCATCAACTTTATGGAGACCCAGGTGATATTAAGGTTTAAATCTTTTTATTGATTTGAAGAGTGAGAACAACAGCACCTACCTGCGTCCACAGGCCGGTTGGGAAATAATAAACTGTCATGCGAGGAATAGAAATGAGAAGGGACAATGGAGAACAAACGGAGAAATCATAAGAAATTATAAATGGAGGTAGATACTCAACAGCTTAAGTAAATACCATCGCTAGATAGTAGAGCGACTCCTGCGTAGGCATAATATACATTAGCAATAGATAAATTATGCATTTGCCTGAACTTACTGAGTGAGGCGAAGAACCCGCAAGTACATTGGGCAAGTTAGTTCGACAAACTCGGTGGCTAAAAATTTTATAGTGGAGCCCCATTTTTTGTCAAAACGTGGTAGCGTGTGTGACACTCGCCATCAGTTTCTCCATACTGACAATCTCCCATAATTTATGCAGCCTGTCTAATCTAGTCAGGGCAGTTTCGGTACCCCAGCGGGACAGCAGGATCTGTTTAGCAGCCCCCAAAGCCAAAGTAAGGGCTCTCCCAGGCAAGATTTTAAAGGGTAGGTCAATGCATTTGTCAATCCCAGTAATATGTAGCTAGGGAACCTGGGCAATTCTGTGCCATACGTGTTGTCAATATCAGACAGAACGTCCACCCAAAATTGCTGAATCTTCGGACATTGCCACAGCAGGTGTGTAAGTGTGCTCTCCTGACCGCAGCTACACCAGCACTGAGTGTCACTTCCTGGCTTCCAACGGGCCACCCCGACCGGGGTATAATACCAATAGTGGGCTATTTTAAGAAACATTTCCTTGCCTGCGGTGCTGTGGAAGAAGCCCTAACTCTGTGGATAATAATATCCTGCCATTCCATAAGTGAAAATTCAAGCTCACATTCATATTCCTACCTATGCTGCGCTGTCTTGGTGGGTTGTAGTAGTGTGAGGAGGAAAGAGTATTTGTCTGAGAGCAAGCGTTTGTCTGATTGGCAGGTAATAAGCCATTTTTCAAAATCTGTCAGCATACGACTAGCGTGTGGGCGAATGTGGGGCTGTGAGACCCAGTGCCTCAGGGCGATGTATTGCCAGTATGCTTCACTAGGCAAGCCATAGCCACAGCGGAGTTGGGTGAAGTCCATCACCCCATCTGCATTAAAGAGATCTCCAAGTCTTTTACGGTTAGCCTCTTGCCTCAGGTGATGTTCACCGAAAAAATCCCAGTACCGTACATTGAAGATGCTATCAGCAGAGTATTTATTCTGTCATTAAATTTGCATTCAGGAGAACAAACCTCGTATATCATCAGCAATAGGTTTACAGGACACTCACCATTGTCTCTGGAACTAAAAAAATGAGGAACTGTTGGGCCTTTTATAGGAGTATGGTTTCGCAAAACATTGATAGATTGGAGACCACCCAGTATAGAGCGCCAAATTGGCTTCAGAATGCCATACATTACCCTTACTATCTATTGTCTATGAGCTTGGCTCAACTTCTCTCACTACCTTCTTGAACTTTTGTTTTCAACTAAAAGTGCACTGCTTCTGTAAGATAATGCTTAGCAACATGGTATTACTGATCTTGAGATGCTGAAATCAGTAAATCATAATATCCCAGGTGAAGAGAGACTGTGAGCTCATTTTGCAAGTCAAGCAAGTAGCAACTCAACAGAGACATGTTTGGCCTCATAGCAGTGTCACTAAGTCTTCCCTTATTCAAGCCTCTAGAAAGAAGGTGTCAGTCCATTTCAATAGCTCCAGAGTTATGTGGTACAGTAGGAGTTACATGTGTGTCTGCTCTCACACGAGGCCTAGAAGCTTTGTCTCTGGCCATTTGCAGGATTATTTGTATGCTGGATGTCTTCTGAGAGACGGAAATACTGTAGACCAGTGGTTCCTAACCTTTTGACTTGTGTGGATAATTGTAAAAAAGACTATTTTAATTCTATTGGGAAGGTTGGAGCTTTTCTAAATTCAATAAAGGTAACCCATCGTCCGTAATATATTCTGCTGGATGCAGTTGCACCGTCCCATGAATTAATCTGAGGATACCAACATAAGTTTTAGCCTTCAGTTTCAAATTCCTTTTGGGGTCACTGGACCGCAGGTTAAGAACCACTGTTTTGGACAATAACAATAGCCCTGTTTATCATGCTTTATGCAGATGAACCTGTTTTCAGTAAGCAACTTACAGCCAATACCACACTTATTTCCTCAAATAAATGACTGGATTCCTCATCTGTAGGCTTGCCAGGACCTATTCCTTATTGTTAAGAGAAAATTGTTTAGCAGTGTTACAATTCCATTGAAGCATTTGCTGTGAAGACTTGGCCCATCACATCTTATTGTTTATATCTTACTATTGTGGAAAAGAAAATCATGAAGAAAGCTGTTAGCATGACCTGAGAATGAGGTGGACCTCATAGCTGCAGATTTTCAAAACTGTCGGTCCTCGAACTTAATGTTTTGAGTTTCTTGGTTCTTTATCTCCCTCTGTCTAGACTGAAATGATCAGATTATTTAAACAAAGCTAGTTGTTCTCCAAGTCCATAATTCATGTGCCACAAAATGGCACCATGCTTTCTTGTTGGCCTTTAAAGGCTTACATGGCTTTCACCACTTATTTATACAGTTCATGATATATCTTGGTTACTTTGGCATGAGCTCCATACACATGTGCAGGGAGGGTACATGGAGAGTATTACCTCCTTCCTCTCACGTACTGCAGGAGGACAGAGGAGGGACTAGGACTGAGATTGACTAGGATTAATAATCTCTGCCCCCACACCCAAACCCTCCCCAACTTGCTCCAGCTTACCAACCCTCATTTTATTATGGGTGTGGGATGGGATCATCTGATGGAGGATGAGGGCGTGATGGCGGATAGGAAGACCTATCCAGCTTCTCCTATTCTATCCTCTCCATTAATAACACTTTTGAGGCTTCGGTGAGATAGGAAGTGGTTGTGCTGGGTGTTTTGATAACTACTTGTCTCTCCCATTCCACTGCAGACCCTCTTCCTTACACCCCATTTTTTGGCTGTGGCAGGAGGGCATGATCATAAGGAGAAGAGGATTGGAAGTGAAAATAGTAGGGTTTGGGTATTGTCTTTTATCCTATGTGCCCTTTCACATTAACTAAGGGCAGGCAGATCATTGAAATAGTGAGGGGCTGGCAGTAATTTGCACCCTGCTATCTTATCTCCACTCCTCCAGGTTCTGCCCATTATGGATGTTTGGGGGAAGGACAAGGGTGACCGCTCCATTATAGTCTTCCTCTTCTCATGTGCTCCCTGCAAGATTGGTGTTTTGCATTTGATGTTCTGTGCATGCTGTTTAGTTGGGTTTAGTTTGCCCTCTATATTCTGCTGCTGTTTCTCATTAAACGCTTCAGTGATGTGTTTGGCCTTTTATTAGGCCATATGCTCCAGAGAGGGACCTGGGGGTGGGGTGGGGGGGTCTACTTTGGTACCCAAACTTATAATATACGCCCCAAGCATTGTCAGTGATTTACAGTGTCAACCATCAACTCCAGCTGCTCTACATGTTTCCTTCATTAAAAGACCACAAAGCAATTGTGGTAGCTTTGATAAATAATGGTCTGAATGTCTCCAAAGCAGAAATGCCAGCAAAATTTACAAGCTTCAGAAACCTTAATATGGAAGCTACCTCACACACATTGTTTGCCAGTTTCTGACTGCATTTTTGAAGGTCTATGTCATTCTAAGTAAACGAAGGAATATACAATATAACAATTGGGAATGTCTTGAACTGTATGTCCTCAGTGCTTCTCCACAATCTTTGCAGTTGGCTGTCCACGCCCCCAGTTTTCATTCCATGCATACAAGTGTGATGTAAACTAAATCAAATAAGATCTTACTGTATCTTAATAGGTTTTTGCTTAAAATAATGTGAACTGTTTATTCATATGTCTGGCATTTTAATATTGTTCAAGACCTATCATTAAGCAATGTATTGTTTGAAAATTGACAAAACTGGGGTACATATCTTGTTGTCAGTTTATAGAAACTCAACAAAATGAAAGTACAGTATGCCTTTTGAAAAAATAATTTTATTAGGAGAAGGTCCTCAACTAATATAGTGTGTTTTTTGTGCTTTATGAAAAGGTGGGAAAGGTATTTGTTCCTGGATTGCCAGCTCCTTCTCTTTCCGTGTCCAACATGATGCCACGCCCCAGCACACCGCTGGAAAGTATCAGTACCCCTGCCAAACCACTGACTAGGCTCCTTGGCCCTTTAAATGAGGTAAGCAGGAATGGGTAGTATTCGGGCAAGCTGAATGTTCTCCTTTGAACTGTTGTAAATTCAAAAAAGAAAAGCATCTTATTCTTCACCGATATGCCACATCACAGCTTATGGGGCTCCACAGTAAGAGTCATAGTGGTGGCAACTTGGAAGATGGAATTGGGCTCTTACGAGGGACTGTTCAACTAAACAGAAAATTCCAAATGGCAATTTTTTTTTCTTTTCCTTCTTTTTGAAATTCTTTTTCATTGAGCAATGTTCATCTTACAGCACGTATGGGAAATAAAAGCAGATTATCACATGACATACATAGCAATCTAGATCTAGATTATCAAGGACAAATATTGGATATACAGTAAGGGTGGCTCTTTTACGACCTACTACAGTTTCTCAAAAGGAGAGGTCTACCCTTCACTCCCAACCTCCCCCCACAAGATTGCCCCCATCAATCCCCCTTAAGGCACGCCAGGCTGCCCACACTTTCTCCCATTTCTTGGGGCAGCCCCTCCTCTGATAAAGGACCCTTTCCGCCCTCTGGCACCATTTGAGGTCAGACTCCCATTACTCGATAGTTGGGGGATTGTCTTGCCCCATGCCCATGCTATGTTGTGCTTGGCCACTCCGCCCCCACCACCAGCCAAATCTTTTGATGCGTAAGCCAGGACTGTTCATCTGATATTGTCAGGAGAAGCCATTTAACGTTCATGGGACCCTCCAAAGACAAAACTTGGGACATTTCCTCAGTGATCCCTTGCCAGTACTCCTGCATCACTGGACATTCCCACAGGATATGGAAGAATGTGCTCTCTTGGCTGCACCGCCAGAAGCTAAGTGCTGTCTGCTCTGCCTATCCTATGCATCAGTGTCCTCTAATAGTAGGACTTGTGCAGAATCCTAAGTTGTACGAGCCGGAATCGGGCGCAAATAGCTATTTCCCATGGGCTCTGTATGGCTTCTACCCACTCTTCGCCGTCTATGTCGCTTATGTCTGCTGTCCAGGAGTCTCTCAATGCCCCCACTGGGTCAGGGGAGTTATTGACCAGCTTCCTATATATTGTAGCGATCCCTTTGTCGGACATGAGCTCTGTGAGTTAATGGTCCTCCAGAGGCGAGTCCTCTGGTAGTTGTTCACCCTCTAAGATGTGTTTCAAAAGGGCGTGTCCCAGCTGCAGATACGTATATTGCTCTGAATTCGCCGGTTCAACTCCTGGTGAAGTACCTCGAACTATATCCAGGCCTGTTCCTTCCAGATGTCCCCAGGTGCTCAATACCTATTAATTCCCATCTTGAGAAGTCCGTCAAGCCCCCCCCACCTCATGCAATAAGTCACCGTCGCATAATGGGGTCAAGTTGGTGAGTCTATCGCTCCAGCCCAAATAGTTTGTGGCCTCTCTCCATACCCTTACCACCATCTGGGTGGGTGTTGGCAGATCCCGTTCTTGCTTCCTACGATACAGGATCGTCTCATGTCTCCTGTGGCCCATTGCCTCTCTATCTACTTGATAGGCCGTATTTTGACGGTCCGAGAATACCCATTCATTTATTACTAGTAACTGTGTTGCCCAGTAGTATTTAAGGATGTCTGGGACTGCCAGCCCACCATCGTCTACCCCCCTATGTGACTACACAGTGCAATACGTGGGGCGCCGCAATTCCATAGTAATAGTCTGACCTCCTGCTCGATCCTCCGAAAAAACTCCAGCGAGACATTGAATGGCTTATTTTGGAGCACGTACAGGAAGCGCAGAAGGGCCATCATCTTGTATAGAGCCGCTCTCCCCATTAAGGACAGTGGTAAAGTCATCCAGTGAGCAACATCCCCACGCCAAATGCCAATTATCCTATAGTGCTAGGGGCTTCTGCTTTAATCCCGCTTGTACCAGTCAAGAATGCTGAGGCCTTGAAATGTATTTTGTAACTGTGTGGTGCTAATAATCTCAATTTTTCTTAAAAGACAGTACATGAGAACTCAAGCATAGTGTGTCCTGTACGTCACTTGCAGCACATACAAGAAAAGCACTGACACATACAGGGCTATTAGACTCTTCTTTCCTAATGCTTGGTTTAATGAATCTTTACTACTGCAATTCTTCTTTCAGGGGTGAGTAATTTAATAAAATATCTACTTGGCCATGGGTCAAGTTGCTTCATAAATCTACTTGCCCTGTAACAAAATCCACTTGTCTCTTTTGTGCCAGTAGTGTAGTGACAAATGATGGCAGCAATCTCATTTTAGAAGAGCTCTGATATAGCCTCTCTTACTATGTCAGAGCTCATACCATAGTAGAGTTTGAATACTAGCAATTCCCTTCTTTTGCCACCTTTCCGCAGATCTACATACTGGGGATGAAGGAAGTGGTAAGCAATAGTTCCAGGACTGGAATGCCCTTTTGCGTCTGTGCAAACCTACTAACTTGCATATTTTAAGGCTTTTCTCCAGCACTTCTCTAATCTTTTCCCATACTGAGAAAGGTTGATAATGTACTCCTGACTATGGCAGACCTAAAACGTCTTCCAGGGTTGGTGAAAAAAAGTGGTTGGAGGTAAAGTGAACTTGCAACTGCTCAACAGATTTTCGCATGAGCAAATCTACACATGCATGTTTGCTCATGCTAAAATGCAGTTCACAAATATTTTCTAGGACTACGATTTCTTGACCTATTTCTGTAAATTATTGTGAATTCATGAAAGCCATAAATCTGCACTAATGCAAGGACATATACCACTGGTTCACTTTTGAGATTTCTTTAATAATTGGGCCCCTAATTAGGTCTGGGGTTAACCAAGACCTTTTGTACTGATTAAAATTATCTCTCTCTCTCTGCCTATAGGCTGCCTTTACTATAAGTGACAGCAATCTGCTCTTTCACAAGGAGCATATTGGCACACAAAGTTATGTTCAGTGCCAGGAACTAATGTGGCAATGTGTGCTTTTTGAGACTGCTTATTATAATGGTGAGGACCCAGCAGCTCCCACTCCAATAAGGTTTTACAAAAGTCATGCCAAAGCAAGACACACATGGACAAAACCAAAAGGCTGACCACCAATTTCAGACCTACTGACTTTGCCAGTGCTTGTTTATTTTTGTTTCCCATTATCTTGTGTAAACTGGTTACACCGATTTTCCATTAGGAATGTTTTTTGGAAATACTAACATGCATCAACACATTTTATAAATGATGCTGCAAAGAAATGGTACCTAAAACTGTATAGTATTTTAGCAAAATGTTTTTTTTTCTAGTTGCTTTTTTTTGTGAACTTTTTATTTTGAAAGCAAAGAATCATCCATCTTGCTTTCAAGGTTTGCAAATATTTGCATCTAATCAGAGAGCATTCTGGGAGCATTATACATAGCCTCATACTGCTAAACTTTGAAAAAGTCTATACACATGTTTATACTGGAACCGCTGTCAGTAGTGCAGTCTGAGCTTACAACATTTCCTTGGAATGCTCACCCTAATAATAAAGGTTTTGCATTAATGAACCATAAATACAAGTTCAAACAGTGTTAACATATGAGCACAAAAATTACCTTAACTGTAGACAATGCCCTTCCATGATCCATAATGTGAAACTGGAAGCCCAAGGTTTTGTCCTGCAAGGGTTTGGGCCTACTTGTCCCAAGGACAAAATACACATGAAAACTTGTTGTCCTTGACCCCAAACAATATGTCCTGGCGTAGGGCTATAGGAATTCCACACCCCTGCTTCTTTATTCGTTTCAGTTTTTTACGTCTGTGAGATGAGCTTACCATGTGAGGTAAGTTGCTGGTGTCCAAAGCCCCATGTTTTACAACAAGAAACCTCAAGGTCACTTCCTCGAGGTAGTAGTTTTAAAAGGGCCCTTCTCCCCAAATCCCATCTACTTATATGTTTGCACATCCATAGATTGAAGAGTGATTTTCCTCCTACGGAAGGAGTGAAACGAGGAAGTCACATTAATGTTAATGGTGAAAGTAATTTATCGACTTCCTTTACTTCTGTGATGGTATGCGTAATAAGTATCTGTCATCATGCATGCTACTTCAGTAATTTGAAGTACACTTTGGTTTGTTGTCAGCACAGCCATCTTAGTGATATACTGCACACGCAAGTAGCAATTCTCTCAACATGCAAGACTCCCAAACAAAATTGAAATGGAGCACCATCCCCCTATTCACAACCACCCTACGGGCGGGAGGGTCAGGCATTTTCTCCCAGGGTGGCAGTCGATCACTTCAAAAAGATGGTTCCTAAAGATCGTCCTGATGGCTTTCGGAGGAGCTCCTCTTCAGCCTTACCCGTCCCACTTGGGTATTCACAAAGCTGATGGCGTGGTTGCTCTCCGTCTTTGAAGGTTTGGGGTGGGTGGGGGGGGTGGTATTGGTGCCATTTTCCCTTTCTCAAAAACTGGTTGTTGGAGGCTGGCCTACAACAGTCCATCCTAGACCTCCTGCAGACTGTGGAAAAATTTCTGACATCGCTGGGGTTCTCGATCAACGAGCCAAAGTCATCTCTGATTCCTTTGCAGAGCCTTTCTTTTATAGGAGCTTCTGCTGGTTACTGTGCAGTTCTGGGCCTTTCCTCCGTCACAATGAGTTCAGGCCATTTGAGCTGTGATCCCTAGGTTTCAGCCGCTGTCCTGGATCTAGTTGAGAGCAGCACTGAGGCTTCTTGGTCTTTTGATCTTATGCATCCTGCTTGTCCACTTCGCCAGGTAGCACTATAACAAGTAGGGAGGTGTGGGCTCGCTGGTCTTTTGCCAAAAAGCACTGGAGTTGGCTTGAGCATCAGCGCTCCTCCCTGATCATGAACCATCTTGTAATGCGAGGGTGGTCAAGCTCAGCAGGTGACACTTGGCGGATCATGAATGGCAGTTGCATCACGAGATGGCGCAGGCTACTTTCTGACACTGGGCAGAGCCCTGGATCACCCTTTTTGCAACCGTTGAGAATGCATAGTTTCAAAACATCTGTGTGTTTGTGTTACCCTGCACGCTTTCTCTCGGAGACTCGTTCTGGCTAGAATGGAGCACAGGACTCCTGTACACTTTTCGAACTGATGTCAATCGCCATAAATAGTGATGGTCTATTGACTCCTTAAAGTCTGCTAAGACACCAGGCCCAGATAAAATTCCTAGAGAATTATACAAAACAGAGCCCGAAATATGGACAATCTATCTAAATCTACTATCAAATGCAATACCGGCAGGGGGGCAAATTGCCAGATTCTTGGTGTGGTGCTGAAATTATAACAATATTCAAAAAGGATGAAGCAAGCGATCCCTCAAACTATAGGCCGATTAGCCAAATCAATAATGCTCAAAAAATCATTGCAAAACAAATCCTAGAAAACTCCAAGACTGGGTGGACTCAAATAAAATCATGTCCTCTTTCCAGGCAGGTTTTAAGCCAAAGGTTAGTACAATTGATCAGATTTTTAGATTCACAATTTTATTACAAAATCAAAAGCTCTACGTGGAATTATAAGTAAATTACATGAGAAAAATTATGCTCAAGTTTGATGGGCCCCAATGGCGAACTGACTGATCGTATCCCCATTGAGCGTGGCATGCGACAGGGCTGTGGTCTTGCGCCAACGCTGTTTTCCTTATACATGAATGATGTTGTGGATGCTTTGGAGCACTGCAGAAATGATTCCCCTGCCCTGAATAATAGAAAGGTACCAATTCTTTTATTTGCTGACGATTCTCTTCTTATTTCCAAGACACCTATGGGGCTCCAAATCTTAATCGACAAATTCCTATGTTTCTGTAAATCTAGGGGTATGGAGCTAAATGCGAGTAAAATCAAATATATAGTGCTTGGTAAGGGCACGAGGAAAAATTCTAATGTCCATGTCGGTAGTGAACTTTTAGAAAGAGTACATAATTTTGAGTATTTAGGGGTTAGACTCATGGAGAATTACAAGTGGACTAGTGAATTGAACAAGAGCACAATAGTAATTGAACATATTGTTCGCATTGAACACTATTATCAGATTTTATAAGCAAGCAACATCACATGCAGTTTCATCAGCGTTGGAAATTTATCGGGCCATGGCCCAAGGTGCAGCACTTTATGGCGCTGAGATCTGGGGTTGTGCTGACATTCATTTGTTAACTATAGCTGAAAACAATTTAATTAGGAAGCTGCTTTCTGTTTCATCTAGCTCACCCATTACCCCATTATATTTTGATGTGGGTCTGAAAAGATTTGCTAACCTGGCTGGTTTACAATTTTTTGTGTATTGGGTCCGTCTTTGGACCACACCTGATTTAGGAGATTACAAAGATTCGCTCATAGATTTATTAAAAGCTCCCTTGGGTTAAATTTGTTTGCATCTAGTTGGGGAAACTGGGTTTACAAATATATTGGGACGAACCTACTGTAATTCGTAAAGCAGACCTCAGTATCCTGAAGGCACGCTATTGGGTTTATATTAATGATGGCTATATAACAAATACCTCAAACGGCAGCCTGACCAACTTGTTTTTAGATATTAAACCTTTTCCAGTTTTTGAACAGTTTTTAGATTTAATACCTTCTCCTCTAGCGAAAAGTTTGTACATACGCTTTCGCCATGGGACCCACCCTCTAAGATTGTTTACTCAAAAATGGTGCTTGGAT
Organism: Calotriton arnoldi; assembly: GCA_963921515.1. Taxonomy (NCBI): domain Eukaryota; kingdom Metazoa; phylum Chordata; class Amphibia; order Caudata; family Salamandridae; genus Calotriton; species Calotriton arnoldi. Next base: position 816,845 of record CAWUFW010004887.1, on the reverse strand, counting down.
GGGGATGCTACCTCTTGCCCTGCGTGTGGCTTGAGTGTTGAGAATGAGGTGCATATAATGCTTTTGTGCCCGGAGTACCATCACTCACGTTGCAAATGGATTTGTCCAATTTGCTGTGATATGGGAATATCTAGACATCTGGTAGCCTTTAGAATTTTAAAAAGTGAAACTACTCCAAAAATCGTATTTGCAGTAAGCAGGTTCTTACAGGCAATTTGGTATATGAGGAATAACAATTTAAAGGTAGCCATTTAACACCATATATTTATTTCCTAGTAGCTTTCTCCCCTATAAATCATCTCCAATTTTTAAAATTATTTATGACCTTTCTATATATCTTTTTAAACTGAGAGATCTTACTGGGGAAACTGTGATTGTAAACTTTTTGCACACAATTGCTGGTCGTATTTTGTAGTGTTTCACGTGTGGAATTATTTGCACTGACCTATCTCGTACTGTTCTTGTCAAAATGTTATTTTAAGAACCCTTATGTTGCTGCTACAGATGTAATATTACGTTATGAAATTGAAGATGTGCTATGTATTGATTTTACTCACATTCTCTCCCTGAGTTATGATGACGAATATATTTCTCTTTTACTGTGTTTTATTATGTGTGCTCGATTTGATGGTTATCGGCAACCGAATAAAGTAGTATTATATATATTAAAAAACATAGTGAGTGTCAGAGAAGCAGAGCAGATGAAAGAGGCCTTCCAGTGCTAGGCTAAGGTTACTGTATAGACAGATTCAAGCAAATGTGCTCAAGTTTTTCAGTATCGAGGAAATATAAATTGTATAATTAAATTCCCTACATTATCCATTTCTGGCCCTTCTCCTTCTAATTTGGTTAAAGTCATAAAGGCGAAGCCGCAGGGGTGACACTACCAAATGAAGAAGGCAAAGAAACAGAAAAGGGTAATCCAGGGTCTTGACCTCCTGAAAACTTTGGATCTAACGAGTTGAGTTGATTTGATACAGTTGTGGCAGAGCTGTCAGCTGGTTCTGTGATATAGATGTGTTTACAGGAGCTGCCTCGTTTGGTCCTTTTCCTACTTTAAGGACAACGTGGAAAATTGATCTTAAACAGGCCTTTACCATAGGCCTTCATACTTGATGAGTCTTGGCCATTGCCAGTGTGACAGCAAAGAAATCAGCACTGCCTACTACTTTGCTGTTATGAGAATATCTGAACTTCGGCACACATACATTTCCCCCCTTGATTCTCTCGCTACATAGAACCCAGAATTCCACAGGTACTGTTACTAAGACAACCCACACCATAGGAGGCCTGACTGTCTGGGTGTGTTAGCCATTGATGCAGTGATAAATATGGAGATGGGTAGATGCATTATGTTGTTTTCTTATCTCATCCAGTTTTAGATGGGCTCAAGCTGCGCTACCAAGCTTACATTAGCCACTCCACTTTTTTCATCTACTGTTGAAACAAGCTTTGAATGGCCCTGTTTGACACACTCCATCTGGATATAAGCCTCTCAGAAATTTAAAGATACATCCCACATCCTTCTTGAGCAGCAGGCTTCTAATCACCTTGCTAAGGGAATGCCTTTGAAGTATGGGCCACTCTGATTTTGTTAGGATGACAACGGTTGCTTGAGTCCTAAGTGAGACAAACATCAGGTGGTATTGTAGTAGTAGGCACTTTTTTATTTTCACTCCATGGTGGACGAAAGGAAGGCTTGAGGTAAATGATTCTTATTTTAAAACAGTATGACTTTAGCAGCTGTAGAACCAGTCTTGTTGGATGGCTTTGCCTCGCAGAAGTAAAGAATTGAGAGGAGCAAGAGGAGGAGGTAATCAAAGATGTGAGTAAAAGGACCTTGGATTGCTGTTATCTGCGTTTGTTGTGGGCCACACTCTTATTGGGGTTGTTAGCTACTTGTACACAATTTGAAATTGGACTTTTCATGGTTTTGTGATTGTGTTGTGTGTATTGCTGTCATTTGGGATTTAGAGAGGTGCTAGAAAACTGCTATGCTTGATTGTTGCAAACATAAATAAGGGATTAAATGCAAGAACAAGATTGTTTTGCGAATCATGTAGTTTTTCCTTGCATTTACTCATATTAGATGTGTACTATGCTGTCCTTATTACAAATAAAATGTACTTTGTATGATATGCATTTAATGGATTTAATTTTTATTATTTTCGCTCATGAATTTGATTGCATGCCAGATGTTCTAAGAAGGGCATAATTCACAAAAAATGTTTGCCTCTGCACATTGTGGAATTGCACACCTAATTTGCTTATATTTCAGCATTCCCAAACCCACATATGCACAGAAATCTACAAAAGGCAAAGATTCTCAGATGTACTCCTCGTCCTTTATGCATTCTTAAGGAGAGTTTTCACTGTGCTACCAATTCGCTGCAGAACGATTCGTGGAAATATCCAAAATCATGTTATATTTTCAACTCATGAGGAAAAAAAGCATTTATTGGTGGAGAAAATCCTTCTTTCAACCCCTGTGTAGCTATCATAGGTTAGTGACACCATCTGGGCAAATGAAAACCCAGTACACAGCCAAGGGCCTCTAACCAGGGTCAGAAACTAATGGCTGACTGAACCCTCTAGCACCCGGGGAGGGAGGAAGAAACCACAAACAGACATCGAAGGGTAGACTAGGACTGCATTGAAATATGGACCATCTACAATAAAAAAAAAAAAACTGTTTATGTATGCCTTGAATAATCATTACCTATTGTACAGTTTTTTTGATGGCACCTTTAGAAATTTTCTGTGAAACACCTACTGCTCAAATGGGGTTGTGACAAGTCTTTTCCACCAGTTTTTCAAGGGTGGAAAATAATCTTGAAATCTTGGAGGAAAAAATTAGACTTGTCTCCTGCAAACTGTTTTCAGTTTTTTTACTTGATTCTTATATACCATGTAGAAACAACCAGAGAACTTTCCTGTCACCTGAGGGCATGAACAAACAAAAGATCCAATCTATCTGCAGTAGAAAAAACATCTGTTTTGGGTCCTTTTTCGGTTCTTCTGGTAATAAAGGCCTTCAAACATTACCTATTTGCACTGATTAATCAGTAATCGCAGAAACAGTCTTTTTAGATTCAGCCACAACATGGAGAAACGTTGTAGGAGAACATCAAGTGCCTCTGTGATCTCCTCTTCTTCCTCCTTTCTGTTAGTCAGTTTGTAAAGCTGATCTTTTAAACATTCTGTGTTTGTAGAACGCTTATCCACCATAGATAGGTTGTCTTTTAATTTGTCTCTTAAAACCTGATGAAACTCTAAGTATTCATTCATTAGCCCAAGATACTTTGGCTACTAACTACTGGTACTAAGATATATAGGGCAATACATTGTATAGTGCCTGTTGGAGGGTAAGGAGACTAGTTATGCATGGCCTGAAGGAATTATTGAGGCTGGAAGGCATCATAGCCATTCAGCACGGGGTGGTTCTTAAATGTCTAAGGAAAAGCCATACAAATGCATCCTTTTTTAAGAGTGACAAATAACAGTGTCTGTATCTTTAGCTTGTTTATGAGGTCTGTTTTAGAAATGCAAATAATAAGTGTGACATGTCCAAATGGAGTGTGGATCACCTTTTCACTTTTTAGGCTTGGCTATAAATGGAGTTGTAGTATGGCCAGAACGAGGTGTGCTGTATGTAGATAGACCAGAATGTGAGACCACCTTTGGATACTAGGGAATAAAAAAGTGAACCAGCTCTAATTAGAAATTGAGAATCAACACACATTTGTAACATATTTATCCAACCTAGCAATATTGCTCATCTTCAATTTCTGCTGAATGTTTTCTGTAGCTTGCGCCAGAGTGAGTAAAGGTTCCGAAAGATGTGCCTTGTTTTTGTCGGTAAGATGCTGATACCTGGCAACTGCTAGGAGCCAGACATATGCCCAGTACAATTCCAGTGGGCTCCAACCAGAGTCTCTACCTAATAGTTTAGTCTGAATTGTCAATCAGCCATAGGAAATTTGAAGGAAAGCAAAGAAACTGCAATCAAATACTGTAGGATAATTGAGGACTGTAATGGAACTTACAAGAAGTATTGCACAATCAGTATGGTGTTTAATAGAACAGTTATCTTTAACCCTAACCCAATAAATACACCCTGTGAATATAATGCTCGCCAAACTCCCAAGAGGCTGATCAGGAGAACAGCTTAGAATGCATCCAGAGTATTGGAGCTGCTGGAGTCCTGCTACACTGAAGAATGGAATAAGAAAAGACCAGAATCATGGTAGTTAACTGAAACACATTAAACACAATAAAGCTGTATTCAAGAGGCTGGGTATGAACTTTATTGAATGTGGACAGACAGTTATAACATATGCTATGTTGCAGCGCAAAGCCATGTAGGGTTCACTCTGGTTTTTCTTTCCCTGGCACTAGAATTGTATACGGAGGGGAGCATCATAAAAGTCGATTTGAATACATGCACAGTCTTAGAATTGAGCAGTCTGCCTCACCTTTTCATTAATCCCCTGAAACTGTATCTTCTGTAGTGAGTCTAACATGTAGGCAACAATGTTTGCTGATCAGATTTAGGGGTTATGTGTTCCTGTTACTTGTGAAAAAAACGTTGTAAATCAAGCCTATTGCTGTCAACCTTCCTGGTTCTCAATTAAGCTATTGCAAGCGTGATGAAATTATTCTTAATTGCAGAGAGAACCTCAGATAGAAGCTACAGTTTTGGGAAAAAACAGCAAACCCTGTAGTTGCCTTGTTCGTTTTTGTCTACTGGTTAGAATTGGAGATGATTGGTTTTGTGTGTTCCTTTAAAGCTAATCATGCATGTTTGAAGGGATGCAGATGCACCCTTTTTGGTGATGACTCCTGAGCAGTGTAAACAACTGACCTGCATTTTGAAGCTTCAGATATATCTATTCCAGGGGCACTTCTGTAGATGCTACAGCAGACACGATATTTTGAGGCCATTCCAAATATTTGCGGACTAACTCGTTTGTGGGAAATCTCATGGTGGAGAGGAGAAGCCGCGAAAGCCCTGATATTCACCGCTGCTGGGGGAGGACTACATCTCCCGACCTCCTCAGCTGTGCTTTCTGTCTTCGCGCACAAAAGCGCGTCGTGTGCCCGCGATGCGGTACGCATGCGGGGACTAGCCCGGGCCAAGGGCTGGCCCGTCCACGCCCGTCATCTCCCGGAGGAGGCTGGGCTGGACCACCCCTCTAACATCTGGTTTCTTTGCAATATTGCCTGGGTGATACCCCCTCTCCTCAGATGGCAAAACGGAAGATGACCCTGGTGGAGAGGTTGTAAATACACTGGACTCCTTCTTACTGAGGGTAGCTGACGTCTTATCCAAAGAAATAGAGCTAACGGAGCGTCGCCTTTCATTAGAGGAGGTAAGACCTGTTTTGGCTTTGAATGGAACGTGCATTTCTTCAGTCTCCCCTACCCACGGTGTAGTCCTCAAATCAATGGCCTCTGACTCTGCTGACATTCTTAGCGCCCATGACCCCCAAAATGCAACAGAGGGCAGCCCAGGCATGGAACCTACGGAGAAAAAAAACGCGGGAGAACAAAAAAATTGACCATAATAAAGCCCAAGACGATCCAAAATGGCACAAAATCACCTTATTCAGGGCGCACCGGCTGTCATCCACCCCCTTACCCCTTTGACCCCCTCAACTCTGTCTACTCCTGAGATCTTACCTCAGAATCTGGAACATATTTTCACAACACTTCTCAAACCGCTCTTAAAGAGAGTATCTTAAATCTAAAATAGAGGATACATTGACTCTACTTTGCAATAGTACTGCTACTATTGTTACTAGTTTGGGAGGGAGGATTGACTTGGGGTCTTCACAAACTCAGCTATTATCATCTGCTGTAGACTCTTTGGACTCTCTTAACACTACAACACGGCTTATAAAGCCTACTCCGGCGACATCGTTACAGACAAATGTGATAGATCTGGTGACTGAGAGATTATCCCCCCCCCTGAAAATATTGATAAGCCCCAAATGTCCCAAAGGGGGAGGCGCCTATTGAAACAGCACCACTAGTTAATAACCCACAGTCTGGCGAACTGGGCGTTCCTGACTCTCCCTACTTGCAAGGAAATCCCCAAGGTCAAAGTCTTCTAAGGCTTGAAGATGATATGGCAGTGGCCCACGGAGTAAGGATAGACCTCCCCCCGGTGGCCTCCCCTTTTGTCATTGTTTTAACTGGTACTCCTATATTAAAAGCGGAAGAACAGAAAACTACTGAACAGCTGATGCATAAAGCCTTATTTTGGCTTTCAAAATTTTCTAAGGGAAGGGGTAATCTGTATTCGCATCTTATCATGGCAAAGCGAGTAAAATGGGTGGGCTCCGCCCCGAAGGTCATAGGAGGGGATTGTATAATTCTGAATTTTAATAATCAGCGACTGGTAGGTGACTTATTGTGATCACTCCCTAATGTCCCTACCCTTGACACTCAGATTTGTGCCCTCCCCTTAGGCTTTTTCTACAAACCTCCCAGGCCATCCAGAATTGTATACCAGAAGCCGAATGACCTCTGTTATCCCTGCCCTTTATTGAATTCCCATCTCCCTCCCCCAATTTCATTAATTCCCCTGTCTAATAGATTTGCTCCATTAAGAGACCTGGAAGCTTGCGATTGACTGGGTAATTTGTGCTCAAATTCACATCAAGAAAAACCTAGGCTACATGTATCCTCTCCTGGCGCTCAGGATCAACTGTTTGCTGGATTCCTTGTGGAACCTGTGCATGAGGCTGTAGGAAAAAGGGTAATGAATTAGAGTCAATTAGTCATCTCATGGAATATAGCGGGATGCAAAAAGAATAAGGACAACCCGAATTGGCTTGACCTGCTGACTCATTATGATATACTATGTTTCCAGGAAACATGGGAAATTGACCAAATTAACACACACGGCTACCGGTCTTTCCAATCCCCTGCATTACGGTCCAGGGCTGGCCGCCCCAGAGGAGGCATAATAACACTAGTGGCAAATACATTGAGACTGAAGGTAATACATTTTTTAAACACTACACCGTATTACCAAATCCTTTTGCTGGAGGCACACAAAGCCAGCATCTGGATCCTTATCACCTTCTACAATAATCATATCTGAAAGAGATACGTTAGTGACAGATTCCTTACCTTAGAATATCCCCAGGCGTCAGGCTGGATCCGGAAAGTTTTTGCGTAGCAGTACCCTTGCGCGTCGGTAGGCCGCGTCGTGCGGCTCCGCGTCCGTCGTCGGCGTCGGGACCGCCGGGTTGACGTCGCGGGCAGTACTTAGACGCCGCCCCTGCGCGCTGACGTCAGTTCTTCTTTTTTCCACGCCAGTAAGCGCAGAACCGGGAAGAGCAGTGCCCTAGTCATTTTTTGACTTACTTTTTGGTGATTTTTCACTGTTTTCTTCGAGTCATCTCGGCTCCACGGTGTCGGTAGGGATGCCCGGCTTCAAGCCATGCGACGCCTGTGGTCGAATGATGTCGATCACAGACCAGCACTTAGAGTGTCTCTACTGTCTCGGCCGCGACCACGACACGAAGTCGTGTTCCGACTGCCGAGCCTTGCACCCGAAGGCTTTGCGAGAGCGGTCTCGAAAGCTCCTCGAGGTCCGGCAGTCGGCTCCGCGCCGCACCAAGCCCCGGTCACGTGAGAGGTCGAGGGGCCGGTCGCGGAGTCCTCGCCCGTCATCGGAGTCCAAGTCTTCGCACTCCTCGGGTAAGTTGAAGCACAAAAAGTCTAAGAAGCACCATCGCTGCAAGACTTCGCCTCGCCGGTCTCGCGACTCGGCTGAGGCCCCTGTCGGCACCGTCCCCGCGGCTCCGGATGTGCCTGTGGAGCCGCCCCCGCATTACCCGTCCTTCCCGGGTTCGGGGGCGACTCCGGCCGAGATACAGGAATTCCTGTCGGCCATGGCCCGCCTCTTCGGGCCTCAAGGCCCCTCCTGTGCGCCTTCGGGCCCGCAGGCCCTAATGGCATTTCCCCGGCGCCGCCGACGACTCCGGTCCCGGCACCGCCTGTCCCACCAGCCTCGCTCCCGGCCCCGGCTTCGGCCCCGGCCTCGATCCCGGCTCCGGTGGTACCGCAACCCCCATCGATGCCGGTTGACCTAACCACGCCTCCGCCGATGCCGATGTCCCCGGTGCCATTCCTGACGCCGCCCGGGGCTCCGGGCGGCGTCGTTCCCCAGTTATCTCCGGATCCGGACGCGGCGTCGGACCGACGTCGCCCGACGCCAGCTCCGGCGCCAATGAGACCTTGGGTCCCGGACATCCCTCCTCCTCCTTATTTTCAACCTGAGGAGGACCAGGAGAGCTGGGAGGGGTCGGATGACCCTCTCACACAGCAGTGTGACTATGATCAGGACTGGGCAGAGGAACTTGGGGATGCCAGTGGTCTGGACACTTCCCCTGACACTGGCATGCTGTCTCCTCCTTCCGTGGCTACGGAGGAGGGAGCAAATTTCGCAACGGTATTGCGTAGAGCAGCTGGAGCCTTACACCTCCAATTGCCTACAGTGGCTGTCAGGACTAACCTCCTGACGGAAGTGCTTCAGCCGGCAGCTACCTCCTCGGAGCCATTGCTGCCGTTTAATGATGCACTTTCTGACGTTCTTTTGGGCACCTGGTCCAAGCCCGCCACAGGGGCTCCTGTGGATAGGAACGTGGCCCGACGCCATCGCCCTGCTCCGGGCGACCCCATGTTTCTCTCTCAACATCCCACCCCCGAGAGCTTGGTTGTCCAAGCCTCTGCCTCCCAAACCGCCTTCCCTACCGCCCCTCCGGATAGGGAATCCAAATGCCTGGATCAATTTGGGAAGAAGGCCTTTTCTTCCTCCAGTGCTGGCTTGCGGTCCATCAACACCGCTTGCCTTTTGGGCCGATACTCCCACTCTCTGTGGGATTCGGTGGCACTCGTTTTGCCCCAGTGTCCTGAGGAGGTCCAGACACTGCTTTCCCGCGCCATTGCGGAAGGAAGGGATGCGGCAAAGTACACTATCCGTTGTGGCCTTGATACCGCCGACTCGCTGGACAGATCGCTTGCAACGACGCCTGGCTGAGGACAAGTGGTTTCTCGGGAGATGTCCAAAACACACTCATGGACATGCCCTTTGATGGAGTCGGTCTTTTTGGTACCAAAGCAGACCATGCGCTGGAGCGTTTTAAGGACTCACGGGCTACTGCCAAGTCCCTGGGCCTTTCTGCTGTGCGCCCTCTGCTAACCTCTGCTTTTCGCCCCTTTCGTGGCCACGGAAGGGGCGCCCAGTCACGTCCGCTGCCCAGCCACCGGCCCGCGCAGCAAGCGTCTTCGCGCGGCCGAGGACGTGGCTCCCGCCGTGGCTGGTCAGGCAACCAGCGTGCGGGTCAGGCCACCAACCCCGCCCCGTCCGCGGCCTCCAAGCCCTCCTAGTCCTTCCTTTCAGGTGCACAGCACGCCAGTAGGGGGCAGGGTCCGCCATCACCTTCACTACTGGCGTGCCATCACCTTGGACAGGTGGGTTTTGGACATTGTCCGAAGGGGCTACTCCCTCCCCTTCGAGACCACCCCCCCAGCCATGCCACCTCAATTCCACCGCATGTCAGGGGATCACTTGGTGCTTCTGCAGAAGGAAGTCACTGCACTCTTGGCCAAGAGGGCCATCGAGCATGTTCCGACCCCAGAAGTAGGACGTGGTTGCTACTCCCACTACTTTCTGGTGCCCAAGAAGGACAAGGAGGACATGCGTCCTATCTTGGACCTCCGGAACGTCAATCGCTTCCTCCGGAAGGAGAAGTTCAAGATGCTCACCCTAGCTCAGGTCTTGACTGCCCTCGACCCTGGAGACTGGTTGGTAGCGTTGGACTTACAGGACGCTTATTTCCACATCCCCGTCCTGCCGGCCCACCGGCGTTACCTGCGGTTCACGGTAGGCCTCGAGCATTTTCAGTTCACCGTGCTCCCCTTTGGCCTTACAAGTGCCCCTCGGGTGTTCACGAAAGTGATGGCGGTGGTCGCAGCTCATCTGCGCCGGGCAGGGGTTCCAGTCTTCCCCTACCTCGACGACTGGCTGCTGAAGGCGGGCTCGTCCCAGGCAGTCGTCTCCCACCTCCAGACTACGGCCGAACTCCTGCACTCGCTGGGGTTCTCCATCAATGTGCCGAAGTCGCATCTGATTCCTTCTCCACAGCTCCTTTTCATCGGGGCAGTTCTGGACACGACGCAGTTTCGGGCCTATCCTCCCGAACGGTGAGTTCGGGATATTCAGGCTATGATTCCGATCTTTCAGCCTCTATCCTGGGTTTCGGTACGGATGACCCTGAGGCTGCTGGGCCTCATGGCCTCCTGCATCCTGCTGGTCGATCATGCCAGATGGCATATGCGGGCTCTGCAGTGGGACCTGAAGTTCCAGTGGGCGCAGCACCAGGGCAACCTGTCCGATCACGTCCAGATCTCGGAGGGGACTGCAAAACAGTTGCAGTGGTGGCTCTCGAACCGACAATGGGTCATGGGCAGATCCCTCTCCCTTCCCCAGCCAGAGCACACAGTTGTGACGGACGCGTCCCTTCTGGGATGGGGCGGTCACATGGGAGAGGCGGAGATCAGAGGCCTCTGGTCTCCGGGCGGAGTCCCGGCTCCATATCAACCTTCTGGAGCTCCGGGCGATCCGACTTGCACTCAAGGCATTCCTTCCCTCTGTCAAAGGGACGGTAGTGCAGGTGTTCACAGACAACACCACCGCCATGTGGTATTGCAACAAACAGGGCGGGGTGGGGTCGTGGACCCTATGTCAGGAGGCTCTGCGCCTCTGGACATGGCTGGAACATCAGGGCATATTCCTGATGGTTCAACACCTGGCAGGTTCCCTGAACGCCAGGGCGGACGAACTCAGCCGCAGGTGCATGATGGATCACGAATGGCGTCTTCACTCGGAGGTGGCGCAAGGTCTCTTTCAGCAGTGGGGAGAGCCTTGGTTAGATCTGTTCGCCACCGAAGAGAACGCGCAATGTCAGCAGTTCTGCGCGTTGGAATTTCCAAGGCGGCACTCGTTCGGCGAAACTTTTCACCGCGAGTGGAGTTGCGGTCTGTTGTACGCCTTTCCGCCTATACCACTTCTACCCAGAGTGTTGAAGAAGATTCGTCGCAACCGGGCCCAAGTCATCCTTGTGGCTCCGGACTGGGCTCGAAGAGTTTGGTATCCCGAGCTACTCAGTATGAGCGTCGATCCCCCGATCCGTCTGCCTCTTCGGGAGGATCTTCTGTCGCAGCAGCAGGGGACGGTCCTCCACCCGAACCTGTCCAGTCTCCACCTGCTTGCGTGGAGATTGAGCGGCAGCAGTTGATTCCTTTCGACTTGCCTCCCGAAGTTTGTGATGTGATTGTGGCAGCCAGGCGTCTCTCCACTAAGGTGGTATACGCCTGCAGGTGGCACAAGTTTGTGGCATGGTGCACAGCAAAGGCTGTGAATCCCCTCTCTGCCCCTCTTTCTGAGGTTCTTCTGTTCCTTCTTTCTCTGGCCCAACAGGGTTCTGCCCTGGGTACCATCAAGGGCTATCTTTGTGCTATCTCGGCCTTCCTCAGGCTTCCTGATCAGCCCTCCCTTTTCAATTCCCCTGTTGTTAACAGGTTCCTAAAAGGCATTACACACCTCTTCCCTCCTGTTCCGTTTGTCATGCCTCAGAGGGACTTAAACTTGGTTCTTACCTTTTTAATGTGCGCTCCCTTTGAGCCTCTACATAACTGTCCTCTTCGTCTTCTGACTCTGAAGACAGCCTTTCTGGTGGCCATCACCTCCGCTCGGCGGGTGAGTGAGCTCCAGGCTCTATCATGCAAACCTCCCTTTCTGTCTGTCCATCCAGACAAGGCTGTTCTTCGGACGCGTCCGTCCTTCTTGCCAAAGGTGGTTACTGCCTTCCACATTGGGCAGACCATCACTTTGCCCACCTTCTTTCCGCCTCCGCATCCTTCCAGAGAGGAAGAGAGGCTCCACCGTCTGGACCCAAAACGTGCGCTTTCCTTTTATATCAACCGCACCCAACACTTCCGGGTGGATGACCAGCTCTTTGTTGGCTACGTGGGCGCCAAAAAGGTCGGGCGGTGCACAAGAGAACCATTTCTCGCTGGGTAACCTTGTGTATCAAAGCCTGCTATTCTTTGGCTAAGAAGGAGCCTCCTGTTGGGCTGCGTGCCCATTCCACCAGGGCAACGGCTGCTACCACGGCCTTAGGCCGCGGTGTTCCGCTGCAGGATATCTGTCAGGCAGCTACGTGGGCCTCGCTGCACACGTTTACCAAGCATTACTGCCTTGACAGTCGGGTCCGGAGGGACGGCTTCTTTGGCCGTTCTGTCCTCCGGGACTTCCTTGTCTGATCTTTGTTCGCAGACCCACCACCGGGGTTGGTATTGCTGGGGTATCTATTCTAAGGTAAGGAATCTGTCACTAACGTGTCTCTTTCAGATGCACAAGTTACTAACTTGTGTAACGATATATCTGTAAGAGACAGTAGTTAGTGACAGATTCCTACCGCCCCACCCATCCTCCCCGTTCTGCGAACTGATTTCTAGGGTTAAGGACATCCCTTTCAGGGCCCTAGTATTTTTCAGACACCTATGTCGGCTTCTTGCATGGCTCTGCGTTCCTGGCGCGGAAAGTCGTGTACAGAACTGACGTCAGCTCGCAGGGGCGGCGTCTAAGTACTGCCCGCGACGTCATCCCGACGACGGACGCGGAGCCGCTCGACGCCGCCTACCGACGCGCAAGGGTACTGCTACGCAAATACTTTCCGGATCCAGCCTGACGCCTGGGGATATTCTAAGGTAAGGAATCTGTCACTAACTACTGTCTCTTACAGATATATCGTTACACAAGTTAGTAACTTGTGCTTTGAAGGTAAACAATAATCGGTCCTGGACCCCCTGCAAGCAGACATCGCCGATATTCTGGAGAGCTCCCATAAAGTCTGTGATCTTGTCTGGATGGGTGATTTGAATGCCCACATCTGTAAAAGGGGGATTCCATTGCCTGTGGGATCTCAGACGCCGATGGGGACCCTCTTCCTCATTTTTACCACAATGATTATGGGAATACCTTAAATAGGATTCTTACGGCCAATAGCCTTGAGGTAATTAATCCACATGATACTCTAACTGGCCACCTGCTTCCCACCTTTACCACAGATTCTTATTATTCGACCCTGGACTATATGATAGTGTCGGAGGCTGTTAAACCTCGATTTACTGATATTAAGACACATTTCAATGCCTTTAGTGACCATGCGCCAATTACATATTCCACCACAATTGCCCAGAGGCCTAAAGCACCTGAGAAACCTTTACCTATCCTCTCCATAGCCAGGAAAAATGGGATTTCTTTGAAATGGGAAAAGGTGGATACTGCAGAGTTTACTGGCCGAATAGTTGGTAAGATGAACCAGGAGATTTTGATTTGCCTAGACCCAGATACATCTCGCACCCAGTGTCCGGCAGCCTTTGAGCAGATCTTATTGGAGATCAGGGATAATTTGGTTTACTCGGACTCAAATGGGACACCCAAGAGGGTTCGTTGGTTTGATGATGCATGTGTAAAGGCCCTTAAGAATCTTCATGTTGACCTGAAGGCAGGACCTAGAGATCAGAATTTGGTGAAATTATTACGCTTGACCTATAAAAAAGCAAGATCAGATAGGCTACAAACGTTGAGAGAGGAGGCATGGGAGAATCCGCAGAAAGCGGCAGGACTAAATAGTGGCAGGGACTTTTGGGCTATAATTAACGCCCCGTCTTTAAGAGAGGAAAATGAGATTACGTTGGAATCCCATGTGGATGAGGATGCATGGGTTGAACACTTTGAAGCACTCTTTGGGAACCCGGGCCAAGCAACTCTCCCGTCCGTGTCATCCTCATTTTATCATCCTGGAGACTCCTTATGGTTTAGTCTGGATGAATTCAAACTCGCTCTTAAGCATTCTAAAAGATCTAAGGCACCTGGACCCAATGGGGGTCCCGATCGACTTCTTTTTGGATAACTAGGACCTTTGGGCTCCATTACTCACAAATGTGTTTAACATCATAGCGAGGACAGGTCCGTTGGCATCCTGGAAGAAATCTGTCATAATACCGATCTTTAAGAAGGGAGATAAGGCTAGCCCAAAAACTATAGGCCGATATCTCTATTAGATACAACTGCAAAGCTAATGGGGCGGTTATTATTAAACAGGTTGGAGGAGTGGGCCCTTAAAAAGAATATAATAATCCCTAGCCAATATGGATTTAGAAAGGGAAAGGGAACGGTAGATCAGTCCTTCAATTTGAGCATGATAGTTGCGAAATATACAGCGGCTAAAAAGCCCATGTGTACATGGCATTTATGGATTTATCAGCCGCCTTTGACTGTGTGGCTCATTCTAAGCTGTGGGTTATAATGGAGGATATGGGAATAGAGATACAGATAATTAGTTTCATTTGCGAGATGTACGCTAATGCTTTGGCTTGTGTACGTTATGGAAAAAAAGGGAACACACAAGATATTTTAATATTACTCGTGGTGTGCAACAGGCCTGTGTACTCGCCCCTTTTTATTTGCTTTATACACCAATGCGGTGGAATCGGCCTTGCCATATTCTAACCCAGATGTTCCCATCATTAATTCTCTCCCGTTCCAATACTCCTCTATGCAAACGATGCAGTGCTCTTGGCACGGACTGGCAGAGCGCTCCAGAGACTCATAGAGGAGTATGTAAAATGTATGAATAACCTGGACATGAAGATAAACCAAACCAAGTCATTTGTACTTGTGGCGGGCACGAAATTAACAAAATATCCCACTCTTTCTATTGAAGGTCGAAAACTCGAGATTGTGGACTCTTTTAATTATCTTGGGATTATTTTTACTAGGAAAAACACCTGGTTAGATATGGTAACTAATAGAGCCACAGTAATGGAAAAAAGCATTGGAGGAATTTTTAGATTTACAAAGAAGCTCGGCTCAAAACCATTAAACGCAATAAAAAAGATCTACAAGGCAAAATCATTATCTGTTGCCACTTATGGGGCAGCTGTTTGGCGCTTTTCCAATGCTACAAAATTGCAGAGTATAGAGGACAGCTTTTTAAAAGACTGATATGTGTTCCGCACTCCTGTTCATCATATATAACCCACTCTGAGCTGAGTGTCCCTTACATAATAGATAAAATTCATATTGCTCCAATTCTCTTGTGGCATTCAGTCTGGAGGAAAGAAACATTGACTCTGACAAGACATATCCTCACAGACTGTTTGAATTTAGATGGCAAAAATCAAATTAAATGGTTGAAATATATTGAGACAAACTTACAGGCAATCCGTTTACCCAACCTATACGAGGACCCGAAATCCTGTCTGAAAATTACCAAAAAAGAACTGAAGTTGCGTCTACTAGATTGTTTTGCTACAAAGAGGTATGAATCTAATGGTAACCGCACTACTGTAAGACATTATCTTTCAACTCCAAGTATAATTAATATTTCAACTTCACACCAGACATTTGTAACAAATTCCCATCACAGATGCATATTATTAAGTTTTGCAGCGTGAATCTTTCTGGATTCACTATGCTGTGCATTATTCCGCCATATAGTGGTTGGGTCCGGAATTGTCGTATTTCTTCTGTTTTTTGTATGTTTTTTTCGTGGCCCAGGTGGGCGTCGACATACCACCATTTGGTGCCTCTTCGTGACATCGACGCGCTTCCTCCGGAAGCTCCCACCTTTGGTCGCCATCTTCAGATTCTTTTTTCTGCCGTTGGGTCTGGATCGACCGTGAAGGAGCTCCAGAACTTTGGAGAGAAGAATCCACGGAAAACAGCAGGAAAACGACGAAAATCACTTTTCGACATACCGGACTACGAGTCAGGTAACTGGGACAACGAAAAGGAGGAAAACATCGGGAACTTCGACATTCTACGGAGAATGCGCACACACGGGGCTCCCTGGGCGGTGTGATGGACAAAACACCCTTTAAATTCTGCTACAACTGCCACCACAAGTACGCGCAGAAGGACCAACACCCAGTTTGCAATCTCTGCCTGCCGCTCGACCATCGAAGCGAGGACTGCAACGCCTGCGCGGCATTCACACCGAAGACTCTCAGAGTAAGAGAGAGGCAAAGAAGGGCAAACTACAGCATGCAGGGGCAGGGGACACCTCCATCGCTCCGAGATTTGGGCCTCTCCAGTGGAAAAGAGGACAACATCGCCGAAGGACCGGATGACGCCACAGTCGTCGAGGTCGAAAAGAAAACGCCAAAGGAGGTAAGAGAGTCGTCGAACCCCAGGCACTCCACTGATACTCGAAAGAGTGAGTCCAAGTCCTCCAAAGGAGCATTGCTGTCGAAACACTCGACGACCGCATCTGCATCCAAGGACCAACAGCCCGTCGGTTCCTTTGACAAGGACTCCCAGACAGCAAAAACCCTAGATAAGGCAAAGGCGTCGTAGAGCGGTCATGTAAGGGACTCTTTGACGTCGAAAAATGAAGGGTTTAAAGCGGCTACAACTTCGACGTCCACAACTTCGAAGAGAAAGGCCGAAACTCTCGACGCCGACCACGCGTCCGAGATGGAGAAGAAGAAGAAAAGACTCAAGGCCAAAATGGCGAGCATCTTGCAACGCAGGAGGCACTTCGATGAGAAGATGAGGAAGTTCCCTATTCCACCGAAGCCCACGGCCGAAGTCCAAAGGTGAGTCTAGGACCTTCAGCCACCGACGACACCAGAACCAGTCGAGGAACAGGAGGAGGAAGACCTGTATTACGGCGATGCCGAAGGTGAGGAAGACTAACAAACTTACCAGGGCTCGACATCCTCGGAGGCGCAAGACTTGCAGTGGCAGGATCTTGACGCCGAATCCCCGGAAGAGGGAGTAGAATCCTATCTGTCGAGGCCTTCGCCACCGGACGACATAGGAATCTATAACCAAGTCATAAAGAAGGCTGCAGACACGTATGGAGTGCAGCTAGAGGAGGAGAAACCATTGTTACCATCCCAGACAAGAAGCCAGTTCCTACCCATGCTCCCAAGTGTGCTGGACCAGGGGAAGGAGGCCTTCAAGGAACCTGCTATGTGCAAAGCAGGAACTCCAAGGACTGAAAAGAAATACAAGCACTCATCTAAGGACCCTATGTATATTAAGGGATCAGTACCAGCGGACTCAATCATAACATCCACGGCTAGGAAAAGGGCCAATATACCCACAAATACAGGACCACCTCCAGACAAGGAGAGCAGGAGAATGGACCTAATGGGGAGGAAGGTGGAAAGGAGTGCGGCGATCCAATGGGGCATCGCCAATTCTAATGCGCTCATCAACAGGCACGCATACCAGCACTGGGAGGAAGTTGGCGAACTCCTAAAACATCTGCCAGAGCAATACCAAAGAAGGGCGAGCCACCTGGTAGAGGAAGGAAAGAACATGGCTAATACATGTTTGAAGTCGGCCCTGGATACAGCGGAGATATCCAGCAGGCAGATGATGCTTGGGGTAACAGAGAGAAGGCATGCTTGGCTAAGAATTTCAGGCTTCAAGACAGAAGTGCAAAACAACATCCTTAACACACCCTTCAACGGGGAACAGCTTTTCGGTGCTCCAGTTGACGAAAAACTCAATCAGCTCAAGAAGGAAAATGAGACAGTTAGGTCCATGGGGGCACTGCAGTTCAGAGGAATGAGAAGAGGAACACCTTCAAGAAGACCAGCAGGTAGGGGGAGCCACCAACCCGTGGTAGCACACCAAACCTTCCAACAAGGTTATCAAGGAGGTAATCCGGGCCAACAGCAGGGACAGCAGCAAAACTGGCAGTACCAGCCCCGAGGGGAATCCTTTCGAAGGCGCACACGAGGACGAAGAAACGCACAGAGAGGGGGTCAACAACCCACATCCAAGTGACTTCACTGTAAGAGACCAGCGCACACCCAGTCAACATCTCTAGGGGTGCAAGAAAGGATAAGATGAGAACAAAAAATAGTTCCAAACGAACAACAGTTCCTCCAGCATATAACACCAGTAGGAGGCAGGATAAAACACTTCTTCCAGGAGTGGAGGAAGATCACATCAGACAAATGGATACTAAACCTCATACAAAACGGTTACTGTATAGAGCTAGAAAAACAACCTCCAAACAAAAGACCGAACAGCAAGGTACACTCAGCAAAGGAGCGTTCTCATTTGCTGCAAGAGGCACAGGAACTTCTAAACAAAAGGGCCATAGAAATAGTACCATACAAGATAAATAGATAATGATCTTTATTCGGCATAAAAAAATATGACCATAAAAGATACACACTCAACAATACAACGTTACAGTACTTTGATCATCATATATATTACAGGCCAGTCGGGACACCGCAAAATTATAAAACACTACTATAAACATATTAAGATATTTATAAGAACAATAAAAACACTAAAAAAGACGAGCACCAACTGGTGTCCCCATTTATCGGCTAAATAATCAAGAGTCTCCTCCTTTTATAAGCCCCTCGTATTTCTTAGCTTTAGGACAGATCTTAAAAAATTCGTAACACTTGATAATGTAAAAACAGAGCACAATTTTAAGAACAATAAGGCCACCCGGGCCTGCTTGAACTTGTGTTTCCTTAAAAGCCCCTTGAGATACACTCTTCTCGGAGATGAATAATACGGGCACAATAGAACAAAGTGGAGGGTGTCCTGTGGAGACTTGTTGTCGCAGCCACAGGGCCCCTTTTGATCTAAAGATGCTGTGTACCCTGCCGGGACAGCCAGTAAGTGATGTAACAAGTCCAATCTGAACCGTGTGATTAAGAATCTATCGTGAGCACTGGCTATAATAGCTAGGTATGGTTCTATGCTTTGTGTTGACGTAACCAAAATATATTTCCTGACCGAGGGCTTTTTAATTAAGTTTCCTCCCTTTGAGCCCCAATTAGTTTAAGAAACTGATCTTTAATAAGAGCTTTGTCCAGTGGGCTCACCTTGGTCGGGCACGAAAATAAGTCTGCCCTGCCCAGCATGGTCAGGGAGTCTTTTATGTATTTTAGCCACGGGATTTTTAACACGTGATCCAGGGACAGGCAGTCTTGAGTTACTTGTCTGCTAAAGCCTGTCTCCTCATTGGTCCACGTATTCACCCAGCACAAAAGGGGTTTCACCTTCACCAGGTCCGAAATGTACTTAATTCCCAACTCCTCATGTGCAATAAAAGAGGGGGTGCTTTGGGAGACTCTCAACAAACGCCTAAAGTACCTATTTTCCTCACTTTGTAGTTCACTTATCCCAGTGAAACCCCACACTTCACTTCCGTATAGCGTTTTTGAGCTACAGAATGAATTATACAGTTTTAAGATTGTCGCTGGTGACCACTTGCCTAGCCTATGGGCAAAAGATGTAATTGCTCCCGTGGATTTTACTAGGCCTAAACGCTTACTCTCTACTAACAAAAAATAGTTCCAAACGAACAACAGTTCCTCCAGCATATAACACCAGTAGGAGGCAGGATAAAACACTTCTTCCAGGAGTGGAGGAAGATCACATCAGACAAATGGATACTAAACCTCATACAATACGGTTACTGTATAGAGCTAGAAAAACAACCTCCAAACAAAAGACCGAACAGCAAGGTACACTCAGCAAAGGAGCGTTCTCATTTGCTGCAAGAGGCACAGGAACTTCTAAACAAAAGGGCCATAGAAATAGTACCATACAAGGAACGGAACAAGGGTGTCTACTCCACCTACTTCCTCATACCAAAGGTGGACGAAACCTTACGACCAATTCTGGATCTAAGGTTCTTAAACAAGTTCATAAAAACTCAAAGATTCAAAATGACATCTCTTCAAGAAGTAATACCCCAGATACAGGAAGGGGATTACATGGCAACTATTGACTTAAAAGACGCTTACTTACACATCCCCATCAACAACAAACACAAACATCTACTAAGATTTGTGATCAACAAGACTCACTACCAGTTCACAGTGCTGGCATTCGGACTCAAATCCGCACCAAGGGTTTTCACAAAATGTCTAGCAGCAGTAGCAGCACACTTAAGGAGGCAAGGAATACATGTATACCCATACCTCGACGACTGGCAAGCTCATACAACCTATGCAAGCGGCACATGCAGGAGGTCATACAGACACTAGTCCAACTAGGGTTTTCAATCCACTGGGGAAAATCATCAATAGAACCAGAACAGGTGAAGATATTCTTAGGGGCAGAGATCAACACCATACAGGGCAAGGTGTTTCCGAGCACGAAAAGAACATTGGCAATATTGAAGGAGACACGTCTTTACCACAAGGGGCAAGCTCTGACAGTGAGGACAGTGGGCAAACTGATGGGAATGATGGCGTCATGCATACATTTGGTCCCAAATATTCGCCTCCACATGAGACCATTCCAAGAATGGATCGAACAACAATGGTCACAGGCAACAGGGAGTTGGGAAGATCTAGTGGTTGACACTCAAGCAGTACATCAAGAAATAGCGTGGTGGAACAAGAACAACATAACACAAGGGAAACCATTCACACAACCAACTCCTACAGTGACCATCACAACAGATGCCTCCCAGCTGGGGTGGGGAGCACACACAAACAACCTCAAGGTAAGGGGATTGTGGGCACAACAGGATGCGATAAGACACATCAACTACCTAGAGCTGAAAACAGTGTTCCTAGCCTTAAAAGCCTTTCAGAAACAACTGTACGGAAACAGGGAACTAATCCAAACAGACAATACAACCACCATGTTCTACATCAACAAACAAGGGGGAACACAATCGGTGACACTATCAGTGCTAGCACAGGAAATATGGAGATGGGCAAATCCAAGGCAAATAGACTTGCTAGCAATACATCTTCCAGGAAAGGACAATGTGGAAGCAGACAGGCTCAGCAGACAGACTTCAGCATCCCACGAATGGAAAATCAGTCAACAAGCAATCCAGAAGATATTCGACAAATGGGGGAACTCCGCAAATAGACCTATTTGCAACACACCAAAATGCCAAAACTTCGCATCCAGACAACCGTGCAGACGGTCCCTAGGGAATGTGCTATGGATAAGCTGGTCAGGGACATTTGCCTGCGCTTTTCCCCCGATACCACTGCTACACAGGGTACTAAACAAATGCAGAATCAGCAACATGACGCTAATACTGGTAGCACCTCAGCGGGCCAGACAAACCTGGTTCTCACAGATAATTGAGATGGCACAAGCACCTGCACACAGGTTCCCCAAAAGAAGGGACCTGTTAACAATGCAAAACGGAAGGGTGCTACACCCAGAGCCAGAGAGCTTCAGCCTAGCAGCATGGCTCCTGAAGACGTAGAGTTTGCACACCTCAAACTACCAGCAAGCACAATGGCGGTGCTAAGAGAGGCAAGGAGGCCTACCACAAGGAAGTGCTACGTAGCAAAATGGAGAAGATTCTCCGAATGGTGCATTAAGGAGAAACTACAGAGAAGGATTACCAAGGAATCAACAGTACTGAAGTACTTGACACATCTACTAAGAAGTAAACTAAGTTACACAGCACTAAGAGTGCACTTAGCGGCAATAGTGGCTTATACAAGGGGAGAAACAGGGAAAAGTTTCTTTACTTCCCAGGTAGTAAAAAGGTTTCTAGAAGGGGCTAAAAGGATCGCACCTCCAAACAGAATGCCACCTCCAGCATGGAACCTCAATGTAGTGCTGGCTCAATTGATGAAGACACCCTTTGAGCCTATTCATAAAGCAACACTGCATATGCTCACGCTAAAGACAGCCTTCCTAGTGGCTATCACATCACTACGAAGAGTAAGCGAATTACAAGCGCTAACACTGCAAGAGCCGTACCTACAAATACACAATGACAGGATCGTAATGAGGACTGACTCACATTTCATGCCAAAGGTGGTGTCAAGGTTCCGCATAAACCAGACAATACAAATACCACGTTTTTTCCAAAACCAACCACAAGCACAGAAAGGGCGTTACACACACTGGACACCAGGAGGGCAGTAATGCACTATATAGAAAGAACAAAAGAATGCAGGAAAACAAAGCAATTCTTTTGTCTTTTGCCAACAGTTTTCTGGGACGACCAGTTACCAAAAATACCATTGCACGATGGATTGCACAAACCATACAATTCTGCCACAAACAGGCAGGGCAAGAATTACAAGGAGCAACACATGCTCACTCAACAAGGAAGAAAGGAGCAACAATTGCGTTTCTAGCAAATACGCCTATTCAAGACATTTGCCAAGCAGCAACATGGTCTTTAGTGCACACGTTCACTAAGCACTACTGCGTAGATATTCAGATGAACAAGGAAGCACAAGTGGGACAGAAGGTCTTACAACACATATTCAGTAACTAACGCTCATCTTCCACCCAGCCACCACAAACCTAGCAAACCGCTACAAAGTCTATGCACAGCATAGTGAATCCAGAAAGATTCACGCTGCAAAACGTTTAGTTTCTTACCTGTCGGTGTAGTTTTGCAGCTTGAAGACTTTCTGGATTCACTAGCGATCCCACCCTCCTCCGCCAGAAAGATGAGACAGGAGGAAGACTATTGAAGGACAAGAACCAAGGGGAAAAAAAAAAAAGAATCCGAAGATGGCGACCAAAGGTGGAATCTTCCGGAGGAAGCGCGTAGACGTCAAGAAGAGGTACCAAATGGTGGTATGTCGACGCCCACCTGGGCCACGAAAAAAAAAAAAACAGAAGAAATACGACAATTCCGGACCCAACCACTAGATGGCGGAATAATGCACAGCATAGTGAATCCAGAAAGTCTTCAAGCTGCAAAACTACACCGACAGGTAAGAAACTATACGATTTCGATTACAATATATTCCACTCATGTTGGGTTTTCCTCCCATAACTTATTCCTTCGATGCCCTTTCTTTATGTCCATGCGATCAGTACAGGATGATTTACACATTGTTTTCTTTTATAAATGAAAGGAACAGATTTATTCTTCCCCTTATACGCAAGCTAGGGATTAGAAAATGCAGCGCAGCACTTTATTACCTACAGCAACTACTGGATCCCTTGGTATGCTTCTCTCTGGCCTCGTTCTTTTTATCCGCACTAAAGATAAGAAGACTTATTCCTTGACTCGAATTTCATAACTGAGAGAAGGCTCAATATGACTAACTCCTGCTTTATTCCTTTTTCCTTTTAATTGATTAATTCTTTGTATTTATTATGACTTTTTACTCTTTTTATATTATATAATAACTTTGATGGTAATAGATGACTTGAAATCACTAGCATACTTTTATGTCATTATTTTATCAGCGATATAAAGTTATGATGATGATGATGATGACTAGTTTTATCTGGAGTACTCTGTTATTTTTCCCTGCTGTGTCCAGTTGATCTGGATTGTACTAGGAAGAGTTTTCATGCAAGAGACCTTCAAAGTATGAAAGTGTTTGTAACTAACCCACATCTTATATTTGGCACGCTCATAATATCTGACTTTTTTTTTTTGTAAAGCCCCAAAAATGTCAGTTTTCATGAGAGAAAGCAAATTAATTTGTGGTTGTGTGAGCATGAGCACAATACATGTGATCTTAGGGAAACTGTATAAAACATCTTATTGTTGGTTTGAAAATGTCCGTACCTCCCAGACAAATTTATTTTGTTCAGTGACACAAATGGTATACATTGACTGTCTAGCTGCATGCAAAATTGAGAAATGTAGTCTTTGTTAATGCAGAATGCATAATTGGTGCTAAATTGCAAAAAATGTATGGTTTTCCTTGTTCATTTCTTTTGCAGGGAGTATTACTGTCACCTGTTCCTGAATTGAGGGATTCATCGAGACTTAATGAGTCCTCCTACATAGATGACTGCACTTTTTATCAACCTGGAACCTACATCCACTCTGTAAGAGATCCTGTCCATAACAGAGTCACAATGGTAAATATTTGTTTTTGATGCTAATTTATGATGGGGTGCGGACAACTAGTCTCGATCACAAACTTAGGGCCCGATTTAGATCTCGGCAGACGAGTTACTCTGTCACAACAGTGACTGATATCCCGTCCGCTGAAATATAAATCCCATAAGATATAATGGGATTTATATTTCAGCAGACGGAATTTCTGTCACTGTTGTGACAGAGTAACTCCGTCCTCCAAGATCTAAATCAGGCCCTTAATTAATTATCAAGTGCACCTTCATGTTGCTTCGGAATTGGCTATTTATGCATCATAGGATCTTCGTTGATGGTCATAAATGCTAGAATAATTCCCTGCTGTGTGTTTGGACCCCAGAACACATTTTGGTATAGTTTTCTTCCATGGAAACAACATTATCGAATAATGGAATATCTTTGTCCATGAGTTGATATCTAAATCTGTACAATGGAAGCCTTACAGAGACCTCATTTTTTCATGAATGTTGAAAATAACTATCCACACTGTCATCATAGAACTGCATTGCAGCATTAAAATGCAGTAAAAACAACTCTCAACAGAGAACCTAAAAGCAACAATGCAGCCTGTTAGTCTCTCATTGATCACAGAGACACAAGAAACTGTCCACTGAAAAAAGCAAAGGTTAAAGGGACATATAGTTAGATGAACATTTCTGTTAAACTATACCATTTCAAAAAATAAACACTGAAATTCACCAGTCATAGTTATCTCAAATAACTATAACTTGTGCCCTAAAGTAACTATAACTTGCACCACCTGCCTTTATACTTTGTTTTTTTCAGTACATTTCTACGTTTTTTTAATGTAAAGTATTATTACAATTCCAAACTATAACGTCACTTTAATCTTTGTTGCCTTTCTCTGTTATTTTTTAGCGTAAAGTAAGAAGTTAATCGCTGTGCAAGGTGTGGGTTTGGGAGCAGGGCTGGGCTGCTGGCCAGCCCTGCATCTATCCAAACGCAGACACCACTCACTCTTCCACGGCTCAATATGTCATGTAGGGTGTCATTTTAAGTAAGGCAGACCAACTGGCTTTATCAACGGGTCAGCACATCAACATATATAAAGCAGACCTATTGGCTTTGTCAAAAAGTCGCAAACACAACAAGATGATGGACGGATTGCTGACACTTTTCAACCATTCACTCCCTGTCAAGAGATCTGGGTTGAATCCATTGTTCTTTTGCTCACTATGCCACCCCAGTTTGGACCCTGCCATATGCAAATCAGTCTCGACCCTGCTCCTCATGGGAACAGTCCAGCCCGAACTGCTAGGCCAGGTCCTTCCTGGACCGGAAACAAGCATCCTGTTACCGGTTTCGGGGTATCACCCCTCATCAGCCAAGCTAGCTTGAATACAGTGGACAGTGAGCAAGGGACCCACGTGTGAGCATACCCTTGACCACCTAGGGCAAACATAGCAAACACAACAAGATGATGGACGGTTTGGACCCAGCCATATGCAAATTAGTCTTGACCCTGCTCCTCATGGGAACAGTCCAACCCAAACTTGCTATGTTCGCCCTAAGAGGCCAAGGGTCTGCCCAGATGTGGGTCCCTTGCTTGCTGTGCCATTTGGATTCAAGCTAGCCTGGCTGATAGGTGATACCCCAAAACCGGTCCCAGGATGCTTTTTTCTGTTCCTGGGAGGACCTGGCCTGGCAGTTCGGACTGGACTTCTCCCATGAGGAGCAGAGTCAAGACGGATTTGCATATGGCTGGATCCGAACTGAGGTAGCATAGTGAGGAAAAGAACTATGGATTCAACCCAGATCATATGACTGGGTGAGTGGTTGAAAAGTTTCAGCACTCCACTGTGTCCATCATCTTGTGTTTGGTTGTCAAAAAGTCCCCAATAACTGTAATGAAAATTTCATTAATTCACAAATTGCACTGTTTAATAATAATGATTGTTTCAAAATATTTTCATTAAAGCATTATTGGAAAAAAACAACCCATTAAACATGCCTTGGAGTCTTTTTTTGAAATCTTCAGGTCCCAAAATGCAGCCATAAAACCAACCACAAGAGGTCTCTGCACTCCAGCTGAAGAGTATACAGCTCCAGCTCGTAGTGCTTTAAAGAATGATGGTAAGCACTCCCAGGGTCATGGATTCAATGACCCCGGAGATTTACTGTGTTTTTATGCTACTGGGTGGCTGCTGCGCTCCCAGTAGCCCTCCAGAGCATTAAAAAGAATGCTTGGTGGTGCCCCTGCCCCTTCTAGGGGCACTACCAAAATCCAAAAATATTATTGAAAAGCCCTTGCAGGGCATTGTGGGATGCATCTTGATTGGAGCAGTTAATAATAAATGAGCGGCTCATGCGCTCACTTATTATTCTTTGTATACTGGGTGATGTGAGGCCCAAGGCCTGTGTGACCCCTGCCGGCTTCTCAGCCGAACGCTTCGTGGGTGCCAGCAGGACACGACTCCATTCTTTTGCTCCCATCCAGGCGGGAGCAGCTTCTGACTGTGCTCCTGCGCTGGTGGGAGTAAAGTTGTGAAGGGGTCCCGATGACACTGCACCAGTAATTGGAGCCCAGGGCGATGAGGTCCCCGGGGCCTCTACGAGACTCGGGGAGGGAGACCACACGCCCCCTCCACCATCATTCAAACTCTGCCCCCTGGTCCTTCTTAGGGCTTGGGAAGGGCGGCCACCTAGCCACCTCTTTTTAGTATTTACAACTCTGCCCCGAGAGATGATGCCCCCTGGACCTTACAAAGGCTCGGGGTGGGGGCTGCACGCTCCCCTCCCTCAAATATTAATAACTTAGACTTATTTCTCTGGAGGGAGTTAACTCTACGCAGTCTACATACTCCGTGCTGACAGTGCATAGTAGGGGCTTGCCCACCTAATAACGCTTGTATGTCTGGAGGGAACGGGCTCTATACACAGTCCGCACACTGAGGGCAGACTGTGCGCAGCAGGGGCTTGCCCACCTAGTATTACTTGCATGTGTGGGGGGAGTGGGTTAAATGCAGAGTCTTCTCACTGAGCGCAGACTATGCGTAGTATCTGCTTGCCACCCATTGGGGCTTAGGTCTCTGGAGGGAATGGGCTCTCGTACAGTCTGCACACTCAGTGCTGACTGTGTATAGAAGGGGCTTGCTAACTAATAGCACTTGTGTGTCTGGAGGGACTAAGCCTTTGGCAAAGTCCATGTAGACTGTGCGTAGTAGGGGCTTGCCCACCTAATGGGGCATAGTTCTCTGTAGAGGGGGGTACTGTACTGGTAGTCTGTACACTTAGTGCTCACTGCGCATGCTCACCTAATAGTACTTTAGTGCCTGGAGAGAGTCGGCTAAACGCACAGTCTGCACACTGAGCACAGGGTGTGTGTAGTAGAAGCTTGCTCACCTACCTAATGGGGCTTAGGTCTCTGGAGGGAGTTGGCACTGCACACACTCTTCACACTCATCTTTGACTGTTCGTAGTCGGGGTTGCCCACCAAATACTGCTTGCGTGTCTGGAGAGAGTCAGCTCTACACGCAGTCTGTGCACTCAGTACAGACTGCGTAGTAAGGAGCTTGCTCACCTAATAGCGCTTGGGTGCCTGGAGGGAGTGGGCTCTACGTACAATCTGCACACTGAGCACAGACTGCGCATCAGGGGTTTGCCATGTAAAAGTCCTGTTATGGCAGCCGCAACTTTTTCTTCATGTTGGGGCCAGTCAGGTCACATCAGCCAGTCCCGCGGGACTCTTGAGGAGTCCGGCTGGACCAGACAATCAGAACAATTTATTTTCCCTGTGGGAATCCCAACGGAGTCCTGCGGCAACATATTTATACATTTTTAACCTTAATTTCTCTAAAATGAGTGAACAGATAACATCAAATCACAAAAAGCACGCCTTCTGGGTAAAGATCTAGCTTTCTGCCAAATTTGGTGTAATTCTGTTCAGTTGTTTTTTTCTGTATTGTTGTCTAATTGCATGGGTAAAAAGTGTTTTGGACACGCCATCTTTTTTCTCAACCCACCCTTGACACATCACCCCGAAACCTTCCAGGAAGTAGCTGAGGTGGGTGCATAATTTTTTTGAGCAAGTTTCGCCAAGATTTGTCAAATGACACAATAGTTACTGGTGAAACAAAACAAACACTTTTCCTATGGAAACTGACTTACTATAACTACACAGTGGCCATTGTGTTTAACAAATATATATATTTACATATATATGTGTTTGTGTGTGTGTGTGTGTATATATATATATATATATATATATATATATATATATATATATTCATATTAAGGGTATATATTCATATTAAGGGTATATATAGTGATTGCTAAAAGTGTCTTGCCCTACTTTGGGTTCTGCTTCGGTGTCCAACAATAGACAGCAGTGCCTAGTGAGCATATGGGCAGATTTCCATGTTGCGGCTCTACAAATGTCTACAATATGGACATTTATGCTGCGGTAGCCACTTTCCCTCTTGTGGAGTGAGCTCTGCATCTTCTTGGCAATAGCTTGTTTGAAAATGGTAATATAATGAAATAGAATCATTATCCATCTTGCAATGGACTGTTTAGAAGTGGCTAGCTTTCGTCTAATGTCATCTCGCAGGCAAGGTGTGGTCAGCAGGAGGGCCCAGTAAAGGGATATGTGTACCAACATATTCAAATACATGCAAGTTCTGGCACATTAAAGCCAGCCTCATTGATTTTGCCAGTGCTATGACCAGCAAACTTACCTCTTTCAGTCGAAAAGATGAGCTAATTGATATTTTAATAGAAAATTATGTTTACCTTGTTTTTAAGGCTCTTAAATTGTTCTATTTCAGGAACTCAGCAATGGATCTATGGTGAGGCTTACAATTCCAGAAATTGCAACTTCAGAACTTGGTAAGGGTCATATCGGAAATCAATAACATCATGTATTTACATATATTAATATATTAATGTCGGCTGTGCAGCCATTGAGGAAGGCAGAAGCTGAGACCTATATATACACATTTATATATATATAAATTCACGTCTGACAGTAAATAACGTATTATTAAAGAAGTTTGTCGAGGGCTGATTGGCCACACAAAAGTCTAAGATTGAAGAAATACCTGACACTGTGTCAAGGTGATCATTCTTCCACTCTGTGTGTAAAGGGCTGATAGGAGTCTTTAGGTTGTTGGTTTTGCTGGAATTATGATATGGAAAGGACCCCAGAAGGTTTGGTCCAGGCGAAGGGAATAGAGTTGCCAACTGCAATTGTGTTGCTTGTAGTGACTGTTTGGTCCAGGATGTGCCCCTCCTGATATGCTGCTTTACCATTTAGTAGTTTTCAGTTAAGATTACCATGGTCATTTAAGAAACTAAGCATGGTGCCAGGCAGGATCAGATGTTTTTTAAAATTTAGTTTTAAGAGTCACATTTCTAATATTGCATGATAGCGCAGTTTATTTTTTTCAAAATCTGATAATTCAATCAAGACAGTCTGGGGATCATTTTCAGTTAAGGCCACCTCACACCTTGTTAGGCTCATCTTTCCTGTATTTTTCAAAAAGGTATGGGTGCTAAATAATCTCTGAAGGGAATGAGCTCACCAGAAAGCCACGCTTACATAAGAAACTCTGCCTAAGTGCATTCTGGATCAAATGTCGTCGTAGAAGGAAAGGGGAATGCAGCTTTTCGGAGTATGAGGCTCTGTGCACATTACATAAAGTTGTCATAGGTTGATATGTTTTCTTCTATATGCCTGCTGGCGTCCTGCATGGCAGCAGTACAGATGAGTTTAAATAGAGCACAGCTAGCTGGCACATTGTAGGGCTGAAGGGCTTCAATGCTGAATCTCAGCTGGGTACACCTACAGTCCAAAATAGTGAATGAATGAATGAATATTCGATTTATAAAGCGCTAACTTAGCCCAAGGGCATCAAGGCGCTGCAGAGGACTAACGTTCAACCGGATAAAATGCTCAAGCTAAAGTCTGTGTAAAAAGCCAGGTTTTCAAGGCCTTGCGAAAAAGAGAGTATGACTCAAGACCCGATAGACCATCCGGAAGAGAGTTCCACAGCCTAGCAGCAGCAGTGGAGAAGGCTCTGCCTCCCCATCTAACCTTCTTAAACCTAGGAACCACCAGCAAGTTCTTGCTGGCAGACCTAAGCTGCTTGGTCGGGATATAACGTTGAAACATGGCTTTGATGGCATCAGGGCCAGCTCCATAGTAGGCATTATGAGTCAAGCACAAAGTCTTGAAAAGGATTCAGGCTAGTTGCTCAGCCGGCTCCCTTCCCAAGATCGTGGCCATTAAGAAAGCATTCCAATATCAGAAGAAAGTGGTTCCAGTCAACTTTTGTGGAATCTCAAAAACAAAATAGCAGCAATTGAAACTACTGCAGCATAAAAATGCCCATAAATAAAAAAACATAGGTGAGTTGTTCTGGCTCATCTGTAATGGCTGGTTGACCTTAAATCATAAGCAATACAGCGTTTAAACGCAGGGAGAGCAATAGAGAAAAGAACAAAAAACAAATTATGTGGACTGTTTTGAACCAGGTTTCTGGCATAGCTATGCTACCCAACTTGTGATATTGTCGATTGCAGCTTATTGAGGTGTCAGAGTACTGACGCTGTTGGGCCTTTGAGCAGACATTGACACTATTAACCATAGCATCCTAATTAAAACACTGAATGGAGCAGGGATAATTGGTTCAGTCCTGAAGGAGATTAATTCTTTCTTTGAAAGAAGAGACCAAAGAGGTTTCCTCTGACTTTCTCATATGAAGCCAAAACCTTGAACAGTTCTGTCCTGCAGGAGTGTCAAGTCAAATAACTTTATTCATATTGAGCAAAGCAATTCATAAAAGTAAGAACAAAGTGTATCAAATCAAATAAACACACCTCATTACAATATAAAACAATCCGCAATTAAAAGATTAATAACAGTTTATCTCACAATTTCAGTCTTAAAACACCTGGTAAAAACCAAGTTAAAAGAAACACTAACCAGGGTAGGTAAGGATTGTAGATATAATAAAGTAGGTTGCACTAGTGTAAAATTCAAAGATATTACGAGGGGCTGAATATATTTAAAACGAAGGCTATTAAACCTTGGACAAATAAAGACAATATGCAAAGTGTCAGGGAAAGAGACATTGTCACAAGTACATGCAGGTAGCTCGGAAGTTTTACGCCAACCAACCTCGCAAAGTAGTAGTTGAGGGATCTTATTTAGTCTAAAAATGGTCAACAACCTTTTGTGGTATCTTGCCATCTCAAGTGTCAAATAAGGTTCCAGGCCTCTCCTAGATTTAATCACATGATAATCAATCATTGTACGCTTAGTCTGTGCTAAAGCCTCCCTCTATTGAACCCACCTTGGCGGCAAAGGCCTCCTTCACCCACATGATAACCGCTTTGATGACACAGTCCGGATCAGAGAAGAGATTGGGTCTACCGAAGTCTCTCATAGTATACTTAATGTATAATAGCCAAGGAATGTTGTGCCTATGGTTCTAACCCATACAGTCCCTTAAAATGAGTTTATGAAAACTAAGCTCTTCTTTCAACCAAATGGAAAGCCATAGGAGTAAGACACGAAGACAAATAAAGTCTGAAATATAACCCAGACCTACTTCTTCATGCGCAAACCCAGCTGGGATACATTGTGGAATCTTTAATAAATTTCTCAGGAACTTCTTTTCTGCAATCTGGATAAAACGTATAGAGGAGTATCTCCAGATATCACAACCATAGCTCACTGTGGGAACGCACTTGGCTATAAAAATATCAATAATGGTCTGAACATGGGTGCACCCTAGTCACCAGGAAAAATCATCAATACCATGGGTGACCCTATTAAAAGACATTATATTGTTTTGACTCAGAGGTTGCCAATTTAGCTGGAATCCAATTGAATGCTGAAATAGCGAAAGTTGTCAACTCTGCTAATATGAAGCTCGTTAGCTATATACTTCCTGGATTTGGCACATTTGGAACCAACCACCATGATTTATGGTTTCGTAAGATTAGTGTTTAGATCCAGATTATCCATAAAATGAATAAAAGAATCTAAAAGCTGCTGCAGGCGTTTAGCTGTTCACATAATTAAAATGGTATCCTCTGCATCTCGCAGGGCAGGCTCAAATCGATCCCCAGCCCTAGGAACATCCTGGCAATGCTCAAGTAAAAAGATTCCAAACTGTTTTAATATAAAGAATAAAAAGAAAGAGTGCCAAAATACATCCCTGTTGTACTCCTCATCAATTTAAAGTGCGAAGTGCTTTCACCATTTGGGCCGCGTATATCTGAGGCCTAGAGCTCCTTGTGCAGATTAAGCAGGAAAGTGCAGGGTCTACCCCCATAGGACCCCATCATGGCTCAGAGCTTAGCTCTGTTAACTGTGCTGAACGCCGAGCTAAGGTCCATGAAGGCTAGATGGTTCGCTCCCTTCTTGGCTCTAGTATACTTGCCAAGAAGCACGTATAGTTTCAGGCTCTGCTCTATTGTGCTCTGACCCAGTCTAAAACCATATTGCATATCTGAAAGGATGTTTTACTCTGCAGCCCAGGCCGTTAGTTGATCTATCAAAATCCGACCAATAATCTTCACCTCTGAGTCTACCAAAGAAATTGGTGTATGTGTGTGTGTATATATATATATATATATATATATATATATATATATATATATATATATATATATTCTCAAAAAGCCTCCGAGCTTTAGAAATGCACTCCGCAGGAGATTAGTTCACAGAACTTTTATTTCAAAGAAACGGTTGCACAGACCCAATTAATAAAATCCCTGACGCGTTTCAGTGCCTCCGGCACCTTAATCATAGGGTAGGCAGGAAGGAAATCCAGTACTAGACTGCCACTTATATTTACCCATCATGCATGTGCTTTCCAGTAAGCAGCATGCTGGGAGTAGTAATCACAATTCTTCCCCTTTGGTGGGGTCCGTTTTCCGACGATAATTTATTATGCCAATGTTCATTTTAAAGTTGTACCAGCCCTCCGGTGGGCCTCAGGTCCGTGCAACCATTCCAAATTCTAATATCCCTTGCGCTGGAACAAGCTGTGAAGATTCACAACCACACAGACCTTCCTTCGATGTTATCGGCGGTGCAATCTCTCACGGCCGGAGCCGCCGTGCGTTAACATTCTCAAAAAAGCCTCCGAGCTTTAGAAATGCACTCCGCAGAGGATTAGTTCACAGAACTTTTATTTCAAAGAAACGGTTGCACAGACCCAATTAATAAAATTCCCTGACGCGTTTCAGTGCCTCCGGCACCTTAATCATAGGGTAGGACCTGAGGCCCACCGGAGGGCTGGTACAACTTTAAAATGAACATTGGCATAATAAATTATCGTCGTAAAACGGACCCCACCAAAGGGGAAGAATTGTGGCTACTACTCCCAGCATGCTGCTTACTGGAAAGCACATGCATGATGGGTAAATATAAGTGGCAGTCTAGTACTGGATTTCCTTCCTGCCTACCCTATGATTAAGGTGCCGGAGGCACTGAAACGCGTCAGGGATTTTATTAATTGGGTCTGTGCAACCGTTTCTTTGAAATAAAAGTTCTGTGAACTAATCCCCTGCGGAGTGCATTTCTAAAGCTCGGAGGCTTTTTTGAGAATATATATATATATATATATATATTCACTGAAAAAACCATAGGTTTCAGGCACGTTATAGTTAGAAATTAGCATTTAAAAAACCTTACAAATTCACTGAAAAAACCATAGGTTTTAGGGACAGTTATAGTTAGTTGGACATTGCACTCGTACAAAACCCGTGAAATTCCCCCGTTATAGTTAGTTCAGGTAACTATAACTCGCGCCCCGCAATGCACTGCTGATGACGTCACATATTACATCACTCATGACATGGTCAGTGACATCTCTGATGACATCACTGATGACATCATCCAGTGACTGTGTTTCTGTAAAGTTTAAATATGTTTAATATATATAGGGAAAGGCGTATTGAAGAATGAGTGGGTGTATAAGTGTCTGAATGGATGATTTAGTACGTGAGTGACTGACTCTACAAGTGAGTGATTAAACGTATCTTACTGAATGCATGGGTTAGTGACTAAACTGTGTGAATGTCTGTATCCGTCTGTTTGTTGGTGTGTAAGTGGATGCATGGATTTGCGAATAGCTACATGAGTGTCTATATGGGTTATTGATTGGTTCTCTGAGTATCTGTATGGCTGCCTGAGTGTTTGTGTGGGTGGGGTGTGTGTGACTCTGTACATAGATGTGTGAGTGGGTGATTCACTGGGTGCATGATTTCAAGAGTGCATCTGTGATGGACTGCTTGGGTGGGTGAGTGTGTGTAAGAGTGTGTTAGTGAGTGAATGTATGTCCCAGTGGTACATGTGTGAGTAACTACGTATGTGAAAGGCAGTATATATGTGTGTTGGAGTATATAAATACCTATAAGCGAGAGTGTGTGATTGTGATAGTGACTGTATGGATGAGTGTGTGCTTGTATCAGAGATTGTATAAGAGCGTAAGAATGTGCTAGTATTTGTATGAGTAAGTGAGCTGGTGTGTGTATAACTGTATAGGTGAGTAAATGGGTGTGTGCTTAATTTTTTGCATGACTGACTAGGTGTGTGAGTACCTCTATGGATGAGTGGCGGTGTGTGAGTGTTTATATAGGTGTATGAGTGCATATAATAGTCCTGTACTGAGTGACTATAAGTATGAGTGACTGTACGGGTGAGTGAGTAGATGTGTGTGTGTAGACCTAAGAATCAGTGAGTGTGTATATAGTAATTGGTGTTGGAGTGTCTATGGTTTTGACAATGGCAGTCTGTAATTTACAGTGGGTGTATCAAAAGTTATATTAGGGTGTGAGAAGATGCATCAAATTATCACATGGATGATGTCATCAGTGATGTCATTTGAGATGTCATCAGTGATGTCATCAGTGATGTCACTGACCATGTCATGAGTGATGTAATATGTGACGTCATCAGCAGTGCATTGCGGGGCGCGAGTTATAGTTACCTGAACTAACTATAACGGGGGAATTTCACAGGTTTTGTACGAGTGCAATGTCCAACTAACTATAACTGTCCCTAAAACCTATGTTTTTTCTGTGAATTTGTAAGGTTTTTTAAATGCTAATTTCTAACTATAACGTGCCTGAAACCTATGGTTTTTTCAGTGAATTTCAAAGGTTTTTTAAATGTTAATTCCTAACTATAACATGTCTGAAACCTATGGTTTTTTTCAGTGAATTTCAAAGGTTTTGTAAATGACAATTTTTAAATGTATTAATTGTTATATTTATTTTTTGATACTGATTTACAACATTTTTTTAAACTATTTATTTTTAGATATTTTATTTTTTTAAATACATTGTAATTACATTATACATTACATTACAAAATATACTTTCTCAGAATGAATTACTTTAGTTTAAATACTTTGCAAATAGGCAATAGACATTTAAGTACAGTAGTTACAGTTATTGCAATGGGCAACACAATTTCAAACACAATGCAACATTGAGCTCAATGTGAATTTCAAGTTAAATGCAATTAGTTACTTTATGGATTACTTTTCTAACCACAGGACTGGATCCTAGATTCAGTCCTGGGACATCTCCTGAAAACAGTTGAGTAAAAGCGTTTTGGTTACAGTAGTGATTTTTAAGGAATATTATTGTATTTTAAAAGTTGACACTTAGAAACTTTTTCACATAGAATCACCAATGTTATCCTATGGGAGGAAATTCACTTAGCAGGTAAGTAGTGTTATCGTTACTTTTTCTTACCCAGTGGTGGATCCTGGATCCAGCACTGGTGCATCTCCTGTAAACAGTTGAAAGAATGCGTTTAAGTCATTCAGGCGATTTTTAAGGAATATTTGTAGTTTGTGAAAATCAACACTTTGAAACTTTTCTGCTGAAAACCAGACAATGGATTCCTATGGAAGGAAATATAAGTTACTGGTAAGTACGGTTAAAATTACTTTTCAGGATCAGTACTGGGCTGAAAGATGCAGCACTGAGGTCTCTCCTGATAACAGGTGAGTAAATCGGAATTCGTATTTTGGCTGATTTTTAGAGGAATATTTGTATGTTTCAAAAATCGACACTTAGAAACTTTTTCAGCAAAAAGCAGGCAATGATATCCTATGGAAGGAAATTCAAGTTACTGGTAAGTACGGTTAAAATTACTTTTCAGGATCAGTACTGGGCTGAAAGATGCAGCACTGAGGTCTCTCCTGATAACAGGTGAGTAAATCAGAATTCGTATTTCGGCTGATTTTAGAGGAATATTATAAAGTTCCAAAACTCCACACTTAGAAGAATTTCCAAGTGAAACCAGTCAATGATATCCTATGGAAGGAAATTCAAGTTACTGGGAAGTACGGTTAAAATTACTTTTCAGGATCAGTACTGGGCTGAAAGATGCAGCACTGAGGTCTCTCCTGATAACAGGTGAGTAAATCGGAATTCGTAGTTTGGCTGATTTTAGAGGAATATTTGTATGTTTCAAAAATCAACACTTAGAAACTTTTCATCAAAAAGCAGGCAATGATATCCTATGGAAGGAAATTCAAGTTACTGGTAAGTACGGTTAAAATTACTTTTCAGGATCAGTACTGGGCTGAAAGATGCAGCACTGAGGTCTCTCCTGATAACAGGTGAGTAAATAGGAATTCGTAGTTAGGCTGATTTT
Organism: Calotriton arnoldi; assembly: GCA_963921515.1. Taxonomy (NCBI): domain Eukaryota; kingdom Metazoa; phylum Chordata; class Amphibia; order Caudata; family Salamandridae; genus Calotriton; species Calotriton arnoldi. Next base: position 780,275 of record CAWUFW010004887.1, on the reverse strand, counting down.
AGAGGAATATTTGTACAATGGTGAAGGGAGGGGGCGGGGCCTGAGGTGACATCTATGCAAACGCGCCCCGTGGCGCGTTTTAAGTTGGGGGATTAAGTCCCCTTGAATCATGAGGATCCCTGGGGTCCAACTAGCCCAACCTGTACCTCCAGTATGCGCCAGGGAGCTGCGTTGCAGAGAGGTGTAAAAAGGGGCGTGGCCTCTGTACACCTCTCTGCAACGCAGCCCCCTGGCGCATACTGGAGGTTCCTGGTGGGCTAGTTGGCCCCAGGGACCCCAGTATTCAAGGGGAATTACTTCCCCTTCTTAAAACGCGCCAGGGGCGCATTTGCAGAGTACTGCTGGCAGGGGGCAGGGCCTCCGGCACAATGCAGGTCGTTTTTTTAAATTTTTTAAATTTTTTTTTAATGGGAGGGGGGCTACGTGGCCCCCCTTCCCTTGGCCACTTTGGCCCCGGGGACCCCATCCCCGGGGCCTGAGCATTTATTTATTTTTTAAATAAAAAAAAAAAAACGGGAAGGGGCCGCGTGGCCCCCTTCCCTGGGCCTGTATTGGCCCCGGGGACCCCATCCCCGGGGCCTGCCCTCGATTTGTATTTTTAAATTTGGAGGGGGCTGCGGGGCCCCCTCCTCCAGGCCATTTAAGGCCCGGGGACCCCATCCCCGGGGCCGGCCTTGCCCTTTTTTTTTTTTTTTTATTTGGGGAGGGGGCTGCGTGGCCCCCTCCCTGGCCTATGGCCCCGGGGACCCCATCCCCCGGGGCCTGGCCTCTGGTTGGGGACTGTGGGGGGTCCCCAATCCCCCACAGTCCCAGCCGGCTCCCCGCCTCCTGCGCGAGCCGGCATTGCTTTCCACATGGGGAGCAGCTAACATGCTGCTCCCCATGTGAAAAGCTATTGGTTTGCATTTTGAAGAGAGAGCAGGTTTCCTGCTCTCTCTTTCAAAATGCAAACCAAGACTGCTATGACAGGACGGGAGCCGCGAGGCTCCCGTCCTGTCATAGCAAACTACAGTGTCCCGGGGGTAGGCACCCGGGACACTGCAGGAGCCGGCCCTGGGGGTGGCGGTCCCCAGGGCCATCAAGGGCTCCAGGAGGGGGGCCGCGCGGCCCCCCTCCCAACCATTTAACAGCTTCGGGGAGGTGGCGGTCCCCGGGGCTGCGGGAGGGCCAAGAGCCCTCCCGCACCATTATTTTTCAAAGCCCCGGGGGTGGCGGTCCCCGGGGCTTGGGGGCTATAGAGGCCCCCACATTAAATTAAACCCCCAACCATGCCCCCGGGACTTGGCCCACCCGGGGGCAAATTAACATCGAAGCGCTGGAGACCGCGCTTCGATTTTTATTTTTTGGCAGGATTCGCGCACCCTAAGCGCATCCCGCCGATTAAAAAAAAAAAAAAAAAAAAAAAAAAAAAATGCTTTTTTCTGCCTAGGGGGTCCTTGTGAGACCCCTGAGCAGACCTAGGGGTCAGGGTGTTTCTACCCTGCCCCCTTTGTGCGTTTTGCGCACTTGTTTCTTTTTTTCTCGGCGGGATCCGCGCACCCTGAGCGCATCCTGCCGATTTTTAAAAATTTAAAAAATGCTTTTTTCTGCCCAGGGGGTCCTTGTGGGACCCCTGAGCAATCCTAGGGGTCAGGGTGTTTCTACCCTGCCCCCTTTGTGCGTTTTGCGCACTTGTTTTTGTGCCTCGGTTCTACCGAGGGACAAAATGGCTGCCAACACTTCCTGGTTTGGAGTGTTGACAGCCAGCTGACAACCAATTAGCATGCAGCTCGTGATCGGGACGGTGCGCGCAGGGTGCGCTGAGGGTACGCGGACCCTACTCGGCCATAGATATATATGTGACTTTACTTTTGATTTTCTCAGGAACTACTGAACGGATTTACACCATTTAAGCAAAAGGCACCAGTCTGAACCAAGGGCTACCTCTTTGCCAAATTTGGTGTAATTCCGTTCAGCAGTTCGGGCTGTAGCTGCGACTAAAGGTTCCTATGGAAAAATGAATGGGGAAAACGCGTTTTGGGACCCCCTTTTTCTCGGCTCCCGCTTGACGAATCAACCCGAGACTTTCAGGGTAGGAGCGGAGCGGAGCGCCCTAACAAGTTGGAAACTTTCGCGAAGATTCGTCAACCGGCGCCAACGTTATTTCAAATAGAATGTCGCGGATTTCCTATGGATAATAGGTCCTAACTATAACTATCTACTGGCGACCGCCAGTAGATAATATATATATATATATATATATTCACTGAAAAAACCATAGGTTTCAGGCACGTTATAGTTAGAAATTAGCATTTAAAAAACCTTAAAAATACACTGAAAAAACCATAGGTTTCAGGGACGTTATAGTTAGTTGGACATTTCACTCGTACAAAACCATAGAAATTCTGCCGTTATAGTTAGTTCAGCTAATTATAACTCGCGCCCCCGCAATGCACTGCTGATGACGTCACATATTACATCATTCATGACATGGTCAGTGACATCACTGATGACATCTCAAATGACATCACTGATGACATCATCCAGTGACTGTGTGTTTCTGTAAAGTTTAAATATGTTTTATATATATGCCAAGGTGTATTGAAGAATGAGTGGGTGTATAAGTGTCTGGATGGAGGATTTAGTAGGTGCGTGACTGACTGTATAAGTGAGTGATTAAATGTGTGTTACTGAATGCATGGGTTAGTGACTAAACTGTGTGAATGTCTGTATCAGTCTGTTTGTTGTTGTGTAAGCTGCTGCATGGGTTGGTCAGTAGCTACATGAGTGTCTACATGGGTTATTGATTGGTTGCCTGAGTATTTGTATGGGAGATTGAGTGTGTGTGTGGGTGGGTGGGTGGGAGGTGTGTGACTCTGCGCATAGATGTGTGAGTGGTTGATTCACTGGGTTCAAGAGTGCATGTGGAAACAGCTGTATGGGCGGGTGAGTGTGTGTGTGGGTGTGTTGGTGAGTGAATGGATGTCTCGGTGGTACATGTCCAAGTAACTACATATGTAAAAGGCAGTGTATGTGAGAGTTGGAGTATATAAATGACTATACGTGAGAGTCAGTGATTGTGAGAGTGGCTGTATGGATGAGTATGTACTTGTATCAGTGATTGTATAAGAGAGTAAGTATGCGTTAGTATCTGTATGAATAAGTGAGGTGGTGTGTGTATAACTGTATAGGTGAGTAAATGGGAGTGCGATTGATTCTTTGCATGACTGACTAGGTGTGTGAGTAACTCCATGGATGAGTCGCGGTGTGTGAGTTTCTGTATAGGTGTATGAGTGCATATGATAGTGTTGTATTGATGAGTGACTGTATGTATGAGTGATTGTATGGGTGAATGAGTGGATGTGTGTGTAGACCTAGGAATCAGTGAGTGCGTATGTAGTAACTGGTATTGGTGTGTCGATGGTTTCGAAAATGGTAGTCTGTATTTTACAGTGGGTGTATCAAAGGTTATATTAGAGTGTGAGGAGGTGCATCAGATTTTCATGTGGATGATATCAGTGATGTCATCAGTGATGTCATTTGAGATGTCATCAGTGATGTCACTGACCATGTCATGAATGATGTAATATGTGACGTCATCAGCAGTGCATTACGGGGCGCGAGTTATAGTTAGCTGAACTAACTATAACGGCAGAATTTCTATGGTTTTGTACGAGTGAAATGTCCAACTAACTATAACGTCCCTGAAACCTATGGTTTTTTCAGTGAATTTCAATGGTTTTTTAAATGCTAATTTCTAACTATAACGTGCCTGAAACCTATGGTTTTTTCAGTGAATTTCAATGGTTTTTAAACGAAAATTTCTAACTATAACGTCCCTGAAACCTATGGTTTTTTCAGTGAATTTCAATGGTTTTTAAACGAAAATTTCTAACTATAACGTGCCTGAAACCTATGGTTTTTTCAGTGAATTTCAATGGTTTTTTAAATGCTAATTTCTAACTATAACGTCCCTGAAACCTATGGTTTTTTTCAGTGAATTTCAATGGTTTTTTTAAACGAAAATTTCTAATTATAATGTGCCTCAATCCTATGGTTTTTTAAAGTTAATTTCTACGGTTTTATAAATGCTAAATTCTAACTATAACATCCCTATTAAGTCCCCTTGAATCCTGAAGGTCCCTGGTGGCCAAGTAGCCCACCAGGTACCTCCAGTATGCGCCACAGAGCTGCGTTGCAGAGAGGTGTTCCTAGGCCAAGCCCCTTTTTACACCACGCTGCGAACGCGGCTTCTGGCGCACTGCTGCTCGGACGATGAAGTCCACTTGTGTCCTGAGGTCCTCAGGACACGAGGACCTCATCACCCCACCAGCAGTGCACCAGAAACCGCGTTTGCAGCGTGGTGTAAAAGGCGTGGCTAGGACACCTCTCTGCAACGCAGCTCTGTGGCACTTACTAGAGGTACCTGGTGGGCTAGTTGGCCCTAGAGACCCTCAGGATTCAAGGGAACTTAATACACCAATTTACAACACCCCAGGGGGTGTGTTTGCAGACTTGTAATATCAGGCCCGCCCGCTCCCTGCACCACTGTGCAAACGCGCCCCCTGGGGCGTTGTAAATTGGGGGATTAAGTCCCCTTGAGTCCTAAGGGTCCCTGGGGGCCAACTAGCCCACCAGCTACCTCCAGTAAGCGCCACAGAGCTGCGTTGCAGAGTGGTGTAAAAAGGGGGCATGGCCATGGACCACCTCTCTGCAACGCAGCTCCCAGGCGCATACTGGAGGTACCTGGTGGGCTAGGTGGCCCCCAGGGACCCTCAGTATTCAAGGGGAATTAATTCCCCATCTTACAACGCGCCAGGGGGCGCGTTTGCAGGGTGCTGCAGGGAGGGGGCGGGGCCTCCGGCGCGATGCAGGCTTTTTTTTTTTTTTTAGAAGGGGGCTGTGTGGCCCCCTTCTTTTCTCATTTTGGGGCCCTGGGGACCCCATCCCCCAGGGCCTGCCCCTATTTTTTTAAAAATAAAAAAATAAACGGGAAGGGGGCCGCGTGACCACCCCTCCCGAGGCCAATTTCGGCCCCGGGGACCCCATCCCCTGGGGCTGTGCCTCCTTTTTTAAAATTTATTTTTAAAATTTTATTGAGGGAGGGGGCCGCGTGGCCCCCTCCCGGGCCACTATGGCCCCGGGGACCCCATCCCGGGGCCTGGCCTCTCCGTTGGGGACCCCCAATTCCCCCACGGTCCCGCCGGCTCCCCGCCTCCTGCGGGAGCCGGCATTGCTTTTCCACAAGGGGAGCTCCCCTCCCTTTGTCAAAATAGCCCCAGGGAGGTGGTGGTCCCCAGGTCTGGGGGTCCGCTATGGACCCCAGAATTTAAATAAGTATGTGCCCCGGGGAGGTGGTGGTCCCTGGGGCGTGTGGAGAGCTCTTGCCCCCCCACCCCCCACACATCTATTTTTTTTTTTAAATCAAGACCCCCGGGGAGGTGGCGGTCCCCGGGGCAGCGTGGGGGTGGACCCCCACGCATTACTATCTTCAATAAGCCCCGGGGTGGTGGCGGTCCCCGGGGCTGCGGGGGTCCGCGTGCCCCCCGCACATAATCTGCATAGCCCCGGGGAGGTGGCGGGCTGCGGGGGCCCCCGCTATCATTTTTATACAATGCCCCCGGGACCTGGCCCACCCTGGAGCCTCATTAAAATGAAGCGCGGGAGTCCGCGCTTCTTTTTTTTTTTTTTTGTAATTTCGGCGGGATTCGCGACCCCAACGTGAATTGCGCCGAAATTACAAAAAAAATGCTTTTTCTGGCCCTGGGGGTCCTTGTGGGAACCCCTGAGCAGGCCTAGGGGGTCAAGATGGCTGCCAACACTTCCTGGTTTGGAGTGTTGGCAGCCAATCAGAGTGAAGCTCGTGCCCGGGATGGTTCGCGAACCCACCGCGGCCACAGATACTTTTTCTTTTTCTAATTTCTCAGGAACTACTGAACGGATTTACACCATTAAAAAAAAAAGGTCGCTTTCTGAACCAAGCGCTACTTTTTTGCCAAATGTGGTGTCATTCCGTTCAGCAGTTCGGGCTGTAGCTTTGTCTTAAGTTTCCTATGGAAATTAACATGGGGAAAACGCGTTTTGGGACCCCCCTTTTTTCTCGGCCCCCGCTTGACGATTCACCCCGAAACTTTCAACACAGGAGCTGACCGGAGCGCCACACTAGTTTTGAAAATTTCACGAAGATTCGTCAACCGGCGCCATATATATTCAAGAAGGGTTAGCTCTATTCCCCTTTTTAAATGCTGGAACTATTACCGACCTGTGCCAAGATAATGACATAGGTCCTCGGGACGCCGCATTCAGATGTTGTGTTAACAATAGAGGCTCAAAGTTCAACACCGGCTTTATACAAGTCTCCCGGCACCCTATCGGGTCCAGGAGCTTTCACTAAGGGGAGGGGCTAAGATGACAGTTTTAGCTTCCTCAAAACAGAAATTGAGATGCTCCTCTGTCCTAATTCCTGGAGATGGCAGATTTGGGCCCACTGAGCTATAAATGGCCTCAACATGAGAAATCCAGTCACTTTCTGGGACTGTAAGGGCTAAGTTGGACAGACTCTCAGTGTGAAATAAGGGCTGGTTCACCACTCTCCAAAATGCAGCCATGTTCTTTAGCGCACTAGCAGCAAATAAAACTCTTCCAGGCGTCCCTCTTAAGATAATTTTTACGCTCTTTAATGTTGACATTATATTGAGCCCTGGCCTTCCTTACCTCATCCTTTATACATGGCTTCTTTTGCAAAACCGCCATCCTGCCATCAGATCTTTGAGTATTCAAGCATCTCTTATCAAACCATTTATGCAGCTGGGGGGGGTAAGGGTGGTAAAGGTCAATCACAACCTTGTAAGGGCAGACTTAACTGCTCTGCATATATTGGAAAACGATTCTAAGATGCCTGGATTGGAAACCTCCTCATCAAGGCAGCTAGCAAAATCAGAATGACTCAAGACAACCAGATTAGAAAGCAAATCCATGGGGACAGTCTTAGCCCAACTGATCATATGTCCCTGGTCTGAGGGTACTACGGGCTCCTTAAATGTATAGGGCAAAGCCTCTCGTAAATCCTCCTCCCAATGAAAGATGCTGGGAGTATGTTGTGGTCACTTCATGCTACCCAAAACTGCCTGAAAATTAATGAGGGAGGAAAAGAGGCAAGCTGAGGCAAAAACCTTAAATGTGGGGACTGAATCAATGGAACCCCCTCCCCCCACCCCAGACAGCAGGTTGACTAAATTATATTCTGTGGTCAGATTGTTTAAGACCTCCCCCTGACGAGAATGTTGGAAATGAATGTTATCCTCAATAAAGGATGAGTTGAGAGAGTCATCAGTATTATTGCAAACCAGACAAGGATGTAAGTTAAAATCCCCCTCTAACAGAATCAGTGTGAATTTTGACCATCCCGAAAGGTAATTATCCAGGAACGTTTTAAGTTCCATTATAACATCAGTTGAGACCTTGGTTGAAACTGTATTTTACATTCATTATTAAGAGACTATAGTTATTAAGGAAAAATCAGAAGAACACTTAGTATATTTAGGGAATTATACAATACTCTCTCCACTTTGCAATTCAAACTCAAGTTAAGAAGTACCACTCTCGCCCCTGCTATATTCCAACAAGCTATCTTAAGAGTCCTGGTAGAGTGTAAAGCCTTCACTGGTCACGTTAATTGTATCATAGTCGGGGGGCAGTCAATCCTGATCGCTAAGCTGCACCAGATGCTCAAATCTATTATTCGTCTGTAAACTAGGGTGTGGGCTACAATGGGGCGGATAAAAAAGAGCAGATGGATTTCTAGAGGCCAACCCCCTCCCCTGAATGGATCCCATCAAAAGGGGTGGATAAAATGAGCCCAATGAGCGAGCCGAGATGTTACTATTAGGCGCCCGGTCATAGCCAATGTTAGACAAAATCTGCCCCATCCACTTAGTGTGAGAAAGTGCCCTCTTTCTTGCATGGTATGCCCCCACTTTTTGCTGAATTGCTGATGTGCTTTGACTGAGTGTGCCCTGGGCTCCTGCCAATCAGGTACCCAGGGCCTGTGTTCCTTCCCTAAAACTGCATTGAAGCCTAAACCCAATTGGCATCTCTGGCCACAGGTAGGCCCCTGGTAAATGGTACCACAGGTACCCAGGGCACTGTGACCAGAGAAGGTCCCCAAGGGCTGCAGCACTTATTGTGCCACCCATGGAGGCCCTGTACCCTGACACACACACACACTGCCTTAGCAGGCTGCGTGTCTTGGTGCAGAACAAAGTGAAGAGTCGACATGGCACACACCCCTGTGTTCCATGCCCACAAACCACTGCCCTGGCATCCATCAGTCACCCCTCTAGCTGGGTGCCCTATGCCAGTGGTGAGGGTACAGGTGCATGAGCCCTGTACCCCTACAGTACCCAGGTCCATTCCTGGGCACTGTAAGTGCAGTGCTGCCATTAAGAGTATATGGTGCTGGGAGCTTGTCATCACGAACTCCACAGCACCATAATGGCTGCACTGAAGACGGAGAAGTTTGGTATCAAACTTCTCGGCACATTAAACCCATACTGATGCCAGTGTGGGATTTAATGTAAAATGCACGACAGACGGCATCTTAGAGATGCCCCCTGAAACTCGACCAACTCCCAGTGACCTGACTGAGTGGCTGCCGAGGCTGCCACCACCAGACATGTTTCTGGACCCTTGGGTCGAGAGCATGCCGCTCTCGGGGGCCTGAAACAATGCACATCCTGGGACAAGGTGCCAAGCCCCCCCCCCCCTCCTCCAGGATGGGCAGGGTTCACGAAGAAGAAGCTTCAAAGGCATACCGCCTTTGTGAGCCTCTCCAGACCACTAGCTGTACTCAGCAACTGGTCCCCACTGGTTCTACCCCCCACATTGGGCGGGTGACCCGGCGGGAAAAACAAAGTGAGGAAGAGAGGTGTGCCCACCTCTGCCAACTCCACCCCTAAGGTGGGGGAGGCGAGGTGAAGCACAACCTCGGAGTCCCCGCCATCTTGAGGATGGGGGACCCAGCCAACCAGGGACAGGCTCTTGCCCCCTCCCACTGGAGAGTGGCAGAATAGGGGTGTACCCACCCCAGGGAAGGGACCCATTGGTCCCTGCCCTTTACCTACCTGTAACGCCCCTAAATTTAGTATTTAGGGGCACCCTGAACCTTCCTTCCTCAGATCCAGCAACAACAAGAAAAGGAAGAAGAAGGACGAGAAGCCGTGCAGAGCTAACAAGAGGACGACGCCCACTGACTTTGCCCCAGCCCTACAGGCCCGTCTCCCCTCGAACCTGCTCCTGCAAAACCCCGGCGTGTCCAGCGGCCAGCAACCTCAAAAACCCCGGAGGACCTGCCTGCCTTCACTTTCCAAGCTGTTTCTCCCGTGAACACCGGACGTGTTTGAACTGCAGCTTCTGGTGCCAGCCAGGAACCGCGAATCCCGCACACTCTGCACCCGCCGAATCCGGCCCGAGCTCGAGTGGGCAAATACCCAGAGGAGGTCCCCCGGCGATCCTGACCCGAGATCCGGCGACCCCTGACCTGCCTCAAGCCTCCTGACGACGCCTGCAGCCTCAATCCAGAGGACCCCCCCCTACCGCGACCAGAGCGGGTAAGAAAATCCGATGTCCGAAGGCACCCCTGCACCCGACGCCCCACGGCCTTGTGTGCCCAAACCAACGGTGCCTAACCAACCCTCTACATCCCAACTTACCCCTCGAAGTGGTGGTAGCTCCTGGAAGATCCTCGTCCCCGAGCCTGCAGTGTTTCTTTGTCCCGGAGAATCTCCATTGAAATCAACAGGGCACCCGACCTCAAAACAGCACCCTGCACCCGGCCGCCCTAGTGCCGCTGAGGGTGCCCCTTTGGCGCTAACTTGGTCCCCAACGTGCCCTGAGCTTAACCCTAGGAGCTTTGCTCCCACAACCCCGTGGCCTGCTTGCCAGCAGCCACCAACCGGAGTCCTTTGGATAACATTGGGCCTCAACACTGGGCCGCTGAGGGTGCAACAACAGTGCATCACTGACCCTGGGGGACCCCTGAGTCTAACCCCAGAACCCTAATTCAAAAGACCAATTACTTACCTTGAAACCGATAACTAATTTTTCCTCATAGGATAACATGGACACTTTTTCTCCCAAAAAGTTTCTAAGTGTCGGCTTTTGAAAACTACAAATATTCCTTAAAAATCAGCCGAATAACAAAAACGCATTTTCTCAACTGTTTTCTGGAAATGTCCCAGTGCTGAATCCAGGATCCAGCACTGAGTAAGAAAAAGTATCGATAACATAACTTACCTGCTAAGTGAATTTCCTCCCATAGGATAACATTGGTGATTCTATGTGAAAAAGTTTCCAAGTGTCAACTTTTGAAATGCAATAATATTCTTTAAAAATCGTACCTTTAACCAAAACGCATTTACTCACCTGTTTTTAGGAAATGTCCCAGGGCTGAATCTAGGATCCAGTCCTGTGTTAGCAAAAGCAATCTGAAAAGTAATTAACTGCATTTTACTTAAAAAGCCCATTCAATTGAATGTACTATACCTGCAATGTGTTGCAAACTGCTTACTTAAAACTGTAACCAAAACCACTACAAGTTACACTGCAATTTTGAACTGTGTTCATACAAGTAATTTACTACTGAAAAGTATTTTTATGCTTACCTGTGCCAGGCTTGCTTGGTTCTAAAAATAAAACAGTATCTTTTTTTTATACAAAACAGTTGGCTAGAGTTCAGTTCTTGAGTGTGTGGTTTCATTTGCTGACTGAGTGTGTACATCAAATGCTTTACACTGTCCTCTGATACTGCCTTACTGCTCGACCAAGCTACCACTTTAGATAGTAAGGTTCTATCTAACTTTAACCTCTGCCAAACCTCTGGAGACCCTTGGACTCTATACACACTGTACCTCACTTTGGTGCAGTATATTTAGAGCCAGTTTCTTACATTGGTGGCAGCGGTGGGATGCAAACTTGCATTTGTTGGACTACTTGGTTACCATCTAATCACACGACAGCACTCTTAAATTGCCTTTAGAATTCTGATTTTTTCAAATTGGCATTTTTTTACCAAACTACTAAAAGTCTTGTTAGGGCCTTGCTTAAGTCCCTTTTAGAATTTTAGAAAATAAGAAGTCACTATAGTCCAGGGTAGAGGGGTTAGAACGTTTTGTTAGAATGTCCCAAGAAAAGAACCCAGCTATTAGTGAAGATAATAATGACATGCAGGACATGGTTGAGGAGCTCAACCTCACCCCTTATCTTCACTTGTCTTTCAAAGAGATAAGGTCCTTATGTAAACTTAAAAATATACCAATGGGCCAGCATCCAACCAAACAAGGGCTCCAGGAGCTCCTGGCTGAGTATGCCAAGGCCCACCCCTCTGAAAATGGTGATGACCAGTCAGAGGAGGAAAGGAGTGAGGAGGATGGAGATAGGAACCCACCTCCACCACTTCCTAGGGAAGAAAGGGTCCCTGCACCCTTATTTCCAAGAGTTAACCTCTGGGGACCTAGAAGCCACACAGGTGGCTCAGGCCCTGGTGGGGACATTGAGGACAGCCTCAATGAGGAGGACAACCTTTTAGCAAGGTTGGCCAAAAGACTGGATCTAGAGTCCAGACTCCTGGCTCTAGAGAAAGAAAGAAAGGAGATGGGTTTAGCACCCATCAATGGTGGCAGCAATACAAATAACAAGGATAAAAAGCAATCTTATGATCCTAAAATCCCCAAAGGGATTGTCCCTCAATTTGAGGAGGGTGATGACATCACCAAATGGTTCACAGCCTTTGAGAGGGCCTGTGACCTGAGAAAGGTGAAGAAACCTCTCTGGGGGGCACTCCTGTGGGAACTGTTCTCTGGTAACTGCAGAGACAGGCTTCTGACCCTCTCTGGGCCAGATGCAGGGTCCTATGATCTCATGAAGAGAACTCTGATTGAGGGATTTGGACTCACCACTGAGGAGTATAGAATTAGATTCAGGGTGGCTCACAAAACCCAGAACAAGTCCTGGATTGATTTTGTAGACTACTCAGTAAAGACACTGGATGGTTGGTTAACTGGACACAATGTGCATGACTTTACTGGACTTTACAATTTGTTTATGAAGGAACATATATTAAGTAATTGCACAAATGAAAAGTTACATCAGCATTTGGTAGACCTAGGTCTAATTTCGCCCCAAGAATTGGGAAAGAAGGCAGACCACTGGGTCAAGACTAGGGTGACAAGGACATCCACTGGGGGTGACCAGAAGAAGGTGGTTACAAAACCTCCCATGGGGAAAAGTGGTGAGAATCCCCAAGATAAAAAGTCTGAGTCTTCCAAAGGGCCCCAAAAACCTGTACAGGGGGGTGGGTCCCAAAATACTCCCTATGTGCCACAGCCCTATAGGGGGAAGAACTTTGATCCCACAAAGGCCTGGTGTAACAACTGTAAGAAGTTGGGACACTTAACTGTAGACAAGTCTTGCCCTCACAACAAGGCCCCTAGTTCCACAAGTACAGCTATTTCTGGGGTGGCAAGTCTACAGATGGGATCAACAGTGTGCCCAGAGCAAATCAGGATGCACACTGAAGCAGTTCTAGTTTCAGAGGGGGAAGTTGAGTTTGCCACTGTAGCTGTGTGGCCACCCAACTTAAAGAAATACTTATAGTACCCTTGGATCAATGGAACTAGGATAGAAGCTCTGAGGGATACAGGTGCCAGTGTCACTATGGTGAGAGACACACTGGTTTCCCCTGAGCAATATTTGATTGGGCGTACTTACCCAGTCACCAATGCTGACAGTGTTATCACTAATCATGCAATGGCTATGGTGACATTAGACTGGGGGGTTGGGGGGGTTACTGGCCTGAAACAGGTAGTGGTCTCTCCAAAGCTACCAGCTGCATGTCTGCTTGGCAATGACCTGGAAACCTCAGACTGGGCTGAGGTTGAACTAAAAACCCATGCAGCAATGCTGGACATCCCTGAATTGGTGTGTGTAAAAACAAGAGCACAGAGCAAAAGGCAGGGTGAAGAAATAGTGTTGGAGCCTGAAAGAATGGCCCAACCTACCAAGAGAAAAGGTAAGAAGACTGGGGGACCAGCTTCTATACAGCCAAAGGATCAGGAGCCCTCTCCTCAGGGAGAGGACTTGGACACCCCAGAGGGACCTGAGCCCATGGAGCTTGACCCTTACCAGGTTGAACTCTTGGGCCCGGGGGGACCCTCTAGGGAAGAGCTGTGCCAGGGGCAGCAAGACTGTCCCACTCTTGAAAGCCTGAAGCAGCAAGCTGTTTCAGAAGCAAAGGGAGATGTCAGTGGTACCCACAGAGTTTATTGGGAAGACGGATTACTGTACACTGAGGCAAGAGACCCCAATCCTGGAGCCACCAGGAGAGTGGTAGTGCCACAGAAGTACGGGGAGTTCCTCCTAACTTTAGCTCATGACATCCCCCTAGCTGGACATCTGGGCCAAACCAAGACTTGGGAAAGGCTAGTTAGCCACTTTTACTGGCCCCAGATGCACCAAAGGTGAAGGAGTTTGTCAGCTCCTGTGTTACCTGTCAGGCCAGTGGCAAGACAGGTGGCCACCCAAAGGCCCCCCTGATACCACTGCCTGTGGTGGGGGTTCCCTTTGAAAGGGTAGGTGTGGACATAGTGGGTCCACTTGAACCTCCCACAGCCTCAGGGAACAAATTCATACTAGTGGTCGTGGATCATGCCACTAGGTACCCTGAAGCAATCCCACTTAGGACTACTACAGCTCCTGCAGTAGCCAAGGCCCTCATTGGTGTCTTCACCAGGGTAGGGTTTCCTAAGGAGGTGGTTTCAGACAGAGGTTCTAACTTTGTCTGCTTACCTGAAACACATGTGGAAGGAATGTGGAGTGCAGTACAAGTTTACTACACCCTATCATCCACAAACCAATGGCCTTGTTGAGAGATTTAACAAGACATTGAAAGGCATGATTATGGGGCTCCCTGAGAAACTCAAAAGGAGATGGGATGTCCTCTTACCATGTCTGCTTTTCGCTTACAGAGAAGTGCCACAGAAGGGAGTAGGTTTCTCACCCTTTGAACTTCTGTTTGGCCATCCTGTGAGCATACCACTTTGTCTTGTAAAGGAGGGCTGGGAGAGGCCTCTCCAAGAACCCAAACAAGATATTGTGGACTATGTGCTTGGCCTAAGGTCCAGAATGGCTGAGTACATGGAAAAGGCATCCAAGAATCTTGAGGCCAGCCAGGAGCTTCAGAAGCACTGGTATGACCAAAAAGCTGCACTGGTTGAATTTCAACCTGGGCAACAGGTGTGGGTGTTGGAGCCAGTGGCACAAAGGGCACTCCAGGACAGATGGAGTGGCCCTTACCCTATCCTGGAGAAAAGGAGTGAGGTCACCTACTTAGTTGACCTGGGCACAAGCAGGACACCCAAAAGGGTTATCCATGTGAACCGCCTAAAGCTCTACAATGACAGGGCTGACATCACCATGCTGATGGTGACTGATGAGGAGCAGGAAGCAGAGAGTGAACCTCTCCCTGACCTCCTCTCATACAGCCCCAAAGATGGGTCAGTTGATGGAGTTGTCTTTTCAGACACCCTCTCTGCCCAACAGCAGACTGACTGCAAGCAAGTCTTGCATCAGTATGCTAAGCTCTTTTCCTTGTCCCCTGGTCTGACAAACTGGTGTACCCATGTGGACACTGGTGACAGTGCACCTGTGAAAAACAAGATCTATCGACAGTCAGACCAAGTCAAGGAAAGCATCAGAGCTGAGGTCAGCAAGATGCTGGAGTTAGGGGTTATGAACCCTCTGAGAGCCCCTGGGCTAGCCCAGTGGTTCTGGTCCCCAAACCTCACCCACAGGATGGAAAGAGAGAAATGAGGTTTTGTGTGGATTACAGAGGGCTCAACTCTGTCACCAAGACAGATGCTCACCCTATCCCAAGAGCAAATGAGTTGATAGACAAATTGGGTGCAGCCAAATTCTTAAGTACCTTTGACTTAACTGCAGGGTACTGGCAGATTGGCATGGCACCAGGAGAAAAAGAGAAAACAGCATTCTCCACACCTGATGGGCACTATCAGTTCACTGTTATGCCCTTTGGTTTAAAGAATGCCCCTGCCACCTTCCAGAGGTTGGTGAATCAAGTCCTTGCTGGGTTGGAGTCCTTTAGTGCAGCTTATCTTGATGATATTGCTGTCTTTAGCTCCACCTGGCAGGATCATCTGGTCCACCTTGGGAAGGTTTTAAAAGCCCTTCAAACTGCAGGTCTAACTATCAAGGCATCCAAATGCCAGATAGGGCAGGGCACTGTGGTGTACTTGGACCACCTTGTTGGTGGAGGCCAGGTACAGCCCTTACAGCCCAAGATCCAGGCCATCCTGGACTGGGCAGCTCCAACAACCCAGACCCAAGTCAGGGCATTCCTTGGCTTGACTGGGTACTACAGGAGGTTTGTGAAGGGATATGGGTCCATTGTGACTCCCCTCACAGAACTCACCTCCAAGAAAATGACCAAAAAAGGTTAACTGGACAGCTAGTTGCCAAAAGGCTTTTGACACCCTGAAAGAAGCAATGTGCTCAGCACCAATTCTAAAAGCTCCAGATTATGCCAAGCAGTTCATAGTGCAGACTGATGCCTCTGAGCTAGGGATAGGAGCCGTCCTATCCCAGACCAATGATGAAGGCCAAGACCAACCTGTTGCTTTTATAAGCAGGAGGCTTCTCCCCAGAGAGCAGCGTTGGAGTGCCATTGAGAGGGAGGCCTTTGCTGTGGTTTGGTCCCTAAAGAGGTTGAGACCATACTTGTTACGTACTCACTTCCTAGTTCAAACTGACCACAGACCTCTCAGATGGCTAATGCAAATGAAAGGGGAAAATCCAAAACTTTTGAGGTGGTCCATCTCCCTACAGGGAATGGACTTTGAAGTGGATCACAGACCTGGGACTGCCCATGCCAATGCAGATGGACTTTCCAGGTTCTTCCACTTAGACAATGAAGACTCCCAAGGGCAAGGTTAGTCTCATCATCTTTCGTTTGGGGGGGGTTGTGTGAGAAAGTGCCCTCTTTCTTGCATGGTATGCCCCCACTTTTTGCTGAATTGCTGATGTGCTTTGACTGAGTGTGCCCTGGGCTCCTGCCAATCAGCTACCCAGGGCCTGTGTTCCTTCCCTGAAACTGCATTGAAGCCTAAACCCAATTGGCATCTCTGGCCACAGGTAGGCCCCTGGTAAATGGTACCCCAGGTACCCAGGGCACTGTGACCAGAGAAGGTCCCCAAGGGCTGCAGCACTTATTGTGCCACCCTTGGAGGCCCTGTACCCTGACACACACACACTGCCTTTGCAGGCTGCGTGTCTTGGTGCAGAACAAAGTGAAGAGTCGACATGGCACACACCCCTGTGTGCCATGCCCCTAAACCACTGCCCTGGCATCCATCAGTCACCCCTCTAGCTGGGTGCCCTATGCCAGTGGTGAGGGTACAGGTGCATGAGCCCTGTACCCCTACAGTACCCAGGTCCATTCCTGGGCACTGTAAGTGCAGTGCTGCCATTAAGAGTATATGGTGCTGGGAGCTTGTCATCACGAACTCCACAGCACCATAATGGCTGCACTGAAGACTGAGAAGTTTGGTATCAAACTTCTCGGCACATTAAACCCACACTGATGCCAGTGTGGGATTTAATATAAAATGCACGACAGAGGGCATCATAGAGATGCCCCCTGAAACTCGACCAACTCCCAGTGACCTGACTGAGTGGCTGCCGAGGCTGCCACCACCAGACATGTTTCTGGACCCCTGGGTCGAGAGCATGCCGCTCTCTAGGGCCTGAAACAATGCACATCCTGGGACGACGTGCCAAGCCCCCCCCCCCCAGGATGGGCAGGGTTCACGAAGGAGAAGCTTCAAAGGCATACCGCCTTTGTGAGCTTCTCCAGACCACTTGCTGTACTCAGCAGTGGTCCCCACTGGTTCTACCCCCCCACTTTGGGCGGGAGACCCGGCGGGAAAAACAAAGTGAGGAAGAGAGGTGTGCCCACCTCTGCCAACTCCACCCCTAAGGTGGGGAGGCGAGGTGAAGCACAACCTCGAGTCCCCGCCATCTTGAGGATGGGGGACCCAGCCAACCAGGGACAGGCTCCTGCCCCCTCCCACTGGAGAGTGGCAGAATAGGGGTGTACCCACCCCAGGGAAGGGACCCATTGGTCCCTGCCCTTTACCTACCTGTAACGCCCCTAAATTTATTATTTAGGTGCACCCTGAACCTTCCTTCCTTCCTCAGATCCAGCAACAACAAGAAAAGGAAGAAGGACGAGAAGCCGTGCAGAGCTAACAAGAGGACGACGCCCACTGACTTTGCCCCAGCCCTACAGGCCCGTCTCCCCTCGAACCTGCTCCTGCAAAACCCCGGCGTGTCCAGCGGCCAGCAACCTCAAAAACCCCGGAGGACCTGCCTGCCTTCACTTTCCAAGCTGTTTCTCCCGTGAACACCGGACGTGTTTGAACTGCAGCTTCTGGTGCCAGCCAGGAACCGCGAATCCCGCACACTCTGCACCCGCCGAATCCGGCCCGAGTGGGCAAATACCCAGAGGAGGTCCCCCCGGCGATCCTGACCCGAGATCCGGCGACCCCTGACCTGCCTCAAGCCTCCTGACAACGCCTGCAGCCTCAATCCAGAGGACCCCCCCTACCGCGACCAGAGCGGGTAAGAAAATCCGATGTCCCAAGGCACCCCTGCACCCGACGCCCCACGGCCTTGTGTGCCCAAACCAACGGTGCCTAACCGACCCTCTACATCCCAACTTACCCCTCGAAGTGGTGGTAGCTCCTGGAAGATCCTCGTCCCCGAGCCTGCAGTGTTTCTTTGTCCCGGAGAATCTCCATTGAAATCAACAGGGCACCCGACCTCAAAACAGCACCCTGCACCCGGCCGCCCTAGTGCCGCTGAGGGTGCCCCTTTGGTGCGAACTTGGTCCCCAACGTGCCCTGAGCTTAACCCTAGGAGCTTTGCTCCCACAACCCCGTGGCCTGCTTGCCAGCAGCCACCAACCGGAGTCCCCCTATCCTCCATAGGATAACATTGGGCCTCCACACTCTGCACCCGGCCGCCCTAGTGCCGCTGAGGGTGCAACAACAGTGCATCACTGACCCTGGGGGACCCCTGAGTCTAACCCCAGAACCCTAATTCAAAAGACCGATTACTTACCTTGAAACCGATAACTAATTTTTCCTCATAGGATAACATGGACACTTTTTCTCCCAAAAAGTTTCAAAGTGTCAACTTTTGAAAACTACAAATATTCCTTAAAAATCAGCCGAATAACAAAAACGCATTTTCTCAACTGTTTTCTGGAAATGTCCCAGTGCTGAATCCAGGATCCAGCACTGAGTAAGAAAAAGTATCGATAACATAACTTACCTGCGAAGTGAATTTCCTCCCATAGGATAACATTGGTGATTCTATGTGAAAAAGTTTCCAAGTGTCAACTTTTGAAATGCAATAATATTCTTTAAAAATCGTACCTTTAACCAAAACGCATTTACTCACCTGTTTTCAGGAAATGTCCCAGGGCTGAATCTAGGATCCAGTCCTGTGTTAGCAAAAGTTATCTGAAAAGTAATTAACTGCATTTTACTTAAAAAGCCCATTCAATTGAATGTACTATACCTGCAATGTGTTGCAAACTGCTTACTTAAAACTGTAACCAGTACAAGTTACACTGCAATTTTGAACTGTGTTCATACAAGTAATTTACTACTGAAAAGTATTTTTATGCTTACCTGTGCCAGGCTTGCTTGGTTCTAAAAATAAAACAGTATATTTTTTTATACAAAACAATTGGCCTAGAGTTCAGTTCTTGAGTGTGTGGTTTCATTTGCTGACTGAGTGTGAACATCAAATGCTTTACATTGTCCGCTGATACTACCTTACTGCTCGACTAAGCTACCACTTTAGAGAGTAAGGTTCTATCTAACTTTAACCCCTTCGCTGCTAGGCCTTTTCCCCTCCTGTGCTAAGCCTTTTTTTGGCTATTTGGGGTAGTGCGCGCTTAGGCCCCTGTAACTTTTTGACCACATAAGGTATCCATGCCAAATTTGCGTCCTTTTTTTCTAACATCATGGGGATTGTAAAGGTACCCAGGGTTTGTGGATTCCCCTGGAGGGGACCCAGAAATTAGTCAAAATACAGCTAAATTTTGTTTTTTTTGGGAAAAAGGCAAAAAAAGGGCTACAGATGAAAGCGTCTTGATTTTTCCCTGCAAATGGCATCAAAAAAGGGGTTGTGGGGATGAAATCACCATCTTCCCAGCTTTCAGGGACAAGCAGACTTTTGTCAGAAAACCAACTTTCTTTACACAGTTTTGGCATTTTTCTGGGACATAGCCTATTTTTCTATTTTTTGTGCTTTCAACCTCCTTCCAGTTAATGGTAGAAATGGGTATGAAACCAATAATGGATCCTGGAAAGCCATACATTTATGAAAAGTAGACAAAATTCTGAATTCAGCAAGGGGTCATTTGTGTAGATCCTTAAAGTTTTCCTTATAGAAACTAACAGTTAAATAAAGGAAAAATTGAAAATTAGTTGAAAAAAACAGCCATTTGTGTCAACGTTTTCACCTGTAACTTCTTCTAATTATGACAGCTATTTGAAGGCAATATACCGTTATATCCGCTGGACCTTTCTGGTTGTGGGGATATATAGGACTTGTAGGTTCACCAAGAACCCGACGAACCCAGAGCCAATAATTGAGCAACATCTTGCAATGATTTTTTTTAAGTACCGGGTATATAGCAATTATTTTGGGAAAATGTATACATGGAAAAATTGTTATGAAAGACACCTATGTATTTCTGAAATGGGAACAAAATGTAGATTTTAGAAACAGTAGATATTTGCACATTTCCGAAATTGGGAGTACCCATACTAGCATGAGAATTATAGGTCATTTTTCAAAATGACTTATTTTTACACATTGTCTTTCATTTGGAAGGCAGAAATGCATCGAAAGTCAATAGGTAATAACAGTTGCTCTACAATTCTGAGTTACCCTAAGTCTCCCGATAAAAATGGTACCTCACTTGTGTGGGTAGCCCTTGTGCCCACAACAGGAAATGGCTCAAAATGCAACGTGGACGTACCACATTTTCACAATGAAAAATTACCCTTTTTTGCAAAGTGCCTAGGTGTAGTTTTTGAACCCTAGCTCTGCCGGCACCTAGGGAAACCTAGCAAACCTATACATTTTTGAAAACTAGACACCCAGGGGAATCCAGGATGGGGTGACTTGACTGCCTCCCACCAGGTTCTGTTACCCAGAATCCCTTGCAAACATAAAAATTGTCAAAAAAACCACATTTTCCCCACATTTCTGTGGTGGAAAGTTCTGGAATCTGCGTGGATCCACAAATTTCCACCCACCCCGCGTTCCCCAAAGTCTTACGAGAAAAATGGTACCTCACTTGTGTGGGTCGGCCTAGTGCCTGCGACAGGAAACGGCGCAAAACGCAACGTGGTCACACCTCAATTTCGCAGTGAAAAATGACCCTTTTTTGGCAAAGTGCCTAGCTGTAGTTTTTGAACCCTAGCTCTGCCGGCACCTAGGGAAACCTAGCAAACCTATACATTTTTGAAAACTAGACACCCAGGGAATCCAGGATGGGGTGACTTGACTGCCTCCCACCAGGTTCTGTTACCCAGAATCCCTTGCAAACATAAAAAATTGTCAAAAAAACCACATTTTCCCCACATTTCTGTGGTGGAAAGTTCTGGAATCTGCGTGGATCCACAAATTTCCACGCACCCCGCGTTCCCCAAAGTCTTACGAGAAAAATGGTACCTCACTTGTGTGGGTCGGCCTAGTGCCTGCGACAGGAAACGGCGCAAAACGCAACGTGGTCACACCTCAATTTTGCAGTGAAAAATGACCCTTTTTTGGCAAAGTGCCTAGCTGTAGTTTTTGAACCCTAGCTCTGCCGGCACCTAGGGAAACCTAGCAAACCTATACAATTTTGAAAACTAGACACCCAGGGGAATCCAGTATGGGGTGACTTGACTGCCTCCCACCAGGTTCTGTTACCCAGAATCCCTTGCAAACATAAAAAATTGTCCAAAAAAACACATTTTCCACACATTTCTGTGGTGGAAAGTTCTGGAATCTGCGTGGATCCACAAATTTCCACCCACCCCGCGTTCCCCAAAGTCTTACGAGAAAAATGGTACCTCACTTGTGTGGGTCGGCCTAGTGCCTGCGACAGGAAACGGCGCAAAACGCAACGTGGTCACACCTCAATTTCGCAGTGAAAAATGACCCTTTTTTGGCAAAGTGCCTAGCCGTAGTTTTTGAACCCTACCTCTGCCGGCACCTAGGGAAACCTAACAAACCTATACATTTTTGAAAACTAGACACCCAGGGGAATCCAGGATGGGGTGACTTGACTGCCTCCCACCAGCTTCTGTTACCCAGAATCCCTTGCAAACATAAAAAATTGTCAAAAAAAACACATTTTCCCCATATTTCTGTGGTGAAAAGTTCTGGAATCTGCGTGGATCCACAAATTTCCACCCACCCGCGTTCCCCAAAGTCTTACGAGAAAAATGGTACCTCACTTGTGTGGGTCGGCCTAGTGCCTGCGACAGGAAACGACGCAACGCGGTCACACCTCAATTTCGCAGTGAAAAATGACCCTTTTTTGGCAAAGTGCCTAGCTGTAGTTTTTGAACCCTACCTCTGCCGGCACCTAGGAAACCTAGCAAACACACACATTTCTGAAAAGTAGACACCCAGGGGCTTCCAGGGAGGTATGGCTTGCGTGGATCCCCCAACGTTTCCTTACCCAGAATCCCCTGCAAACCTCAATTTTAGCTGAAAAAATCACTTTTTCACACATTTGTGTGTGGGAAAGTGTGGCATCACTGGCCTCACACAAATTTCCTACCACCCAGCGTTCCCCAGGTCTCCCGATAAAAATGGTGCCTCACTTGTGTGGGAGGCCCAAGTACCCGCGACAGGCAAGGGCCGACAACGTAGTGAGGCGACCTTAAAATTGCCTATCTCAAAACCACCTGGTTTTGCAGGGAGTCACCTGGGTTTTGGCCCCGTGCTCGGCGGCCATCTAGGGAAACCTACCAAACCCACACATTTCTTAAAAGTAGACACCCGGGGGCTTCCAGGGAGGTATGGCTTGCGTGGATCCCCCAACGTTTCTTACCCAGAATCCCTTGCAAACCTCAATTTTAGCTGAAAAAATCACTTTTTCACACATTTGTGTGTGGGAAAGTGTGGCATCACTGGCCTCACACAAATTTCCTACCACCCAGCGTTCCCCCAGGTCTCCCGATAAAAATGGTGCCTCACTTGTGTGGGAGGCCCAAGTACCAGCGACAGGCAAGGGCCCATAACGTAGTGAGGCGACCTCAAAATTGCCTATCTCAAAACCACCTGGTTTTGCAAGGGAGTCACCTGGGTTTTGGCCCCGTGCTCAGCGGCCATCTAGGAAACCTACCAAACCCACACATTTCTGAAAAGTAGACACCCGGGGGCTTCCAGGGAGGTATGGCTTGCGTGTATCCCCCAACGTTTCCTTACCCAGAATCCCTTGCAAACCTCAATTTTAGCTGAAAAAATCACTTTTTCACACATTTGTGTGTGGGAAAGTGTGGCATCACTGGCCTCACACAAATTTCCTACCACCCAGCGTTCCCCAGGTCTCCCGATAAAATGGTGCCTCACTTGTGTGGGAGGCCCAAGTACCAGCGACAGGCAAGGACACAAAACGTTTTGAGGCAACATCAACATTGCCTATCAAAAAATGTTTTGGGCCCTTGCCTGTCGCGGGTACTTGGGCCTCCACACAAGTGAGGCACCATTTTTATCGGGAGACCTGGGGAACGCTGGGTGGTAGGAAATTTGTGTGAGGCCAGTGATGCCACACTTTCCCACACAAAATGTGTGAAAAAGTGATTTTTTCAGCTAAAAGTGAGGTTTGCAGGGATTCTGGGTAAGAAACGTTGGGAGATCCACGCAAGCCATACCTCCCTGGAAGCCCCGGGTGTCTACTTTTCAGAAATGTGTGGGTTTGGTAGGTTTCCCTAGATGGCCGCCGAGCACAGGACCAAAACCCAGGTGACTCCCTTGCAAAACCAGGTGGTTTTGTGAAAGGCCATTTTGAGGTCGCCTCACTACGTTGTGGGCCCTTGCCAGTCGCGGTACTTGGGCCTCCCACACAAGTGAGGCACCATTTTTATCGGGAGACCTGGGGAACGCTGGGTGGTAGGAAATTTGTGTGAGGCCAGTGATGCCACACTTTCCCACACAAAAATGTGTGAAAAAAGTGATTTTTCAGCTAAAAGTGAGGTTTGCAGGGGATTCTGGGTAAGGAAACGTTGGAGGATCCACGCAAGCCATACCTCCCTGGAAGCCCCGGGTGTCTACTTTTCAGAAATGTGTGGGTTTGGTAGGTTTCCCTAGATGGCCGCCGAGCACAGAGCCAAAACCCAGGTGACTCCCTTGCAAAACCAGGTGGTTTTGTGAAAGGCCATTTTGAGGTCGCCTCACTACGTTGTGGGCCCTTGCCTGACGCGAGTACTTGGGCCTCCCACACAAGTGAGGCACCATTTTTATCGGGAGACCTGGGGAACGCTGGGTGGTAGGAAATTTGTGTGAGGCCAGTGATGCCACACTTTCCCACACAAAATGTGTGAAAAAGTGATTTTTTCAGCTAAAAGTGAGGTTTGCAGGGATTCTGGGTAAGGAAACATTGGGGGATCCACGCAAGCCATACCTCCCTGGAAGCCCCGGGTGTCTACTTTTCAGAAATGTGTGGGTTTGGTAGGTTTCCCTAGATGGCCGCCGAGCACAGGGCCAAAAACCCAGGTGACCCCCCTTGCAAAACCAGGTGGTTTTGTGAAAGGCCATTTTGAGGTCGCCTCACCACGTTGTGGGCCCTTGCCTGTCGCGGGTACTTGGGCCTCCCACACAAGTGAGGCACCATTTTTATCGGGAGACCTGGGGGAACGCTGGGTGGTAGGAAATTTGTGAGGCCAGTGATGCCACACTTTCCCACACAAAAATGTGTGAAAAAAGTGATTTTTTCAGCTAAAAGTGAGGTTTGCAGGGGATTCTGGGTAAGGAAACGTTGGGGGATCCACGCAAGCCATACCTCCCTGGAAGCCCCCGGGTGTCTACTTTTCAGAAATGTGTGGGTTTGGTAGGTTTCCCTATGTGGCCGCCGAGCCCCGGGCCAAAACCCAGGTGACCCCCTTGCAAAACCAGGTCATAATGAGATAATGTGTTGTTTATTTCTGCAGCGTGAAAATTTTGGCACAATATTGCAAGGAAAATGTGACAGACATTTTGAGGTTTGCAGGACATTGTGGGTACCATAACTTGTTGGGATCCACAAGAGAGATATCACCATGTACTCCCATGGGTGTTTCGTTTACGACAATATCTACAGTTGGTAGGTTATTCTTAGACGGAATGTACACCTTGGCAGACAGACTAAAAAGACAAAGATTACTGCACAGCCATCTATTCCTCAAGCACACACACATACTGGTTGGATTTGGCACGAGGGCAAGTGATGGTTCAGTATATACAATTTTATTAACAAGAGATTTCACAAAAATGAAATGCACTGTCAATAATTGAAAGGACAAAAAACGGAACCAGTGACTCGCAGCTCGTGAGCTGTAAAGCCACGTCAAGGCCCCAACCGCTTTACAGGCCATTCACACACCTTTCATACGTGATACACACAAGACCATTCACACCCCCAGGCACGAAACAAACACATTACAACATTCACAAAAAGGGACAAGGTACACCCTGCTTGAGAAAGACAAAAAAAAATATCACTGCACAGCCATCTAATCCTCAAGCACACACACACACATACTGGTTGGATTTGGCACGAGGGTGAGTGATGGTTCAGTATATACAATTGTATTAACAAGTGATTTCACAAAAATGAAATGCACTGTTAATAATTGAAAGGACGAGAAACTGAACCATTGACTCACAGCTCGTGAGCTGTAAAGCCACGACAAGGCACCAACCTCTTTACAGGCCATTCATACACCTTTCATACGTGTGACAAATACAAAACCATTCACACCACCAGCCGCGGGCCCATCACATTACAACACTCACACCAGCAGACAGCGCCATTCAAGGGCCCATCACTTTCACACGCCCACATTCCTAACACAGCAACCACACAAGCTGATGGATTGCATGGAGTGTCGCTCGGCTAGCAGTGTGTGTAGTGACCAGCAGCAAGTCACTACTCACACACTGCCAGCCGAGCGCCAGTCCACGCACACCGCCAGCCAAGCGCCACTCCACGCACACCGCCAGCCAAGCGCCACTCCACGCACACCGCCAGCCTAGCGCCACTCCACGCACACCGCCAGCCTAGCGCCACTCCACGCACACCGCCAGCCTAGCGCCACTCCACGCACACCGCCAGCCTAGCGCCACTCCACGCACACCGCCAGCCTAGCGCCACTCCACGCACACCGCCAGCCAAGAGCCACTCCCCGCACACCGCCAGCCAAGCGCCACTCCACGCACACCACCAGCCTACACACACCACCATCACATTTAGGATTTTTTTATACAAAAAAGAAAACACAAACAAATTGCAAATAGATACAAATCTACTAACACAAAATCAGAAACATTGCACTAATGCCAACCTTGAAACAGAACAACAATTCTTAAACATTACAGACCAGGCAGTTCACTTTACCACTCATGGTTGCTCCCAATAATTCTTTTGCTTGTGGTACGCTCTATAACAAGCAGGCACACACAGCCCAGGGTTAGAAGGACACTCAGGGCAGTACATACGAGTCTCCTTCCGCGTACCTCTTCGCCAACAGACTCTACATCTCCTAGTGGGAAAGTCTTTTGAGAGTGTAGGAGGAATGTGATCAGGAAAGTGGCGCTCTTTCAATCGAGCCACATCCTCCACCACTCCAACTCTAGGAACACTTGCCTGTTCCACAACAACAAGGCTGCCTATGACAGACTCCTGAAACTGAACAAAAGTCAACTTTGACGCAGGAGAACACTCCTTGAACACAACAAAAGCATTGAAAGTTGCTAAATTGAAGAGATGGATGGCCAACTTCTTATACCAAATGTAAGACTTACGAATAGCAGTGTAAGGTTCCAACCTCTGATCTACTCTATCAACACCACCCATGTGCTTATTGTAGTCTAAAATGCACACAGGTTTGCGCACTTCAGCAATCTGACCCCAAACAGCCACAGGTGAAGTACTCTCATCATGGATGGTAGTCAGCATGTACACATCCCTCCTGTCCACAAATTTCACAGCTAGCAGTTCCTCACTACGCAAGGCACTGCACTGTCCCCTCTGAAGTTTTTGCAAACAAGCTCTTTTGGATAACCTTTACGGTTAGAGCGGATTGTGCCACAAGCAAAAGTGTCCACTTTGAACAATTCCTTAAACAATTGCACAGCAGTGTAGAAGTTATCAAGGTACAAATGGTGGCCTCTGTTAAACAGTCCTCTAGCAAGTTCCCACACAATTTTCTCTGAAACTCCTACTAAAGTGGACGGACAACCAGGGGGGTCAATAGTGGAATCCCTACCAGTGTACACACGCAAATTAAAAACATATCCTGTCCTACTCTCAGACAACATATACAGCTTAATTCCATAGCGTGCTCTCTTGCTAGGAATGTACTGCCTAAAAAGCAAATGGCCCTTGAACAGCACCAAAGACTCATCAATAGATATTTCTTTCCCTGGAGTATAGATCTCTGAAAATCGATCTACAAAGTGATCAAGAACAGGCCGAATCTTAAAAGACGGTCACATTCAGGGTGATCTCGTGGCAACGCCAAACCATTATCAACAAAATGCAGCATCCGAAGCAAAAGTAAATACCGATCACGAGTCATAACTGCAGGAAATATGGCCGTTGCCATCAAGGGACTGGTAGACCAATATGAACCCATGGACGGCTTCCTTATCAAACCCATCAAAAAGTCAAGCCCAAAAACTTCTTCATCTCTTCCAGATTTGTGGGACTCCACCGGGTAGCTCTAGAATGGGGCCTAAGTCTGGCACTGTTGTCCCTCAAAAACTGTTCAGCATACAAATTAGTCTGCTCAACAATCTCACCCAAAAATACATCATCCATAAACAACTGAAAATACTGTATAGGCAAATAATGTTCACAATCCACTCTACACCCTGCATAACCACTAAAGGCAGGCAACACCGGCTGCACCATGTTTGGATCAACCCAGAGTCCAGCACTTCCAGTAGGAAGCCTAGCAGCCCCAGGCTGCAATCCAGATGCCTCTTGCACCATCGGCACAGTAGTATCCTCCTCTAAATCAGGCACTTCATCTGCACTGAGAGTACCTTCATCATCCGATGATTCCATGTGAGAGAAAACTCACTGCCTGAATCTTCCCCTCCCTCCTCTCCCTCAGACGCACTGTCAGTCTCATAATCCTGCTCAGAGGAAGATTCAAGAAGCAAACCAACCACCTGCTGAGCAGTAATTCTACGGCTAGCCATAATGCTTACTGATAAAGGTTACTTGTCAAACAAGTCAACAACAACAAACCCTTTGTAAAAAAAAAGAAATAAACAAAATGTAGCTTTATCACAAAGACCTATAAACTCCAACACTATACCACTCACGTGACAGAAGCAGCTAGACTCACCACCACCTACTCTGCACAGACACAGTAAGGATCAACAATATCCCACTAAAAAAGAAGAAGAAAAAAATTACACATAAGACAATGCAAAACATCGCAAAGAATTTCATGCTCTGAACACTAACAAATATGCTGCCATTATGGCACCACTTACAAAAAATTCATTCATGCATGACAATAATACTCATTTGGAGTACACACAACAAAAATATTTTTCTTACCAAATAAATGCAATTACGCAAAACTGCAGAACCACCACTGCCGAAACCGCAAACAGGAATCAAAAGCTTTACACTAGAATAAAAAGGAGAAAAAAAACCATTACAATCACATATGCAAATAATGCACCAGTCCACACACAATCCACCAGCCAAGCTAAGGGGTAGGTGGGCCTAACAGTATAAATAAAATATTCACCCCCGTAAAAGGGAGCAACCCTTGCCCTTTTGGCCACTCCCCAACACAAAAATTAAAAAAACCCTGGTGCCTAGTGGGCATTCCTGCTGCACGATCACATGATCGTGCAGCAGGAATGCACAAAAAGGCATCGGGGAAAGGAAAACCCTTTCCTTTCCCTCGATGCCTCTTTTGATACAAACACCCCCCTCCCGAGCCAAACCTCACCTGATTTCCCAACGCGCTGGAAGCAAATGGCTTCCAGCGCGTCGGAAGAAGGAAACCCTCAATGATGTCAGCGCGCTGGCGTCATTGATGGAGCGAGGGAGGCAGGGAAGCCCTTCCCCTGCCTCCCCAAAAAAAAAACCTAACGATCGGATTCCCACGGGAGCGCCAGCGCTTCCCCGTGGGTGATCTTATGACGAGCTGGACTCGTCATGAGCACACAAGCACTGTGTGCCATGACGAGTCCAGCTCGTCATAAGCACCGAAGGGGTTAACCTCTGCCAAACCTCTGGAGACCCTTGGACTCTATACACACTGTACCTCACTTTGGTGCAGTATATATAGAGCCAGTTTCTTACACTTAGCATTTCGAAAATCTAGGATTACACAGTTACCAGGGCCGGACTTGGTGGTATTACCAATCCAGCTAACCCTTCGAACCTTGATTATCTCCTCAAATAGGTGGGTGGGTGGAGGGGCTATTAAGAGAACTTGCGTTGAATGCCAATGTATCATTTTATTTTTAAGTTGCTCAAAACTTTCTGAGTTGCTGCCTTTTAAAGGCGGATATTAGTCAACACCAGGACATAAGGTGTTGAAGGGGGAGGCAATTGTATAACCACTTTACAGGGCTTATCCTTTCTAGTTTCATTCCTTGGAGAGGGATGGCTAACATATCCCCCCTGAGAGACCAGCTGCTGTGTTCACATTATTAATTAAAGGGAAAGGCATATAAGGATAACTGCTACTACTGATGCCTTGTGGGCGAAACTGAAAGACTGCACTTATTACTACAGGAGACGACCTCTGATGGAAGCTTGGGGTGGCTCCAATAGACCCTGAGCACTTCAAGGACACGGAGAGAACCTCTGTCTGGGGAACTGAGGGCAGACTGGGGGGGTGGTGGGGAGGGCCTTGACATAACCTTGAGAAATGTTAGCCTTGGAGCCAAAAAATAGATAATACATTCTTCACTTCCTCTGTGGTCCAGTGCTAGACCCTAAGGTGCCCCCCCATTTCCCCACCATCTCCTCTAAATTGGACAAGCGGCCGTTAAGTGCTTCAAGGGTGGGAATAATTTTCAAATCCAGGCCCTGCGGGGTCACTTGACAATTAAGGTACATTTACAATGTATTAAAGGCGTCAAAGACGTGGCTGTTGTCTGAGCTGAAGTACCCTTCTTCCCCCTTCTACCAGGCTTCCTTTCCGGTTTAGAATGGCAAAGCACTGCATGAGTCTTTTTTAGGTCGAGCCTGTGCAGCGCATGCGCTGCTCTGCGAGGCATGCTGTATTCGAGAAGGACGCAAAGCTCTGCCCATTCTCCGCCCATATTTTTCATTGGCTTGTGCCATTGTCCTTTGTAATTGCTGGCTTCTGATTCGTTAATAGGCTTGTTAGTCCCTCATTAGTACCGCCTTGTCTTCATTTGTAACCTCCCATGAGGACTGGCTATTTTACTTCTGTTGTTACACGGTATGTCTTATTTAGCCAGTAAGCACTATTTTCTTTAATGAGTTTCTCCTACTGCAGGCACGACATGCTTTCCTGCAACATTCAGCGCGCCATGCATGCTTTTACTTTCCAAGCAGCCCGGGACAATGGCTTCCGCTTCTTTGAAATGAAATAGGTCTAGCATTTACAAGAGTTTGAGCTATTGGCATTGTAAATGACAATGCCTTTTATTTATGTGTTAATTATCAAAACAGATAAATAAAAGGCATTGTCATTTACAATGTCAGTAGTTTAAACTCTCGCAAATGCGAGTCCTATTGTATTGCAAATGCTTGTTCTTACTCTGTGTCTTCGGATTAATCATCCACAGTACTCATCTGGGCTTGATCAGAGTTCTTTCGTTGCACTCCAGCGCCAGTCCCCTCCATCAAGATACCAGTGTTATGATCTGTAGGCAAGACCCGAATAGATGTGGAGCTTGATAAAGCCTCTGTGCGAATGTTTTCTGCAATTGTTTCCGCACAAGTAAGTGCCAGCTGGTCTTCCACATTAGAAATTTCTATGACACCCACCATGTTATTTAGAAACGTTAAAATCGAGTTATGAGGTCTTGGCCATTTATCAATGACATTGGCAGACTATCCTTTCCTGCAGTCCTATCAGAGGTAGTGAATGCGAGACTTCAAATACCAAATACTTGCACTCACGGGGGGAAGTTAAGTGGAAGAATTGTTCAAAAGCAATAGCCACCAAGGTACCAAGACCACTCATCCAAGCTCTTAGGGGACTAGTACAAAGCCAAGGGGGCAGCCCAGTCCGTCATCTTCCAGTTGATGACGGACGCAGGATGAGCCCATCGTTGGCCCGGGCTTTGCACTGGTGTATCGCATACCGCGGGGTATTCAAATGTGCTATATAGCGCTCAGGAGTCACGGGGCTTGCTCTCCTGCCCCTCAGTGCAGCACCGCAGATGTCTGGGATAGGTAGTCCCGCCGAAATCCCCTTGCCTTTTCTCCCTATTTTTAGTCAGATTACACAAGTTCAATTTTAGCGTATTCCTTTTGGAAATTAAGGGACTCTAGGGCCTTGTCAAACCATGTGGATGCCATGCAGTGGTGGAAGTCCACCAACTTTCTTAATACGAACCCTTCAAAAGTGGAAATTCTGCTCACTTCTCCTAACCCCACTCTTAGGAGGCAAAACATCTCCTGGCTAGAAATCATGGGTCTTCTCCATGCCAGTGAAATTCGGTTGTCTCCGAGGCCATCACTTGGCTCACATCTGGCAGATAGTCACTGTTGCATTTGCTTCAGCTAACTCAGGATCCTCAATAAAATATTTTTTGGTGGCTGAAAGTGCACAGGTCTTTGACAGCTGCACTTTTGTTTCAGACTGGCAGGGTCAATGGGCATCCTATCTTACATAGGAATAGAACCAGAGCATGAATTGCTGCTTCACTCCGTACACTTACAGGTGCATAGAATGCCTTAGTGTTTTCTGGCTTTTTGGATCAATTCTTAAACCGTTTCTGGCTTTAGCCAAAGTTTATTGAACATGTTATCCTCACACTGTTGTTTGCTTTTCATCCTGAAATTACAAAAAATGTAATCCTTTATTTCCCTGTTAGTACACATAAACGTCACTTGTATAGCACTGCTTTATGCCTAGTCTGGTTGGTGCTCAGATGTGCAGGAGTAGGCACACTTACTCATTGCTTAATCTGAGCCGGTGGATTCCGGTGCTCAGTACCAGCACTTAATTGTCAACACCCGGTCTTGTGATGGTCTGCCACAAGGTTGCGCTGTCTGGCTAATTTAGAGTTGAGCACAACAACGGTTAATTTTTAATCCAATACACATTGAAAATGACTATTCCCTGCAACCAAAGAATTCTTATAGTTTTGGGTGCCTGAAATAGTCCAAATTGTCACACTTGTAGGAGTGTGATGGCTAGTAATTGTGTTGTTACGATCTTTGGCAGCATGACAGGGGCAATGTGTGGCGTTGGCTGCAGTGGCAGCCTGACAAGAGCCCTGGCTGTTATTATTATTTTTTTGTTTACAAAAAAGCTCTCCACTTACTAGTCCTTATGTCTAGTGGATTGAAAATACTTTGATTGTGAAGGCTATAATATGGTCTTCCAGAAACATGGTCCAGAGTGAGTTGTCTAGGGCCCGAATTATACATCGGACACACTGCCTGTTTGCATCACAACACACCCTTAACACAGTGCACCTGGTGCAGACTGCAACCGCATATTTGATTTCATTAAAAAGTGCTCTGCCCTTAGTGCAAATAAGAAAGCTAACAGTTTGCACCTCTTCTGAGGAAAGCACATTAGTGAAATCGCAGGTGAGTATTGAAACCGCTGCTCTGTCTTTGATCTCATTTTCTAGTGTGTTACTGCACCTGCCTGCAGGGGGATGTAAAGATGTTTCCTTGGACCCACTAGCCCCTCTCAATGAGTACACACCCTCGTGCAAATGAGGGAACTCACCCTTGTGATTGCGCTGGCATACATTTTGCGCTATCTGTCTGCGTCCCTTTCTTAAATACCATAATGTCCCAGGGCAAGCACATCTGTTGCAGCTCAGGGGTATTTTGAATCCTATGCCCCCAGCTCTGTTGCTTTAGAATTTGACTGCCATCAGTCAGAATTCCTCAGTGGACTACCATCGTAATTCATCAGTGATTTTATGCATTTCCCTAAAAGGGCATGGTGCTTGGGAAATTCAGGTTTTTAGGTAGTGCTTCTTTGCTTTCTTGATGGTGGCTTTCTGTACTCTGCAAAAGCGTTGGAAACAAAGCTTCTCATTCTTGTACAGTTTTTTCCTTGGTCTTTGATTGTTCAGCTGTCAACTTTTATTGCCTTCAAGTCATTCAAGAATGATGTGCTCCAGTTTTCTGAGTTGGTGTAGTCCTTGAAGGGGGGGAGGAATCAGCATCTCAATAGCGAGTTAGCCCAATTGTTGAATGTCTGTACTGTAGTGATTGGTTTGATTGGCAGTAAAATAGAAAGTAGTGATTGAAGGGTGCTGAGGTAGAGATTTTCAATGCAATAGGAAAGCTTCAATAGAAGCTCATTTCATGGTGGGCACTCCAGCTTGAGGGTGTGATGTCCGGTCATGTCAATGGATCCTGAGGAGGTGAATATAGCAGCTAAAATCTGTCTTGTTAAAGGGATGGTGCAGAAGACCAGTTGAAATAGAGTCAATGCTGCTTGGATATATTTGGGGTAGGGGTCTAGTTTAAAACATATCGAGCAGGTCATCAAGGGCAATATTGACAATTGAGTCGAAAGGCTTCTGAGAAGGCTGGATTGTGCATTAGCCGTCTGATAATCACCAGGAAGAATGATGAGCATGTAAAAAGGTGGGCATCTAACAAAATGAATTCACATGTTGCGGCTCATGAATCAAGGAAGCTGGTATTGATTGGAAAGTGTTGAAGACTGCTACAATGTTTCTGTTTTTTTATGTTCAGTTTTTGGTTAGATTTGATATACTGGGGTGTGACTTCAGGGAGCACTTGGGCTGCTTCTTTTAGTAAGCATTTGTGCTATAAAGGATTTTGGGGTCCTGATTAGGTTGTGGATGACAAATTTTCTTGTACATGGATCAAGTGTTGATGAGAATTGTGTGCAGATGGAGGCAGGGAGGGCAGAGTGGGTGCCGCTTAAAGGCAGGAGGGGGCAACTGGGGGAGATCCAGGTGACACAGGCTAGGTGTGATCAGTATCCAGATGGCTCAGGAGAGATTTGACCGGGTTAAGAAGCTCGAGAGAGATATGAGGGGTGAACTCTGCTCTGAGTAGAAGAGTGGGTATGGGAATGGAGTGGGGTTTGTCCTTGGTACATTAGTCTATATAGTAAGGGTCTGGGGCATGGAGTTCTCCGTCGGGGTTCTGGGCAAGGAGTGTTTGTAAGGGTGAGAGCATATGAAAAGCAGACCTTTGAATTCAGAAATTAATGTGTTTCGGGTTGGGAGATTATGTCCATTAATGGTAAGTTAAGATATTTGCCGGAGGAGATCATTACTCAGGGGTAGGATGCAGTGAACAGTTGATTGGTAAGGAGTGGATAAGGAAATGTAGGTAAGGATATGAGGGTACTCAATCTAATCAAAGTTGATGGATGGGAGGATAAAGAAGAGAAGAATGGTACCGTGGGAAGAGTGTAGTTCAAAGGGGGTGAGTAGTGAGTGTAACAAGGGATTTGCTGGACTGGGGCAGAAAATCAAGACGATAAACATGGAGCCATGGGGAAGGCAAGGGAAGAGGTGGAAGATGGGAATCTCTTCAAGACAGTAAGATGTGTCAAGCAAGCATGTGTTGATAGTATCGTACCAGAATATAATTTTCAGAATATTGTCTGGCGTAAATATTTTGTCTTAAATTTTGTTTTCAAAAATATCACTCCATTGGAGTTAATAATAGAAAATACCATGTGGGCAATTTTGTCACAATATATAGGACAAAATATTTATGCCACAATAGGCCCGCCCATCTCAAGGTTGCTCCATCCTTGCATTGTTACTTCTTCGTGAGAGCAAACCTGGTTAAAGTGGTGCATCCTGGGCTCTGGTTGACCAGCAATGTTGTGTGCAACTGTTTTCCTCTTGACTTTGTACATATGTGCAGCTGCTCCTGAAATCCCTTTTTGTATTACATGCACTCCCATCTTGAGCAGTTCACAAGGTGCGTCTGAGCACAAGATATTAGGGGCCAGTGAGTGAGAATTACATTGCTATTCTTCCCAAGGTTAAGTCAAATAACCTGACATTAGAAGAGTTCTCAGGACTTATTGAATTTGATCCTCTGCTTTTTGTTACCTTGATTGATTGCATTACCCATGTCTTCCAATTTTCCAGATAGCCCTTTGAATTATACTCAATAGCTCGTGCCAAATTCCATGATCTTGGTACACTGATAATAGTTTAGGAACACTTGTTAATTTCTGGTATGTCCTATTCTGCACATCTGATTTGTTTCTCCATTTTTGCTTTCATGCAGTTAAAAAGTGTCTGCAAGCCATAAAGTATATTTTACCGAAAGAGACCGCTGTGCAGGTGCTTGTCAAATGGTACAATGTTCATAACGCCCCTGGGGGACCCAGCAACTACTCCGAGTGGAATTTATTTTCAGTTTTTCTCATGAACCTGATGGGTTACAATACAGACAAATTGCCTTGGATCCGTAACGTAAGTAATATTTTGTGATTTTTAAAAAAAATTCTTCTTCCTTTTTCTGAAGAGAACCCCTGTTTACCCTGTCTCTTCTGCTTTGTAATATTTACACAGAAATGCAAGAAAATGTGAATGCACACCGTGGCCTGGTACTTTGCCTTTAGAGGGCTACTGTACTGATGTCTGCGCGCTATCTAAAATGGAAGAATGTGATTGTCTTCAGGTTTTTGGAAGGTCGATGACATGCATCATATTTGTGTATAGCTTTTGATGTAGACCTACTTGCCCCTATCTAGGTGACAGAGTAATAAAGGTTCACGTGGCAAATATATCTATTGTACTCAAGCAGAATAGACAAGGGGCTACATATAAAATTGGGCGATTAGACAAGGACAATAGAGTAACATATATTTGAAAAAAGGAATAATGTACAAAGTAGGTTTGTTGTACATTGGAAGAGAATCAGATTGAGAGGGGATATTATGGAAACTATCAATACAGTAGAAATGCAGGTGATGACATTATAAAGTAAGTATAAGGTGGAATAGAAAGAGAAGGAGCAGTGTAGACGAACTGTACTAAATCCTGTGGTGCTCCCAATATTCTCTTTCCCAACCCCCTCCCCCAATCTTTCCTTTCTACCCCCATCTTTCATTAAACCTTGAAACCCCGTCTGTCCCGGACATTCCTAGGCCCCGAAATCTAAGACCAAACATCCCCTCCTTCCAGTTGGTGCGTTCGTTTTGCACATATGGTGAACAAGAACTCCGGTCTCTCCCTTAGGACTTCGCATCTGGGACAAAAATGTTTCAGCTTCTGGGAGTTCTGAGAAAATATGGAACAGGCCTGCCCAAAGAATTTTCACCTTTGTTAGCTGTACCAGCTGGACTTGGACTCCCTTCGCCCTAAATGTTTCAGTCAGTTTGAACTCCCAGCGGTGATGAGAAGTTTCATATGCAAGATCTGGAAAGATTTGAATGGTGAAATCAGATTCCACTTTAATAAATTTTAACTGATTGCCATCCTTAGAACTTGTCCTGAATTCTGAAGTTCTGAAACTAGGCCAAAAATGGTCAGTGGTTTTGATCCTTCTTTAAATGGGCTGGGAGGAACCGTATGAGCTCTTACAATGTAGAAATCTGTATGATGCTCTGATAAAACATACTTGGAGATCAGTTTAGAAAGCTGCTTGACCATGTCCATATTATGACCAAAGCTCTTAGGAATCCCCACCCACCTTAAATTTGCTCACTGAGATCTGTTCTCAAGATCTTCAAACTTGTAATTAGCAGTATGAATCTCTTTCCGGAGTTGAGCCATCATTTCTCAGTTAGTTAATAGCACATCTTCCAAATCAGAAATCCTCTGCCCGGCTTCTGCACACTTGGAGTTCAGGACCTGCAATCTTTTGTCAGCTGAATCCAGTTTATTTTCAGTTTTTCTTGCAATCTCCATATGTGTGGCTCTTATTTCTTTTTTTTTTATTGGTCCTCATTTATCAAATTATGCTCTGCGATTCAGAAAGCCAAGGCATGACCAAAACCAGGAAGAGGTAGTAGGGCACCCAGTCACTCCACAAAGGAGGGGAATAAACATCTCCTGGGGCCGGAAATTTTTCTCTACCTCCTGGATGGACAGTGGCACTGACTCCTCTAAAAAAAAAACAGGTGCTAGAAATAGGTGACCTGCTCACTAAAGCGACCTGTATAGCATACAATTAATCATTGGACCATAAGGTTTCGAGAAAAGACCTAAACATACATTGTGCAAAAAAGACAAAAAAAACAAAAAAAAGTGCAAATAGACAAGTTTAAGAAAGAAGAAGTAAAGCAAGAAACGACCTGGAAGAACATAATGCCGGGGAATAGTTACAGGGATTCCATTCTCAGTGAGATAGGCTGGAAACATAAAGCTTAAACCAGTCATCCCAGAGATCCCAAAATTTTGTTTTCTTGACGAGTTTATTAGCCCGATCAAGATACGAGACCTTTTGTATGGAACGAACCCATTCATCTTCATTAGGGGAACTAGGGAGAATCCACTTAACACACAGCTCCCTTCGTGCAAGGAGAATCAAAACACAGATGAGGGCTTTGTGGGTTCTGAGAAGGCCCCGAATTGCTGCCCCACCCGAGACCACCCCAAAAATCACAAGAGCTAAGCTCATCTTAATCTCCTGAACCACAATACCTGAGATAATCTTACCCACTTTCTGCCAGAAGAGCTGGATTGAGGGACACTGCCAAAACATGTGGGCCTCATTCGCGTTGATTCCTCCACACTTTGGGCATTTCTTCGTCACCCGGCTCCCCAGCTTCGAAAGCTTCTGGGGCGTCCAGAATGCCTTGTGGACAGTGAAAAGATGATTCTTCCTTAGTGGAGCAGATTTCACATATGACCACAAATGAGACATAGATACTTGCCCTAAGGATTCGAGGTCTTCGCCTGGCAGTTCCCTCCTCCAGATCTCCGTAAATGGGTTTTGGATCTCTTCTCCATTTTGGATTAGCATCCAATACCACTCTGCAACCTCTTTCCGCGAGGTAGAGCATACACAAATCTTGGACACCAAATCCATGTTCCCTCTACCCTCCTCCCCCAGTGCTTTAACCCAGCTTAAAAGTTGATAATATTTAAATTTTGAGACCGTGTTTTCAGAGATCTCTGAGAGACGTTGCCATGAAATTAGCTTAGTGTCCACAATAAGCTGCCCCCACCTGAGGATTCCACAACCCCGTAGCGGGACAGCGAGTTCGTCCAGCAAGCATTCAGAAGTGCCCGGTGAATCCCAGATAGGTGCTGCGTCGCAGTAATAAGGTATTTGTAGAGCAGATCTTACCTGAAACCAAATCTTAGAGGCCGCTAAAAGGATCTTTAGCCTCACCTTCTTAAAGAATTTGGGGTGACCGAACTTCAGAAGAAAGAAGTCTGCTTGATACGGAGAGCTTGCGGTGAGGGCCCTAAAAAGCGGGGACAGACCTGAGCTTCCCATCAACAACTGACGAAAGTTCTTCAAATGAAAAGCGCAGTAGTATTGGTAGAGGTCTGGACTGGCGATCCCTCCGTGTTCTTTCTTTCTTCTGAATTTCTTCAAGGAGATTCTAGGTCTTTTATCACCCCAAATAAAACTGAAAAAATCCCCCTGTACTTTCTTAAACCAGGACTTTTTAAATTCTAATGGGATCGAATTAAATAAAAAGGTGAACTTTGGGAGGATTGACATTTTTAGGAGGTTTGATCTGCCCAAGAAGGAAAGTGGGAGAGCCCTCCATGCTCGTAGCTGTGATTTGACTCCCACTGCTACCTTATCAAAATTCACCTGGGCTATTTTCTCTACACTCTGTATTATTTGAACTCCCAAGTATCTTATCTCCTGCTTTGTTAAAACACTCCTATAGGGGGTGTTCCATTTCATTAGCTCAGTTTTTTGTTGATTAATGGAATATCCAGATACCCTCCCGAAACCTTCCAACTGTTCCCATATCGCAGGGAGTGAGTGCTGTAAATCCCCTGTCAAAATCATGAGATCGTCAGCATATAGCACAATTTATTCGCCCATCCATTACAAACAAAGGGCTGAATACTCTGACATGCCCTTAATTTGCATGCCAGTGGCTCAATGTAAAAGTTAAAAAGGAGGGGGGAAAGAGGGCATCCCTGTCTAGTTCCCCTACCAATTTTTATTGGTTTAGTGAGAGTCCCATTGACCAGGACCCTAGCTGACAGATTTTTATATAGGGCCCTGACTGCTGCTAAGAAGGCCTCCCCTAAGTTAAAGCGTTGGATCATTTTGTATAAAGGCCTTCGCAGCGTCAAAGGGCATTACTGCCAATGGGGCCCCGTTGGGGGTAGCTGCGCGCTTTATAAGTTTCTAAATAAATAATAAATAAATCATGTGTTAACTCGTGGAGTTGCCTCCCCGTCATAAAGCCTTTTTGGTCGGGATGAATTAGTGATCCTGGCACCTTATCCAGACGTTTAGTTAGAATCTGGGTGTATATTTTATGGTCACTATTCAGAAGAGATATGGGCCTATAAGACTCACAGGACCTCGGGTTATTTTTCTGTTTCAGAAGAATGATTATGGTGGCTTCATCCCAGGAAGAGGGGAGGTCCCAGCCAGATATGAAGGCAGAGTTAAACAGTTGGAACAGTATTGGGGCAAGTTCTTCCTTTAGAGTAGTGTAGATCTCATTAGGAATAGAATCAGGACCGGCAGCTTTCCCTTTTTTTTAGGGTACTAATGGCATTAAGGATTTCCTCCAGACCAATGGGGCTATTTAAGTTATCTTTTTCTGGGCTCTGAAGCCTAGGGAGTCCCAAGTCTAAGAGATAGTCCTCCATAAGTTCTTCATTTGCTGTTCGGTCCTCTGAGTAGAGACCTTGGAAGAACTGGACAAAAGCATTCTCGATCCCAATATCCTCAGAGATGATATTACCAGAGTTTGGGCATCTGAGGTCTTTTATTAAGTTCCTGGACTCATCAGTTTTAGCTTTCCATGCAAGCAATTTGCCACACCCCTCCCCATATTCATGGTGGGATAACCTAGTAGCTTCCCATTTCCTCCTGACTATTGCTTCAAGTTAATCAGCGAGCTCAATTTTTGCTAGATGTAATTTTTGTATTACATATAGACTATTAGGTGATTGTTCTAGCGCCAACTGATTAATATGTATTGCAGCATCAAGTGTTCTAATTTTTTTCCTTGACTTTCTTATTTTGCGCAGTAGACAGGGCAGTTAAGGTGCCTCTTAGGAAAGCTTTGTACGTATCCCATACAATATGTAAAGGAGCTGAGTCTACGTTGAATGAAAAGAACTCCTTGGTAACAGATTTCAACTTATCGATTACCGATGGTTCCAGGAGTAAGGAACGATTCAGGGTCCACCTGCGAGAGAGTGGTCTATTCGCAAGGGTTACCTCCAGAATAATAGCAGAGTGGTTAGACAAGTGTACAGGGAGATGACTAACCTTTGTTGTAATCTTACTAATAAAGGAGTCCATCAAAAAGAAATTAATCCTGGAGCGATGGCCACATTTTTTGTTATGGAAAGTAAAATTTCCCCCTTATGTCCCAGCCCTATTTCCCATCACTCTCCAGATATCTGAAAGGCCCATATCTGTCATTAACTGTTTCAGGGCGACTCTCATATTATGGGTTGCAGCCATTGCTCTCCTTGAAGTTGAGTCCAGTGTTGGATCCAGGACTACATTAAAATCACCATCTAATATAATAGGGTCTTTAATATCGACTAACTGAAGTAATAAAGTGCGTAGTGGGGTCGGATCATCTAAATTAGGTCCGTAGTAGCCCACAAAGGTCAGCCAGGAACCATTGATTTTGGCCCTGGCTAGTGCCCACCTACCAAGCGGGTCAACGGCACAGTCTCCGAGAATGGCTTGGGTGGATTTTTTAAAGAGAAGGGCAACCCCTTTCACTGAGCATGT
Source organism: Calotriton arnoldi (assembly GCA_963921515.1). NCBI lineage: Eukaryota > Metazoa > Chordata > Amphibia > Caudata > Salamandridae > Calotriton > Calotriton arnoldi. Next base: position 739,894 of record CAWUFW010004887.1, on the reverse strand, counting down.
CTGAGTAGTACAAACGCAATGCTCCACCCATTTCTGTTTTTTAAGAATCTCTGCCCACTCCTCCCTACGCAAGTGCGACTCCTGTACCAGAAAAATCTCACTGTCAGAAAGTCTCAAGTTCTCTAGGATTTTTCATCTTCTAGAAGGGACCCTAAGGCCATTTGCATTCCATGATAGGATTTTCAGTTTCTTAGGCCTATCTAGATCTGTCATAAGTAGTATGGATGAGTGCGTAATGATCTGAAAAACCTAGGAATTCTACACATGATTGAGACCGACCATTCACATAAACTTGGATCTTATTAATAAATGAGGACAATTTTTTAATTTTCTCCCACATGCTCCCCCACCCAGTGCAGATATAAATTGTGTTCATTTTTTGTGTTTTGTGGCTCTTATTTCTTGAATGTCTGCTAAAAGTTGCCTGAGTAAGGCAGACAGCGTATCATTTGGCTCCTCTGGAGATTCTGTTAGCACCCTCAGATTTCCTGATCATTTAAGGATGCCTAGACTCTCTCAAAACAAATATAATTTCTTGTGTTCTCCTTGTTGGTGTACTCACTTACTTGCAAGGCAGATGGCAGAGCGGCCAAAGGCATAGACAAGCTGACATTCTCCTAACTCAAAGATATCGTTCTGCTGTCTTTGGACAAAAGTCTATGTGGGTCAGACTCTCTCGGTAATTCAGTCACCCAAGTGGTTGAGTTTTGACTTTCACGCTAATCTTAATTTTTCTTGTGATTCGGTGACCGCGCCGGGTCTCCCTTTATTGGATATTGGATATTGTGGCAGGCAAGCTTGGCTGTCGGTGTAAGCACTGGTTATTGAGGTAGACATTAAATCAACTGGTTTTATGCTGTCAGGCTCTCTATTAAATGTTGGGGTGCGGATGCCATACTCCTTGCTCCCTCTTTTCCTTAATTCCTGCCCAGCTTGCAAAGATCCAGTTGTGACCGTCTGCTCAGACTTATCAGTGCTTTCAGGGTTTAAAGACAAGCTACCAGTCTCATTAGAGGAAGGGGTCCCACTCCTAGGGCTGGTGGTTGATTGAGTTTTCTTCTGCAACAGGTTAATCATTTCTAGAGAGGCACAAGGTTTCAGGCTCTTTGATTTTAAAGTAGGAGGTAAGACCTTGCAAAATATTTTCCTTTTTGTTATGGCATATACTCCTCTTCACTATAATGGGAGCAGTCTTATTCCCCCTCCCAGGTGGGATTAACCTGGGCCAGCACTTGCAGATCAGATTGGGGCTTAAAACTTTGTTGCCCTTTGGCTTTTATGACTGGGTTAGGGCTTCATCTGATTTTCTAAGCGGAAAATGAAGTCGAGTCTCCTCCCCCAAAATTAGAGAATCTGCATGTGGCAAGCTAAAAATGACAAGGTCTTAACTGCTGCCTTCGGTCAGCTGCTCTTCCTGCTTTTGCCTTACAGCTTAGATTTCCTGAGCCCTTGCACTTTCCTTACAGCGCACACTCTTGTTATCCCCTGGGTTCTGCCTACTACAAACTGCCACTTCCCGCCGCTAGTTTAAAAAACAAGCATTGGCATACCCAATAGGCCTCGCCTTTGGGACCCTATAAGTATTTAGCCATGCAGCACATTATCTTGTGTGCTACATCATATACTGTTACTTCACTTGCCACTGGTGAACGGACACACACACACACCCAAGGATGGGCTTCCATGCTATTTAATGGAAATATGATAAAGTCTCTTCAAAATTCAAAAAAGTGTATTTCTTTAATAACTGTGACCTGCCTCATAACACTTAGGAGGGGCGGGCCTTGGCAAGAGAGCTCCACGTAACTTCAACCTACCCAGAAGTCATAGAAAAGTTACCAGTCACTACGACCTCTCAAAAGGTCAAAAACACATCTCTGTAAAATGGTTTCAGACAACATGCTAAACGAAGATACGAAAGTTAGTTAATTTGAGGATTATATGAGTACTTATCGCCACAAACTTTTACATGTATCGCAGATCCTCCAAGACTTCCAAGAATGTAATAACTCCTTACTCAACACCATCAACTACACCTATTCCTCTACCAACTACCTAGGACAGAAAAACCTCAAACATTTCTACATCAGCCACATACTGTCAATTGCACAAAACCTCCAAATACACATATTTTGCAAAAGAACGGCTACACCTTATGATTAATAAAACATTACATTGACACGTCAGACTCCCCAAAGACGTACTTTTAATGTCATCTTAAGTCCTCTTTAGAAACAGCTACAGTCCAAGTGAAGTGTAAGAGAAATAGTAATCGAAAGGTTGACTTTTTCTAAGTTTAAAATGCCCCTATCCAAAAATGTGGAAACATTCCATATGCTCCATAAGGTTGATATGTGGGGGAAATCAGGTGCCAGTGAATAAAATGATTTGCTCGGAATCAAACAATGAGGAAGCCAGTGTTGGGAAACAGGCAAGACCAGTCAACCTATTAGCAGCTAGACTACTTTCCTTCCTAGGTAGCAGCTTTCTGGCCAATAGAAAAACCAAGACATTGCCCATTAGGTTAAGTACATTTGAAAGACCTGTACCTTGGACAGGGACATCGACAGTGCAATCCAGTGCCATTGGAACACCCAAATAATCTAGGGCTCTTCACAGTAAATGTACAGGATGATGCCGTCCTCAAGTCCACCATATTCAATACTACAACTCAAAACTGTGATCAGATGGGTTCAATTGATGTGAACCAGGGCTACAACTGCCAGAATGCACTTGATTATAATAATCAGGACCGTAACACGACGCCTTGGATGGTATGAGTTACTTGATAACCTTATAGTTACTTGCAGACTGCACCAAAAGGAGATCCCACACTACAGAGTGTAGGGGACTGATGGCAGAGTGCGGTGGTCGATTTATCAGAGACGGTGGGTAGCCTGGTGATTGCAAGAGCAATACTTCCCAGGCTGAGAAGCCATTCTCAGACAGCAGGGACAATTAACCGTACGGGAACTCGGGGTGGAGGGATCCACACAAACTGGAGGGACTCGAGCAGACTACATTAGAGCACACAGACAGCGAAGGTATATGTGGACTCCCCATGTACAGTAAGGTTTGAGATTGTTCTGCCCAGCACAGGACATCCTCACAGTTTATTTCTGGGCTTCCTTGCAGATAAAGAAATCCTGACAGTCTACAAAAGACAGTCACTATCATCTTACTCCAATTAATGTGTTGCCTCAGACACACCCCCATACCTGCAGTGTGGAACCTCTTCATAAAGCTCCTGCATCTGCCACAAAATGCTCCACCTGAGTCGCCGCCATCTTGCCCCTCGCCTCTCAGCCAATCCAAAGCCACTGCACTGCTAAAAGAGGCGATTCCCAATTAGTTACAAAAGTATATGCGCACTGCGGTGCTAAAGACATAGAAGACACACTACAAAGGCGAATACACAGAGGGATAATGCAACTAATAATAAACGTCATTCACGGAGTCCGGTCTTGTAAGTATTTGAACAGCATAATCAGGGTAAAGCATGAAGGAGTAGCAACTTTGGCGAGATTGGCATGTCTCCTACACACTATGCAAAATGGCGTTTCTTGTGCGCCCTTCGTTCCTCACAGGTCAAGCTAGCGGTCTCGTTTAATGCTTTGATACACAGGTGTGTATTCAAAGCCCCCCTTGGGCACATATATACGGGAATAGAGTCCCGAAAACATTATCATGAATAGACACCTTGTTATGCACCGCAGAGCTATAAATAAACAGCCGCAGGACTGACATTCCCGGGGGCCGAGGCTGCAGATTTTATAACGAGAAGGCAGAGTCATACTACTAGCCTCAGGGCCTGGGTGGGATAATACCTCCTCTCACACAGTCAGTACTCGCAACGGGGGGTGTGGCATGGGGGGGTCAGGGGCTGCTCTCAGAGGGATGGGTAAAGCGAAGTCTTCATGCCCGGTAGTGGTCTCCGCGCCGCCTGGGCTTCTCTGTCAACTTGGAGCAGTCCCAGCTTGTTTCAACTGCCTGCAATGAACAGGGCTATGCGTTAAGGACAGATCTTGACAATGTCACGTGACGCGGAGAGCGCCCAATTGGAGAGCCAGTATGTTCTGTGACGTGATTCGGACTTCTAGGAAATCCCTGTTGTTGGGATAGAGAGATCTTGAATGTGGTGCTGTACAGGTATTTCGAAGGGGCCAGCAGGGGAGTGGGAGACATTAAATAATCGAAGGGCCCCAGGGACAAGTGTTGAATACCAGTGCAAACTGAATTGCCAATGCTGTATTACTGAAATTGGCAAGTTCTCATTTACATGTGTAAATGTAAAAATCCACACAGATTTCTTTGAAGTGCCGATGACCAGCTGTGGGGTGCCCTGCTGATAAAATCAAATGCGCGTGATAGCGAAAAATGAAAGCCAGCGCTATGCTTCTAAAAGAAAGGCAAAATATTTACAGGCCTGTTTTCAATAACGTTGGAATTCCAAAGGCAGGGGGAGCAGCTGTGGGAAGGAGAGCCGTGCAGAAACAAAAGAAACAAGCAGCTAGGGGCACCGAAACTGAACACAGGCAAACATTCACACGAGCAGGAAACAAATAAAAAAAATAGTCTCTCAAACCAACAGATAAACAACCAAAGCGTAAAGATACAGTATTTGGTTCCTGCTCCGTGGGAGGAACAAAAGAGAACAAGCATTGGCATAGCCAATAGGTCTCGCTTTTGGGACCTTATAAGTATTTAGTTATGCAGCACAATATCCTTGGTGCAACAACATTAACTGTTGCATGGTTAAACACTTATAAGGTCCCAAAGGCGAGACCTATTGGCTATGCCAATGCTTTCTTATGTGCATTTTTACTTGTATTAGTCGTTTTTGGCAACCATGTTCCCCTGTACCTGACCCACCACCTGCAGCATATTTCAGCCGATCCTAGCCCATGTTTGTAGCATGTGTCACTCACTCCTGGCTCACCAGAGGCATGTCAGAAGGGGCTCTAAGATTCCAGCGACTTCTGGGCTTCGGGTTCTCCTGTGCCTTAGGGGGCCGCCTGCTTTTGCATATGTTATTTATTTTTACAGCGCTGTGCTTTTCACAAGCGCTACTGCCTACTTGTTAACAGTAGTCCACTTATAAGGTCCCAAAGGCGATTGGCTATGCCAATGCTTGTTTTACAACAGCAAGGGCGCATCTGCAGGCAAGCTGTCATCTGTTGGCTCAGTGGAGACTCCATCGCCCTGTCGAGCCAGGGGGCCAAATATCTGTGCCTGGTGCAAAAAGTGACCCCTGTAATAAGGGCCACAACACGAAACCATCTTTAAAACTAAACGCTAAAGACTGCTAGAGATCTTTCGAGCACTCCTGCACTTTAATTAACTTTATCATGAACCGAGCTCTGCAGGATTTATTGCTTAATATAAGGCATACGCCAGGGCAATTTTAATATTGGACTCATAAATTGATATGTACAATGCATTTTCACTTTGGCTTTTCACACAATCTGATAACTGTTGTTTTTTTATTTTAGAAACGTCAAATCAACTTGCACAAATATTTTTAAATCATGTATTTTTGATGATCTTTTCAATTGATATGATTTTAATTAATCAATCAATCAATAAAGTATTTACAGTACATACACCCTAATCTAGCATTTGGAACGTACACGTTTTTCTTTACTACCTCACGCAATTTCCTTAATTCACACGGAAACGGCAGTACTGTTTAACTTGCGTGCGCGTAACCTCCCGCCAGAGCTCACTGAACAAACATGAAAATGATTTCACACTACACACTGCCTGCTATTGATTGACAATTTGACAGGATCGGCACAAACGCATCTGGGACTGTAGGGCAGGATCACTGCCAGAAGGGCTGGGATGCTCTGTGCGGAGGGTGCTCATGCCTGGCTCTCAGCTTCGCCTGCAGATGGTGGGTCGCGTGCTGGAGGCGTGCTAGTCCACTGAGAGCAGCACGCGGGGCTTCTCCGGGTTTGTATGTGTGTAAGCTTGTCTAGAAGTGTGCATTTGTGTGTGGGGTGCTGTGAGTGTGTTTATCCCTGTGATTATGTTTACTTGTCAGTGTTTTATTATCGTGGGTGTAGCAAGCGTGTGTAGCTTCTTTTGTAAAGCGCTCTGACACCTTTGGGTAAAGTTCGCGCTATATAAAACTGCATTAAATAAATAAATGTACATTTGTGTATCTCTTGTCCCGTCGCTAGCCTTCTCCAATCACAACTTTCTTTCTATTCTAATCACCGCTGCCCATGCACCCTTCCTCACACGTCACACCCCTCCTCTGCGCCGTTCTGTTCCACCCCCCCCACACCCCCCCCCCTCCCCTCTCCCCGTGGGTTTCCTGTCTTGGACTGCAGACGCTGCCCACATCTGCCTGCCACATGGCTGTTCTCAGCAGGGCTCCTGTGAGCCACTTCCCTCTTCCTGTCGGGCCTGTGATGTGTAGACCCAGCAGCTGGGGGCGCAGCGGGGGGCACAGCAGGAGGGGTGCCGCACAGTGTCTGATGCGAGCCACACCACACACTGACTCTTAATGACTGGGTGCAACGCGAATGACCACAGGATGGAGTCTGACACCGACACAGACAGAGAAGGTGGTTCCAGGCACAGGCACTGTGCACAGACAGTGACCACAGGCTGGGGGTCGAACCGGTACAGAAAGGACCGAACAGGGTCAGTGGCTTCAGGAGAGAGTCTAAAACGGGGCACAGAGTTCATGACCACAGGCTGGACACTGAAACCGGAGCACGGTAATCCCAAACAGGTTTAAACAATGACCAGTTCCAGTGTTAGTGAACACAGCAAAGAGAGTGAAACCAAGAATGCAGGCGGTTTTAATATACCGCATACCGATGAGGCCATGGGCAGAGGCGTAGATCGCAGTCACGGGCAAATGTCACATGCGGCAAAGTTATGCCCCGTAGAGGGTCGCTGCTACAGAAGACGATGTGTACTTAAACCGCCCCAGAGGACTAAAACAGGCATACAACGACTGAGCACAAGGCCAGAGATCACGGGCTAGGCACTGACATTGAGGGTGGTACAGCCAGAAGGACGGCTGTGGGCGTTGTATTGCTATATTTACTTATTTACGCACTTCTATATAGCGTGGACATTACCCAAAGAATGTTAAACCGCTTTATAGTAGCACTGTAGCTTTACACAAGGCACATAGATTACAGAGAAAAACAAGAAGCGCGAGCAACAAGCATTGGCCGCGCGGCCGTGAAACTGACACGGCCGCGCGGCCGTGAAAGTATCGCGGGTTTTGTAAGTGTAAACAGTGGCTTTTGCTGGCGACCAGCTTGCGTTCACGCGAGCGTCCAGATGGCGAGGGAAGCCATATAGCGCCTGATCGCGCGGGCACGCTCGCGTGAACGCAGGCTAGTCCGCAGCAAAAGCCACTGTTTGCACTTCCAAAACCCGCTTACAAAAAGTCTCGCCAGAGCAACGCATGCGCGCTGGCTCAGGCGAGACCTAAAAAGTAGGGACAAAGCGGCAGTACTGATCACTAGCAAGCAAGTATTTTTAAAGGACATGGAAACAAACAAATGAAAAGCAGGGGGATGGCTTTAAGCCCACGAGAGAAGTATATACTAAAGTATATACAAGAGGTCTTGAATGCTCGACTTAAAAAATGAATAGAACAGTCTATTGCTGCCTACACTCACAGCTCCTCTTTATGATGACTCGATTAAACACTGGGGGTAAGGAGAGCCAGCAAGGGGGAGGCGGGAACACGAGCACTACTGTATTACCTGGAAGCGAAAGCAGAATAAGAGGCAGAGATTCCAAACCTCTCCCAGCGTGCGGATTACAATCCTTTCCGTGGACTCAGGAGAATCCGGAGGCAAAATATTGAATAATGAATGAAGTGTTCACCAATTTCTTGTCACCTTCTGACTGGACATGTAGAAACTGTTTCCAGCCTCCTCAATCGAGCCTGTACCCTCCATGGCTCTCCGGCCATGCTAAACAGAGCTTAGATCACTTCCCCAGAGCAGCAACAAACTCTGCTAAACACAGCTGCAATCCTAAAACTCTCAAGCTCCGTTCAGCTCCTCAGCAAGGAAAGAAATGGGAGCAAAAAGCTGCGCGTCGTCAGTTAACCATGTTCCAGGTCCCAATGATGGGATCAGTCAGAGAGCGACTGTTGGGAGTCTCCCATAATTTCCTCGTTCAGTGTTGATCAGGGTCTTAATTTAGTAAAGGACTTAGGGAGGATTCTGCCCTTTTCCAAACGTTGCCAGTTTTTTGTGACTATCTACATTGACTCCTTTTGTAGATTTTTTAGAATCCTTTGTACCCCTCATACTTAAACTCCTTGTGCTGCCTAGCACTCTACACTTCCTAACTCTCCTCCTAGGCACTCTTCTCCTTTGACATCTTTTCAGTCTGAAATTATATTTTGCTATTGCTTCACAATGGGGCCCCTTAGTGCTTTGCAGGTGACTCCTGCCCAAGACCCTTTGTTGGGATACTTTTCTCTGTTGTCATCCATCATTTGGTAGATGGGGCCTTTGTGTCTATCTCAGTGGATCTACTGCCTTTGGACACAGAGGGGTATTCCTGTGCTAATTAAGGTCCGTTCTTGTGTCATGGAGGGCTCACTTTTCTGCTACAGTTGTCAATGAGAGGTTGAAACCCCCCCCCTCTCCCGTAAGGGACTACAAGCTTTTTTGGTGGCGCCAGCCAAGAAAGGTTACAGGAATACTTCCTTACATCTCTAACAGACTTTTGCTCCAGCTCACATGCTTTTTCAATTATGTGCATACTGCATTCAAGGGAGTTGCCTTTGGAATCTCAACTGTCAGAGAAGCTTGGCTACCGTCTGCGTTCCTCTTTCTGGGAGCCCACAATGACATTTTGCTCCTCCCCATTGATAGCAAGGTCTTCTTCACCCAGTCATATTAAACAGCTTCAGTAAGGTGGATATGAGACCAGAGGTTGTCAAAGGCTCTGCTGTTGCAGGCCGGGCACCTAATGTTACTTGCTGGTGCCCTCCAGCAATGGTCTGTCTGTCTTTACTAGCAAACGCATGAATGTAAAGTCAGCTGCAGCTCTGCAAAATCTCCCTCCCCTGATCAGAAAATGTAGACCTCAGTTTGTTTTTGGCTGCTGCCTGAAAACCTTTGTGCCCATTCTTTCACTACTTTTGAGCCACTTATTGTGGTTTTCTGCGTTATCTGTTGGTGAATTTGCCTCTGTCAATTTCTTTGGTCCGATTGCGTTTACTTTTGTTCCCTTTGATGTGTCCTTCACCTTTAAGATTCCCACATTATGTCGACTTCCACTATGGCAGAGCCAGGTCTTTTAGCTTGCTCTTGAGGTGCTGGGGGATTCCTATTTATTCTCATCCTTTTCTCTTCATTATGCCCCAGTCTTTGTGTGGATTTAAAGCTAAATACTCATTGGCCTGACACAAATTACCTGACACCCCCACCACCCTTACTGTTTCTCACACAGGAGGTCTTGGCTCCTCATACTATTTTAATGTTTGATAATTAGGCCCTCTCTGTTTCTGTTTTATGCTTGTCATTGACATTCTGTTCTCTCTAGCAATCCACTGTATCATATTATACTGAAGTGCTTCTATCTGGTTTGCAACGGTTACTCCTCTGGCTCCAATCTTTGAAAGAAACTTTAGAGCTCTCCCTTGAGTCTGGGGCAGGGGCATCAGATGTACCAATGAGTGCACGTTATCTCGAGTGACTCGTATAGTTGTAGGCCTCAGTCCATCTTTCTCCAGACAAACTCTCTACCTGCCCTTAGTTGTTTGCATGACCTCTGACCTTCCTCTCTGCAGAGACTAAGTTAATTAACGCCAACATGCATGTAGATGTTGTGTGGGTTGGACCGTGCATGCACAGTTATTTAGCTTTTTTATATCTTTTTGAAGATCCAAAATGTTCCGTGTAATTGCCGACCAACAAAGGGTATTCTGTCTCCAGAGAAATGTGGATTTTCTGTGCAAGAGAGACTCTGAGAAGCAACACGTACTCAACATTTTGAACATTTGCATGAAAAATCTATAAAAATGGAAATGCCAAGCCCAAAGTGTAGCAGACATGGTCTGCTGACTAGACGTCTAGACTCCTCTGATTACTAATATGACTGCTTCCTGCTGAATTAACATCTTCATGATGGTTTCTCAAACTTTTTACAATTGCATTGTTAAGCACCTCTGCCAGAGAAGCAGGTAGGCCGGAAGTGAGGTGTTTGGTCTGTGAACTGTGGGAGGAGAAACCGCTACATAAAGTTAGCGACGTAATCCAGAGTGGCTAGAAAAAAAATGACCATGTAAGAGTTAATATTCTTTTCTCATTTCCTGGATTTCTCTGTAAATATTCTTTTTGGTCAGCTTTATTACAATGATTAACTTAATAACCTCTACACGGTAAAGATGCTGTTGATTGGAGCGGTTCTACAAGTTGACACTTGTGGGGTGCCAACACAAATGTCTAATACAGAAACTGCGTAGAGAAAGTCTTGGTTTTTATTAGAGAATCTTCAAAATACAGGTTCGCTAAATGTGGGCTTTAGTGTTTTTGCTCAAGTGTTTTGGTTGGATCTAATGCCATAGTGACCCTGCTCTCTTTGTTGTGATTTAACGGTTGTAATCTAATGCACGGGGGTCTGTGCTCTCTTTGTGTTGTTAGGCTTGCCACTTGCCTGCTGTGCTCTTAGACAGCCCCATCATAAATCAGTTGAGCACTGATCGAAGATCTCAACCTCCATTATTTCAAATTCCCTAAAACAGGTGGCAGCTCAGACTTTCTGGGGGGTTTGAAGTAGAACTTGCACACAACAATGGCTTGTTCTCCTGTATAGCCTTCTTATGTGTTGGGTCAAAAAAATAGGAATCAGGAAATTTATACAAAGGGGCACCCTAAGTCCAATTATTGATCCTGTATGTTATCTTGAAATTATTTGTTTGGCTATTCGCTCAATTTCTTAAGCGAGGTAATCAATTTTTATTGATCAATAGCAAAAAAGAGAACGATACAGTATTGAATGCCTAACAGATGACACTGCAGTCATCGACACCGGGTCCAGTTTTGTAGATAGACACTGACTGCCACAGCACTCTTCCCAGCCAATAGATTCCCTAAGAAATTTATTATACTGCGACATGTGGGTACATGTACTGCATTGTATACTTCATGTCAACGAATTCCAGCTATTGTCACTTGCTGATTTGTATTGCTAGAGGTGTTCTGATTCTAATAAATGTAAATTCACTTTTCAGCATGACTTCGAAGGAGCCGTTTCCCCAATGGTAGCGCCCAAAAAAGCACGCCCTTCTGAAGCTGGATCAGATGAGGTAAGCACCATCATTACAACTCTTTCCAAGTAAAATGTTCTGAGTTGATTCATCCACTTACAATGTAGACTTTTGTAGAACTGCTCTTGGAAAGTGCAAAAGGCTTTCAAATGCTCTCTCCTAAAGGTGCAAAGTTGCACTGCACCTTTTTCCCCCCAAAATATGAAATTCTAGTTTTGTTGCTATTAATCTCCTGTCCAGTTGCATGATTTTCACTGATCAAGTATACAGCTGTGCTATAACCCAAAATGCAATATTATTTGCCCACAAAAGGAAAGTTTGGAAACTTCATTGTTACTGATGGAGGATTTTACTCACAGTTTAAATAAAAACAGATGGCTTTGCTATTGGTAAGACAATGACGAAAAAAACGAGACGATAGAAGAAAGGTTGTTGAGCAGTGGCTACTTGTGGTCCTGTATACTAGACACAAAATATATTTTTTGCAATTTGGTGATAACTATTTAACAGTTTTATAAAGTGCTCCTCCACTATAGCACATTCGTGCGCTTCTCAAATAACTTAACCCTACTTTGCTTAATAATATAGTGTAACACATGGTAACAAAACACTGTGGAGAAGATGAAGTAATATTGTAGCTTGAGGAGCATTGTTAATTACTTCCTGAATGTGAAGAGAAGAGTGTATGGGTTCTCAGGACAGTAGAGATATAGTTCCAAGATGATGATGCTTCTGATGATGACACCACATGAAATTGTGGTCTTATACTTTAAGGATTTGAACTTCTCAACTGTGAGTCCTTGCTTATTTCACATCCTGAGATGTTGAGCAGGCTAGTTAATGAGTTAGTAATACTGCTTTGTAAGCCAGGTATCCTACTTTCAGTTTAATCCTGGCTTCCGGAGCTAGGAAATGCAGGTCTCTCTGGGCGTTTATCAGCAAAATGTGCTGAATGCAATCACTGTATGAAATACCTGCCTTATTTAATAAAGGGCTATTGGACTGCTGTACATGATGAGATGTAAATGAGGCGGAGGAAGAATTATGAAGATGGTGTGCACCTGGCTAATCCTTTGCATTGAGGCTCCATAATGCTAATTCAAAGCCGTGGTGGAGGCTATTTTCAGGATTGTGTTTCTTGGTGGTTAACTCTTTCTAATGTGTCTTACACTTTTGTTCCATGCTGTCTCTCTTCTCTGTTCAGGATTGGGCATTTCTGCTGAATTCGGAGTACCATCAAAATGTGGAGTCTCATGTTTTGGCCAGAACTCTGCAGCTGGATCCCTTAGAAGGCTCGTTGGCAAGGGATGATGCTCCATACACCCTTAGTTTGGACTCCTCTGCTCTACTTTTCAGCCACATTCCTGCCATCTTCTATGTGCTGCATCTCACCTATGAAGAACTGAAGCTGAATTGTCTAATGAGAGAGAGCATGCGCTCTTTTGTTATGTTGCTGGCCCAGGTGGCGAGGTATGGTCAACGCTCTCATCTCCACCACAAAAAGCAATACTCTACCATGAATATTTTAACTTTTAAAAAAAAAACTATATTGACCCATATTTGTACAGTGGCCCCATGTCATGTGTTACACATTCAGTCAGTCTTGACTTTTTATTGGAATGTACCTTACATGCTGAGACAGTGAAATGCGTGCTTCTAATGGATATTCTCTCCCACACATCCTTTGCATTAAACATCTTTCCAAGCATCAGTCTTGGTCAGGAAATGTTTTCAGTAGTACCCATTCTCTGACATCAGGTAGAACTTAGGGTGTCGGAGGTGGGCATATTGCCAGAAGTGGCTAAGAGAATACTGTGGGTGCCACCACTGAAGCTTCATACATTAAATCCAGAGCCCCTCAGGTTTTCCTTGGTTCCTTTTGAGATGTCCTCATCACATTTCAGCAACTTTGTGACCTTCCCAAAGTCTTCAAGCTTTAAGCCCTGTGACTGTTGTTGCTAACAGATGTCCTTTACAAACCCACTCTAGGTCGGTGTGCAGTGCCTCAGATCATTACATGAGAGTGCAGACTGCAGCATGGGTACTTCATGCATCCTAAGGCCATATGGAAGCATGAGGCAAAGCTTCTATGGCAAAGGTGAAAAGGAGGTCAAGGACATCCAAGCAGTTCTCTTACTTGTAACACAAGGAGAAAAAGCATTGGAGTTCCAGGAACAAGCCGTTCCTCGGGGCTGGTATATGTTTTCAGCCTGTGCAGCAAGCAGTTTTCCCTCACCTGGTGTCTACAGTAACATATGGAGGCTTTTCGGAATACCGTGCTTTTCTTTTTTTGCTATCTGTCCTGCGATGCCATCTACCTTAGGAAACTCTGCAGTGGTGGAGTAGGTGCGAACTCTCACTAGTACTCCTCATTGGCCTGCTTCGGCTCCACCCCTTTTTTTTTTTTTTGCACCTATTCTATTAAAAAAAAACAAAAAAAACTGGTGGTTTAGGTCTTTCTGACAGTTCTGACTCCCATGACGAACATAATATTGCCAAAGAGAGGGAAGCGCTCCCCTGAGTATTTGGATCAGTCTGAGACGCCACATTTGGCAACAATTATTAAAATAGAAACCACCAGGTTCCTTGACCTTTTTGGGTTTGAAAAACACCCTCAATTCCTGTACTTACCAGTTTTTTTAGGTCTCGCCTGAGCCAGCGCATGCGATGCTCTGGCGAGAGTTTTAGTAAGCGGGTTTTGGAAGTGCAAACAGCAGTTTGCTGGCGACCAGCTTGCCTTCACGCGAGCGTGCACGCGCGATCAGGCGCCATATGGCTTCCCTCGCCATCTGGCTTCCCTCGCGATTACTTTCACTTTCGCGGCCGCGCGGCCGTGTCAGTTTCACGGCCGCGCGGCCATTGCTTGTTGTTTTTTTGTCATTCGTGACTCTTCTAAACTTTGTGTTCGTGCCCGCGTCAGCACAGCAAGTTATTCGCCTGCGAAAACCCAACAGGGTGCTTTCCTGAGTTGTTTAGTCGTAGTTAATAGATAAACTGTTGATTCTTTAAATTCCCGCTTGTTATGAGTGTTGTACGTTTGTGAAACCACTCAAGTTTTTTTTCTTGCAGTGATTTAATTTATTTATTTAGGAATACACTTTTCTTGTGGTGGTAAAATGGCTCAGTGAGGGGATGTTGGTTGTTTGATGGAAAGGGAAGTTTAAAAGAATGAAATCTACTGAAGGTGGGATGAGGAGGGGTCAAACCCATGCATATTTTTAGGTGATAAATGTACATACGTTTAATCCAAACGGGAATCATTTACATAGGCAGTGGTTGACCTGAAACATTGTGCGCCGCTTATTTAAAGCATTTTTTAAAAATATTGTAGCAAAATTATTTGACCCCTTTGCCACCCCCAGTACTCTTCTCTCAAACCTTTCTCAGCTTTTTTTTAAGCTGGTCTAAAATTCTACTTTGTTTTGCGCTTAGGGTAGGGGGTGTGTCAGGGGGGCACTCTAAGCACATCAAAATGGCGCATTGTTTACCATACTTTCACTGCCTGCACTCTGTACCTTTCCAGAGTGAATGTCAGTCACTCTCCGCACCCTTTCCACACAATGGCCCCATCGCCTGCCTCCAGAACAAGTCGGGGGGCTGGGTTCAGCGGCACTGAGACGTGGTGCTTGGCGTGCACGTGGTAATGAAATGATCGCTTTCTGGTTCCTCCAAGATGCAGCATCTTCCCGAGCAGTGTCGTGACCCCAGTCCATGCCTTTGGGGATCAGTGTGTCCGCCGCATTCTTCCGGTGGCACAGCTGCAGGGCAGGCCACGCGAGCCCTCAAGCGCCAGTGTGCTGTCCTTTCTTCTAGGCGGGTCGCCCGCGTGGACATGAGCCAATCAGCTCTGAAAAATGACCCGTCCCTGTATTTGTTCGGATTGAGTCGCGAGGACGGTTTTTGCCAGGGCTATTAAACTGCAAGCACAGTGACGAGCATTTCTGTTTATAACATCCAGCATTTGATGCTTGTGATTCCATATTAAAGCCAGACCTATTCGCATCGCCGGGGCTCGTTTATTAGTGTCTGTTAAACACTCCTGCAGTCATTCTGCAAGTCCTGACAAATATAATTGAAAAAAAGACTGATACAGTGTAAAAAAAAAAACACCAACAGCAAAGGGTTGTTTTCGTCTAAACAATACATGTATGACATAATTGAATGTATTTTTTAAGATATGTGGTCTCATTGGGTTTTATATACACTGACATATAAGATTTGTACCTTACCAGAAATTGGGCAACAAGTAAGGATAAAACTATATGAGCTTAATCCTGGCCAACAAGACAGACTGATAAAGAACTACCAAAAAGGTCTCTCCCATCCTTCCTGCACTGCCAAAAGCATAATTTAATGTGTAATGAATCATTGCCCTTTTGAGATGTAAAATAGTCCATTAGTGCACCTTCTCTGTAAGAGGTAAATGATAAATAAAACAGCCAATACCACAAGGTGAGAATGAAATTCTGCTCAGGGCTGAGGCAAATCCTCTTTATGTATATTTGAAAAAATTTGAATTAATTGGTCTTGCAGACATCTGTGTAGTCAGGCCAGAACTTAAAAAAAAAAAAAACATGTAAGAAAAGTCTGATATCATCTTACGGTTTTCCAAAAATGGAAGTGGCAGAAATTATCTTCAACATATCATCTTGCGATGGTGGTCACAATCAAACCTGACTTTACGTGCTTTGGTATGCTACGTATAAAGTGCGTGCTTTGCTATACTGCTAGCATATGTGCATGTTTCTGTAGAATGCGTGTGCGAGGATGGTTTTAAGCCAGCTAGTTAATCGTTTATAGTTGTTTAATTCAGTTAATCTTGGTTCATCCAAATATCCTGGGAGCATGGCTGGTCTGCGCATGGTAGCAAATGCCCATGTAACTGCTGCAGGGGGATACTGACCCTGTGGGTTGTGGTAGGAGCAAAAAAAAAAAAATATACAGCATTTGACACCACTTTTCCAACAAATGGATTTCGGAAGGAACCCCGCATACCGACCTGTCTGCTATGCTTGTATTGTCTAAAACAGGGCTGGTATTGTAAAATTTTACGCGACCTTTCTGGTTTGCACTCCAGGCCTGCTTGACAGTCTGCACTATGAAGCCCGCAAGTCAGAGGTATTGGTTACTCACCTGTGATGCTTTTGTTTGACCTGCCGTGGAAATCGGCCTCGGGCATTGCTGCATGGTCCCAACCACCAAGCGCTACACATCACATTGAGTCCGGTTTCCGCAGCCCCAGACCTCACCCGGTCTAATAAGTCCGAGCATGTTGATCTTATCTGCGAGTCTAAGGAAGTCGGTCTCCCTTCTCTGGTTCTCTGTTGCGTATCTGAAGCAGACAAAGATGTCTTTTGTAGCAGGCAATGATGACCTTTGACCGGGGCCCATTTTATTACACAATTATAGGACCAATTTGTGTTTATTTTCTAGCGAGAGAAACAAATAAGAGGTCAGTGTAACATGAGCTCCAAGTGTACCCTGCAGGACTAAATGATGAACCAAGACCAACTTGTGCAGTAAGGATTATGTTTATGAAGCAGAGGGGTTTATCATTTTTTATCACATCAAGTCGTCAACTTGAACCCCCACCCCAAACAAAAAAACCATAATTTTATCATGCAGTTAAGTAATCCTGGTCAGTGACGGCTTTTACCTCCTTCCCATCACTTCGAGGCAATCTTAAGTCTGTGTTACCTCCTTCACATTAAGTATGTAGTAGAACCTCAGCTTGTTTGTAAGAGATGTAAATACTATTTTGCAATGTTGCGTTACTCCACTTAACTCAGCGAGTCATCTTGTTATTATAACTTTTCAGCATGCTGCACAGCAGCCACACTTCTCTACAGCACAGCTTGAAGACATTGGCAAAGTCAATAGCTCTGGCTAAACACTTTATAAGGCCCCAAAGGCGAGACCTATTGGCTATGCCAATGCTTGTTATCCGGATGATGACCGCGAGGATGATAATCACCTGCCTCTTCTGAATACTAATGTCTCTAATTTCATCGGCCTTCAAACTACCAGCAGGTTAGTCACCTCCTCCAAGAAGAAGTTTTCCTCTTTTTTGGCAGACCACTGTCATTCTTCTGCCATAATAGGCAAAGCTTCTGAGTCACTGGCGTAGTGAGGAGGCTCAGTTGAATTGTTTTACTAGGATCCTCTCAGGATTTCAGTCTTCAGAATTGTTTTTCAATGATACTTTGATTTCTGCACTGAGGGAGCTTAGTGATGAGCTCTTTTCTGCCTCAGCAGCTGCATGTGCAGCTTCTGGAAACCTTAAACCTGACCAAGCCGTTATCCTCATACATATCCCTCCTGAGAGCCTAGTAATCCTAGCCTCCTGTGCACCACAGGCAGCTAATACCTTTGCAACTGTACCTCCTGATAGGAAGTCCAAATACGGATGCAGTGGTGAGGAAGGCAGTTGGCCCTCAGAGAAAACAAATACTAACAGTCTCTCCCTACTCTCATGGCCTATGAGAGATGGCCTCCTTTGCTGTAGTTAGTCTTCCAGAACACATATGTGAGAATTTACATTCATTTGTTAAGAATGGCCTCAATACGGCAAAACTTCCTGTGCATTGGGTCTCTGTATGGATACCGGCATCATCATTAGTTGCCATGCCAAGAAGAGAGCCACTGCGTTCTTTGGGGATGTCAGGACACTATTGCT